>CM052708.1:8008535-8037917 GCA_028551405.1 Uromys caudimaculatus
CCACAAAATAGAAACAGAAGGAATACTACCCAACTCCTTCTATGAGGCCACAATCACACTGATACCAAAGCCTCACAAAGACCCAACAAAGAAAGAAAACTTCAGGCCAATTTCCCTTATGAACATCGATGCCAAAATACTCAGTTTTGTATATAACAATTAGGGTTGTACTGGCTTTGTAGTCTTTTGAATGGACATTGGAAAACTATGACAGAAATCTCAATGTAGAATATGTATCTCTGACATTATAGGCAATGTATTACACCTTGCTGCTTCCTTCTTTTTTCATATAAGATCAATGCAGGAAAAGCAATCACAATCTCATACCAGAGATTTATGATTTCTAATACTAAAAAGATGTAAGACACATTTATAAAATTTCAGGAGAATATATTTCAGATGAATATTAAGGAGCTTGAAAAAGTCCAAGTTGAAGCAGGATTTTTTTTTGAACTAATTACTTGTAGACACTAAACAGAAGCATTTGTAAAGACTAATTTTCTTCACAATAAACAATAATTGAACTTTTTATAAAAATTATCTACATATTTGTTTCATTCCTGATAGGCTGTAACAATTATTGTACATTGAAAACAAATGGTTGTCATCCCTTTTGTTAAGTTTTGGAAGGCATAGTACTACATTACAGGAATAAGTCTTCCAAGATACTAAGTTCACTGTACACAGATAGCATGAGCCAAGAGAAGTCACACTGAAAGAGTCATCTAACGATCACACAATAAAATGTAGTGTTGGTAGAAGCTGATACAGGTGTGCATTATTGTCTACAACAAATACAAAAGGAAAGCAATTGAAAAAAATACGAGTTTGGCTCACAGTTTTCAAATGATACAGAATAGGGAAAGGAAGATGCAGCCGCTGGTCACATTGTATCCACAGTCAAGAAGCAGAGGGCAGTGAATTCCTAACCTTGGCTTTCTCCTTTCTATCCAGTCCTGGACCCCAATTCATGGAGGGCACAACACACATTTAAGGTAGATCTTTTACCTCAATTTGTTTCTGCGGTGAATTGAAATCCCCTCAGGTTGATTCTAGAGATTGACCATCACAAGGTACATCAGGTAGAGAAGCTTTTTAACACGTGAAAATCGTTTCTCATGGCTGCTCAGCTATTTATTCACATGCTTGCCCTCTTCCCCTCTGTTTGAAATATTCTGTTAAACATGATTTTCCAAACTGTCATTGTCCAAGAACCTAGCACAGGATTTTCCACACTGTTAGAACTGAATATTTATTGAATGAATAAAAGGATTGATGTCTCAAGTACTGAGTATCACCTCCTACTCACTCCTTATCTGAGTTTCGAGGCTCTGTACACAATGACCTTGTCAGGCCATGGAATGCTTGCAGACCAGCTGCCTTTGTTTTGTATTTGGGCAATGTTTCCTGGTTGCTACCTAATACTTGACAGGCACCATCTGGTGCTTGGTGAACCTGTGACCCAAATCTTCATTCTTAAGTTTCTTGCTTTTTTGGCAGTTGTGTGTGTGTGTGTGTGTGTGTGTGTGTGTGTGTGTGTGTGTGTGTATGTGTTTGATTTGATTGGTTGGTTGGTTGATTTTTTTTTCTTTTTTTTTTAAATCTCTGATGATGTCTCTTCCTGATGCAATTCTACCCAGTCTTTTCATCCACATTCATTAATATATCAATACCATTTCCAACACTTTTTTCACATGGTGACCTCTTGTTTGAGTTTGAATGTCAACTTCTACTTCTTCGCTCTGAATGTTTGAAGTTCTTATACTTGAATTTAGACTATTTCCAAACTGCACATTCTTCATGTGATTTATGTCTAGAAGTTAATTTTTTTTACATATTTTGCTTTTTATCTTCATCAAGTTCCATGTTTAGGAATTCTTTGTACCATCTGAGAATCTGGAAAGGTATCTTTTGTCCCGCTTGGTAACACAGACTATCACACCTGAGCTATCCATGGCTATCCCTCTACCTACCTACAAACCCACTTTGGGATGTCCTAGTCCCTCCACGTCCTAGGCCTGATCTAGTGTGTGTACATTTCAGAATTACAGGAAAGCAACTAGTGAAAAACAAATTAAAATATTAATAAACAGAAAGAGAAAAATAAAGATGATAATATCAAGGGAAAAGTTAGAAAGCAATTCTAGATAGTAGGTAGAAAGTAATTCTGATTAAAAATATAGTTGGACACCTACTTTAGATAAGGTAACTAGAAGACTATATATGGAGATAGTAAACAACCTGCTGGGCTTCTCCTTTGCTTATAGGCTCTTTTTAGTAAAGCAGGAGGAAAGATTTTGTCATAAGAGAGAAACTGAGGATATTGAGATGTTGATAAGAATGATTTTAAAAATACATTTATTTGAATGTCAAACAGAGAAATTAGTCCAGGATACATCACACAGCATAAACATGTAGTTGACAAATGTTAACCTTCATAAAGTACCACAAAGATGTAATTGCCAACATTCCTATTTATCAAGAAAAGCAGGTCACACAATTACAATCACAACAAAACTTAATTTTTTCATATATACTACTTCATTCTAGTTAAGGCACAAAGACTTTATTAATTTTTAAAAATGGGATAGCAAAAGTAGGGAGAAGAGAATGGATCTGGGAGAAGTTGGGACACTGTGATGCTGTGAATATTATCAAGATACTTCACATGAGATTATCTATGATTTAATAAAATATGAAAATTAATTTGATACTCTGTTTAAAATGCAATCAATTTGATTCTTGAGTTGATATTTCCTATCTTGAATCCAATGACTCATTTCTTTTATGTTATATTGAAGAACAACACTTAATTTAATAACTTCTACTACAGAAATTATACTAATATCATTTCATTCATGTGCATAGGAGTACTTAAAAATATAAATCCACAACTACAATATTCGATTCTTTACTTCAGGGTCATTGTATTATTTAACCTTAGACTACATTACAAAAAAATATAAAATTAAGTACAACATTAATCAAAGTACTGATAATTAAAACAAATAATAAATTTGCAGATTTTAAATGCAAGAATAATGTATAGAAAATTTCTATTGTCCAAGGACCAAATTCATATATGTAATGAATACATACACACACACACACACACACACACACACACACACACACACACACACTACATGGTAGATCAACCATATTACTGCACTATATAATTCAGCCTGCATAAATCAAAATTAATGAATGCATTTATTCTACAGTTCCACCAGCAATAAAAACAATAAACTCCTAGAGTCCTATAAAAGTCGGTAGTATAAAAATCTGATTCAGTGTCTTCTGTGTCCCTGGCAAACACTGCAGCCATGAGATCTGCCCTTTCCCCTTTGCATTCCATCCTCTGGTCAACATTAACCACAATCCCAAACACCTGAAGCCATCCAAGACCACCAATTCCCTGTCTTCCAGGCCCTCTGGGAAAATCCAGCAGCCTCGAGCTCCACCCTGCTTCTCTGCTCTCCTTTTCCAAGGCCACAGCTCTATGTGTATCCCTGGAGACCTCGTGCTGCCCAGGAAAAATATGTGAGGTTGAGAAGCACAAAGCTTCCGCTCACTGGGTACCCAGGCAAGCCTAGCAGGCATACGGTCTGTACTGTCAGTCTGTGCACCATCTTTTGGTCCACACCTCTACCTGCAATTCCAGAGACCTGCAACCATCAGAGACTACCAGCTCTACCTGCGTCCCTGGAGGCCTGCTACCACCTGGGACAACCAGCAGCTTGAACCCGTGAAGGACTACTAGCTCTGCGTACATTCCTAGAAGCCTGCTGCTACTAGGGACAGCCAGCTCTAACTGAAACCTATGAGACCTGATGACATCAGGGGACTACCAGCTCTTCCTGAATCCCTTGAGGTTTGCTGCCATCTGGGAAGAATGGGGCTGCCAACACTAGGGACAAGCAAATGGCTAAAGGCCAACTTAAGAGCACAAGTAACAAAAGCCAAGATAATATGGCACCACAAGAACCCAGCTACTGAATATCTCAACATACATGAATCACAAAAAATTAACTGCAAATATAGTCTTATGAAGATGATAAAGGCCTTTAAAGAGGAAATGAATAAATCCCTTAAAGAATACAGGAAAATACAATCAAAAAGGTAAAAGCACTCTAAAAGGAAATGATTATAATGAAATAAAGGAAAATACAATCAAACTGATAAAAGAAATGAATGAAACAGTTGAAGTCCTGAAAATGAAAACAGAAGCAATAAAGAAAACACAAACTGAGGCAAGCCTGGAGATGGAAAACCTTGGAAAGAGAAAAGGAACTATAGACACAAGCATCATTAACCAAATATAAGAGATGGAAGAGAGAATCTCAGGTGTAGAAGACATGACAGAAAAAAATTGATAAATCAGTCAAAGAAAATGCTAAAGCTAAAAAGTTTCTAACACAAAACACCCAGGAAATTTGGGACACTATGAAAAGAGCAAACCTAAGAATAATAAGAATAAAGAAGGAGAACACTCCCTACTCAAAGTCCCAGAAAATATCTTCAACAAAATCATAAAAAAATTTCCCTATCCCAAAGAAAGAGATGCCTATGAACTTGCAAGAAATTTATAAAACACTAAGTAGAATTGAACAAAAGGAAAATCTTCCTGCCACATAATAATCAAAATGCTAAATGTACAGAAACAAAGAAAGAATATTAAAAGCCCCAAAGGTTAAAGGCCAAGTAACATATAAAGGCAGACCTACTAGAATTATACCAAACTTCTCAACAGAGATTTGAAAAGTCAGAAGGGCCTAGGCAGATGTTTGACAGCTTCTAAGAGATTACAGATGCCACCACAGTCTATTATATTCACAAAAAGATTTAACCACAATAGATAGAGAAAAAATATTTTATGACAAAATCAAATATAAAAATGCCTTTCCACTAATCCAGCCTTACAGAGGATAATAGAAGAAAAACTCCAACACAAGCAGAGTAACAATACCCAACAAAACACAAGAAATAGATAATTTCACACCAGCCAAACCAAAAGGAGGAAGTCACAGTATCATTGTTCAGGGATGATGTGTAGTGACCTCAAAAATTCTAGGAGAGAACTCCTACAGCTGATAAACACCTTCAGCAGTGTGGCTGGATACAAAGTTAACTCAAAGAAATCAGTAGCCCTTTTCGATACAAATGATAAATGGGGTAAGGAAAAAGTTAGGGTAACTACACCCTTTACGATAGCCACAAATAACGTAAAATAACTTGAAGTAACTCTAACGGAGCAAGTGGAAGAACTATGTGACAAGTGTTTTAAGTCTCTGAAGAAAGAAACTGAAGAAGATATCAGAAGATGGAAAGATCCTCCATGCTCATAGAGCAGTAAGATTAACATAATGAAAGTGGAAGAGTTGGAGAAGGGACTGAAGGAGCTGAGGGGGTTTGCAGCTCCATGGAGGGAGCAACAATGTCAACTGGCCTGATCCCTCCCAGAGCTCCTAGAGACTGGACCACCAACCAAAGAATACATATGGAGGGACCCATGATGCTGGCCACATATGTGGCAGAAGATGACTTTGTTGGCCATCAGTGGAAGGAGAGGCTCTTGGGTCTGAGGGTGTTAGATGCCCCAGTGTAGGGGAATACCAGGGAGGGAAGACAGGAGTGGGTGGGTGGGTGGGAGAGCACCCTCATAGTGGCAGGAGGAGGGGGATGGAATAGGGGGTTTCCAAAGGGGAAAATATTTGAAATGTATATAAAGTAAACATCCAAAAAACAAACAAACAAACAAACAAACCAACAACAACAACAAAAAAACCAAGGACATCATGAATTTTGCAGGCAAATGGATGGAACTAGAAAATATCATCCTGAGTGAGGTAACCCAGACCCAAAAGAGTATGCAATGACAGGAGCCTAGCATGTCTGTCCTCTGAGAGGGTAAAAAAAAAAGAAAGAAAGAAAGAAAGAAAGAAAGAAAGAAAGAAAGAAAGAAAGAAAGAAAGAAAGAAAGAAAGAAAGAAAGAAAGAAGGAAAGAAAGAAAGACAGACAGAAAGACAGACAGAAAGAAAGAAAGAAAGAAAGAAAGAAAGAAAGAAAGAAAGAAAAGAAAAGGAAGAAAGTGACCATCTTACAAAAAGCAATCTACCGAATCAATGCAATTACCATCAAAATCCTGACATAATTCTTTATTGACCTTAAAATAGTAATTCTCAACTATATATGGGAAAACAAACAAACAAAAAAACAGGATAGCTAAAACAATCCTGAACAACAGAAAAGAACTTCTAAAGGTATCACTATCCCTGTCCTCAAGCTGTACTACAGAGCAATAGTAATAAAAACTGCATGGTATTTGTATAGAAACAGACAGGATGATCAATGGAATTGAATCAATGACAGAAATAAACCCACACACCTACTGGCTCTTGATCTTTGACAAAGAAGCCAAGACCATACAATGGAAAAATGGAGAGCATTTTCAACAAATGGTGATAGTTCAGCTGGCTGTCTACAGGTAGAAGAGTGCAAATTGATCCATGTTTATCACCCTGGACAAAACTGAAGTACAAGTGGATCAAGAACCTCAACATAGAGCTGAATATTAGATCTAATAGAACAGAAAGTGAGGAAGAACCTTTAACTAATTAGTAAAGGAGACAATTTCCTGAAGAGAACACAAATAGCCCCAGAATAAGATCAATAATTAATAAACGGAATCTCATGATACTGAAAAGTTTCTGTAAGAAAGAAAAAATACTGTCAACAGGACAAAACCATAGCCTAGAGAATGAACAAAATTCTTAACCAACCTTATATCTGACAGAGGGCTAATATCCAAAATATACAAAGAACTCAATATGTTAGACTCCAACAACCCAAATAACACAAATAAAAAAATGGTATACACAGTAAAACAGAAAATACTCAGCAGAGGACTCTCCAATGGCCAAGAAATACTTAAGAAAATGGTCAATGGCCTAAGGCATCAGGGAAATGCGGATCTAAGGATTCTGAGATTCTACCTTATACTCATCAGAATAGCTTAAGATCAAACCCACAGGCAACAGCTCCTATGGGCAAGGATGTAGAGCAAGGGGAACACTCCTCCTTTACTGGTGGGAGTGCAAACTTGTACAACTATTCTGGAAATCAATTTGGATGTTTCTCAGAAAATTGGGAATAGTTCTACTTCAATTCCCAGGTATACCACTCCTGGGCATGTACCCAGAAGATGCTCCACCATCCCACAAGGAAACTTGCTCAGCTATGTTCATAGCAGCTTTATTCATAATAGCCCCAAACAGGAAACAACCCAGAAGACTTCAACTGAAGACTGGATTTAAAAATGTGGTTCATTTACACAATGGCGTACTATTCAGCTATTAAAAATAAGGAAATCCTAAAATTTGCAAATAGATGGAACTACAAAATATCATCCTGAGTGAAGTAACCCAGATTCAAAAGGACATTCATAGTATATGTGCTCACTTATAACTTGGTATTAGCCATAAATTACAGAGCAAGCACACTAAAATCCACAGATGCAAAAGAAGCCAAAAAGTAAGGAGGGTTCAAGGGAGAATGTTTGGATCTTCCTCAGGAGAAATAAAATAGACATCAAGGTCGATGAAGGAAGGGAACTGGGCGGGAGAGGGAGGGGATACTGAGAGAAATGCAGCAGGGATCCAGGTGTAGGGAGAGCAAGGGAGAAAGAACAAAAATAGAGTTGCAGGACATTTCTCAGATGTGCCAAAGGCCTGGGTTGGGGAAAGCCCCAGGGTTTCTATAGGGGTGACTCTAGCTGAGACTCCTAGCAGTGGGGGATAGGAAACTGAAACAGTCACTGTTGAAGCCTTGCAGAACTCTAAGTACAGAGATTAGAACAGCAACACCCCACAACACCTTCCACCCAAAACTTGTCCTGCCAACAAGATGTGCATGAACAAAGATGGGGAAATGGCCAACCGATGACTGGCCCAACTAGAGACCAATCCCATGGGCAAGAACCAAACCCTGACACTATTAATGAGTCTCTGCTACTTGCAGACAGGATTCTAGCAAACCTATCTTGTGAGAGGCTCCACACAGATGCAGAGACCCACAGCCAAACATTAGATGAAGATTGGGGAGACTTGTGGAAGAGTTTGGGAAGGATTAAGGGACCTGAAATGGATAGGGACTCCCCAAGAAGATCATGAGAGTCCACTAACCTACAGTCACAGGGGCATTTGTAGACTGAAGCACCAACCAAAGAACAAGCAAGGGTGGGACCTAGGCCCTCCGCATATATGTAGCATGGTATTCATGTGGATTCCCCAACAACTAGAGCAACTACAGCGGGGCTATCCCAGAATCTGTTGCCTGCTCCCCTAATGGGCCACTATGTGTGGTGTCAACGGGAGAGGATATACCTAGGTTTGCAGTGATTTGATGTATAAGGATGGCTTGGTATCCAGGAGGTGTGTCCCCTGCTGAAAGGAGAAGGGGAGGGGGAAGTGGGGAAATGGGATATGTGTAGGGTGACTGGAATGAGGGGGGCTCTGATTGGGATGTAAAGTAAATGAATGAATGAATGAATGAATGAATGAATAAATAAATAAATAAATGGAAAAATTCTAGTTCAAGGGTAGTGGTGCTAAGTGAGCATGGAGCTGTCCTTTACACAGTATCTTAACAAGCATCTGTCGCAACCATCACTTTGAAAACATTTGTACACTGTTGGACTAATGCAGTGCAATGCTATGTTATCGGCTTGGGTGTCGATGCCATCCATACTTTCGATAAAAGATTCATATTCTTCAGTAAGTCTCAACATCAACCAGCCTTTGCTAATTACTTCTTAGAAAGTTCTGTGTAGCTATGCTTTTAGATATGTATGATCAAGACAAATGGTTACATGAAACAAGAATCATACTGCAATATTTTCAACTTTAGGCACTTCAAAATTAATTACATATTGTTACAGACTGTAGTCTGGGAGGAAAGAGAAACTGTCATTTTATTTAAATTTATACTGTATTATCATTGTTAATTTTTGCCAGTTGTAGAAAAAACATTTTTTTAAGAGGAACGTTAATCATTGTAATGGTCATTTGTAGATATTTTGTTTCTTCATTTTAAAGTTATTACCTATATTTTTACAAGGACTCATTTCCTGGAGAAATGTAAAGAAACTTCTACTTTTTCTTATAGGACTAAAACAATAAAGCAAAGTGCCATTCCACCACACTCCGAGTCTGGGAACCAATGAGTTTGTTGCACTTACAGAGCTGGGGTTAAAAGTTACTCCCGCATAGATGCCCATGAATCAGCCTCATCACCCAAGATTCTTCCTACAACACAGACGAGAACTTCCCCATAGCTGTTGAGATGGCCTCCACCCTTCCATTAACCTTCTGCTGTCTAGATGCCATAGCAACTCCCAAGAGTTTAGAGGCCATATGCAATTAGGGAAGAATGACAGCTGGTTGGAAGGTACAGGAGGAGGGAATGAGATTAGGTCAGATGAGCCCAGATGACTTCTGCATGACCCTCCTTTGATACAGGAACTTCACAAGCCAAGGGGAGAAATCCTGAGGATCTCTTGTTAACATCACATGATAGTGCTAGATGATAGTACGTGTAAATCAGAATATTTGTCAATCTTCATATTTCCAAATCAGAAATTATTCACATTCTGAGTTTTGGGATCCTGTGGGTCCTCTTTCCTAGAATACATTATAAACTACTGGAGACTAGCTCCTAAGTTTATTAGCTTTTCATTACTTTAGAAGTTGACCAAGTTAATTTTGACCTTTTTTCACAAGTTTGGAACTGTCTTTAAAGATAAATATCTGTAAAGGTTTTTGTTTTAGGTTAAAATGTAAAGAAAAATGTCATAAAACGTATTAAGGGTTGAATTGCTAGCAGATATTCAGTGTGTTTACTTATGAAAGACTTCATCCTAATTCCTTAAGATAATGGAACACATGAAAATAAAATTATGAAATTTTGTATAACTACAGATTTAATGAAGAAATCTCAGATCTAAGATTTAGATTTATTTATTCCCAGAAACTGCTTAAAATTGTTATATATATCAATAGTGTAGTAATATAATGCATTTTTCTCTCATTTTAATTATAAGTTGTGTTTTAGTAACATACTCTATATCCAAACATAGTGGGTCAAATCCATTTGTACATATGAAGTGGGTTATAGTATATGTGGGCTTAGATTCCTCACTAAGATCAAACTGGCTCTATTTTAAAGCACTTATCAAAAGTATAACACCTAATCATCTGTCAGTTGTACTGGTCATTACATAAATGTAAATCATCTAATCCATTCCAGGATAGAAGGTCTTTTCCACCACTATAAATGTAGAAAATAGAACCAATAACTAAAAGCATACATGAAAGGAACACCTAAAATTTACTGAAAAATCACAAATATTACTCGAACATTTCCAGAAATGAAGGAAGGAAGGAACAAACAACCAAACAAACAAAAACAATACAGAACAACAACAACAATAAGGTTCTGAACATATTCTATGAGGCTAGAATTATACTGTTACAAATCAAAGACAGCTCAAAAATAAAAATACAAGTAAATATTCCTTCTGAATGCAGATGTAAAAATTCTGATCCTATGGTGTGCTTACAGACAGGAGCCTAGCATGGCTGCCCTCCGAGAGGCCCAAGCAGCAGCTGACTGAGACACACACAGATACTTACACCCAGTCGATGGACTGAAATCAGGAGATCCGTATGGTTGAATTAAGGGAAGGATGGAAGAGGCTGAATGGGAGGGCAACCCCATAGGAAGAACAGACTCAGCTAACCTGGACCTCTGGGAGTTCCCAGACACTGAGCCACCAACCTGGCAGCATACAGGAGCTAGTCTGAGGCCCCACATATATTGCAGAGGACTGCCTAGTTTGGTCTCAGTGGGAAACAGGGAGGCCCGAGGGAGGGGAGAGGCCTGATGAGGGAGAGGCATCCTCTCAGAGACAAAGGGGAGGAGGAATGGGAAGAGGAAGTTTAGGAGGGAGGACAGGACAGGACTGCAGGGGGTACAATGGCTGGATAGTAAGTAAACAAAATTTTAAAAAAATAGAAAACAAAATAAAACGTAAATGCAATAAAAATTTCAGGAAACCCAAACACAATATTATTATATACCACAGCCAAAGTTAGAAAAGAAAAATACATGACCACCCCACCACAAGTGGGAAGAGAAATACGAATGGACTCAACACATTTTCTGATGAGAATACTCGTTCTACCAGGGAGAGATGCTACAAGGTTTGTATGTAAATCACAAATAATTTCATTTACAACATTCAAAACTAAAGGAAAATCCACTTGAAAATCTGAGCATGTGCAGTGTACACATGATTAAAATTATGAACCTAGCCGGGCAGTGGTGGCGCACGCCTTTAATCCCAGCACTTGGGAGGCAGAGACAGGTGGATTTCTGAGTTCGAGGCCAGCCTGGTCTACAGAATGAGTTCCAGGACAGCCAGGGCTACACAGAGAAACCCTGTCTCGAAAAACCAAAAAAAAAAAAAAATTATGAACCTACTGAACGAAATTAAAGACACAAATAAATGAAAGACATCACGTGAGAAAAACTGAAAGTCTTGGTGTTATTAAGAGAGCTATATTCTACAAAGTAATCCTCAGATTGAATATTCTTTACAGAAATCATAATGACTTTTCTTAGAGAAAGAGGAAATATGGCCCAGCAACCACAAATAGTATAAATTTCCAAAAAGACTTTTTAAAAATATTTAAATCCCTAAAGAAAACACTCAAAAGTTTTTACAATATTTTATGCATATTAATGTTTAATATATGCTTATATACTTCTTATTAAATATTACTATCAAAGGTGTTACATTCTTGTCAATTATTCTCTGGGATTTGAGGTTAACTCTATATAGCATTCTCTTAAAATGATTTCTTTCTTAAATACCATTTTTAGACATTTTGTTTAATGCAGTATTAGTTTTAAAGAGTGTAGTATTACCTGTGTATATAGTATTATTTAGTAAAATTATATTTCAAGACAATATTAAAATGGGCAATATATATGACAATATTTTTCTTTTTGCTAAATACCATCTAGCCCAAGTACCATAAATTACTGATATTTATTTTCTTATTCTTGATTTTTCAGATATTCATGAATTACTCACAGATTGAATTATAACTTCCACACATTGCAGCTAGGAAAATGTTACATGCAGTGTCATTTTTATGGTCCAAATCTTGAACATTTTTCTTTTGAACATCAGGACCTTCTATTATCCAATTTTACAAAAGCTTCTGTAAACTTACAAATGTGCAAACCTTCTTAACATTATATTATCATGTATTTCTTAAGTGATCTACTAGGCATCTGTTTAGCCAAACAAGGAAAAATAATCATTAATTTATACCCAGTCTGGAACTGAGGAAGGAGCCTTTCAACCTTGAGTAATAGGTTAGATATGGTTGTCCTCTTTTCTGATTCTATCCCAAACTTTGAAAGTCTTTGACATAACTCATAGGTATAGTTTTTCCTCAGGACAAATGTATTTATTGAAAATAATTCTGGTTTATTATTATAGCCTTTGAACATATGGGTAGTGAGAAATTGGACCGATTCTTTGGCATAATTTAAAACTCATTTCTGCACTTTTGCTCTAAAGCCTTATTTAACCATGAGCAAGCCGTCAAGGTGTCTCTGCTTGCTTGTGTCTTGGTTCATATCATTCTCTACACATCTAGAAGACTCATACCATCGGGAAAAGGAAAAGCAGAACCAGGAAGTTGCTTCCTGTTGATGATCACCTCACCGATAAAGGGAAAGGACGAAAGTAATAGGATGGACTCAACCAAGCAAAGTGGATCACACCCCAACTATGTAACCAGCAAACAGTCAATGGGCATTTACTGTAAATTTGCAGGGAAAGAAAATACAACTAAAAATAATACTTTTTACATTTGCATAGTACAGAACAATTTCACAATGCACATCTAAGCTTCGGGAATGAATCCCTTCCTTATTCCTTTACCCTCTGAAATGATTTTCTACGGTCTTGATGCTAACATTCTGTTATGAAATGCTTTCAGCTTTACTGAAGAAAGATGTTAATTAATGGCAATGCTAATAAATATTATCTGTAGTATACATGAGCCGTTATAATGTGTTGGCTCATTGCATTTAGGATATTTTCTGGTTAATGTAAAGTCATTTATTTTGAGGAAACAATCCATTGAGTAAAAAATATTGCAACTATTCTTCACCATATTTTCTGAAATTGCTAAGATGGAGGCTGAAATAATAATTAAATAAATAATAAGCATGAAACTTTTCACCTATAAAACATTTCTTTTCACAGCCACGAAAAATACAATAGTAAGTGTAATGCTGAATTATTTTTAGCTCTGATTTTTAAATATGAATTCTTTTTGATTCTCCTTACTTTAGTAAGAGTATAAAGGCCTCAATGAATACTGTTCTAATCAAAGGATAAATTAGTTTTCAAAGGAAAACCTGAGATAAGCCAGTGAAACATCAGAATTGTAAATGGCAAGAACAGGTAAGAATGAAAGACAATGGCAAAACAAAATCTCCTAAAATTCTGGAATGATCGGGTAGCATTGTGGATCACAAGTTATTGCACTTTAATTTTTCAATGAGTTTAGACACCTGTGAAATTTAAGCCCCAGGGCCAATGATTTGTGTGGCAGTCTGTTATAAAAGGAACAAAGCTTTGACATGCAAATTCCAGCTTCTGTTGCATCAGCACAGGTAACCTTGCAAACAACCTTCATGCACACACTGTAAGCTGAGTGATGGCTCCCATATGGCTCCATTCTTCCTTTCCTCTTCCCAATCAAGTTGACAGCAATTCTCAGTTCATTTTCTAAACGGACTGATAAAAGCTATGCTAAGCCTGTACCTGTTATTAACCTCCCTGGCACTATTATTACCCATATCTTTTTCCCTTGAGATAAGCAGCTAAATGCAAAAGCTGATCTTTGCATATGGTGGGCTATTACCCCCCAGGAAGAACTGCAAATGTCAACCTATTATTGGGTCATTAGTGTCAGGTCATGGTATTTCAGAGTTTGATGTTTTTAACCTTTGCAGACATTAACCCATATGCAATATACTTTTGAAAACTTTATTTATTCTTGGTAACAGTAGATTCGTGCTCTGGGAATATTGTCCTGTGGTACTGGGCATATGCATGCATCAAGGATCATTAAGTATATTTATATAACCACCTTTTCAACCTTGTTTGGACTACATCTATTACCTGAAATAATGCAAAATTATAGATGTGAAATATGCTTCAAGTGGCTGACAGAAAAAAATAAGGAAGAAAATACAATAGGTATCTTTTACTGTAAAATCATTTACTAATCCTGATTTACTGTTTAGATCAAGAGTGCATGGATGATATTATCTTATTTCATTCATTTGTCCCTGAAAATCAAAATTGGTTCCTGTTATAAAGTTTGATGAAGGCTATTTCATTGCAGGATGTAAGTTTGCTATATATCACTGAAGTTTATATTTAAAGAGGTTAAAGAGAGTCTATAATGACATCATATAAATAAGGGATTTTTCCACACACCTCTAGCTATCCTGACATTGCTCAAAATACATTTAATAACTGCAATACAAATCACAAGATGGAGCAACTCTTTCTTTGGAATCTCATGCTCATCCCAAGGCTTCTATCAGTGTCCTCTTATATGGATATCTCGCCCTCTCTGAATACTGATGCATACATATGTATATATAATATTATGTAGGATATGTCTAGTATATATAATATATATTTATATTAATACATAATATATTAACATTAATAATTAACATTAATATATTACTATAATATATTATAATAATATAATCTAAACAGTAAATCAGGATTAGTAAATGATTCTACAGTAAAAGATACCTATTGTGTTTTCTTCCTTATTTTTTCTGTCAGTCACTTGAAGCATATTTCACATCTGTAATTTTGCATTATTTCAGATAATAGATGGTAGTCCAAACAAGGTTGAAAAGGTGGTTATACACCATTTTGGGTACTATGAGTGCGTTCACACTGATTGCATTCTGGCTGTGCACTATAAATTTCAAAGACAATAAACGAGTCTTACTTGATAAACATTCCTGCGTGTGAGGCTGTTTGGTATTTGGTTGGGTCATTTGGATTCTGTGACATTATCTCTTGTATCTTCACTACTTTTCTTCTCCTTTTCATACTCTGTGAGGAATCTCTAACGGGTTGAATCTTGTAGTACACACACACACACACACACACACACACACACACACACACACACACACACACACTCGGAGTGTAGGCAATCTTATATAGCAGAGGAGAAATATTGTCTTCAAAGCTATTCTTTTACTACTTATGAAGAGTAAGACTTGTTAAACTCTTACACTTCACCTTTGTTATCTCTGCATCTCTACTTTCCACCTGCCTATTTTAATGTTGTTGGAACATTGTTATGAATTTCATCCTTATTTAATATGCTGGGCAAGTGTCATCAGGGGATTAAAATTGAGATGTGATTTTTACTTATGGCTTATTATGTCATTTGCCTTGGTGTGCTATTTTTCTATCTGTCTCTCTAAAAATGAAAAAAAGCAAAGCAAAGCAAAAAAAGTTATCCCAGATGACTGTATATCCCAGCAATATATAGTACCAATTTCTGCATAAAGCTGATTTCTTTGATTCCTTGAAAACATGTTCCAATGGAAAGAATAAGAAATTTGTAAATCACGACAGCATGGGCTTAAAAAATGATTGTCTACCCACCATCATTGCTAAGATATAATTTTTTCCCTCAAGTAAGAGGCCACTCTCACTCTACACTTTGTTTAAATGTGAATCCAGCTGTAAATGTGTACCATGTTTTATTCCCCACCCCCACCCCTAAAACTTACATCACTGGCAAAGCGCAGTGGATGACTTACCTTGACATTGCTCTCTACACAGTTTCTTGGACATTCATTATTCATAAACAAAAGGAAGTTTATAAAATTGTCTCACAGTGCGAGAGGACCAAGGAACTGGGCTCCAAATGGAGCCTGCACGAGTCTCATCTACAGGGCACATCAAATGACAGGGCACATCATATGGCAGGTTAGTTTCAAGACTTGGGGATTATTATGCTTACTTTTTGAAATAGAAAAAAAAAAACTGTTAAGATAAACCATATTCCTTAGCATCCAATAGTAGAATATATGTGTCATGAATTATGTTATGTGAACAATACTGAACATGAACAATAGTGAAATATTGCTTTTATTTTACACACAATTATGTGTTGCTTAAACACCCAGGACTACTTTAGCTTTGCAACTGATAACATCTTAGGAAATGACAACCCCCCCCACTCTTTTTAATATTTTAAAGTAGGAACAAAGTTTTGTGACCTGTAGAACAGCCTTTCAAAATGAACTGCTTTTAGAATTTCCAGATGAAGGTTTTAAGATGGATTCGTATATGCAAACAAAGATAGCCTGTCTTGTCTTCCTGTTATGCATTAGTTTATCTGTGGCTGTCAATCGAGGAATGCTCAGCACAGTTTACATTTCTTATGTATATAATGAGCCCATAACTATCATCTGTTAAAGGACTGCTGCTTGGGCTCTTGATGTACTACTTAGGCCACTGTAAGCGTTGCCTTTGTTTTTCTGTTACTGTGATATAGGACTGATGACAGAGGAGGCTGCCAGGCCAGCATCAGTAGTAATCTCTGAAACAAAGGATGGGGTATAACAAAAAGGCTGAAGCAGAAAATTACTATTTTGCATGTTTTAAACTAAATGCCAATAATAAGAAAATACTGTACTTTCATTTACTTTTTAAAAATCATCCTACCCATTGAAACATAGTTACCAAAATATCTCATGATAAATAAGCAATCAAATCCATATCCTCAATGCTGATGGATTTCAAAATTCCAGGAGACACCAAATATTGCCAATGTTCATGTCCTTATAAAATAGAGTGAAAGATTTGTGACTTATACACATCATCTTATACTTTAACTCATCTCTAGATATAGTTTTTATTACCTAATATAATGCAAATATCATCTAAGTAGTTGTTTTAATGCATTATTTAGAAAATAAAAAAATTATTTCTATGTTTAATATGAATTATTTCAATCTATTGTTGGTTAAACTTTAATGGACAGAAATTGTAGCTGTGGAGTCCTGGTTCCAAGCCATAGTAGACAGATAATCAAGGAGAGCAAAGATGCAGAGTGTTATTACTTAGGTAACTCAGAAAATGTCTGAAAAGAATATGATATCTCCAGGGTATTGAGAACAAAAATTCATGTTAAGATGGTAGTTATTGAAAGGCTCCAATATAAGAAAATATGTTTGGACACAAAAATATAAGACACTTAGGTAACAAAAGAATCTGGGTTGCAGCTGAGCCTAACATACAATGTTAAACAGATCCCAAAAGGCCATCACATAACATGGTAGAACTGTAAACTAAAGCAAGCCTTTCCTTACTTAAGTTGCTCTTTTCAGAATATTTTATCATAGTGACAAGAAAAGACACTAAAACAAATGGGTTCTAATAAATCTTTATTTAGCAGAAAACAAATCCAAAAAACATAAGCCAGCTCAAGGATGCAATTTTGTGAAACATTTAAAGAACAGAAGCCCAAACATCCACTTTAAGTAAAATGTGTAAATTAAAAGATTTATGAAGCTATGAGAGTCCTAACTGTTACAAACTTGAAGACGCATTAGAATCAAACTGAAAATAAATACAAAGAAAAAGTTGAAAGAACCTCAAACACACATATAAGAATCATTTTTAATGACTGCAAGCTTCTCATGAGAAATCAAAGATTCCAATAGACAACAGAAGAATAATATAAAGCTTTCAGAGAAAATAACTATTAATTATGATTTCTATACCTAAAATATTGTTTAGACATAAAGGTGAATTTACTCCAGGACAACTAAAGGAAGTTATTTTAGTATTTCTTCTCTAAAAGTCACTGCAAAGGAGCTTCTTTAGGGAGAACATCACATAAAGACACATAAGGATCACAGAGAATAAAGATTAAAAGCAACAGAGTCACAAAAGACTAGCAGAGAGGGGAAATACTTTAGAAAATAAAACTCATTTTTGTGCAAGCATGATATCCATGCCAGTCATATCATGGAAGATCTACGAGTAACAGACACAGAGATATCATCCTATGAAGTACTAAACATGCTAATTATACATACACTGTATAAAGTAAATAGGATGTTAGGTGTCCCTAATGGCTTATGTGTGAAGACTTCATTGTCAGCCTGGGATGCTGTTACAGCACCATAGATACTAGGATCTCAGGTCTAGCACAGGAAGCAGAATCACTGGCATACCCTTGAAGGGACTATTGTGATCCTGCCCTACCACAGTCTCTGAGCTCGAGCAAGTTGTTCCACCATGGGTTACCTGTAAAGTCTCTGTCCTCACATAACCATAGGCTGAAACCTCTGTGAGCCAAAACTTTGAGCCAAATAAAACTCCCTTCTGTAAAGCTAACTGCCTCAGGAATTCTGCACTATACTAAATAGAGAATATCATGTTATTATTCCTAGAATTTAATAAAAGCTATCTAGAAGAGATATAGTCAATTATCACATATGTTTAAATGTTATTATAAAATATTAACATGCTGCAAAATGAAGAAAGGGGAAACCAAAAGGTTTTTTTTTTTTAAGGAACAATGAATAAAATTATAATCCGAATACTATCTGTACTAAGTACATTAAATATTAGAACACTAACCTCTGATCAGACAAAAAATACAAATGCAAATATATGCCACAAAAAAATGTCTTGGGGCTTTGAGAGTGCAGGTAGATTTAAATGTAAGAAGTAATGAAAGGGATCTCATGCTAACTCTAAGTGAAGAAAACAGGAGTCAGTGTGCCAAGCAGCCCAGTAGAAGCAGATGTGAGAATAATAATTACTAAAACGATTACTTTACTAAAAAGAGATAGAGATATCCTCACTTCTTAGGCATCTAAATCCAGGGATCCAAATATGTAAATTAAAAACTCATAGACCTCAATGAGGAAATAAATAAATTAACCATTACACTTGGTTGTGTCAACACTGATACAACATGCAGAGAGACAGAGAGTAAGGAGGTAGAAGGCTTGAACAACACAGATATTCCCCCAGTTAGCAAACCATACTTTTTTCCAAGAGCTCTTAGACTCTTCACTAGCAGAGACTATGAAGGGACGACATTGCATCTTTCGGTCTTTCTCCATTGAGCATGTTACTGTTTTACTCTGAGTGTATCCATTATTATACTCAATTCCTTTTGGCATTGATTTCAATTTTTTGAATCTCTGAAAATAAAGTGAATGTAAATTCTTCAATAAGGCTCAGGGTGAAAGTTTCCTTTTATTTCTAAAATGGGTAGTTATGTGCATTTCATTTTATTAGTGTATTGTTTCTGTAAATACCATGACTGCTGTACAAATTACATCCATTAGTATTACAAAACTCCCCTTTCCCCATTTAATGTGGGCCTAACAGTGGAGTTCTCCAATGACCAGAACCCAACTTTTGTTGTATGTCAATGACAGTCAAATGTCTATCAAATGCTTTTCTGACAATAGTTTGTATATATCTATTAGTAACAGCAGCACTAGGTCTTTTAATTTATTGTGTTATTTAGTGCATTTATGCATGTGTGTGTCAGCAGGTGTATAGACACTAATGGTCCAGACAAGATGCCTGTGTGGAGATCAAGCACAACTCTCAAGAGTTAGTTCTCTCCTGCCACAAGAATGAAACTCAATTTAACATGGAGTGCACAAACGCTTCTACCCACTGAGCAATCTTCCCTAGCTTATATCATGGTTTCTTTGCATCTTCTAACTTATCATGCAAAGTAACGGATTTCATTGGAGCATCCCAGTACACAGGTACCATTCTCCCTTATGCTTTTCAGTTTCTCTCCTCCATTGCCCCTCCCCAGGCTTCCATTGTAGTCTTTTTGCTTACTTGTCTTGAGATTATTTGTATTGAACATGTTGATTGAATTCATATCCACTGATTTAAATAATTGTTTATTTTGGTATTGCTTCAAACTTTATATTTCTATTTATTTTGATTTCCTTTGTTACCTTTCTCATGTTCCTTCCCCCAACTCCAGTCTGATCAAATTTATAACTGAAAGAATTTCCTTGATCTTAAAATTTATCAAATGTGTATTCTAAAATTTTCAGATAAAAAAATTATTAATAAATACCTCCTACACAATTTTAGCACACTCTCTTTTCTCTTCCCATTGTATTAAGAGGTTTTGAGATAACTTTGAACGTTTAATATACTTCTGTTCAAAGTTCAACATTCACAAAATAGAGGATCAGAATATTATAAAATTTTCTCATATTGGGTACAAAGAGAAAGAGAGTTCAATTAATTGTGTTACCTTCTAAATTCATCTTAAAGTGATATATATGCTAGATGATGAAATTGCATTTAAAGAAAGGATAGTTAAGAGAAGAACATTTGAATTCACGTGTGTGAATGGCGAGACAGTGGGGGGGAGGCAATGTTATAATTTAAAGTAAAAAGTATCTAATAATTGAATTGAATATTTATCCAATTTGTTTTTCTACTGATGTTCCAATTGTGTGCTTTTAAATTAATCAACATGATCCTCGGTAATTTTGTTTTGAGTATTTTGCTGTATTTTATTTAACAACCAAAAAATTAAAAAAATAAAAAAATAAAAAAATAAAAACCCACACATATAATATACATATTAAGAACAACAACAAGGTAAGAATATCAAAAGCCGCAAATAGAATTTAACCTCACAAAATACTGAGTACAAAATGCCTCAAAATGTTCATTAGAGTCTAGACTTTATTCTAAGAATATTATTATCAAGACTATGTTTAATATAAGTCAGGTCTCTCACGTGTCATTATTCCAAAAGCAGATGTTAAAATGCACGCTAAGTCTATATATATATTGACAAAATGGAGCAAGCTCAAGTCACGAATGGTGATGTGAAAGAAAACTAGTTTGCAAGTCAGTGAAGGAGAATCAAGTAAGCAGTAGACATTTAAATGTGGACAGCTATCCCATGGCTTTGAGTTAAAGTAAATCAATTTGATACATATTTACTGTAACTATATTACATATGGTGACATACCCAAATGTGTAATGAAATATTTGTTTAATTATTGAAACATCTTTTTTAAGAAAGTATTTTTTTCCTTTGCAGTGTTTTTTTCTCTGTATTTTTTAAAAGAATGATTTCATTTGCTCTCATGTGTTGGTGTGTATGCATGTTTATGTATGCCTCATAAGCATAGTTACTACAGAGGCCACCAGATGGTGTCAAATCTCCAGGTGCTGGAGTTACAGGCCATTGGGAGCTACCACATGTGGGTACTGGGAAGTAAACTACGGTTCACTATAAGAACAGTCAGCACTGAGTTGGCTGAGTCACTTCTCATTTCCTTTCAACATTTCTCAAAATTGATATCAGATAATCTTCAGATAGATGAGCAGCTGAGCCATAGCTAAGATGTTGTGGACAGCCCTGGGGCTGATTGTAATTCTACTAATTCTGCCCTCCTGGGAGAGGCTTCAGACAAGGAGTGAGTTACACCTGTGACTTCTTGTGAATCAATCCCCTAATGAATAAAGGAGCCAATCACTGGGCATGTAGGAGAGACTTCTGGGCTGGAGAGGAGAAGAGAGAAGGAGGAGAGAGAGAGGTGCTTTTGGAATGGGGACAGCATGTAGTAGGTAAGATGTAATAGTAGAGTCTCCTGGTATCATGGTGGATCCTCAAGGATTCGCCACCAGAGGGATCAGACAAGATTAGGTTTTAGTTGATGTGCCCAGAGATTGAGTTATCACTGTTTCTTTGTCTCACGTTTTCCTTCATGCTGCGGCTCGTCTGGGTTCCAGAGAGAAAGGTACAGCACTGAAGTGGGTTTGCCTGATGTGCACCACAGAGGCCATGGGGGTATTGAAACATGGGGCTGGCATGGTAGTGACCTGCCAGTGGGAACCTAGCGAGCTGGGTGGAGAGATCGTGGAGCTCTGGCTGCCCAGCCTGCTGGGGATGAGAGAACCAGGGAATACGGGAATATGCTGTGATATATTCCTTCATTTTTTAATATTTCCCGCAACACTAAGACAGATATTTTTCAGTTTGTTGTAGATTTCCTAGTACTTTTTCCTTTAAAGAATGATTAATTTTTTAAAAGAAAGATTAAATAACATTTTAAATTTTGAAATGGAAATAAAATTTAATACATAATAGTTAAATCATTGTATTCAAGCAAGTCACAGCAAGATACAGAAATGTGACCTCATTTTTTAAACCTTGAGTGAATTATAATTAGATGAGGCTACTTATGATTAAAAAATACTATTCCCTTATTTATGAGTACATTTTTAGAGGAAAAATAGTCAGATGTACAAATCAATGCTCACTGTTCTGTAATTACACAGCTCATTGTGTAATTACTACCAACGCCAATATCTAGATTTCCCTATTTGAATCCTCAAGGATTCATTTTCCATTATATGTAAGTGATAAAATTTTCAAGCACTCATCATATTATTGATATGTGTGAATAGTATTTTCATTACATTGTAGAATAAGGGTGTTTTTAGACTCAACTTTGCTAAATCTTAAGTCAAGGAATTAAGAGGCCACAGCCAATGCATCTTCTGTCTGCAAGTTATCCCTGGTTATCAAGGCAAATACCTGCCTCTGGTATATTGTGCATTAATTATCTCTCAAACCACTTAATTTATATTAAAATAATATATTTGTCATTATTCAGGTGATTCATATTAGTGTTAGTTGCTTCCAATGAAGTGACAGAGAATACTGCGTGGGTAGACACAGAAACATTGTTCCTAGGAGAAAGTAATTCAAACTCAAGTTCCTGTAAGCCTCTGGTCACAATTTCAACCCCTGATCAATGCACCTTGCTCTGTGTCTGCTTCTGTTTATAGGAGTTGCACTTCGTAGATATTACTGACTCATTAAACTAAGACTGACCTCATGAGCACTCTTGCTACAGTTAAAGCACTGGATGAATTCCAGCTTACCTATTCATTTTGATCGTAAGGTCCATCAAAGGCTCGAGCAGAGAAACACTAGGAAGAGTTTCTGCATTTAACTTTGTTGTTATTTGAATGGTAAAATGACCAAACAAAACTATAAAACTGTTACACCCTGAAAGCTATAAAGAATCATTAGAGATGTAACAGATGGAAATGAAAGCAAATATATATATATATAAAACGACCTTAGAATGAAAAATTCAATTTTAAAAAGTCCATTTTATCAAAACTGTTCAATCGAGCCAATGAAAACTGAATTGACTTTCTAATAAGTTCTCTTATTATACAATTTGATGTAATTCCAAAACATGTGTGGAATTATAAAGAGCCTAACCATGTTAGAAATTCTCGGAAAAATAATAACAAAAAATGTGGTGGGTAATATTCTCATACTTCTCAATTTAAGAATTTATATAAAACTTCATCATCACTGAGACTGTGGAAGTCATGAAATATATATAAGTGAATGAATCAGAATCACTCATACATGATCAATTTAGTTTTGGCAAAAGTGCCTAGATAAATCAATTATGAAAATAATGTCATCATTTCATAAATGAGATTCAGGAACTGGAGAAGGAGATGGCCCATTAACATATGAATTTTTTGAAAAGTTAGCTATAATTATAATTTAAAGTAGAAAATAATAAAGTGATTAGTATCCAGATAGAGCATACAGGATAACAGCTGGACAAACTCACTGATTCGCATATTTTGGCTCATAGAATCTACAAGCTATTTCTAAGAACCCTGGCTCAGATAACACCATTAGAGCCTAGTGTGGGCAGCTGTCAAGCTGGTTGACAATTTTTCTAAACACAAAGTTAAATTATTTACTACCCTTAAGTTCACACTTTTTCTTGCATAGAAAATGTAAATTGTAAATTCAGAAGGATATAGGTTTCACAAGCTAGGGCCTTTTCAACAGCCTAGGTTATTTGGAGATTCTCATGGAATCCCTTTGGTCAACAACTCAATTAGATGTAACCCAATCCAGGTACTAACAGTTCCATTTGGTGACAAGAGATGACCAGAGGGGAAATTATCAACTTACCAAGGGCTATATTCTCGAGAGCACTGTTTCTCCCTCTCTAGCAGCTAGCAAGGTCCAAAATATCCACAAAAAGGTTATCTGTTAAATCCTCCTGCTATAGTTTGTATATTCTCAGCCCAGGAAGTGGCACTATTAGAAGGTGTGGCCCTGTTGGAGTAGGTGTGGTTTTGTTGAAGTAGGTGTGTCCCTGTGGGTGTGGGCTATAAGACCCTCTTCCTTGCTGCCTGGGAGCCAGTATTCTGCTAGCAGCCTTCAGATGAAGATGTAGAGCTCTCAGCTCCTCCTGAGCCATGCCTATTGGATGCTGCCATGTTCCTGCCTTGGTGATGATGATCCCCTGAACCTGTAAGCCAGCCCCAATTAGATGTCCTTATAAGAACTGCTTGATCATGGTGTCTGTTCACAGCAGTAAACACTAAGATCCCCATCGCCATACTAAGACTGGATCTGGCATGGGACTGCACAGGTTTTGTGAGTTCTTATATGTAGCTGCTCTTCTGTCTCACACCTCTTGGTTCTTCAGTCTTTCCTCTGCCCCTTCTACAATGATCTCTGAGCCCTGGAATCAGAGGACTGGAATGTATTTTCCCATTAGGAATGTGTATTCTTTATTCTCTTATTTTCTGTGTGTTGCCTAGTTGTGTTCAATGTGTGTCCACCATCTACTGCAATAGAAGTTTCTCAGATGGACCCACGGATTCAAGCTATGAGAGAAACAGTACTACATATTGGATGTTGACTCAAAGCATACATCACACTGGGGAGAACATTGCCCTAACCCTCCAGGCTGCTGCCATCTAGTTCATGCTGCAACTATGTCTTTAAAAGGCCATTCTATCTTTCTATCAGGAAAGGTGCACCAGAATGGTGAGGAATATGACAATGTCATACTTTTCTGGTTGAAGTGAGTTTCTTGGTCAGATCCAATAATGTGTGGAATACCATGATGGTGGATAAAGCATTCTGGTAGTCTATGGACACTAGTTTTGGCAGAAGCATTATGTGAGGGAAAGGCAAATCAATAACCATAGTAAGTATCTACTCTTGTATGGATGAACAAAGCATTGTCACTTCCATGGAGGAAATGGACCAATGTGGGCAGCTCTTCTGATGCTTGTGCCACTGTGCCATTATTATACCAGTGATCATAAATTCCTAACCCAGTTATTACTGTAGTATGTAGATTTCATAGCTGGGTAACACATTTAAGTATTGGAAGCATCACCCTCATTAACTAGAATTTATACTGCTGGAGGGTGTTATGCAAGCAGAGAAAAAATTCATGCAGGTGTACTTGACATATTTTTAAAACATGTAAAACATGTCTCTTGTCTCTCTCTAAAGAAATTAATTGACTGGGCCACCAGGGCTCCATAGCCAAATAGCACCTGGAGAAAACTAGCCTCCCAGGAGTGTGGAAAAGCCCATGAGTGGGGGTAAGACAAGCAACACTGCTCAGCAGGACTCGAACAGAATCCCTGGGACGCAGGGACTGAGGAACAGCCGGGAACAGGAGCTTTTCCACTTCCATCAGGGGTGGAAGACCTCTGCCTGGGACACCAGGGCTCCATAGCCAAATAATGCCAGGAGAAAGCTAGACTCCCAGTAGTATGGGCAAGCCTGTCTGCTCAGAGGGACCCACCTGGAATCCCCAGGACACAGGGACTGAGGAGTGGTCCTCTGGTTTCTTTCAGTGGCTGGGGAGCAGATCCTGTGATACAGGGCTCCATCCTAAGATAGTGCCAGGAGTGCTGACAACCTTCAAGCACAGGCAAGACCACCACTTCTGTTCAAATTCACTAGATCGAGAGGGACCCTTGCAGAGCCATCAGGACACAGGAATCAAGGGACAGCTGGGGACAAGTTCCTTCTGGTCTCCGTCTGCACCTCAGAGCTGACCCTGTACTACAGCACTCCAAACCCAAATTCCTCTCAGAGAGAGCTGGCCTTCAAGGAGTTTTGACACCGAGGCTTGCAGGAGGGACAAGACACAGTCAGAGAGAGTAATACCAGTCAACACCAGAGATAACCAGATGGTTAAAGGCAAGGGCAAGAACATAAGGAACAGAAACCAAGTCAACTTGGCATCATCAGAACCCAGCTCATCCACCACAGCAAGCCCTGGATACCCCAACACACCAGAAAAGCAAGACTCAGATGTAAAGTCACAACTCATGATGATGACATAAGATTTTAAGAAGGAATTAAATAACTCCTTAAAGAAATACAAGAGAGCACAGGTAAACAACTAGAAGCCCTTAAAGAGGAAACACAAAAATCCCTTAAAGAATTAGAGGAAAACACAATCAGACAAGGAAATGAACAAAACCATACAGGACCTGAAAATAGAAATAGAAACAATAAAGAAATCACAAAGGCAGACAACCCTGGAGTTAGAAAATCTAGGAAAGAGATCAGGAGTCACAGATGCAAGCATCACTGACAGAATACAAGAGATAGAAGAGAGAATCTCAGGTGTGGAAGATACCATAGAAAACATTGACAGAACAGTCAAAGAGAATGCAAAATGCAAAAAGCTCCTAACACAAAATATCCAGGATTTCCAGGATACAATGAGAAGACAGAACCTAAGGATAATAGGTATAGAAGAGAGTGAATATTCCCAACTTAAAGGGCCAGTAAATATCTTCAACAAAATTATAGAAGAAAACTTCCCTAACCTAAAGAAAGAGATGAACATAAATATACAAGAAGCCTACAGAACTTCAAATAGATTGGACCAGAAAAGAAAGTCCTCCCATCGCATTATAGTCAAAACACCAAATACACAAAACAAGGAAAGAATATTAAAAACAATAAGGGAAAAATGTCAAGTAACATATAAAGGCAGACCTATCAGAATTACACCAGACTTCTCACCAGAGACTATGAAAGCTAGAAGATCCTGGACAGATCGCATACAGATCCTAAGAGAACACAAATGACAGCCCAGGCTGCTATACCCAGCAAAATCTGCAGTTATCATAGATGGTGAAACCAAAATATTCCATGACAAAACCAAATTGACACAATATGTCTCCACAAACCCAGCCCTACAAAGGATAATAGAGGGAAAACATCAACTCAAGGAGGGAAACCACACCCTAGAAAAAGCAAGAAAGTAATCTTTCAACAAACTCAAAAGAAGATAGCCACACAAACATAAAAATAACATCAAAAATAAGAGGAGGCAACAATCACTATTCCTTAATATCTCTTAACATCAATGGACTCAATTCCCCAATAAAAAGGCATAGACTGACAGACTGGATCCATAAACAGGACACAGCATTTTGCTACATCTAGGAAACACACGTCTGTGTTAAAGACAAACACTACCTCAGAGTAAAGGGCTGGGACCTTCTCCAAAACTGACCATATAATCGGTCACAAAATAAACATCAACAGATAAAAGAAGATTGAAATAATCCTATGCCTCCTATCAGATCACTAAGGACTAAGGCTGGTCTTCAATGGCAACAATTACAACAGAAAGCCCACATAGACATGGAAGCTGAACAATGCTCTACTCAATGATAACTTGGTCAAGGAAGAAATAAAGAAAGAAATTAAAGACTTCCTAGAATTTAATGAAAATTAAAGTACAACATACCCAAATCTATGTGACACAATGAAAGCAGTGTTAAGAGGAAAACTTATAGCTCTGAATGCTTCCAAAAAGAAACTGGAGAGAGCATATACTAGCAGCTTAATAGCACACCTGAAAGCTCTAGAACAAAAAGAAGCTAATATACCCAAGAGGAGTAGACGCCAGGAAATAAACTCAGGGCTGAAATCAACCAAGTAGAAACAAAAAGAACTATACAAAGAATCAACAAAACCAGAAGCGGGTTCTTTGAGAAAATCAACAAGATAGACAAACCCTTAGCCAGATTAACCAGAGGGCACAGAAACAGTACCCAAATTAACAAAATTAGAAATGAAAAGGAGACATAACAACAGATTCTGAGGATATTCAAAAAAATCATCAGATCCTACTACAAAAGCCTATGCCTAAGAATATTGGAAAATCTGGATGAAATGGACAAATTTCTAGACAAGTATCAAATACCAAAGTTAAGTCAGGATCAGATCAACCATCTAAACAGTCCCTAATGCCTAAAGAGAAGCAGTCATTAACAGTCTCCCAACCAAAAACAAGTCCAGGACCAGATGGGTTCAGTGCAGAATTCTATCAGACTTTCAATGAAGGCCTAATACCAATACTCTTAAATCTATTCCACAAACTAGAAACAGAAGGAACACTACCCAATTCCTTCTATGAGGCCACAATTATACTGACATCAAAACCTCACAAAGACCCAACAAAGAATGAAAACTTCAGACCAATTTCCTTTATGAATATTGATGCATAAATACTCAATAAAATTCTTCTAAACTGAATCCAAGAACACATCAAAACGATCATTCACCACGAACAAGTAGACTTCATCCCAGGGATGCAGGGATGGTTCAAAACACGGAAATCTATCAATGTAATCCACTACATGAAAAAAAAAAAAAAGCATTTGACAAAATTCAACATCCCTTCATGATAAAAGTCTTGGAAAGATCAGGAATTCAAGAACCTTACCTAAACATAGTAAAAACAATATACAGCAAACCAGTGGCCAACATCAAACTAAATGGAGGGAAACTTGAAGCAATCCCACTAATATCAGGGACTTCACAAGGCTGTCTACTCTCTCCCAATCTATTCAATATATTTCTTGAAGTTCTAGCTAGAGCAATTAGACAACGAAAGGAGGTCAAAGGGATACAAATTGGAAAGGAAGAAATCAAAATATCACTCTTTGCAGATGATATGATCATATGCTTAAGTGACCCAAAAAACTCCACCAGAGAACTGCTACAGCTGATAAACAAATTCAGCAAAGTAGCTGGATACAAAGTTTACTCAAACAAATCAGTAGCCTTCTTATACTTGAAGGATAAAAAGGCTGAGAAAGAAATTAGGGAAATGACACCCTTCACAATTGTCACAAACAATATAAAGTATCTTGGTGTGACTCTAACCAAACAAGTGAAAGATCTGTATGACAAGAACTTCAAGTCTCTGAAGAAATAAATAGAAGAAGATCTCAGAAGATGGAAAGATCTGCCATGCTCATGGATTGGCAGGATTAATATAGTAAAAATGGCCATCCTGCCGAAAGCAATCTACAGATTCAATGCAATCCC
>CM052708.1:8038417-8057015 GCA_028551405.1 Uromys caudimaculatus
AAAAATAGGGAATAGAGCTAAACAGAGAATTCTTAAGTGAGGAAACTAGTAGGGCTGAGAAGCACCTAATGAAATGTTCAACATCCTTAGTCATCAGGGAAATGCACATCAAAACAACCCTGAGATTCCACCTCACACCAGTCAGAATGGCTAAGATCAAAAACTCAGGTGACAGCAGATGCTGGCGAGGATGTGGAGAAAGAGGAACACTCCTCCATTGTTGGTGAGATTGCAAGCTGGTATAACCACTCTGGAAATCAGTTTGGCGGACCCTCAGAAAAATGTACATAATACTACCTGAGGATCCAGCTACTCCACTCCTGGGCATATACCCAGTAGATGCTCCAACATGTAATAAAGACATATGCTCCACTATGTTCATAGCAGCCATATTTATAATAGCCAGAAGCTGGAAACAACCCAGATGTCCCTCAGCAGAGGAATGGATACAGAAAATGTGGTACATTTACACAATGGAATAATACTTAGCTATTAAAAACAATGACTTCATAAAATTTGCAGGCAAATGGATGGAACTTGAAAATATCATCCTGAGAGAGGTAACTCAGTCACAAAAGAACAAACCTAGCATGTACTCACTGATAAGTGGATATTAGCCCAAACGTTCTGAATACCCAAGATTCACTTCACAGCAACCGTTGTGCTGAGGGTAGGGTGCCAGATGGAGGAGTTGGAGAAGGGACTGAAGGAGCTGAGGGAGTTTGCAGCCCCATGGATGGAGCAACAGTGTCAACTGGCCTGACACCCCCCCCCCCCCGGAGCTCCCGGAGACTGGATCACCAACCAAAGAATACACATGGAGGGACCCATGGTGCTGACCACATATGTGGCAAAGGAGGGCCTTGTTAGCCATCAGGGGGAGGAGAGGCCCTTAGGCCTGAGGGTGTTAGATTCCTCAGTATAGGGGAATGCCAAGGAGGGAAGATGGGAGTGGGTGGGTGGGTGGGTAGGGGAATACCCTTATAGAGGCAGGGGAGGGGGAGAAGACAAGGGGGTTCCAAAGGGGAGACCTTGAAAGGAGGAAACATTTGAAATGTAAACAAAATATCAAAATATAAAAATTTAAAAAATTAGTAATGAAACCAATTTAAAAACATACAATGAAACACAACAACAACAAAAGAAATTAATTGAAGATGAAGATTATTTCTTCCTTAGATACTTGGTAAACAATTGGACTTGTGTTTTCTCTGTTAGCATTTTTATGTTTTTAGTTTAAGCACAGATAAATCTCAATAACAAAACTGGGGCTATTCAAATGTAACCTTTTATTATAGTCAGGCTATCTTGCATTTTCTAGGCATCTACTCATCAAAATTGTCACTTACATGCTGCTTTCTTGTGGAAAACCTAATACTGTCAAGATATAGTATATTCCCCCTTTTTGCTTTTGATGGTAATTCTATTCCAGCATTGCCCGGTTTTCTTTATCTTGATTTTTAGTTACAAGACCTTTAGAAATCTATGGGTTGACTTTCAATGGGATTTGTTTTTCCCTGTATGTTTTTTGTACTAAGTTCTAACAACTTACAAATTACACAGTTTATAGACTTTTCTCTTCATGATTTAAGTAGTAAAGAATTCATTAGGTCATTTTGTAGCCTGTTCTGTGGGGTGTGTGTGTGTGTGTGTGTGTGTGTGTGTGTGTGTGTATGTGTGTGTGTGACCTTAATAGGAAAGCTAAAGAATAATGAAAACATTTACAGAATTATCAAGAGTGAGATTTATTACATTTTACAAAAATAAAAAACAAGGTAAGGACAGAGAACCTCAGGAACTTTGGATTGTTTACATCTACATGGGAAAGAAAGAAAAAGAAATAAACAAAAAAATCAGGACTATCCACAACTCAACAGGACAGCAGTGTGGAGAACACAGATGCTACCTTCATTTCTCAAAGGCCACCATGATTTTTACACGATAGGCTTTCCTACATCGCCAGCCAAGAGCCCCTCTAAAGTGGACTTTAGTTTCTAATATATAATGTAATGGAAGTGGCAGCACAATGTCCAATACTTATCTGGTTAGAGTCAAAACACAGACAGGGTTATTCTGAAACGGAAAGGACTCAGACGTGAATACTAGACAGCCAGCATATGACTATCACAGGTAGCCTCTGAGACTTGACTATCCATTCATTCTACATGCAGGGAGCATTAAATGGGGATTTGAATTATAGAAGCAAGTCTTTCTAAATAGTTCCCTCTTCCAAGTTGAAGCACTTTTAGGACTCCAAATGCATGTAAGATTTACCTCCTTCTCCAAGATATTTGCCAGGTCTATTATTCTCCCAGTCTCTTCATTCCTGGTTGATTACTGTTCTATGGTTCTTGTCTCCTCTGCTGATAAAGGCCATGTAGGCACAGCTTAGGAAAAGTACTAGAAACAAGCACTGTATCCAAAGTCTTGCTCATCTCTATACTTTTATTTTCTCCTACCATCTCTCCTGTTCCTTTGGTTCTTCTTTTCAAAAGCAGCTCATGATAATCCTTTTTGAATCCTTTTTGAAATTGAGATAAGCCTAAAGATCAATATTAAAACAGTTTCTAGGATGCACAAAATCTAGCATCAAATAACAAAAGAAAAAGAGAAAAAAAATTTTGTACTATAGCATGTATAATATTCTGTTTGTTTTATTTCATACAATCAGCATTTTATCCACCATTAAGACTAGAATATAATTTTATGGTACTACTATTAAATGAAAAATAACTTCATACAAAGTATATCTTAATGTTTGTAAGAAATTAGGAATCTTATTTTTAGCTTATATTAATATGCTATCAACTTTGATGAAGAATTATATGTTTTGTTTACAATAAGTTAAAATATCACTACAACATTTTTTGTCTCTGGATTAGATCAATTTTAGTTCTTTGTTTATATAGTGACTATATATGTTTACAGAGTACTGTGTAATGTTTGATGTTTACTTACAATGTGGAATGATTAAATGGGGCCAATTAATAAATCCATACCTCGACATGCTTTTCTGTTTGTGAAGCTATTTGAAATCTAATGGTCCAGTAATTTTGAAAAATTATGTACTTTAGTATTTGTCACGGTTTCTGTTCAGCTCCATTATCACAGCTATAATGGATCTCAATAAATAGGGATGGAATTCACTACAATTTCTGAAAGGAAATTTAATCACTAGCTTTTAACTGAATCTTTATAATGAATCTTTAGCTTTTGTACTTTCAAAGATTTTCACAAAAGTTATATGTATAAAAATATATGGAGAAAACATTATCAGATGACTTTATACTGGGTTGGATTTTTGAAGACACGAGTTAAAAACTGAACGGCCAGGTGTTGCAGTTTTGTCCTCATTCATTAGTAGGTAGACATAAACAAGCTTCCCAATGTATCATAGATAGGATTTGATTTTCTGATTCTACAAGCCAGTTCCCATCTCACCACTGCTATATAATTCATGAAAGACAGGAAACAGAAATGAAATGATCTAAGAATATTATCGTTGGAAGATGGAATATTTCTTGTTCTTAAATTAAGAATGAGAGAGAAAAATAATACAGAGTAACACTATGTTGTAGAGGAAGGAAAGAAAACATCTGTTCGATGATGCTGATGTTAAGTCCACAGAGGAAATTGTGGGAGTGCTAACCAATGATTTGTCCAGCTTGAGAGTCATGCCGTAAGAGAGAATGAACACTGCCTGGAGGACCAGAAACCAGAGTCCAGATGGCCCAGAAATCTAGGATAGAACCAAATATGCCAGACCCCCAGAGCTCCCAGGGTCTAAGCCACCAACCAAGGAGTACACATGGAGGGACCCATGGTTCCAGCCGCATTTGTAGCAGAGGATGGCCTTGTCTGGCATCAATGGGAGGAGTGGCCCTTGGTCCTGTGAAGGCTCAATGGATGCCCCAGTGTAGGGGAATTTGAGGGTGGGGAGGTGGGAGTGAGTGGGTGGGTGGAGGAGCACCTTCATAGAAGCAGAGGGAGGGGGATAGGATATGTGGTTTCCGGGGGAACCAGGAAAGGGGACAACATTTGAAATGTAAATAAAGAAAATATCCAATTTTTTAAAAAATAAAAAAAGTAAAGAAATGATTCCTAATGATAATCTGCTATACTTATAGACAGGAGCCTGGCAAAATCACCTCCAGAGAGGATCCATCCAGCAACTGATAGAAACAGATGCAGAGTCCACACAGACATATATTAGGCAGTACTCAGTGAATCCAGGAAGAATCCAGTGGAAGCAAGGATTGTTGGAGATAGAGGGGTCAAGGAAACTAAAAGAAAACTCACAGAAGCAACAAATATGGACTCATAAGAGCTGACTGAAACTGAAAGGAAAATCAGGAGACTGCATGTTTCCAGCCTAGGCCTCTCTCCTCTCTGTCTGTCTGTCTGTCTGTCTGTCTGTCTGTCTGTCTTAGTCAGGGTTTCTATTCCTGCACAAACATCATGACCAAGATGTAAGTTGGGGAGGAAAGGATTTATTGAGCTTAAACTTCCATGCTGCTGTTCATCACAAAAGGAAGTCAAGACTGGAACTCAAGCAGGTCAGGAAGCAGGAGCTGATGCAGAGACCATGAGGAATGAATGCTGCTTACTGGCTTGCTTACTTCTGGCTTGCTCAGCTGGCTTTCTTATACAGCCCAAGACTACCAGCCCACAGATGGTACCACTCACAAAGGGGCCCTCCCCCCATAATCACTAATTGAGAAAATGCCTTACTGCTGGATCTCATGGAGGCATTTTCTCAACTGAAACTCCTTTTTCTGTGATAACTCAAGCTTGTGTCAACTTGACACACAAAACTAGCCAGTACAATTGACCCCTTGTCAACTTGATACACAAACACATCACCAATAAGCCTCAACCCGTACTTCCTTATTCATTCCGAAGATCTAAATAAATTTACAAGTTCCACAGTCTTTGCAAATTCTTACATATTAACATTTCAGTCCCTTTGAAACATCCAATCTCTTAAAATTCAAGGTCTTTTAAAAATTCAAAGTCTCTTAACTGTGGGCTCCACTAAAATATCTTTTTTCTTCAAGAGGGAAAAATATCAGGCCACAGTCACAATCAAAAGCAAAATCAAACTCCAACCGTCTAGGATCCACTCACGGTCTTCTGGATTCCTCCAAGGGCTTGAGTCACTTCTCCAGCTCTGCCCTTTGTAGCACACAACTTGTCTTCTAGGCTCCAGATGCCTGCTCTCCACTGCTGCTGCTGTTCTTGGTGGTCATCTCATGGTAATGGTATCTACAATACACTGCTGTCTTCCACTGCAACAAGGTTTACCAACAGCCTCTCATAGGTGCTCTTCATGGTGCCAAGCCTCACCTCCTTTGCATGACCCCTTCAGTCCTGGGCTGTCAATTGCAGCTGAGGCTGCACCTTCACCAATGGCCTTCCACGGCCTCTCACAGTGCTCGAGCCTCAACTCCTTTGCATGGCCCCTTCATGCCTTCAAAACTAGTACCACCTGGGTGATTCTTACACATTACCAAGTCCTGCCACAGCACAAGGTACAACCCTGGCTATCTCTGGAATGCAGCCTCTGTGCTTTCAGAAAATACTTCTCAGAAGATTTCACCTCAATGATGCTGGTCTCTTCTTAATCACCACTAATATCTTAGCTCCAACTAATCAGCATCAGTAGTCCCAGCAATGCAATGGTTTTGTTTTAGTAGTTCTGGTAACTTGTCAATCACAGCTGATTAAGAAAGCCCCAGCTAACCAAAACCACAGAATCTTCACAGTCAAAATAGCAATGGCCCTGATAAGAGTCTTTAATCTTCCCTCTGAAATTTCACAAGCCAGGCCTCCATCTTCTGCACTGTTCTCAACATTATCTTCCAAGCTCCTACAGAACACCCCACAGAGCTCTTAACATCCCAATGGCTCTTCTAGCTCAAAGTTCTAAAGTCTCTCCACAGTCCTCCCCAAACAATGGTCAGGTTGTCACAGGAATACCCCTCTCCTGGTACCAATTTGTCTTAGTCAGGGTTTCTATTCCTGCACAAACATCATGACCAAGATGTAAGTTGGGGAGGAAAGGATTTATTGAGCTTACACGTCCATGCTGCTGTTCATCACAAAAGGAAGTCAAGACTGGAACTCAAGCAGGTCAGGAAGTAGGAGCTGATGCAGAGGCCATGGAGGAATGCTGCTTACTGGCTTGCTTACTTCTGGCTTGCTCAACTGGCTTTCTTATAGAGTCCAAGACTACCAGTCCACAGATGGTACCACTCACAAGGGGCCCTCCCCCCATGATCACCAATTGAGAAAATGCCTTACTGCTGGATCTCATGGAGGCATTTTCTCAACTGAAACTCCTTTTTCTGTGATAACTCCAGCTTGTGTTAAGTTGATACACAAAACTAGCAAGTACACTATCTATCTATCTATCTATCTATCTATCTATCTATCTATCTATCTATCTATCTATCTATCTATCTGTTATAGTTGTGTAGCTCAGTCTTCTTGTGGGAGAAGCTGTTTCTGGTGCTTTGCCTGTTTTGGGGACCCTTGTCTTCCAACTGCGTTACCTCCACAGCTGTAATGTGAAAGGAGGGGCCTAATCTTATTGCAACTTGATATGTCATGTTTGGTTGATATCTCTGGGAGAGCTGTCCTTTTCTGAAGAGAAATGGAGGAGGATTGGATGCACAGTACGGAGGTGGGGGTGAGGGAAGGAGAAGAGGAGGAAAGGGAAATTGTGTTTGGATGTAATAAATGAGGGAATAAAGTGATAAAATGTATAAAATAAAACTTACCCTATTATCCTGTCCACAAACAAAAAAGAGACTGGAAAACTAATACAGAGAAATACTGTGTTAAAGAGATGGAGGGAAAGAAAACATGTGTTCCATGATGCTGATGCTGAGTCCTCAGAGGTGTGGGAAACGACTGCACAGAGAGGAAGCCAGGAGGCATTAGCAGGCTAATGTACTTGAACATGTGTCCTCTGTGTTGCAAACTGACTTTGTTTTGATTGTTGTGTATGCATATTTGAACAATAACCACGTGATAGCTTCCTTCACAGAAGAACAGAGTGTAAAAGCTTCTTTCCTTCAGTTAGCTTGGTAGTGTAAATCTTTATCCAAGAGTTTGGGAAGTAGCGGCTGGTGGATCTCTATGAGTTCAAAGCCAGTATGATCTACATAGAGAGGTCAAGGCCAGTCAGGGTTAATTGGGAGATTCTATTACACACACACACACCCAACAACCAAACCAAAAAAGAAACCAAACAAACAAGCAAACAACAAACAAAACATATACATATATTCATAAGTCTATTCCCTCCTATTCAATTATTATATAGTGTTTTTAGTTATTTAATCATGTATAAAATAGGTGATACCTTCTCATAACTTAACCATAAGTTAATAGGATAGAGGACAATACAGAGTTAAGAAGGGCTGAAGACTTATGCTCAAAGGTAACTATACTTAGAGTAATAAAGGATCAAAGCATGAAAGTAATAGCAGAGTGACAGAGTGATTTTCATATTTTCACCCCTTAGTCCAATCTTATTTAATTACTCTATTTACTTGATTATATATATATATATATATATATACACACACACACACACACACACACACACACACATATATATATATATACTAATATATGATTACTTACAATATATCAAAATATCATAGCACAGTTGTTACTACCTAAGCTGTAACTTTTGTCAGTATTTGCCAATCATTCTGTTCAAGTGAACATATTAAAAATGCTCTGTAAACACAAGTTAAACATTATGGAGTCATTATTGAATAAGAAGATCAGTACAGTCTTTGATGGCCTCTTGCTCCAAACTCCTTTACTCTAAAACAGAGACAGAGAATGCATATATATTTTGCTTATTATATTAAGTCTTAACCCAATAGTAATATTAATTGAATAAAATCAGTTTAAAAACTTCCCCCCAAATGTCAGATTATTCGAATAGTCTATGCTGTCACAAAATTAACTACTAAAGCAGAAAAAGTAAAATGCAGTGCCCTGTGTTGATATTTCACTGTGCAAAATCTCCAGGAATAAGATTCTGGCTCCATTTCTAGTTATAATGCACTTCCAAAATGCTAGAAATCAAATACAGATCACATAATACAAAGCATCTCCAAGTTCCATAGCTGTGTTAGAACCTACACTATGCAGTGTGGCTTCCATTTCTCTCCCTCAAAGACAAGCATACAACTTTTTTATATTTTTCCCTTTTTATGTTTATTATATTAAAGCTATAATTTTGGTAAAGGAAGTACTCACCTGCAAATATTATATTATAGTCTCAGTGGATATTTTTAGTAATAAACCTAGGTTACAACAGTTAATGTGGGAGATGGAGAGAGCCTGGAGAGTGTGGATGTCTGAGTGAATGTTCGCTGTTGATATGCCATGCTCAAGCCCATGGGAAAAAGGCACATCCTTACTCCAGAGGGAGGCCCAGAGGGATAACAAAGCCTCCCTCTCATTCTGGTGGGGAATATTGATAGCCTGTGCAGAAAGCATCCACCATAGCTGTCTTCCCTCAGATATTTAAGACCTGAAGACTGCTTACCTACTAAGATTGGCTAATCTCATATGCTCTATTCTGCTGTATACTATAAACCTTCCTGCTTTATTAAGCAGAATGCTGAATCTCCCATCTCTTTGTTCAACTGTACTTCATGAACATGCTGAGGTTTGGGGATACTGCGGCTTCTCCATCTTAGAGCCGAATTTGTCCAGTTCCAGCTTTTCTGAGTCCCTCTGTTTGTCCTTTCTTTCTTCCCTAGCTGACAGAGTCAAGTCCATCTGGAACATAGAAACTCACAATAAATATTACACCAACAAAAGCCAAAGGAGGATGCTGGTATTTACACTAAGATTATACTCCAGTTGTGGATGGACCATTTGTCCTGGATCTTGTAAACAATAGTTTATCAGATGTTATTTTATCTTTGTGTGTTGCTTTTAGTTACCTATGAAGGTGTGAAGAATGTCTATTAGGGTCACTAACAGTTGCTTTACTTTACAGTAGCAAAAAAAGAAAGAAAGAAAGAAAGAAAGAAAGAAAGAAAGAAAGAAAGAAAGAAAGAAAGAAAGAAAGAAAGAAAGAAAGAAAAGGAAGGAAGGAAGGAAGGAAGGAAGGAAGGAAGGAAGAAAGAAAGAAAGAAAGAAAGAAAGAAAGAAAGAAAGAAAGAAAGAAAGAAAGAAAGAAAGAAAAAGGAAGAAAGAAAGAATGTGTCAGTCTTTGCAAAGATCATGTTTCCCTTACCAACAAGCATAGTTTCTGGGCCAATTTCAAAATGTCAGTGCATTGCAGTGTTTTGTGTGAGCATGTTAGCCATCATTTTATTACAAATACATTAACTTATTCACAATTTTCCCTCATATTTTCCAACTACTCAGGATAGGTAATTTTATGCTTTTATTAAATTTCACTAAAAATGGTTTTGCTTATTTACAGAATTTACTGAGAAGACAGCAACTCTAATCATTTCAGAAAGAAACTAATATATGGATAATTTATATCCTGAAAATTGCTCTAGTAGAAAAATGTAGGGAGGCTTCTTGCAGAGAAATATTTATTTACTCTTGCACACATTTTGCTATGTGAAATTCTGAATGTTCAATATATTGCTTTTTTAACTTAAAAATACTATGCATTAATATTCACCAGTGGAAATCTGTAGAATATAGTTTTATATTATTGATTTTACCAAATTGAATGAACATGATAATTCTGTTTTTCAAAGGAACATAAAAGTGTGATCATGAGCATAATTAACAGTCATTTTACAGTACATTTGGAGATGGGCTACAAAGTAACAGAAGTGAGTTCTAGGCCAGTGTGAACTACATAGCCCAGGCTGGCCTTGCATTCAAAGCGATTCTCCTGTCTCTGTCTTCTGAGTGCTGAAATTACAGGCATGAGCCACCAAGCCCAGGTTTTATGCTATATTTCAAAAAAATTTGAGTACATTCTTCTGAGTAGCTATGATTTATGACCAGGTTTATAATGAGAGAAACAAATTCACTCCTGGGGAGGGGGACTCAGATCTAGTGAGAAAGTGACTGGTTACCCCTATAAAAGTTATGCAACCATTGCACCAGTGGCGCATATTGTTGGCAGGTCTATATTGTAGATCCTGAACTGGGTAAGGTTGGTAATGACTTTTGTCCCCCAGGGACTTGTGCAGCACATTACAATACTGTGAAAGACAGCCAGCAAGTAGAAATCCTGCCGCTTAGGCCCAGTTTGATTTCTCTGTGTCCTGCACCAAAAGTATGTGGCATCTTCAATAATAATGTGGCTCCTATGACATCTAGTTCTGGAGGGCAACCATGAAAAATAAAAAGAGCCAGTACTATTTCAGGATCTACTGGATTCATTTTAAACAAATAACTTAATGATTTAATTTATTAATTTGATCTATCATTATAGATTATTTTAAATATATGTAATATCCTGGGGCTATTTAGTAAAACAATATATTATATAAGAAAAAAAGACAGTTTTAAATTTTATATGATTAATAACTGCTGTTATTGTAATGAATATAACTGCTTCAGGTCCTAAGAATTAAAGTCATTGAGAGAGAGAGAGTAATTCAAGCTAAATTTTGTCTTTAAGCAAAGAACATCTAAAGATGGAACTGACTTGTTTGCAGATCTCATGCTGATAGCATCAAGTAGTAAGGCAGGGAAATGAATATTGGGCATCAAGCTTCCCTCCCTCAAAAAAAGCATAAAAGTCTGTGAAGAAGGGGAAATAAAAAGAGGAAAGAGGGCTAAAACCACGGTATTCAATAAAGACTGAAAGAACCCAAATTCATTAGAGGTCATCAGCTGCCTCAGGTTGAGATAGAGTTGGTGAAAGAGCAGGTTTTGGGTAGAGGACACAATCCTGAGGAGAGGATGCTGTCTAAAGTCTTGCTTAGATTCAAAGGTTCTACTGAGAATCTACAGAACCTACAGCTCTGACTCCCCATGCCGCAGTGGAGATGTGCTAGTATAGCAAAAGGTCTGAAATGGCATTCTTCCTAACCAGTTATCAACTGAGAAACAATGTTTTACTCTAAAAATGGTTAAATAAAGTGCCTTGAGCATTTCCAAGAAGCAGCTTAGATGGGAAATTTACCTACGTGAGATTCTTGAAGCTCCGAGAAGTCTCTCTTCGTAGAGTTTCTGGGGAGAGTTTCTGTAATGCTATAGAAACTTTCCTGTACCCAACATATGCGAGAGGCCAAGAGCTATCTATTTTGCACCAATTTTAGTTAAACCAAATTAAATTGAATGTTCCAAGAAATGAGACAGGAATCCCAGCCTTGGTGAATAGAGAGGATTGACTTAAATACTGCAATCTACAGAGGAGGTAATAGGCAATTTAATTGCCTTGGTTTCCTCTAATCTAATATTAGATTAGAGAAAGTTGCTCTAACAGGTTTAATATATTTTCCCCTTTGTTGTATTGAGATTCACAGACTTGTCTTCCAACAGTAAGATTTGGGTACCACAGTGGAGACCACATTTGGGCAAATTGTTTCATGTTTTGACTTCCAGGCTACTTAGAGGAGTCAGGAAACCTGAGAAGGCAAAGCTAATGGTGATCTTCGATTGCATAGAGGGTTGGAGCCAGAAAGGCATGAATACAAGGAAAAATGCTTTCTCCAAGTTAAGGAAGCTCCAGGGAAGGACCTTGAACTAATGAAGTCTTGTGAAGCCATGAGATTCTTCATTTATTTGTGTGTGTGTGTGTATGTGTGTGTGTGTGTCTACATGTATGTTTGTGAACCCGATATATACCCAGTACCAACTGATGCTAAAGGAGGTGTCAGAGTCTCAGAAACTGTAGTTTCAGGCCATTGTGAGCCACCGTGTGGATGCTGAAAATCAAACCCAAGCAGCATCTCTGCCAGAAGTGTAAGTTCTCTTAATTCTTAAGCCATCCTGTGTCAACGCACACATTCCCCTTAGCAGAACACCTTCCAGTGTTTTCAGCACAGTCATATTAGAATGTGTCAGGTAATAACATTAGCGGCCATCCCTGGCTCCCTCCCTCCCTCCACCCATCTATCCCTTCCTTCTTCCCTCCATGCTTCTCTCCCCCCTCTCCTTACTTACTCCCTCCATCCATCTGTCTCCCTGTCTCACTAACTATAGAGCAGAGGTCAATAAGATAAAAAAAATAATAGACATGTATAACTCAAGGAGAGAAGTAAAAGATAAGCCAAAGTACTCCAAGTACTGACAACCTGCTTTGCACTTGTCTGCACTGAAGGTTTTACTATCCATGAGTGAGTAGAAAATGAGCAACTCTCTGGCAGTTTTCAGTCAGGAATAGTAGAGAAGCTTCTTCCATAGAACATAATTCAAAAGGATGGCAGGAGTCACTTTTCTGCTGTATTGCATTGAGTCTCTTTCTCATTGTGCTCCATACATCTTGCTTGTTGGAAATAAAATGTAAGTTTCCACTTGTCCTTAGCTTCCAGTCAGCAAAAACAGGAGAGCAGAGAATAAAACAAATATATAAAGATAGATCTTAGCTTAAATAAATAACTTGGAACCTAAAAATAAGTGAGGAAACTTGAATTACTGATGTAAGTAGTCTGACCAACATAGAAATGAAAATAAAGAAGGAAATTGATCAAATTTGGGCCACAAATGTCATATGCTTTACATAAACAAGGCAGTTCTATAAGATCATAACTTCAGGAGAGAGATAATCCAAATATAGTATTTTAAATACTATGTTTCAAAAGTACATTTTAAAATATAGTAAAATTCAATATTCCTAGAATATTAAAAGAATGAGTTATCCTCTCTTCTCTCATGGGGAACTTAAAATTTCACCCACTAATGGGAAAAAATCTTCAATTTTAATGGCCTGTGAGCCATAGAAATGAATTCATGTGCTGTATGTGTGGTAAAAAATTTTAGGATTTATCAATTATAATAAAGAAGTTTTAAGGTCAAACACAGATTATCAATTCTACTCATCCATCACTTCAATATGTAAGCAGCTAGATAAAAACAGATCTGCAAGTTTGTTTATCTGTTATAACCCAGAAAGTTAAAAAGAAAAAAAAAAGCCTTGTGATGCTGTTTTAATTTTTTACTGGTTTAATGGATGAACAGAATTTAATAATATTCATTTTTCAACAAGTTGAAACATTGGAAAACAGCAATACTGATAAAACTAGCTGAAAAGTTTTATAAAATAGTAGTACTTATTTTTTGTGTCCTCAGTGTGGTTTGTTAAATCCACATAAGAAACTGGTCTTTTGCTAGATTTTATGAGGATGTACAATTATTTACTTTCTCTGTTTCAATGTTCACATATGTTTTGGTACATGTGTGAGCATGTTTACACATATGTACAAAGGAATGGAGACCCAAGAGCAGTGTCAAGAATCCTCCTGTTTCTCTACTTTATTGAAGCAGACTCTCTTGCCAACTCTAAGGCTTGCTGGTTCAACTAATCTAGCTAGCCAGCTGACTCTTGGAACTCCTTTCTCTCCTGCCCCAGTGCTGGAATTCCAGGCAGGCCCCTGTGCCCACTCAGCTTTTATGTAGGTTGTGGGAATCTGAACTCATGTCTTTGTGTTTGCAGGGGAAATGCTTTGTGCACCCATTTCTGGCTCTATAATATTTTCTATACAAGTTCAAATTCAACTGAAAGACTTGATAACGGACCAGACGAGACCTAACACGACTAAGAGTTCAGCTCTAGAAAAAAAAAAAAAAAAAAAAAAGAGCACAGCCTCATTCCTGCATGCCTGTGGGAGTCAGAATCTTCCTGTAAGGGAAGTCCTTTTTTCCCATCACAGCGAGATTATGAGAAACCTCATTATTTGAGTTAAAAAGTAACTTGTTTCCTTTTATTTCTTCTTTCAAATTATATTGTCTCTATGTTTACACTTAAATGTTTAAGGAATTAACAAGTCAGTAATGTAATTATAATAAATTGGTAATTATTAAGAAATTAAAGCAGACAAACTTTTATTTATATTTTTACATGAAGTTTTTATTCTTTCTGAATAATTTGCTTTAATTATATTAAATAGCAAATTTACTCACTTCACCAGATCTCCAAAGCAAAGGATGCTATTATATATACCTCTAATAGAAAATCTCCCCACTAGTTTATATGAATATTACAACTATACATGAGATGCAGACATTTGTATGAAACGTACATTTTTACACATATTTTAACTATTCCAATATAAATATAAAATTTAAAATTCTTTGTAAACATTATTTTTGATATTTTTAATAGTTATTATTCCTAAATACAATAGATGACAACATCCAATCAACTGTTCATCTTCAATAATAATAATAACAATAGCTATTAATTAATATGTGTGTGTCCTGGGTATGATGTCTAGGGGTATACAGTTGCTATGCTATGCTTGTAGGCATTTATGTAAAATCAGTTTTATTTTCTCCTTACTGTGGTTCATTGTGAGGCTCACGTGGTATGTGCAATAAATACACCTTGAGCCATCTTGATGGCCCAAACAACTGCTACTTTAACAATAAAGCATTTCCAACAATGGGAGTAATCAAACTGTTATTAGCCCCAATTTCCTCAGCAGTATTAAGGCATATTCAGAGTTCCTAAGAGTGCCTTTTGTGTCTTGATAAAGAATCAAGTTTCAATTTTGTTAGTCCTACAAACTATTATCTAGCATTGCCTTTAATTTTTACTTTACACAGATCTTTTGTTTTGTTTCTATTTCTTTTTAAGAATGTACCTAAAGTAAATATATAGGCACAACTACTTCATAACATACTATTTCAAAAGCTTTCTAAAATTATATATCCAAGGGGGAGACAGTTTCCTTCAGTGCTGGAGCCAATGATAATTTGCTCATGTTCTAGTGCATGCATCCATGTATGAACTGTACTCAGTGGGGGGAGGAGGAGGAGGAGGAAGAGGAGGAGGAGGAGGAGGAGGAGGAGGAGGAGGAGGAGGAGGAGGAGGAGGAGGAGGAGGAGACAGAAAGTGAGAAGGAGAAGGATATAAAGCTCAGAGTGGATTGAAGCTGGAGCCCTAGAGAAGAATTCAAGATTGAAGTCAGGAGGGCTGGGTTGCTGGATTTGATGGGCATACATTGTATTCATGTATGAAATCACAAAAGAACAGAAAGAAACTAGATTTGATAGCATTTGAGCAACTGTAATATTTGGCTTTATCTCCTTGATATAAAAGGACTGTCTCTTCTACAGAAACTTCATTAATACTTGAGATAATAGAGTATCCAGTCAGATATCTTGTAGCAAATGCAGAGGTTTAAAACTCAACACAACATACTATCTTTGACTATTGCATGTGCTAAGAATTTTACTCTAAATATAATATATTTACTGACATTCTAAACTTTAAGAAATGCAAAGAATTATGAATACAGGAATTTCAGCATCTTACAGAAAGGAAAATTTAGCTTATTTATATCACTATTGTTGGACTAATTTGAGACAATAACTGATTCAGAATATTAAATTCAAATTGTTTGTTTTCTAACTTATTTTTATTATTAATCATTCCATTCATTTACATCTCAAGTGATATCCCACTTCCCAGTTACTCCTCTCAAAATAGTTAATATTTTGGTAAGTATTAGCAATAAAATAATAATAACATACTGGTAATTTTCCCTAAGCAATGATGGAACTGTAGGTTTCTGTATGTAAAGCCACTGCTTCATGTATATGTTACTTTATCATATTATTGTAATATCAAAAGTGGAGCCACCTTCTTGCAGTCTCATCAGATGTCACTTTAAGTAAAAAGATAAAAAAAATGACTAAGTATTTTGTCAAGAAATAAAGATGGTTTTTGTAGACCAATAAACAAGGAGACAAAGTATCTTGTTTTGAAATGTCCTTGTAACTAAGGGGTATTTTTCTTAGCTCTTTGTATTTGTATTGTCACTGATAATTGAATAATCTAGAGTTCATTTAAATATCAGCTTATAAGAAATACACACATCATCCTTCTACTGAACATACATTTCCTATTCTTACAAATTAATACCAGCAGAATATTCAAATGCAGGGGTTAAGGTCTGGAAACGATAATACAGTGGTAAAGCACTGGCAAAGGATGTGCAAGGTCCCCAGATCCCAGCTCTGATGGGAAACAGCAACAAAAATACAAACCCACCAGCTTTATTCTTTCTGTATATTCCTGTTAAAAAGAAGTCAAACATGTGCGTCACCAAGTCTGGCTATGCCACTAACAGTTTCACAGACTGAGTGCAACCTCAGCTCAAAGTTACTTCATATTCCAAGTTTCTTCTGTTTCACTTTTTCTTTGTTTGTTTTTTTGGGTTTTTTTGTTTTGTTTTGTTTGTTTGTTTGTTTGTTTTTTCAAGACAGGGTTTCTTTGTATAGCCCTGGCTGTCCTGGAACTCACTCTGAAGACCAGGCTGGCCTCGAACTCAGAAATCAGCCTGTCTCTGCCTCCCAAGTGCTGGGATTAAAAGCGTGCGCCGCCTCTGCCCAGCTGTTTCACTTTTTCTTAGATAATCTATTTCTACATAAAATGTAACATTAACGAATATAACCACACTCAATAATATTTTATATCTGATTGCATAAACTTGGTTTGAAATCACTGCACTAGAGAGCAGGATGCTGTCTGTTTCAGACTCTATTTCTGTTTGCTCTGTCTATTGACTAGCATTGTGTTATATAGACAAGAACCAGCTTCCTTTGGCTCATAAACCCTTTAGAAATGAGCTGTGATAAGTATGTCTAATTAGAACTCTGAATGGTCACTTAAGAGGTATTGGATAATGTATTTTGCCATTTATAGTTGCTATTTGTAAGGTTCACTGTGAAATCATAGAAACTCAGTTCTCAAAGTAACTCAGAAATAACATAATATAAAGAAAAATATGAAAAGAAATAAGGGACAGCAGTGCATCCATTTTCACAAATGTCACAATAACAAAATGATCTGCTAATGAAAACACAGAACTTTTTAACAATAAAAATAAAGTTTTATAAGGTAAGAAATAAAGATAGAAAGTGTGTTATATATTGAAATGTATCCATATGTGAAGGTGTCCTCCAAATTACTTTGGGAAAAGGTCCCAATACTTACTTTGAGCAGAAAGTAATCTAATTGGAAATGTATTTAACATATATTACCTGCATTGAAGTTTAGCCTAGACTAGCTTTAAAACTCTCAGTATTGGTGGTTCTGGTTGTATCCTCTTTGGATTGGCTCTATGCTGTGAAACTGTGGCTGAGTGTGCCTATCCAATGTCATGATAGACTATGGAACTATACTTTACTAACTTGAAAAGGATCAATATTCAAATCAACATTTCTAAAGGAAGTATATGGTATCTATAGCATTGCAAAATGAAGCTCTTAAGTTGGGGTTGACGTTGCAATTCTAGAGACAGTGGAGGGTCTTCAGAGCTGGCCAAAGAATTCTGGTGGAAAGTACAAACTACAGAGATCTGTTTTACTATATTCAACTAATTTTAAATGATATAAAAATTAAACCTACCTATACATTAAAACTATATTTTATTTCAGGCATTAGTCCAAGATGCTTCAGGTGGAAGGAGGACCTGGGGGTATATGTAGCTTAGTTTGCAGTTCCCCTGCTGTTTTATGGTCCTGGAATCAAACTGAGAGATCTGTACTTTAAAAGCAAACACTATAACTAAGCTAATGTCCCTAGCTCTCAATATAGTCTTTCCTGTTGGGTGTTTGTTTATTGTTTGTTTTTGCTTGTTTTTGTTTTTACTTTTAGACAGATGTCTCTGTATGTTTCCTAGACTGGCCGTAAACTACTAGGCTCAACTGATGCTCCTGTCTCAGGCTCCATATTCTGAAACTACAGGAATATGCTATCATCATGCATGAGTTCATTCTTACTCGTAAACAAACTAAAGACATTTTTCACAATAATTTAGTTCTGAATTTTTCTCTGCATTTGGTTCTGTTTATTGGTTTTGTAGGGACAGAGATCAAATCTAGTGTTTTCTACATGCTAGCTAAGTGTCCTGCAGCTGAACTATATTGAAATTTTACTGTGCTTTTTTTTTTTTGATACTTTATTTACATTTCCAATGTTTCCCACTTTCTAGGTCTCCTCTTTGGAAACACCCTATCCCTCCCCCTCCTTGCCTCTATGAGGGAATCCCACCTCCCACCCACCCGCCCACCCACTCCCATATTCCTACCTTGACATTCCACATTACTGGGGCCTCTCCTCCCCCTGATGGCCAACAAGGCCCTCCTTTGCACATATGTGGTGGGAACCAGTGGTCCCTCGATGTGTATTCCTTGGTTGGTGGTCCAGCCTCCAGTAGGACGGGGGGGGGGGGAGGTCAGGCCAGTTGACACTGTCGCTCCCTCCATGGGCTACAGACTCCCTCAGCGCCTTCAATCGCTTCTCCAACTCCTCCATCTGGGACCTCACTCTCAGTCCAGCAGTTACTGTAAAGTGAAACTTGGGTATTCCAAATTTTTGGACTAATACCACTTATCAGTGAGTACATACCATATTCATTCTTTTGTGACTGAGTTACCTCACTCAGGATGATATTTTCAAGTTCTATCCATT
>CM052708.1:8057515-8098173 GCA_028551405.1 Uromys caudimaculatus
GAAAAATGATTTTAAATCTGAGTCTTGCTTTTCTGGTGTGTTGGCGTATCCAGGGCTTGCTGTGGTGGGAGAGCTGGGTTCTGATGATGCCAAGTAGCCTTAGTTTCTGTTCCTTATGTTCTTACCCTTGTCTTTTGCCATCTTGTTAACTCTGATGTTAGCTGGTCTTACTCTGTCTGGCTGTGGCTTGTCCCTCCTGCAGTCCTCTGTGTCAATACTCCTTGAAACCAGCTCTCTATGAGAGGTACTTGGGCCTGGAGAGCCGTGGCACAGGGTCAGCTCTGGGGTGCAGACAGAAACCAGAAGGATCCTGTCCCAGCTGTCCCTTGGTTCCTATGTCCTGATGGCTCTGCAAGGGTCCTTCTTGATCCCGTGAGCTTGAACAGAAGTGGTGGCCCTGCCTGTGCTCAAAGGTGTGTCAGCACTCCTGGGATACCAGCTCTCCCCTGGAGCACCATGCCCAGGCTGAGGTCCCCAGGCACAGATGGAAACCGGAAAGTTCCTGACCCCGACTTTACCTCAGTCCCTGTGACCCGAGGGTTCCGGGCGGGTGCTGGTGAGCAGTGGTACTCGCCCTAACCCCACTGATGGCTTTTCCACACTCCTGGGAGGGTAGCCTCCTCCTGGAGCTCCTGGCTATGGACCCCTGGTGGCCCAGGCAGAGGTCTCCACCCACAGACCCTGTGGTTTCTTTTATGATTATCAGTTAAACTGCAATGAAAATGGTCTTCCTACCTTCTGTATATTTACAGTGCATCTCTTCTGCATGTGCTCCAATGACCACGTGAGAATGACAATTTTCTAGAAAGGTTTGGCTCTATATGTCCATAGGAGTTTTATAAAAATCTGTCTTTAATCTTCCTGTACCACTGCCAAATTACTAAAACAGAAACTTTATCATTAAATGTCATGCATATACCAGACACTTGCATTATTTTCTTCTAATAACTTTAAAAAGCAATATTCATAGATTAAGCTCAGACACCATGGTCACATATGGAGTATAGGAGAGAGTGGCGGTTACCTCTAAGTAAACACCAGGGATGGGGGATGGCTCCACAAAGGGATCTCCTGCTTGAGAGACCAAGGATGGTTGATGCAGAAAATGCCAGCCAATCAGAAACTGTTTATAAGCGATGCTTTCTTAGGATCAATGGGAGGCAGGTGGAGGATATTAAAGAAGCTTGCAGCAGAGTTTACGAGCTTGCTACACCATCTCTCATCTGTTCTCAGAGTAGGTGACATTGACTCCGCACCACCTCACCTCCAACCCCCAAGGGCAGGTAGGGTCCAGCAGCGAGTAGTCCAAGGCACAGGCAGTATCGGAGGGGGATGGCATGAACAGATTGTAAATTCAAGCATTTCTCCATGTCAATTTTGTGGTGCAACCAAAGGATGTTCCACAAAAATTAATTTTATAGAAAAGTTCCATGAACCTCAGGATCTTTTCAGACCAATGCAATGGTCTATGGGTTAAGGAGCCTCTACAGATCCTCATTTGTGGTCTCTGGACATTGCTTTTACACAACAACTAATTTCTACACAAAACTACCAAATGTTGATGTGGAAAACTGATTATTTTAAGCAGATAATAATAAAGTATTCTCTTGCTTGTAACAGTCCAAAGAAGAAAGCTGTATGCTATGAAAGAATGAAACAGTGTTGAATTTTTATTGTAGAAATGAATTTCTACCAGAACGCTACACCAATCAGCTAGAGATTTTATCAAGGAGGCAAAGACACTTCACAGTTGATAAGGCTGAGCTACTGAGGGAAGAGAGAGCTTAGGCTACCTGTGTTAAAAACTAAGTTATAAAATATTATGGATCACCTTTTCCAACTTTAAGTCTGGTTTGTTAATGTACTTTTACAGATGTGCCTATTCATGGATTATTAGGCTCAGTAAGTAATAGAGCACTCTCATGTGTCATACGTTTTTTTCAGGCCCCAAAGATATACTTGTAACTAAATATAAAGCAGGCTTATATTTAATTAATAAGAGGCACAGTTCAAATAATTTAAACAATTATTAATTTTAAAATATTATATATTCCACTATGACTTAAAAATAAAATTCCTATGTCTCATAGTAACATCTCAAAAGCTATAAGGATAAAAGAAACTTTCCTTACTGTAATCTGTAAGTTAAATATGAGAGAGGAAAAACCCGAACACAGTGTGCTTAAAACATTCATTTTTTTGAAAGTCTTACGGTAGAAACTTAAAATTTGATCCATTCGTAGTACTTCTTGAACACACTTCTTGAATGCAAGCAATATTGGATGAAATAGAGAAAACTACTCACCAAGTCAATTTTACCCAAAGTGTTTGTTATTCTACTACATGAAGAAGTCACACATATAAAGAAACAAATAATCTTTATAATTCCAGGTACTTTTATCTATGGTAAAAATAAAATAATCAGTGACACAGAAAGAAAATCAAGTGACAAATGAGGAACAGAGATCCAGGTAGAAGAGATCTCTGAGCGACCTTTCAGGATACCCACATCCTTCTCTGGTCCCTGCTTTAGCTTTCCAGAGCCTGCAAATCAAGCACTGTAGGATGAAGAAAGGAATCACAAGCACACAGAGGTACCAATGAGCGTCTCAAACTTGTAAATATATGGCGAAGGTTTGTGTAGCCTGACAATAGTGAGAACAGCCAATTTTATGGTGAGATCAAGTCAGGAAGTTCTGCAAAAGTACATAAGCAGTCTCTTATATCTTGCTAATTGATTCAGAGTTTATTCTAATTCTAAAATCCAGTCATTAGGACATCCAGTCATTAGCAAAGCAACAAAAGCTGCTATGTTTTCTAAGAAAGAAAGAAAGAGAGAGAAAGAGAAAACAAAATCAGACTCATACTGTAGCCCAAATAACAAATAATGGCTCCAAACCATGGATTTTGGTGTAGAATGGGACTTCAAGGCACACACAATAGCTTTAGGAGACATTTGATTGTGAAGAAGGCAGCTCGAGGCCCAAGTGTGAAGGTATAAAGAAAGACCTCCATGTCTTTTCAAGGACCACAACGCATTTTCTTTGACTAATGGTGCTGTGTCTCAAGACATACTTAACTTTCTACATATCATTGTTTGGGATTATTGGTTCACTTGTTCATGTCTTTCTATCTGCATCAGAGTAGGGAGCATGAATTCTGGAACAAGCCTGTCATCTTCACCATTATGTCACAGCACACAGCACGTCCTGATACAGAACAGAAACTCTCTAAACAAAGGAGAGAGAGAGAATTAATAAATACAGCTTATATTTAGTGAAAATTACTTTACCTTTTGGGACACCTAGATCCAATGATACCTTTTAGAAAAATCTTTAAAATTAGTTTAAATAATTATCCTATACCTCCTGAGTTTTTTCTTTTTGCTAATTTTTTACTTCCTTTTAAAAATCCTTAAACACATGTCTGTTTAGTTATGAATTTTTAAATCCAGTAAATTATAGATCAAAATATTTTGAAAAATTTAATAGTATGCCAACTATTTACCAAGCAGAGCAGAGGCCTGGAGCAGATACATATTTTGTTATCAGTGGAATAATGTCTTAAAACTTCCCACTTACAAACACCAAAGAAGATATGACTATAGGTTTTAGTTTCCTAGATATTTCAGTATCCTTTAATACTCTGAATCACCAAATGGAAAATGTATGTGGATTTCTATGGATTCAATATAAAATTATATAAAGAATAGTGATTAACTTATAAATATAACATATTTATCATTATATCATCCTTTGAACATTCAACAGTTATTGTGCCAGATAATAAATGAAAGACATGTTTATTGCTGCCTCTACGTTAAACTCAGCTTTCTTGGGAGAACAAAAATAACACAATTGTCTACAGTGATGTGATTCCCTGGGAAAGACTACCAATGGCTACTCATCACTTCAGTCCTTTGCATTGTAAAGCATTTCATATGGAATTAAAATAAATATTTCCCCTACAGTTGATGACTCCAGTGACAGCCTTCTGACCAATTACACACATACACACGCACATGCACACACACAAGATTGTGTCAGAGTTCAGTAAAGACAACTTAACATGCTGAAAGGAAGAACTTTCATTTTAACTCCTTCAATTTCCATGCTCCTAGTTTGAATGTGGATGAACTATGAACTAGTACCCGACAGGAATTCCTCCAGTTAACTTGTATATGTGGCAGCAGTCCTAACTATACATCCACACATCAGAACAAAAGTGTTGGGAGCAAAGTATCCTAACTGTGGCATACCATACTGGATAAATTCCTTTGCTATGTGTGTGATCATTTCTGTCATTTTTAGCTTTGGGATTCATCACTGGAGATAATCTTTCTTATTTGTTGAAAATGAGGAAATTCCCATTCTGAGAAATCCCCAAATGGCTCTAATGCCATAATACTGATGATGAAAGGAAGCACTCATTCTGAGCTCTCCAGTTACCATGTACTCCCTTTCTTTATGACCGCTTAATCATATATTAATATAAATGGGATAGAATTATATGATTTCTTTGCTTATTGTAAAATAAACATGATTAGAGGGAAACATAAAGTCTACAAACATTCTTGCATTTTAACGGTTTTTGTAATTGTAATGTAAAGGTTGAGTGACAAAAATAACCTTTTCTTAAACTGCTACTGATATAGTTGCTAAATGATTAGATTATATATCTGGTTAAACGTAAAAATACTTAAATAATTCATTTACATATTATAAAGTTGATCTCATTGGCTATTTAATATTCCTATTTCATTTAAAATCTATATAAAATGCAATGTCATAAATACATATAAAATATAAATCTTTCTATGAATAGCTATAAAATAGCTTATTCCTTTGTGTGTTATGCATATGTATACTCTTTTTAAAGAATCATTAATAAACAAAAATCTAATAGTAAAGCATAAAGCCATGTGTTACTCTTCACTGAGTTCTGTGATAAATTTGCTTGTCATTAAATAAAAACTAAATATATCTATAACTTGAATAGACAGAATTCATCACAGGGGAAAATGAGTGGAGAATTAAACTAAAAGACATGCTTTGAATGCAGGTGGGAAAGAGAAAAACCTCACAGCACGCAAGACAAAAACACACCTCTACAGTGTTTCTCCAATAGGAAACCTTAGTCTAACACTACAGTGAAGACCCTAATGACTTCATGATGGAGCGGGCTGAGGGGAGGGGTTTACACTTGAGTGTAGTATCTATAAAGGCAGGAAGTCTGCACTAGGTCCCCAGCATCTCGTTCCAAACAGTTGTGAGATGCCCAACAAGAACTCAGGTCCTCTCCAAGACCAGTGTGTGCTCATAACCACTGAGCAATCTCCCCAGCACCTTAGCAGGGCAATTTGAATGGCCCCCTCTTTGTACACTATCTCCTTTCAGTATCCTCAAATTCCTTCAAAGCCACTCATAAGCCCCACTTTCTGGTGCTTCCGATGGGACTGCATTTTAATGATGCTGCAGTGCGGCATTATAAACCTTTCATACAGTCTATAACAAAGAAGCCATGGGCAGTGAGGAAGCATAGGCATTGTATTTGGAAAGCCCTTTGATTTTGTAAATGGTGTCCTGTTTTGCATCCCATGATGACCTGAAAATATCCATTTTCCTGCCTTAGAGTCTCAGGTGCTGTGATTCCAGCCACATATCACTAGGCACAGAAGGCCTTACCACATTTTAAGAATTTAAATATTTTAACTTGTTCTTTAAATCTGAAGCCAATTTTTGAACAGATTTATTTTATTTTTGTATGTGTTGCATAAACATCCTTTTTTTTAAAGCCAGGAAAAATGACCTGCCATATGCCACCACGAAGGCAGGCAGGCTTGGCTTTTATTAGTTTGTTACATTCCTGCTTAGTGGAACCTGGAAAATTCTAAAAATCCAATTATAACAGTCAGCCAAAAGTAGTTTTTAGTTTCATTACTTTAGAGGATTTTTCATATTCCAGCTATGGTCATTTTGTAAAGACATTGGCAATGACTAGCTGATTCTATTTGTCAAAAGTTTCAATACTGAATTGGAATTAACAATGACAAGGCAGGTCAGACAGGTTCTTTCTGATGAGCCTTCTCACAGAAAAGCCTGGGCCTTTGAGTGATCATCCTATGTCTAAATACCTCTAAACATGAACCTTTTCTACAAGGACGAGGGAAGAGAGGATTATGACACATACAGTATAAATATCACTGTCCTCTTGAGACCTGTATACACCACCTTCAGTGACAGCTGTCAACTGTGGCCATTATTATAAGTTGTCATTAGTGTTAACTTATTCAAACCAAACTTCACTTGTTTGAAGGTTAATACTAAAATGGACATATGGAAGTTACTCATGTTGTGAATAAATTCTGCCTGAAACCATAATCACAAACTTAAATACATAATCAAACACACAAAAGGACTATGCATTTTGGTATGTTCACAAGCTTAGGGGGTGTTGAGAGAAAGAAAGGGGTTCTTAAATTGTTATCTTAATCATTCATTCAACTTTTGGCAGAGCATATATCAATATATTCCCATAATGTATTTATTAAGCTAAGTCACACTTTATAATAAGATTACCACTTACTAGAATTAAAAGCAGTGGTTGTTACTTCAAATGAATGCAGAGCTATTTATTGCACATTGATTTTTGTTACTGTGTATTTGTAGTTCAGTTATCTATCGATCTCTGTTGTAAAGTATGCAGTTACATAAAGAACAATTTCGTTAACTAAACTGTATTCATCATATGTGACAGCTAACAAGAGATGCACTCTACTGAAACTAAGGGAGATAAATGGATAATGTTTTCACTAAATAAAGTTTTTACATCTGTAGTTAATTTCAGTACTGAGATAATACTTTGTTCATGTATACTGAGATATTGACTGGACAGACCTGATTAAATAATATAAGTTCTTGTTTTACTCTGCCCTCTCCACTCATCCTCTTCTCTACAGCCCAAAGCTGCGTTAAAAACTGGCAAGTGTTTCATTTTCAGTACGATCACCTGTCACCAACTGTGGACAAAGACTATGCCTGACCTTACTTTCTATACTAATAATAAGGAAATGGAATATAACAACTGGCCAATATCAAACAACAGATAAGGAGATTCTGTGTCACTTTTGACTTCTGCCTATATGAGCCAAGCCAGGTATTTGAAAGATGCAAACTCGGAAATGTAAACTATAGTTCTGTTGTGTGGTTTGTGATTCTCAGCAGACATATTCCACTCCTCTATCCAGTCTCCTATGCCCAGTTCTCTGTAGCATTATTTTAAAGCAAGCATGTGTTCATCAAGATTTAACTATTTCCTCAAACACTTAACAGCTTTGGAAACTCCACTGTCATCCTTCTCCAACATGCAGAAGACTGCATCAGGCATCCACATTCACCTTCATCAGAGTGAAACATCAGTTTACCAAGCTGAAGCACCTCATTGCTCTCTGAATTTGCATTACCTTGTATCCACGTACAGGTTAAGTTTCCCTCTGGTAAATAGCTTCATTAGGTGAAAGTGTATGCTAACATATTTACATTATCTTCAATAAGTATGTCTTAAATAGAATAAGAGACTGCCCCACCTGGGGATCCCTTCCATATGCAGTCACCAAACCCAGACACTACTGTGGATGCCAAGAAGTGCTTGCTGAAAGGAGCCTGATATAGCTGACTCCTGAGAGGGTCTTCCTCCAGAGTCTGACAAATACAGAGGCGGACGCTCACAGCCAACCATTGGACTAAGTGCAGGGTCCCCAATGGAGGAGTTAGACAAAGGACTGAAGAAGCTGAAGGGGTTTGCAACCCCTTAGGAAGATCAACAAATCATCCAGACCTCCCAGAGCTCCCAGGGACTAAATCACCAACCAAAGAACATTCATGGAGGGACCCATGGCTCCAGCACCATATGTAGCAGAGGATGGCCTTCTTGGACATCATTGGGAGGAGAAGCCCTTAGTCTTGTGAAAGCTCGATGCCCCAGTGTATGGGGAATACCAGGATGAGGAGGCGGGAGTGGGTGGGTGGGTGGATGTTTGGGGAAACACCATCATAGAAGCAGGGGGGGATAGAATAGGGAGTTTCCAGGAGGGAAACCAGGAAAGGGGATTACACTTGAAATGTAAATAAGGAAAATATCCAATAAAGAAAGTGTAACCACTATACATTACTCTGGTGAACTTCAGCACACCAAACAATTTGATCAAATTGTTTATAGTAAGTAATATTGGAAAGCAGTCTATACAACTGCGGAAGCCTCAGCTTTAGCTCCATGGATGTGTGCTTGCTGTCAGATTCCCACTGAGTCTGAACTTCCACAGATGGGTTTATGGCTCATTACCAAAACTCTGAACCTAGTTTTCTGGCAGACCATTTCATTTTGCAGGTACTTTACAGTTGGTTGTTGTGTAGCGATTGCCTCTGAGATAAACCCCCATCTTAAGGGGAAGCTTGTTAAGTCATAGGGTGTTTCTATGTGGAAGTGAAACATTCCATCCTCTGAAAAGCTGCTTGAGCTCAGAAAGTAATAAAAAGTCAAGAGCCTCAAGAAGTCTTTTAAACTGATCAAATACAGTAGGCTTCTTCCTCACCAAGTGAATATAAGCAGTAAAGTCTTTGGGCATGCTCACACTAGCCAAGCTAGCTGAAAGAGACAGAGACAAGTCTAGCATCTTAGAAGAGGTTCAGCCCACCTGACCCACCTGGAAAGGACACTCTCCATCCTGTTGAGTGGTCTGTATGTTGGGCAGCACATCCAAATTTCAAACATTAATGAGTCATCATCACTCCAGGTGAGGTCAACTTTTGGTGATGCAGCTGTCATTGAGTCATCTCTAGTCCTGTATGTAATCCCTTTGGCAGAAGCCATGCAGGGAAGGCTGTGGCAAGCAAGTAAGCTTCCTGGATATAGCCTACAGTTTTGCATGGCTCTGATGAGTGACTCCTCAAGGGCATGGCCCAGGGACCTTCATCTTAGGATTGCATCTTGCTGCTGATGTGCCTTCTTATGTTGGTCATTACTGTATTTCCATATTTTTTCCTGATAATGGTGTGATTGAGCAAAGAAAGACCCTTTTTGCCTATGATTGATTGATTCCTGGGTATTAGCCCAACCTATTGGAAAAAATTTCCTTCCGATCAACATGTAGATGAACTTTCGTTGAAATAATGCTGTTTCGATGTATTAATGATTTTATAGAAGTCTTGATTTGTTACAAGTACTTTTAGGAAATTACTATAATTGATAAAAAAAAAAGTTTAAGGAGATGGTTGTATTTGTTTTCCTAGACAGATATAATAAAGTTAGATTGAAAAATAGTAAGTAAATGCTGCATAAAAAGGAATACAGTGAGTTTCTATGCATTATAAGCATGTGTATTTCACTAGAATGAACAATAGGCTTAGAAAAATTAATGATAAAGGGAAATCACTCATTCTAAGTTAGGTCCAAGGACGAGGCCAGAGTTATGCACCATGACAAAGCAAGGTCATGTAAAATTATTGTTTTTAGCTTATAATAATCTTATAGAATGAGAAACTGCTATAAACATCTAATCAACTTCCTGCTATAACTCCCTCTTTTGTAATATTTTATCTGTAATTTTATAAAGAACTTTTGTCTAATGACTGAGAGAAAAAGTCGGGCAGTGGTGGTGCATGCCTTTAATCCCAGCACTCAGGAGGCAGAGACAGGCAGATTCCTGATTTCGAGGCCAGCCTGGTCTACAGAGTGAGTTCCAGGACAGCCAGGGCTATACAGAGAAACCCTGTCTCGAATAAAAACAACAACAACAACAACAACAAATAAAAAAGACTGAGAGAAAAGTAAAGTGTGGCTGTTGGGGCTCTGCTCCATCAACTAAATGTGTATATATGTATATATGTATATGTGTCTATATGTTTGTGTGTATGTCTGTACAATATGTATATATTTCTATCTGTGCATATTACATACATATGAATGTAGGTACATATATATGTATATAAGTATGTATGGGCACTTATAATATCTATTATGGTAAAAATACTTTGATTATAAATTTTATCCTATGCTTGTTAGGGATATGACAGGAGACACAGGAACATATTAAGCATAGATAAAATTCCATCAAATATTACCATTCTCTATTTGATTGGTCTCATAAATATAAAACTATTAGATACAGAGTTAGAACTACAAAGAAGGTACTAAAGGATTTTATGTCAACATCAATAATTATGGAGTATGGAAACATATGTGTGAATGGTAGCTCATATGTGACTGAGTATTCAGACTTAAATAAGATATTTAACTGATCCAAGTCTTAATTTCTTTTTATTTTCCCCAGTACTCTCCCTTTTAAGTACTCTTTCGAGGGAATTTCAGGTAAACACTCACATGTAAACATCCACATAAGCCTACAGATAAGAGTCTAGCTAAATGTAAACTATTTGACATTTTATAGTTATAGAAAATTTTTAGCATGATCTTCATTCTACTTTTCATAGAATTATAGAATTATTTTTAAAATGCTAGATTAACACACAAGACACAGTGTAGATTTTCCAGTGTAATTGTTTCTGAGTACAGGATGCAATGCATGATCTATGTACACTGTTCATTTTTAACAATCCAACATTGATCTTGTAGAACACATGTAATTCAACATGACAAAAAATGGAAAAAACATTATATCACATCACAATCACTAAGCATACATTTTCCCATAGACATGTTGACATTTCTGACCAGTTAATCAAATGATTAGAGCTAGTGTGCCAACTTCTTGCTTGTCTTATTAAGAAAATTAATTTAAAAATCTAAGTTAAAAATCCATTGTTTAAAAGTTTAAAACAGTACATTGTGTCTACTCATAATAGCAGCAAATAGATTAATTTTAAAAAAAAGCATGATTTCCTTGCCAGAGATTGCAGTTCACAATTAAACTCCCTACTGTTTTGAAGCTCGTGACTAAATGTGATGTTTATATGCAACTGTTTTTAGGGTGTGCGGAGCTAGCCCTCAACTTCAACATGCCTTAATAGTTTTTCCAAAAAGTATTAAGAAATGAGGATAAATAGAAATTCTAATTTACTTCAAAGTTCTACTAGAGTCATAACAAGTGATACGATGGCATGTAAAGATTGTGTGTACTGTTAATAGGCTTTTAAAGCAGCATTCTGTCATTGCACATAAGTTATACTGAAGAAACATAGAAGACACACCACTTCAGTATCTCACTCCACCACCTAGACAGCTTCCATTGGTTTAAGGAGACTTTACCCTAGTGGCTAAGCAAAATGACACTAACTGTGCTGTAGATATTACAGAGAACAAAACAGTTCTGTACATACTATGCTAATGATGATCCTAACAGATGCAAAGCATTTATATTAAAAATGAGTAATGATTTCTAAACCTAGATTTGCCTCACTGCTATTTGAGATGAGAAAGAAAAATATGTAGCACAAAATCACCTTGTCCATTCAAATGGAATCTTTTTAAAAAACTTATCTCTGGGTATTTCTGCATCAGTGGATGATCTTGGCTAACATTGTGACCTCTTGACTAATTTACTATACTTTTACTGTGAATAATAACTATATCTCAGATTTGTACTTAGAAAATAATGTGTATGTTACACATTACATTGTTTAAATTAGGATATTTAAAAACATATATTATGTTAGAAAAGCTAAAGCTAACAAAGAAGTGTATTTGGCATTTATGTTAAAATGATATATTCTGAAATTCTATATTTTATTTGTTGAAAATCCAAGATAGTAAGTTATTAAAAATGTCCTGGTCCATGAAGCCTAAGCTCAAGAGAGCCTCCCTAGGTGCTTGCCTTGCTTTTGAGTGGTGGTTCGGAGTCAGCTTTTCATCTCTTCTCCATGTGCTCGCATTTTCTCATCTTCAGGTTCTTTCATCTTTTACTTACCTCAACTCAAATTTAGGTGCCCAGGTGCCCCCAAAAGAAGTTCCTACTTATCAATATTTTCTGTGCAACCTTTTCTTAACTGCACAGATGTACACTACAAACTACTTAAAGACTCATAGCTTGTATCTGTAATCAGTAACTGTTAATTCCATAATTTTGCAGCTCAATACCAATTCCATTATAATTACTAAAAGCCATTTCTTTTAAAATATCTCTGTAAAATACCTTAATATGTCATCATCTCAATCACTTTCTCTATCAGGTCTCCTCATATTTCAAAAAATGATGTTTTTGCTAATTACTAAAATAATAGTCCTTATTGTATTATTGGTTCCTCACTCATTTCAGTTCCATTACCAGACTCTTCACTCACTCAATTCAATTAATAGAATTGCATCCTCTTATTCCAAAGGATGTCAAAATTTAAAATATATCTTATCCATTAATTTTTCCTCATTCCTTTTGATAATAACCCAAATCAACTTTACCTCTTCCATACCCTACTACAGTAGGTTCCAAATTGTCTAGCTGATTTTATTCTGGCATTGGCCTATTCAGTTATTAAACAGTAGATTTCTGAGCCACATATATTGTGCTGGGTTAATTTTCCTTTTCAAGGGTGAAATACATGCTCGGCCTCGGACCTCATGTCTGTAATCTAGTAGGCTACTTGATAGCTTACTACATGAGTATCCTAAGGTCAAGAACACTGTAGACCACAGAATGATATCTTGTTTCAAAACACAGACAATAAGAGGCGTGGTTGGAGAACTCAGCATTAAGTGCTGAGTTCCTAGTGTGTGTTTCTGCAGGTTCAAGCATCAACAAAACAAACATGAATACACATCAGCCTTAGAGAAATGGGGTGAGAGATATTTCTATCTTTAAATTATTCAAAGTGAAAAAATAAAATTTAAAAATGCAGCTTTGGACCAAAAAGGAACAGGGAGATGGGGGTTGTGGGAAATGACTGTGAGAAATAAGTTTGAGAACAAAAATGAAGGTAAAATTATTTATAATGCAAATCAAATTAAGTATCAAAGACATATATATGATTGTGGACTAATGGAGAACTAACTTTTAGTAAAAATGCATTTAAAAGACATGTTTAAAATGCTAGTTTGGGTAAGAGCTATGAAGAAAAACCTGAACTTCAGACAAGAAAAAGCCTGAGTATTTTTAAGTCAAATAGTTGATTGTCAGTTTGAAATATTAGTATATATATTGCACATAGGAATTAAACTATACAGACCAAGTCCTAAAGCTTAAAACTTTACTTCCTGAAAACCTTTGAATTTAAAGTTATTGCATTACCTAGCATTCATGGAAAGACAATTACCTTTTAATACAATGGATAATATTTAAACTTCTCTGTAGCATAAGGACCTGTAATCTATATTTTTCTACATGTTTTATGATTTTATCTTATAGGGAGAAAGTAATCATGAATTTCATGAATAAGTTTGAAATAAAACAGATTAACAATAAGTGACAAATACCAATCCAGAGTTATATTTATGATTACTTTCTAAGTATGTCTTCCGATATGTACAAGAGGAGAATTCACTGGTTGCAGGTGGCAAAGGAGGAACTATTAAAAAAGTGTACCAGAACAAAACAAGAAAACACTACATCAATTAAAATGGGAATCAGATTCTGATCCTGTCCATTCAAGGGTATATGGCTATTGGAAATGGACCTGCAGGCAGGAGACTGAGGTTGATATGTCACTTAAAAATCAATTAAATGCTGTCCTGCAGAAAGTTGAATTTAATATCAGGTAGAGTGGGAAAGAATGAGGAGGTGAGTGGATTTCTGATTTGTCTCCTATTTTCCTTGGCTATAATAGCTTCTGCAGTCACAGAATTTGAGTTCAGAAAGTATTAGTTGCCAAGATGAAATGTCTTCTGCAAAAGTTACTACATAAGCCAGAAAAAATTCTTCAGGAAAACTCATGTAAACAGAGCACCTATATTAGAATTATTTTTCTAAGACAAAGTTTAAAACTAAGATATAGGGACAATATAGAGACTCAAAAGAAACATGTATTCCCCAGCAGCTAATCTCAGTTGTCAGGATATATAATGATGCATGTCAAGCTGTTGACTACAATTTCTATAGTCATAGTCAATCTTCAGTACAATGCAATGATTTTTTTAACTGTATTCTGAAGAGCTGCAGGAATCCACTTCTATAATGTACATCAACCACCTATCTATCCCACCTACCACCACCAGCTCTGTGATGATGTACTCCAGAGCCTCTAATCTCCTAATATTTTGTTATAAAATCTTTCTCTCAAAACTTTTCGCTAAAGGATGTAAGTCTTCTCAACTGTATTGAAACCATTTCCTGAGAAGACTCATTCTATTCTTTGTTTTGTTCTTTGAGTAACTTCTATCTTACATGGAAAGTCCACCTCAGCTAATCTGTGTTGTAGCATGTGCAGACGTTTTCACCACTAATAATGTTCATTTTTTTCTTTCTTTTTTTTTTGTATATTTTCTTTATTTAAAGTTCAAATGTTATCCCCTTTCCCAGTTTCCTCCCAAGAAACCCCCATCCCATCCCCTTCCCCTGCTTCTATGAGTGTGCTCCCCCACCTACCCACCCACTCCTCCCTCCCCACCCTCAAATTCCCCTACACTGGGGCATCCATGCTGCACAATCTAATTTGGAGGTCGAATGTTTTGATATACCATCTCATTATTTGGGGATTTCTTTGAATGACAACAAATGATTATTTCACTAAAGATTAATGTAATATTATTTGTCAATGCAACACAGGAAATAAAAACTCAAATATACTTAAGATTATTTTTAAATTAAATAAGTTATCAAATAATTGGTTTTCATTAGCATTACGAGAATTCTAAAATACAAGCTTGATCAATATTGAGGAACAGAATTCTGAGAACTTTTCATTTTTCTAAACTTTTAAAAGTTACTGGTTACTTTTATCTATTTGAATACTTTGTTTTACAAGATTACTTTAAATTTAAGTTATAAAATCTAAAACATCAAGTGACTGAAAAATGACAATTTGTTGATTAATTTAACTAAAAATTAAAATTATAACCTATGGTCAGGAGTAGCTGAGTCTAGATGTTTGCTATTTTGCATCTTTGTTTCACTGTCAACTTCTATATTGGGTTTAGTTTAGCAGAATCATTCTATATAAGGAAATAACAGTTGATAATAAAACTGTTACAAACAATAACTCCAGCAATCTGGACAGATGGAGAAAGAAGCTTGCCCATTAGACCAGCAATAATCTCATGAGGATCTATCTGGTCTGGGTCGCTAGTCTGACCAACTGCTCTGGCTGGAATAAAATGCTAATAGATTCATCCTGAAGAAATAGGATCATCTGTTTTCTACTGCATGGGTGGAATGATGTTCCTGTGATTGCTAAATTAAAATTTGGTGGCTTCTCCCAAATACAAAGGCATAGGGAAGGGGGGGTCATCTCTTGACTGAGGTGAAAACAGAGACCATGTCAAGCATCATGGACAGAACTGGTAACTGAAAGATGGAGATGAAAAGGACAAAGATGATATTATCTTAGCTCACTCATCTTGCTTTATTAAAATACCATAAGACAGGTGCTTATAAATAGTAGGAATGTATCTCTGGCAGGTTTGTCAGGTGGAAAATCAAGATCGAGGTGATATCAAATTCAGATCTGGTAAGCACCTCTTCTCTACTTCTCAAATAGAGCCTCTAGCTATAGAACAGCGTGAAAGCATCCTCAGCCCTCTAAAGCCTTCTTTGTAGAGGCACTAACTCCACCCAGTATGGTGAAGCCCTGGTTAACTAATCACTTTTCTAAAGACCCAAGTTCCTAGTAATTATACTGGAGGATTAAGGTACAATATGAAATGTGCATCACAGAGTTAGACAGCGAAGAAGCAATAATATATTCAATACTATAAGTAATCTTTTAACTTTGTGGTAAGGGAAAAACTTATTCTGGTAATCAATGGGAGATCAACAACTATCTGAAGCTTCATATCAGATGTAAACTATGGGTCAATACCCAGGAAAAAGTCACTTGTGCTGCATTTTAGAAGGTGACACAGTTAGAGCAGTCAGTAGGTAATATGTCAGTCTCAGAAAACATAACTGCAATTTTTAGCAAAAAAAATATGAAATATATTTCTCTATCACAACACAGATCAAGAGTCTAAATAGCTAGTCAATCAGTCTTGGTAGAAATTATTTTAATCTTAATTCAAGAACAATCTGATCTAAGCTAACTAAAACTTCTAAGAGCACTTTCAAATCTGGGCATATAAAAATGAAATATATGCTATAGCATAGATGGACTTTAAAAACATATCAATGCTAGTCCACACATATCTAGTAATATGACTTATTTAGAGAAGTTTCCAAAACAGACAGAAATGTAAATAAAGACATGGATTTGTGGTGCTGAGATGTAAGCATAAAGGAGTCATGTAAAGAAGTGGCTATGTGGATTCTTTCTGTAGCATCAATATTCTAAAATGTATTGTGCGAATCATCACAGAACCTGGAGACTATAAAAATGTTAAAGAATATACTTTAAATTCATAAGGCTACATGATTTTCAAACTGTCATTACAGATGTTATAAGGTTAAAGATCTTTTGAAATACATATAAAACTACCATAGCTGTATCAAATTGCCTTGTGTTGTGACAGAGTGTCTTCTATTTGCTATAAAACAGTAAATTTGAAGATTTAACAGCTCTCATTTTTCACAGGCTTGGTTAAATAAAAAATAAGGAAAGTCTGAAAACTCTCCAGCAATGTCTCCTGGTAACAGAAAGGTTCAGGTACAGGGTAGGACATCAGTGTCCCCAGGTTAGCCTTGCAATGGATATGAGAAAGAATATGAAAGTAGATAGGTTATTCATAAACTACTGCAATAAACGAAGTGTTTATGTGATTACATTGACATGAAAAGGTATATAATTCAATAAGCACAAACATACAATCTAATGATGTAAGTTCGCATGGAGGAAAAGACAATAATAGTAAAATAAAGCCAGACAATAAAGAAATATTTCCCTATGAGACATGTACAGAGTCCTGGTATAGCTCTTGGGAACATTATATAAATTTAATCATAAACACAAAAAAGTGATATTTCATCAATAGGATACATGCTCATAATTGATTTAAATGATATATATTTATGGAGTTGAAACAATATAGTTAATAAAATCCTTAAAGAATGTTAAATATTCACTTTAACAATTGAATATCTGAAAAATTATTACAGGTTTTTGCTAGACAGTTTTATATCAACTTGATATAAAACTAAGGTCATTTGAGAGGAAAAAGCATCAGTTCAGAAAATGACTCCAAAGATTTGGGCCTCGGGCTGGTCTGTAGTGAATTTTCTTAACTGTTGATTGATAGAGGATGGCCCAACCCATTGTGGGTGGTACAATCACTGTGCTGGTATCCTGGGTTCTTTACAAAAACAGGTTGAGCAAGCCATGAGAAGTAAGTCATTAAGCAATCCCATGACTTCTGCATCAGCTCCTGCTTTCAGGTTTCTGCCCTGCTTGAGTCCCTGTCCAGACATCACTCCATGATGAAAGTAACGAGGACTATGGATGAATAAAGCAAGTGAACCCCTTCCTCCCCAACTTCCTCTTGGTCGTGGGCTTTTATCACAGCAGTAGAAACCATCACTAAGACAATGTTTATATCAAATAATTTTAGATAGCTGAGCAGGCAATAGTATTAAAACACAAACTCAAAGACATACAGATGTATGCAGCAAAGAACAAGAGTCTTTTCAAGGCAGAGAGAGGAATAACAACAGAGATTGTTATTTATGACCTTTATGATACCCAGATCCTTGTTTTTTGTTGAGATAAATAATATGCACCTCATGGCAAGCATCCCAAACATGGAGCTATGAGATTTAAGACTCTATTTACATTACCTAAATAGGATATATTATTTCATATGAAAGGACATTGTATTAGCATTATAAAATGCACTCTCTCAAATATTTTCTCTTCATCCAATTTAAGCTGGATTTTTAGTAATGACTCTCATCCTAGAGAGCCTAGGATTTTTTGTTTTTGAAATTAACAATCTAAATTAGAGTTGTATTACACAAACTGATTGTACTTAACACAATTATACTCAAACATTTGCGTCTTATTAAGAAGCACTCATTATGTATTTATTGTGCCTCAAAATGGAAAACATTGTGAAAGTGAATTTAAAGGATATCTTATTAAATTAGAACTTCCTATAATGCAGAGCTACAATCAACGTTGCCTGCTTCTGAAGGAGGGTGGAGGTCAGACCTCTCTCTGAGCTGAGAGGAGAATACTATTCCTTGGGAGCCATTGTGAAGACAGGATAGAACAACACGGTGCATCCCATAAGTGCTTCTTTTTAAAAAGTTTCATAAGTATAGAACACCACAGCTTTATTTCTTCCATGTTAGCACATGCTAACATCATAAATTCATCTTTACTGAACAAAAGATCAAGCCAATTAATATATTTCCTTAAAGGACATCCCATATGTACAAGTAAAAAACAATTCAACAATAATAAGACGTTCTTAAAAGAAGAAACAGTGAGATCATGGAAAAGATAAATAGGAACAGCGCTGTTTCATTAGAGAAAATATTTGAGGCTGGAGACTGTTATATATGTATATAGTTCTGTTGAGTTCTTGTCTCAAAGGTGGGAAAAGTTTGACTCCCAACACTGTGTCTGGAGGTTAGCAAGTTTTTACTCAGGAAGACTATAAGTATAAAGTCATTCCCTGCTCCAGAGTGAGATTAAAGGCCAGTAAAGAGATGGCAACCCTGCAGGGAGACCAACAGACTCAAATAACCTTGACCCCTGGGAGCTCCCAGAGATGAAGCCACCAATCAAAGAACATACACAGGTTGGTCTGAGGTCCCATGCACATGTGTAGCAGAAGACTGCCTTGTCTAGCCTCAGTGGGAGCAAATGTGCCTAATACTGCAGAAACTTGATGCACCATGGACCTGGAGAATATGGGGCAGTGGGCGATAGTGGCAGCACTCTCAGAGGTGAAGGGGATAAGATGGGGGAAGGAACTCTGAGAGGGGGATGGGGATGAGTAACATTTGAGATGTAAATAAATAAATAAATATCATAAAGGGATTCTACATATAACAAATATTAGAAATATGACATATAAACTACAGATTTTAAATACTGCCTAACCTATAGTGTGTGTGCGATGTGTGTGTGTGTTTGTGGGTATCTCATATCTCCCAGTAAGTGCTTCTAAAAGGAGAGCAAGAGTGCTTTAAGGTAGGTGTCAACAACAATCTTGGCTTCAAGTCTAACGAAAAACACCAGTGGCTGTCAGTGCTGATTCACCCACAGTAAATAGGAAAACAGGTCACGACAATATGAGAAGAGAGCTGCAAAGGAGAAAACAATGTTTGATCAAGGAATGAAAAACAAAATGAGGGCAGAGAGATGTGAAGGACAGTTACAGTGAATTGTGAGCACCAACAGAGAAAAGGTCCTATGCAGATACAAAGGGCACCATCTTATTCAGGCTTAGTTAAATCTGTATGTCAGGACACCTAATAAAAAATAGGAAAATTATTCCCCTAATTACTGAAGATGTTCATCTTATTTGTCAAGCTAATCATGCCATTGTATTTTGGACAGAAAGATAAAAACTAGGGTCACTGCGCTAAATCAAACAGCATTCAGCTTACATGTACAGAATAAAACTTAGCCAGAAACTCTCTAAGAAATGGATAAGAAACAGGAAAATCAAACCATGAATATGATTGTAAAATGTGGAAAATACATACCTATGGATGTATAATTTGTATCTAGGCAATCCAGGGAGTGAAATATCTACCATTTGAATAATTGTAAAAGTACAGGTGACAAGAATATTGCTGATGATTGGAATACCTAACAGAAAATCCAATATGAATGAGTAAACAGTAGGGGATCTTTATTAAGCCTAGCAAAAGTATCAAATTTTCACTTCTCTTCTTATTACAACAGGTAATTGTGGTTGACTTCATGTAAATAATTGGTTTATTTAGTCTAAGACAAGCCTAAAGCCTACTTTAGGAAATTAAAATTTTAACACTTGAGTATCTGTGAGGGATTTTTTTTCTTATTTAAAATCAATCAAAAGTGGGAGGATCCACTTTTAATCTGGTTTTCCAAAGATGTTAAATATACTTTTAATCTAGACCTTTGAGGTAGGAAGATACACCTTTCCTCTAGATCACACATTCTGCTGGCAGCATGTGTAAAGGACATGGAAGAAGGAAGCTCTTTTTCTGCATGTTGTAGCTCTTGATAGCAAGCCTATTCCATGACTAAAGTCTATTTCTTTGATATTAACACACACACATACTGAAACTTCCAGCCCTGTGGGCTGAACAACTTCTGGATTCTAACAGTTCTGTTCCTCTAGAGAACCATGACTAATACATAATATGACATGTACATATCAGTACACTCAGCCTTAACAACTGATCCATCTGCCTCGCATCCCAGGCTTACCCTGGTTTCCATGTATCATCAATGCCATTTATTGTCAAAGCGCTGAGAATAAGTGCTGGTGTGTACTCAGCAATAGAAGCTGTAGATGGAATATCCATGTTTGCTTCCCCATCCCAACAGAGAAAACTGTGGACAAGTGGAGAGAATGAATGTTAAGACCCAGAGGATAGAGAAGAGTACTATAAAATGCTGTCTTCAAGACATGACATGGATATTGTACACACAAACTCAGTGCAGCTATAGTTATCTTCACATCACAAGACACTGACAGCTAAAATTCCAACCTTGATAAGCGATGGGACCCTGAGCCCTCACCCCAGCTAAGAGTTATTTGCAGTTGCTGTCCGCTGTGGGAGGAAGAATCATCTTCCTTTAGGGGTGTGGCAAGTTGGTCCTACTAGCAAGCATGCATAGGCAGGACTAACTGGACTTGGTGAATTTTATTTGAAAGTAAAGGTGGAAAAACAAAGAAACAAAGAAAGATCACGAATTTGGGAAAAGTAATATGCTTGGTAAGGAAGGAGATTTGGAGAGGAAGAAAGGAAGAGATATGATCATCTCTTCCTGCCTCCTGCATATGATCCACAGCTCCATTCAGTACACAGATGATTGATGCTAGGTCTCAACACATTAGTGCTTTAAATTCATGAAGTATGTCATGGTTTGTATATGCCTTGTTGGAGTAGGTGTGGCCTTGTTGGTGTAAGTGTCACTGTGGGTGTGGGCTTTACTACCTTTATCCTAGCTGACTGGAAGCCTGTCTTCTCCTAGCAGCCTTCAGAAGAAGATGTAGGACTCTTAGCTCCTTCTGCACCATGCCTAACTGGATGCTGCCAGGTTCCCACCTTGATGATAATGAACTGAATCTTTAAACCTGTAAGCCAGCCCTGATTAAATGTTGTTCTCCTAAGAGTTACTTGGTCATGGTGTCTGTTCAGAGCAGTAAAACCCTAAGACAAAAGTTGGTACCAGGGACTAAGGTACTGCTGTGATAGACCTGACCATGCTTTTGTTTGGCAGAGAGTGGATGTGGGGACTTTGGAACTGGAAAGCAGTGGAATCCTTTAAGTGGGGGCTTAATGGGCTATGCTAGTAAGAATATGGAAGACTTAATTGCTGGGAGTGATTGGAACTGTGCTGACATGTCCCAGGAGGTTTTAGTGAAGAAGTATTTCAGTATGTGTCATAGCAACTGTTTTTGTGGTTTGTTTAGTGAAGAATGAGGCTGCTTTTTGCCATTGGCCAAAGAGTCTGCCTGAAGCTAATATAAAGAGATTTAGATTAATTGCTTTGAAAAAAGAAGTCTCAAAACAGCCTGGTAATTCTGTCATGTGGTTACTAAAGTCCACTCTCATGAAGAATATTTTAATGAAAAGGAGCAAGCTGGGAAAGGAAAAATATAAAACATATGGTTTAAGTATTAAAGGGGCACCAGGAAGTAGAACGGAACTGAATCATTTGTTCTAGAAGATAACAGATTAAGAAAGTGGGACTTTGGGGCCACATAAGTTTAGATCCAGGCTAGGTGGTGCACACCTTTAATCCTAGGAGATAAAGCCAAGCAGATCTCTGAGTTCAAGGCCATCCTGGGACAGACCAAGTGCTACGTGAAAAAAAAGCATAAGTCCGGGCTTGGTGGTACACAAGTTTAATCCCAGGAGACAGGCATGCAGATCTCTGAGGTCAAGGTCAACCCATAGAACAAGGACAGCCAATCTTAGGCAGTGAAGGAGTTGGAAAACAGAAAACTGGTGATAATGAAATAGAACAAGGGGGCCATGTTCCAGTTCCTGAAAGCAGCAGAACTCAGCAGCTTCGGCCATGTGGCTCTGACTTTAGAGTGAAAAACATGAAAACATTATGTTGGTTAGCTGGAGCTAAAATACTAGTGATGATTAAGAAGAGAGCAGTATCACTGAGGTAAAATCTTCTGGGAAGTGTTTTTTGAGAGCACAAAGAAGCCATGTTCCAGAGATAGCCAAAGTTGTAAACTCAAGCTGTAGCTGTACTTGGTAATGTGTAAGAGTCACCCAGGTGGTACTGGCTTTGAAGGTGTAAAGGGGTCTTGGAGATCAACTAAGACTTGGCACTGTGACAGGCCAGGGAAGGCCATTGGTGAAGTTTTAGATGGTGACTCAGGACTGAACAGATCTTGCATTGAAGTTGAGGTTTGGCACTATGAAGAGAGCCTCTAAAAGGCTGCTGGTGAAGCCTAGTTGGAGCAGAAGATCCCAGTGTATTGGAGATGTTAGCACTATGGAATGAGCATCAAGAACAGCAGCAGCAGCAGTGGAGTGGAGTCAAACAGAGCCTACAGTGCTATAAGGGCAGAGGTGGAGATGTTACCCAAGCCTTTTAGAGGAGCCCAGAAGATCATGTGTGGACCCCAGACATTGGAACAAGAAGCCGTGAAGCTGAAGTTGACTTGGAGATGCCAAGATGTTAAAGATGCCAGAGCCGTAGGATATGTTTCCAGGAAAGCTGCTAACAGGGAGTGGAACCAGTCCAGGAGAAAGATCATTGTTGCAGTCAACAAAGATGAAAAAGGAGTGGAGATCTGAAGACCACTTTGACATCAGAAATGGACATTCAGAGTTTGGAGGCTATCGAGCTGCTTTCCTGTCTTGCATTGGGGATTAGAGTTAAGTGATTGGATGAATCTCAGAAGAGACTTTGAACTTTGGACTTTTATCATTGTTGAGACTGCTATTTACTATGGGGAGTTTGGGAGTTGGACTAAATATATTTTTTCTTATGCTTTGGGTAGGTATGGCCCCCACAGGCTCAAGTGTGTGAACATCCTATGGGGACCAGAAAGTGGAATGTGATGGTTTGTATATTTTTGACCCAGGAAGTAGCACTATTAGGAGGTGTGGCCTTGTTGGTGTAAGTGTATTACTGTGTTGGGGCTTTAATCCCCTCCTCCTAGCTACCTGGAAACCAGTATTCTGCTAGCAGCCTTGAGATGAAGATGTAGAACTCTCAGCTCTGCCTGCACCATGCCTGACTGGACACTAACAGTTTCCCACCTTGATGATAATAGTCTGAACCTCTGAAGCTGTAAGCCAGCCCCAATTAAATGTAGTTCTTGTAAGAGTTGCCCTGGTGGTTGTGTCTGTTCACAGCAGGAAAACCCCAACTAAGACAAATTATGAATTGCTGAAGATCATAGCAAAGTTAGAATTCCTGTTTAATTGCTACAACTTTGCTTTACATAGGATAATCTGGTGCTAGGTAACAGCAAGGATTTTAATTTGCCCCTCAATATCACAATCCATAATTAACTGTGATGCTATAGGCCCGTTCTCTCCTCAACAGCCACTTTCTTTTGTTTTCTCTTCTTTTCTTTTCTTTTGTTTGTTTGGGTTTTTTTTTTTTTTTTTGGATATTTACTTTATTTATATTTCAAATGTTTTCCCCTTTGGAAATCGCCTACCCCCTCCCCCTCCCCTGCCTCTATGAGGGTTCTCCCTCACCTACCCACCCACTTCAGTTTTCCCTCCCTAGCATTCCCCTACACTGGGGCATCTAATACCCTCAAGCCCAAGGGCCTCTCCTCCCACTGATGGCCAACAAGGCCCTCCTCTGCCACATATGTGGCCAGTACCATGGGTCCCTCCATGTGTATTCTTTGGTTGGTGGTCCAGTCTCTGGGAACTTCAGGGGGGTCGGGCCAGTTGACACTGTTGCTCCCTCCATGGGGCTGCAAAACCCCTCAGCTCCTTCAGTCCCTTCTCCAACTCCTCCTTCCGGCAAATGGATGGAAATTGAACAAACACGGTATGTACTCACTGATAAGTGGCTATTAGCCCAAACATTCGGAATACCCAAGAATCAATTCACAGGCCATATGAAGTCTAAGGAGGAAGACCAAAATGTGGAAGCTTCAGTGTTTCTTAGAAGGGGGAACGAAATACTTACGGGGGAAAAATGGAGACAAAGTGTGGAGCCGAGACTCAAGGAAAGACTATCCAGAGACTGCCCAACCTGGGGATACATCCCATATACAGCCACCAAACCCGCACGTTCTTGTGGATGCTGGGAAGTGCTTGCTGATAGAAGCATGATAAGTTGTCTCCCCAGAGGCTCAGGCAGAGCCTGACAAATACAGAGGCGGATGCTTGCAGCCAGCCAACCATGGGTCTTTCTAATGTGGGACCACAGGCATTGTTCTCCCATCTCCTCAGATGACATGATAACCAAACATAACAACATTTTGTAGCCAGAGTGGCAATAAAGCAATGATCTAGAGATAGGCTGTTCAAAAGATTGCACGTCAGCCACAAAGATGGCTGACAGATACGATAGCAATGCTCAGTTTAGTTCAAGCAGTTTTTAAAAGAGCTCTGTTCAGATAGCGCATGCAGTTCCTCCTGTCAGGTGGAAGATTGCCCTGAAAACAACTTCAGTCCTGCTTGAATGTTAAATAAAATGTGCAACTTTTGATAATGGCTACAATAACACATTTAATGTTGTTTTCTTATGTTATAAAAGGGTACATGTTGCATAGTCTTAACTCTTTACCAGCAGCAAAACAGACTAACTTGATGAAATAACAATACTTTTACAGTTAGTGAAGTGCTTGGTTCTGTACTCCAATTATAATTGATGAATTCAAAACTTAACTGAACTATCTAGACTGGTAAACGCCATGTGTGGAGACATTTAGAAACTAGAAACATGTTTTATTTGTTGGTTGGTGTGGTGGCTAGGAAGATTCGTATGTGTTGATTGACATGGCTGTAAACACTGGTGAGTTGTAACAGACATCTGGCAGACACATGGGCCATACTGCTAAACCTGGCTGCTTCAGGCTGAAATTTGTGACATCCAGTCACTGAACTCAGATATGAAAGATGCTCTGATGTTTATAAAAACAGGGCAACAAAACTCCTTCTCAATATGACTGGTTACCTCTCTATGAAGACATATAAAGAAAAATTGGTTTAATTTATTTATTACTTAGTACTAGTCTTCAACATTAACATCTACACATTATTTCTCATTGCCCATATTTCTGTGACATTTGTTTGTATGGACATGCCAATAATTCTGATAAAACCCAACAGCCTGGCTGATGTGAGTACTAGTTACTCTCTGTCATGATTAACTATACTAAAAGGAAAATTAGCAAAGAAAAATCTGTGTTATTGGTCACATCAGATCCTATCAAAACATGGTGTTAGTCATTTAGGTTTTATGAAACTTCACCTATCCTTTCAGAAACAAAGTATTTGCCAAATATTTACTCTGTGAAGTTTTCTTCTTTGTATCCTGTAGTGTTTCGCTTTGTTTTCTCAAGCCAGCAAACACTATGAGATAAGCACAGCTTGTGTAAGTATTTCTACACAGAGTGAAAACACAAGGGTGATGCTAGTTGAATTTGAACCAGTTTTACCACCTAATGAGAGAATTACATTTGTCTAACGGTTTTTCTGGGGTTACTATTAGGCATCTCTTAGTCTATTAACAGACTCACAGGTGTTCTCCAAACAATTAAGACTAATTAGCCTCATTTTGACTAGATTGAATAGGGAGCTCTGGAGGAAACACTTAATGGCCATATCGATAGTTATTTCACCCTTGGAGTTTTCTTTCTTGGCAAAGAATTAAATAAACTATGGAGAAATATGGAGAAAAAGAAATGGCTTAAAATATGACTGATAGTTAGCAAGAGTTAACTTGTTTTAAGGAAGAGAGTTGACTGGGAATTTGTCCATGGCTCCATCATAACTACCTTCTTATCTACTATATACTGACTGACTTCTAAATTGTTCAGACAATGTACTTCACAGCTTCAGAAAACTCTTACAAGTCACATGCTGACATTTCTATCTCATCTGTATTCCTGTGGAAGTCAATATTTCAAGAAGATGCTTAATTTACCAAAAGTTTCTGAAGCAGCAGATTCCACTTGACTATTCTACTGTAAAGGGTCTTCCTCCTTCCATAAAGCTCTGTTTCCTCCCATGGATCTGTGTTTCCTAGGCACATCTCATTTCGTATGACTTTATCAGAATATAATAACATGCTGAAATGTATGAGCATGAATTATGATTTTTCAATTGCTTATTCTATTTAAAAATCTACGTTCAGTGACATGTGTTATTCTGACAATTTGCTTTGTACCAACTGTTTACCAAACCTTGAAAAAGTGGTAACAGGACAAATTCTTGAACAAATAAGTCCAAGTGAAAGTTTAGTTGATACTGTGTTTTCATAAAATCTGAAGCCCATTTCTCATTATTATGTATATTTTATATTCATTTATCTATACCTATTGAGTTGTCTGTGGTCTTAGAAATGTTATTAATGTACTCAATTTAGCAAATTAAGTTACTTAACATCTTGAAAGAGAAAACGTGGCAGAAATCTAGGTATTAAAATATACTTAAAGTTACATAGATATAGTAAATAGACAAAATTTGTACAAAATGACTGAGATTGATTTAGTATTGAGCTTTTAATATTTATTAATTCATAATATATCAAGTTTATATTTATTCATAAATAAAATAGGTATAAACATTATGTATATTTGACCATCTTACCTTCATATTTAAATCTTGAGAAATTGCAAAGTACATTGTAGCAGTACAATAATTAAAATATATAGTTATTACAAGAAATTCAATTATAGAAAGACATTTTATAATTTTCACTGTATAGAATTGGGTAGCATACATGTAAAAACAACTCATGTGGTTTGCAAAGCTCTTTGATGTGGACAGTTGACACCAGCCTTCATCTGCTCTGGAATCATGATGAATTCTGGACTGAGCATCTTCGTTGTATTCCTCTAAACGATACATACATATTTTCCAACAATCAATGTAGTTTCATATTTAATTTGTTTTTAGAAGATCCAAAGTTACAAAGAGAAAAAGGAAGAAAATGAGGGAAGGAGAGAAAGCTAGGGAGACATAAAATGTGGAGCAATAGTCTCAATATGTATGTCAGGCTGGCCTAGAACTCACTGTGTAGTAGCACATAAACGTCCTTAATAATTAATAAATGGCAGTTCAATAAGTCTATGTTAAAATATCTAACATCAAAATGAACTATTTTTAAGTTCCAGTTGTGCTGTCTTACTGATCTGAGATTTGAAGCTACAAGGCTTTTCTATTCCTTCTCTTTGCTTCCTTCCTTCCTTTCTTCCTTCCTGCATCCTTTCTCTCTTCTCTTCCTTCTTGCCTTCCCTCTCACTCGTCTCCCTCACGTTCTCCCTTTCTCTTTTCCTTTTTTCTTCCTTCCTTCTTTCCTTCCTTCCTCCCCTCCCTCCCTCCCTGCTTCTCTTCCTTTCTTCCACACTTTCAGTCTGTATCCTTGGCTAATCTGAAACTCAAGCTCTTCTTGCTTCTACTTCCCAAGCAGCCAACATTACTGGGAGCTCAGACTTATTACTAGGGTTCCTAAAGCCACAGTGATAATTACGTCATATGTCTACACTAAAATGATATCATAGTGATGTTTGTATCTTCAAAATTCTAAGTCTTGGAAAAGTCAAGGTGTAATTTTGTAACCTCAGTTAATAATTAAATTGCATTACTAAATTACATACAAAAGCTTTAAAGGGTGACACTCAAGGGGACATATGCCACAACTGAGCTATAAATGAATAATGAACAACAGCCCCTCCAAGGATTTCAGATAGGCTACATTTGTTTCACTTCTGCTTTCTTTCTTAGAAGCTCAACTTTAAAACTCTTACTTTATTCACAATTTAATGTTACTTAAGAACATAAAATATAAATGCAAACAATGAATCTAAAATAAAGAGTTCATGTAAAGGACTGAAATTTTGTTTACTTTTTAATTAATAATTGAAACAAAAACATATTGGTATGGCTTTATGAGAAAAAGAAAGTGAAGCCTAGTACCATGTCTCATCAATATAGCATTTTAATTGAAAAACTTGTTATTAATATGATCCATAAAGTTCGTGTAAAGAACCCAAAGATTTGTAAGTTGTGATTGCTCAGGAGACAATGATCAGGAGTGCCCCTGGCACATCGCTTCCATTGCTCATTCCTAAGGGACACTTTTAAAAGTATTTCAACTGTGTTTTCAGACATTTACCTCCCTGTCTATGAAAATATACTAAATGCCACTATTTGAATTTGGAAGGTCAGATATTACAGATTGAATTCCTACTACACTAAGAGTATGACCCCCTTTAAATTTACATTTCTTGTCCCCGCCCTCCAGAAACTGTTGTAATATAGTAGTCATTTTGCTTGCTACTATGATAAAATACCAAGAAGATCAAACTAAGGAAAAAAGGCTTCTTTTGGTTCAGGTTCAGGGTAGAAGGAGAAGGAGTCAGCTCATTACATTATATATGCAGTCAAGAGTCAGAGAGAGGTGGATATGGTCCTCACTCACGATCCTCACGCTCTCTTCTTTATTCTTTCTCCTCCAATCTGCCTCACGATTTGGAGTGTGAGTGCCCATGTGCAGAGTGTATCCTCCCTTCTCACTTAAACTTTTTTGTAAACAGCTTCGCAGATGAGGCCTGAGCTTTGTTGCCTAGCTGATTCTAAACCCATCCAAGTTGGCAATGAAAATTAACCATCATAGCAGAGTTCTTAGAATTAAAAATAATTACATTTTCTATTTTTCTCTGTGTGTCTGTGCACCTCTCACTGTGGGGTGTGTGTGTGTGTGTGTGTGTGTGTGTGTGTGTGTGTATACATATGCATGTCAAGACACACATGTGTCAGTGTGTGGATGTTGCAACAATTTGTGAAGTTTTAACAAGAAAGTTTGGAAATTAAACTTAGGTCTTTAGGTTGGGCAGCAAGCAATCCTACCTCTAGATCTACTGTAAGCCCATAGATTTTTCACCAAATCAAACAGTAGAGTTTATATTTTTCATGATTGTGTCAACATTGAATATGGCAGTGTCGTGTGGTATTTTATAATCATTTTCTGTTTGTTAGAAATTATTTGTCTATTATTTGAAATTTGTTTCTCAAGCACGTGTTCATAAGGCTCTTCTGAAAGATACATATAACCATTATATAGTACGTATAGCACAATCTTTGGCTAAATGCTTAGCACATTTTCCAAAAATGTAATCATGGTACTATACATAATAATCGCACCAATCCTTCTTCTCCCCTGTGTTGTGTGGAGTGCGATCTGCTGTGTCCAGAGATGAATTCACAGACTGTCGCCTTTTGCTTTAGTCACATATTTTACTGCTACTTCCGGTCCAAAATATTTGAAATGGTATGTGAAGACATTTTTCTCTCGTGTGTGTGTGTGTGTGTGTGTGTGTGTGTGTGTGTGTGTGTGTGTGTGTGTGTGTGTGTTTCTAGAGTCAAAACCTCTCTTTTATGATAGTCAAATGCTTTACCTTTGTGCCTTGCCCCATTGGAGTGAAAGATATTCAATATTTTGTGCCTGAAATACCGTGCTGGGCCAGTGAGGTAGATCAGTTGCAAAAGGCATTCACGTCCAAGCCCGATCTCCTGTATTTCATTCCCAGAACTCACAGGATGGGAAGAAAAAGCAGAGTTCATTGGGTTCTTCTCTGCCCCTACACATGCACTACAGCATGCATGTTTGCTCACAGATATATACTTATACAATAAATAAATGAAGAGTAAATGACTGGATAAAAATAAATATAAAAAGTAAATTTCAGAGCAAGAAAGATGGCTTGGCCAGCAATGGCATCTGCTACCATCCTTGACTTCCTGAACTTGATTCCCAACCCCAACATGGCAGATACAAAATAGATTCTTTCAAGTGTTCCTGCCATACACATGCACAGGTATATACACATAGAAATGTAATATCTAAAAATAATATTAAAGACCTTCGTTTTATACCTCTCATACTCCTTGGTAGGTAAATGAATGGAATGTTGATTTCAAATTGAAGACACTCTTTTCTCAGCCTTCTGAAGGTTCATCATAAAGGTTCTTCAAGCTAAATTTTTATACCCTTTACACTGCTGTGAAAATTTTAGTGTCATTTCTTGGATAATGTATTTCCATGCTACTTCCATATTCTTAGTTTTATTACTGTTTTAAGACTACTGAATATATAGAGCTTCTTAGATGTATCTGCTAAAATCTCCAGGTACTTTTATGTCACTATTTTTATTTATTAATTTATAGTAAATACTTTAAGACTTTTGTTTCTCTTAAATTACTTTTTTTTCATATGGAGGTACAGCCTTTACACATAGCTAAGGTTGGACTTGAACAAGTGTACCCTTTGTCCTCACCTCTTGGGTAGCTGGAATTGTGATCATAAATGATTTAGTTTACTTAATGTACTGATACCATATAATCTTTTGAAGGAAATTCACTGTGAGCATATTACTGCTTATATTATTCTCATTTTGGAATTTTCGTCTCCCATTGTATTAGTTGTTTTGAAAAGATATTTATAATTTTGATTTTCATTTTCATTATTTAGATTGAGTGTCTTTGGCTCTGAACAGTCCTTACCTGACAGAGCATGAAGATGGTTGAAAAAAAATGAGACTTCATTGAGCCTTCACTGAGTGAGTCAAAGCTATGTTTTCATAATGGCCTTGTAGGAAGCTATTCTTAAGGACTATCTAGACTCTCAATAAAATAATCATGTAAAATTATTGGCAAGGCTGCCATGATGAAGTGTTGTTTGTTCTCTGACAACTGAAACTAGTAGTTGGAAAGAAAGGCAAAATGGACCTGGAAGACAATATTCAGTTTATAGGGATTTATTGACTGCACTGAGAGGTGGACTCACTTCACACCACCAACTCACCTGGGATGGCCATACTTGGAGTCTTCAGTAAGTAATTTTCCTGTATAGAGGCCATACATCTGCTTTTTGTTTGTACTTAAGTAGAGAAGAAAGCAAGAGAAAAGGAATCAACTATCATGTGCGAGTCCTCAAGAAGAACATCACATTCTCTAGCAGCCCCGTGGACTGATGTCCAACACTTCCCATCACTAACTGACTCCTGAGGATCCTGAGTTTCAGTGTGCATCTTATCTTTCCACAGGGAGGCAGCGCCCAGTCTCTCACACATACTATGCCCTTCACCCCACTGCTTTTCAGTCAATCTCCTGTTGACACTTTGTTACTATCCCTGTGAGTGTTTATAAGAGGGACAAGAGAAATTAATATGTTGAATGTGTTCTAATTATGAAAAAATAATGTAATATTTAAATTATTTAAATGGTTAACCTTTATTTAATTTCACAAATAACTATATTAATATGGAAGAATCCTCAGATGAATCAACATGAAAAAGTATCTTCAGAATACTTTTATGTGTTTTTTCTTATATATTCAGTTGACAATTGTATTATATCAAGGTTAAACAAAAATAGACTTAAACACAATGGTATCTTTTAATCTTTTCTTTATTTTTGAAAATCTATCTAGTACATTCTTAACCTTTAGATAGGGTTTTAAAAGTTAGACTGTTAGAGCTTAGAAATATTAACAGAAATAAAAATAAAAACAAAACTTGAAATTAAGACATTGGGAAAAGTTTCTGAGGATATTTGGCAGAGAATTTAGGATTGTCATTTGTTTATTTTCTGTAGGAATTTCTTTTCCAACTAAAGAGCAGTTCATGTTTGGGTGTACGTCCACACACACTCCTTTCATGGTTGAGAGATGATAACTCAGTTCTCTGGAGCAAGTTTACTTTCTGTCATATGTACTCAGAAAGTTGGGAATTTTTTGTGTATTTTATTTCAGGTCAATTAATCAAAGTTATTAGACTTCGCTAATCATTTACAGAACACTACGCTGTGAAATTTCCAGCAAATGCTACAGTTCATTTCAGACTTGCCCTCAGATACTCTGAGCGCTCAGGTTTCCGTATGAAACCAGAGATCTGGTGGAAGCTGGAGAGCAGCATCTACCTCTGTAACTTTGCTTCCCAGCACCACATCATCAGGTAACCATACATTCATTAAAGCCAAAGTCATAAATCAGAAGCTAAGCAGCTAGAGAAGACAAAAGAAAACTCTGTACTCAGCTCAAAATAAAATAGGAGAAAGAACAGATATCTTCAGAACCATAATGTGAGAGAGACTGATTAATGCCATGAATCAAATAAGCTGCTATCAATAGTTAAAGGTAGAATACCCTAGAGCTATCTGTGCCTCAAAAACAATAAGAAGTTAAAGCTCATCTTGGGGAGTGGTATCACCCAAGCCAGTTTTGAAACATAACTTATGAGGCCAGAGATATTAGGGACTAGAACTATGTTAGCGATGGTAGGTGGTGAAACTAAGGAGCATGTCAGAGGTTCCAGACACTGCAGATGGGTTTGACAGTTTTCTCAAAGGCTTTGTAGGATTCAACATACTGCTGTTCTTAACGATATATGTTATTTAGAGAAAAATATTTCTAAAAATAAGAAAACTTAATAAAGCTCAAAAAAAGCATAGGTCAAAGCAAAGGCCAAATCAGGAAATCTAGAGACAGAGGTCATGGAAGAGTGTTGCTTACTGGCTTGCTCCATGTGTCTTGTGGAGCCTACTTTCTTATACACCCAGGACCACTTGTCCACAGATGGAATCATCTACCATGAACCCTGCCTTTATACATCAAGAAAACAGACTACAGCCTCCTAAAGTCCCTTCCTGGAACAGCCAGAAATCCCTTAGCAATGGCATTATGTCACTTATGAAATGTTATCCTCAAAATACTCACAATTAAGCCTAGGAGAACAATCTTTCCATTCTGTATCTGTAACACAGGCATGGGGTAGATATATACTTAGTTTTCCGACACCCAGGCATGAAGGTGCTCCATATAAACCACTATATTTGTGTTGTGGTCTTGGCTAAGGGTTCACTCTTCACATGCCTGGTTAGTCCAGGCACAACTTCACAAGCTTGTCCTGCTACAACGAGTATATGTTTTACTCTCATACAATTGTGAACTACAAAACAGTTTGTAAAAGACATGAACACAAAGCCTACAGTTCTGTGAATCATAACATCTTACTCATTTACTTTTTTATACCACTTTACAGAGCTGGCAGTAGAACTCTCTTCTGCTTCAACAGAATTATCTAAAGGTTAATTTATTACTGTATACTTTCCTAAGAATAAAAACAATGCCCTGGCTTAACAATATTAGTAACACGACTCCTAGACTGATGGCATGACTAATGTTTAAAGTTTTCATGGTTTGTCTTTAATAGTGCAGAACGTTTTCTGAGAAATCAAAGTTTTATTCAAATAATTACTTATTTTTCATTTATGCACTATTATGTTTCAAAAAAAGTTTCACAATATTGTTAAAAAGAAGTTGATCATAAGATTAAAATAATTTGATTAAAAAGAATTATCCAGACGTGTGCAGGCCTTAGGTGCTACCTTTTTTGTTAATATGCTGTAAATCCATTGAATGACGGGATGATACTTGATACTTCACTTCCACTAACTCCCTTAGAGGAAGAAGTCACCTGTAAATGTTAGGCAAAATTATTTTGAAGCAGTGGAGTTTCTGATGATAAAGGACCGTGTTTTTATGATAAAGGATGATGACCACAATGAACTTGACTAACAAAAGGCTTAGCTAGATTATTCTTTCACAGGACAATCAATCATCAAAAAATTCAGGGAAGAAACTCAAGGCAGGAACCCACAGAAGAGTGCTGCTTACTGGCTTGCTCCATGTGGCTTGTGGAGCCTACGTTCTTATACACCCAGGACCACTTGCCCATGGAAGGAATCATCTACAATGGGCCCTGCTTTTCTACATCAATGATTATTCCAGAAAATGTTCCATACACTTGCTTACAGGCTAGTCTGATGGAAGCATCTTAGTTAAGGTTCTTCTTCCGAATAAAGTTGACAAAACACTAGCCATCATACCAACTGAAATGAAAATATCAGTTATAAAATATCTTGTTGACTAAAAATCATGACAAAATAAGCTTTTGTTGGATATTTAAAAGCTGCTTTCCCACAAAATCATCTTTTCAAATTAAAATCTTACCACCAACTAGGTCCTAATGAGATGAAGTTTAGCATCCAAGGATTACAGGACAAAAGCATCAATGACATTACAGTTTTTGATACCATATGCTGGGAACTTGGAATATATACCCCCTATCATAACTAGAGGGCACAGGAACCCATGTCCTTTGGGGTCAAAAAAGAAATGGCAGTAAAACCTACAACAAGGGCATCCAAATCAAAATTATTTCCTTCCATACTAAGTTAAAATTATCCTATTGATACCAGAACCCTGAGGCTGTAAGAATACATTTCTTCTTTGGCCACTAATAGAAAGAAAAAGCACAGCTTTAAAAGGAAGGCTGACCTTTGTTGCTAAATTAAATTTATGTTATCTTCAGGATAGGGTGGGAATAAGTTTGGCTAAAATCACCAGGGTGTAACTAACATGATGATTATTTCCATGTGTCAAACACCAAAGGACAAAGGCTTTCAAGTTTACTATGTCCACTTTCATGAAATAGAGTTGCTTAGAAGGCAAATGTTCTACTCTTAATGTTCACCTTAAAATGATCATTTTTACCTTCAGTAAGTATGTCATAATTCCAGGAAAAACTATCCTTTATGAGTAAGAATAAAAGACAGATGGATAAAACATTATATGCAAGACAGTAGTTCTAAGGAAATCTACAAATAACATTCCATAAAAAAAAAAAAAAAATCAGTAAGTCTGAAACAGGTTTGGAGAAAGTCTGAAAAAATGTGCTCTATCAATGCTTGGCACATACTGACGCCTGAAATAGAGTTCAGGTATTTGGGTGGGTTTTTTGTTTTTTGTTTGTTTGTTTGTTTGCTTGTTTTGTGTGAAACTATACAGATTTCACTAAAAACCTGCCATATTAATAACTGATAAATAGTTTAAACTATTAGCTAGAAATAATCTTGGTATAATATTTGGTATTCTTGAGATGTTATGATAATTGCCAGAGACATCAAACAAAATATACTTAATTTGGAAATACTTTCCAAATGAAATAAAACCACATAAGAAAATCAGACAGTTTCTAGAAAAGTAAATAATAAAACAAAGGAGGGAACATGAAAACATTCCGGACACAGCTTAAGAATGTTGAAAACAAATCAGGGAGCGGAAAAGGAGAAATTCTTTGTGTCTGTATAAATCAGCGTCTTTCCTTAGATCCCCCTTAATGTCTCTAACAGTTTCAAATTACCATTTTTTTCCTTTTGCCATCTGTTGTTTCTGCTTCACAGTGTGTCCTTCTCTTAATTTACTGTAATTAAACTTCTTCTAATTATTTCTATCAGGTCTGTTTATGCACATCTCTATTTAATCAACAATTGCACATGCGTCAAATAAATAATACAATCATTCAACTGTTAAAAAAAAAAAAAAGTCATTGTTCATGGTTAGTTACTTGGTAGTATTGCTGCTTCTCACCTTCCAATACTAACCAGTGAGTTGAGAGAAGAAGGAGGGCTTTGTCTCACTCAGTACACACAGTGCTAGAGATTAGAGAATTGATTTAGATTCCACAGGAAGACAGCCCCATCTCCCCAGTGTAAGACTAGTCTTGGGAAAACAAAGGAACTTAAGGAAGTTCACAGCAGCTAAAGGAATCAACTCATTCATAGCCAACTCTCAAACACCACACAGTTCATAAATGCATCTTTCTAACTGCTATTTAAGCTGTATGATAGATCATGCTGACTAGACAATAAGAAGTCTATTATAGTGCTCAAAGTGATCATTTAAATCTATATTGGAGAGTTTTTATTGGAAGTTTAAGGAGCTAAATCTTATAACGGAAGCATACGTTTTCTCCAATGGTCTGGGAGAGGGATAGAAGCTTGCCAAGTACAGTTTAATGGAGGGAATCTACAAGGAAAAAAATCATGTCACCATGCCTATTGAAAAGGACTAGTGTCAAATATATGCATGATATTGGTATGAACTATGGACAATTAGCACAAGACACTTAATTTGGATATCAAATTAAGTATGGGTAGTATGAGGGTATCGTTTCAAAGATGAAGCTATTTGTGAGATCTCTGCCACGTGCCTGGGGATGAATACTACCTAGGGATGGTAGTATGCACACATCAGAAAGTTAGTTATGTCTAGTCAATTTCTTACTTCTGTCTTCATATTTCCCCTGAATCTACAATAGGAAATGCAGTCACAAACTATCAGTTCAATAATGCTTTGAGTTCTGAAAGAAAGAGGTCTTGTTTTATTCATCTTCATAGCATAATGCCACAGGTATGAGAAAAAAAATTGAAGTCATTTTAAATCCAATTCCAAATCTAGAGGACAGAAGAAAGGAGAAACATGAGGAGAATTAACCAGTTCATAACTGCTATTGGGCAAACCAACTTCCATTCTACATTTGTGATTCTAAATTAAAACCCAGGCTCTTGTTCCTTGTTATTGATGAGGCCTGATAGCATCCATAGCATGACACCAGGCAAGCCCAAAGCAACAAGCACTCACCCTTGTGACTATATACCCAATATATATGCTCACCTCTATATAATACAGCCAATACAATGTTTATGTGAACACTTTATTGAACTCAGTATATTTTCTTTTTTAATTTTTGAGAATCATATAATTATACATTTTCCCATTCTCCTTTCTCCCTGAAAACTCTCCTCTGTACCTCCCACTGTCCTTCAAATTTATGAAATATTTTTCATTACATATTATTGCTCTCATATATACTATTTAAAAATATAATCTGTTGGTCTGTATAATGTTACTTGTATGTATGTTTTTAGCACTGACCATTTGTTACCGGACAATCAATTTGTGTGCTCTATCTTTGAGAGCGACATCTCTCAGTGTTCCTCAGTTGCATATAATTTTTGCTGGAGTTTGAAGCATTGTGGACTTATTCTTGGCCATTTTTGCCATGGCCATTAATGCTGTCCTTGTTCAGCTCATGTTTGGGAGATATGTTGGTGATACTTTATGGGTGTAGCTTCTGATATCAGTAGGATGCCACAGCAAACTCGGATCCTCTGGCTTTTACAATCCTTCTGCCCGTCTCTTCCACAAAATTTCCTGAGCATTCAGTGAAGGTATGTTTATAGCTGTTTTCTTAGAAAAGTGTTTATTTATCTAGGTTCATGAGTATTTCCCTGCCTGTTAGTTATCCCTGCTATTGGAAGTTTGGCAAACTTACGTGACAATGAATGGTACTTTGAGACACCTTCCTTGACAGAATCACTCTGTGTTGCATCCAGTTGCCACACATTCTAAATTATAAAAAGCTGTGACTGGATCATTTATTTAATATTGGATCACAGTTGCTGATATGGCAATGTTTGGGTGCAGGTTCAGAATTTAGCTGTAGAAGATAGGTTTGTTGAAGTCTGGTGTGGTGGCCTGAGGAGGTTTGGCCTCCATTGACTTGTGTGATTCAATGCTTGGCCCATGGGAAATGCCACTACTAGGAGTTGTGGCCTTGTTGGAGGAAGTTTATCACTGTGGAGGCAGACTTTGAGTTCTCATATATATGCTCATGTTCCACACAATTTCGAACTCAGTGTCCTTCGGTTGCCTGCTGATCAAGATGTAGAATTCTCAGCTCCTTCTCCAGTCCCACGTCTTCCTGCATGCTGCCATGGTTCCTGACATGACAATAATGGACTGAACCTCTGAACCCATAAACCAGCTTCAAGTCATGTTTATAAGAGTTGCCTTGGTCATGAAGTTTCTTCACAGCAATAAAATCTTAACTCAGAGAGAAAGTAAGTTGAAAGCATATTGGGTATAGGAAAATGAATCAAAAATGGTGTGGAAAGAACAGATCCAAGTGGAAAAGGCACAAATGAATAGATGATGTCAACAGCAGGGACCGAGGCAAGCTGGAGCACAGAGGACCATCTAGAGCTCTCTCTGTCTTGGTCCTTTGGCACACGAACACTGTGTGGTCAGATATTCAGCTCAAAAGTTTGATGGGCCATTGCCAAAGCAATGTCAGGTTCTCTACCTCCTTATGGTATCTAGGTGAGGGAGTGGCACACTGTCCTACGTCTGGCTTGGTTTTCTGACATTAGTGCCATATACCCATGTATCATATACTCATGGTCACAATATACTTTGAGAAATATATAGGGTAGTTTGTAACGTTGTCAAGAGAAAACTCTGGAAAAACACTGTTGTAAACGAGGGCACCATGAAATCATCAAGTTAGACCACTCCATGGGTAGAAAGAAAAGTTTACTGGGGACTTTGAAATTGTCAGGCTCTCTCTTGGGGTGGGAGGTAGAGAGAACATCAAAAAGCATAAAAGGCCTTACCAGTTTTAATGGAGCATGTTGCTGTGGGAGGAAGCCTGGGACTGAAATAGCTTGGGAGTTTGAATAGTGAGAGGAGGTCTGCAGGCCAGAACAGCCTGGGAACTAGTGTCAGAGCTTTGATCTCTTACAAGCTTGTTCGAGTTACTACGGAACTAGATGCCCCACTTCAAGAAGTGGTTGACTACAGGATCAGTTGAGGGACAAAATACCTTTTCCTGCTTGGAGGTTTCTGAAGAATGCTGAATGTGAGTTTTTGTTTATCTGTTAGCAATCCTCCTCCTGGTCACCAGGTCAGAGCTGAGCTCACCTTATCATTGGGCAAAGCATTGTCATGTTCTAGGCCCACTTTAGAACTAACACTATTTTACCCATTAATATAGTTTACATTCGGGTGGGGCACACCTACTGATCTCAACAGAAAGCAGTAGAGAAAGGAAAATAAGTGGAAAACCAAGAAATCATTTAAGGCTCATTTAAAAACATGAATGTTAATTCTGTAAGGCAAAAAAAAAAAAAAAAAAAAAAAAGAGAAAGAAAGGAAAAGAAAAGAAAAGAAAAGAAACAAAGGAGGGAGACTTTGTGTCTGATGTAATAAAGTACCATCATGGAGCAAGACTCACAGCTGTTCACAAAATCAAGCAACCTATTTTTCCAGATGTTTCTATTGGAGAATGCCAGAACCCACACTCAACAATGGCAAAACACCCAAAAATAAGTAGGCCATTTCTCCATGGCCAGTAGCAAGCAGTTTTCATGAGCACACTGCAAGTGAGTTTAGGAAGTTCAAGGATGAGATATTTTCAATGAGGACACTGTATCTTCAAAGTTGGAAGTAAATTTTTTTCTCCAGGCACTACCCCTAAATCTGATACAAACAAAATCAACAACCACTTTAGTGTTCCGGAGAGGCTTTTTACCTGAGGGTTGCCATTCTAATTAAGCCCTCAGACTCTTTAACATGCTAATTTTACCCATTAACTTGTAGATGAAGTGGTTTCAGCTGTATCTGTGATTCATCCTTACAAAGTTTAATATACATTTTTTTGAAAACTGACCTATACTATTTATTATTTTTTGCTAATTTAGGCTAAGAAAACATGAGCTTTTACAGAGAATCTGTTTTTTTGTTTTTTGTTTTCAATTTTAGGTGATCAAAGATTTATAAGCTCAAAAATTAAAAAGGATAAAGAGAGAGAAGGGACCAGCAAAGATGGCTCATTGTAAATGAAGTGAACTCTCTCAAGCTCACTTTTCTGAGTCCCCAACCAGAGCAAGTTCCACAAAGTAAGAAGTAGGGGAGCAAAAGGATTAAAGGTTCTTATACTATTGAAAAATCTAGAAATATAAGGCAAGATAATTCACTTGGCCACAGATCGAGTATTGACAAGATTTAACTGTACATGAAGAAATAAGGTAGCCAAGAGGGACACTAAACTTAAAGAGCACTGAATATAATGTCACTTCCTAATAATTCACTTCAAAATGGATCAACTTTGGGTTCTAAGTACTTTTTCAATTTGTAACTCATTTTTTTGATACCCCCTTTTCAATCAGCTAAAACCAGAACTACAAATACTAGCAGCCATGTCCAAGTTGGAAAGAGATAAACTACTGTGTGTGTATTATGTGCTGTAATATTGCTATTACAACTTATTTGACATATTTGGTTAGAGAGCATTCCTGGAGTTTCTAACATGCAGAAAGCCAGGTGAGGTAGTCTATACCCTGAGTTGAAGCAACTCTGGTAGAGAGCTGGTGATCTGAGCGCTGTTGTTCAGTGGCACTAGTTAAGGTACAGAGAAGCACACACAGCTCAGAAAGAGCAGTAGTGGTAGATGATGTGCTTAGAAGCAGGGGGGGGAGGGGATAGGGGGGTTCTGGAGGGGAAACCGGGAAAGGGGATACCTTTGAAATTGAAATACATAGAAAGCCAATAAAAAAT
>CM052708.1:8098673-8164341 GCA_028551405.1 Uromys caudimaculatus
ATGCTGCCTCGGGGGCTATATAACAGCGCCATTTTGGGGCCCCGGGGTTCTTCTTCCTCCTCTATCAATGGCTAAATAAAGCTGAACTGCAGACGAAGCCTGCGTGTCGCGCGCGTCTTCTTGCTGGCGAGAGGTGCGCGGGACAGGTAGACATATGTCCCTTCTGCCAGCAGTAAGGAAATGACTCCTTTTAGTAGAAGGGAACTGGCTTCACAAGTTCCAGAAAAATGCTGGCTTTTATTTGACTGCCAGAAACCCTCCAATAGTCTAGGTTGAGCTCATGTCTGCATATATGAACTGCCTTTGAAATGTGCGGAATTGGCGTTTCCTGTGAACCTGATAGTATTGACCACAGACCTAGGCTGGATGCTGCTCTCTGCCATTTACCAACACTGTGGTGGCCTCATGTCAAGCTACTTCTCTTCTCTCTCCTTGTGTGTAAATGGAGAAACAGCAGCACCCCCAAGCCTGGCACAGAGTAGCAGTTCTGTTAGCCTGCTATTATTAATGTTGTTTGGGATTTCTTTCAGCAACATTACTACTTTATGAAGCTCATTACTCTGTGCTCTGTGTGAGACACTGGAAAGGGGAAGGACGTTTCCAACAGATAGAGTTGGGGATGATTCTAAAAATCTCACTGGAATAATGAATCCATCTAAACTCTAGAATGTGGTCTTCAGTGTTTATCTGGGAAATATTTCTGGATGGCGGCTGCTCTCCAGATCTTTGTATGCTAGGATGGCCTCTGCAAGAACATTTCTAAGCCAAACTCTCAAGTTGAAATATTCCTTTTTGAATATTGACGTGATATCACAAGAGGAAAAGTCTACACTTGACTCACACAACCTGTTAGCTTCCAAAGCCTAAATCCTCCAAATGCACTGCTACTTATAATGTCTAAAATGACTGGGCTCAGCTCAGCTTTCATTCTAACATGGTAAACAGAAGGCTTGCTGGCAGATAGATTAAAGCTTAAACCAGCATGCCTCACATTCCTGGGAAATGGGTTTCTGTCTGCCAGGAAGAGCCTCTTCACTTACCACTGAGGCCCCACACCAGCCTTCCCTCCCGCTTTCCTTGCCCACTTTCACTCTAAATTTCTAAGTTGGTCCAAATTAAAGCTAACTCTTACCCTTAGCTACCTGCTCTCTTTATACCTGAAAATTCTTTCCCCAATTTTTTTCTATTCTCTCTGACCCCAAGGGCTAGTAGCCATGGCAGCTTTGGACTTCCCCAAATAACTCTGGCTATTCTGTGCCTATGTGAGACACAGTCACACAGCAATTTTTATTTCCAATAAACCTTCTTTCTTCCCATAGAGCACTCTAGTTTGCTAGTGTCATTGTGTCCTTGTTTGCATAACACCAAAGACAGTTAAAATTCATATACACTAAAATATTGTGTAAAATTGCTGTTGAGGTTTGGTCTGGTGTTATGTATTGTAATGTGAAATTGGTTGTACTACAAACTGCTTTTTTATTTATGTGTACAAACTATATATTAAATCTAAATTACATTGTGATTTTTTTAATCAATCATTCCATTCAATTACATATCAAATGATGTCCCATTTCCTGGTTACATCCTCCACCTACCTCCCATCCCACATCTGCCCTACCCCCTCCCTTTTGCCTGTATGAGAGTGCTCCCCCACCCACCCATACTCTACTGTCCCCTACTCTGGGGCATCCAATCTCCCCAGGACCAAGGGACTCCCCTCCAGTTGCTGTCGGGCAAGGCCATCCTCTGTTACATATGTATTTGGAGCCATGGATCCCTCTAGGTTACACTCCTTGGTTGGTGGTCTAGACTCTCAGAGAACTGAGTGGTCAGGCCAGCCTATGTTGTTCTTCCAATGGGGTTGCAATCCCCCTCCGCTCCTCCAGTCCTTCTGCCAGCTCCCACACCAGGTTCCCTGAGCTCAGTCTGATGGTTGGCTCCAAGCATCCGCATCTGCACTGGTCAGTTGCTGGCTGGACCTCCCCAGGAACTGCCACACTTGGTTCCTGTCTGCAAGTTCATCTTGACCACAGCAACAGTGCTGGGTTTGGTGTCTGCAGACATGATGGGTCCCCAGGTGGGGCCATTCCCAATTGACCCTTCTTTCAGTCTCTGTTCCATTTTTTTTTGTCCCTGTTCTTCCTTTGTACAGGAATATTTCTGTGTTAAAAAACTTTGAGATGGGTGGGTGAGCCTATCCCTCCACCAGGGGCTGTGCTATCTACTGGAGCTGGTCTCCACAGTTTCTATCTCCCCCTTCTCTGTGCATTACAGCTAAAGTCAATCCTGTTCGGTCCTGGGAGCCTCACATTTCTCTGGTTTCTGGGACCCTCCAGTGGCTATCCCCAGTTCCTCATCCTCCCTGCTACCTATTTCCTGACTCTCTGTACCCCTCTCATATCTATTCCAGTTTCTGATACTGCCCCCTTATTTCCTCCTCCTCTTTTCTCCCTCCCTTGTCCCCTTCTCCTTCCACCTCCCACAATCATCTTGTCCCCCCCTCAATGCAGGACTGAAGCATCCACCTCCAGGTCTTACATCCTTCTACTCTCCATATGGTCTGTAGGTTGTATTATAGGCATTGTGAGCTTTTGGGCTAGTATCCACTTATCAGTGAGTACATGCCATGTGTGTTATTTTGTGTCTGGATTACCTCACTCAGGATAATATTTTCAAGTTCCATCCATTTGCCTGCGAATTTCATGAAGTCGTTGATTTTAATTGCTGCATAGAACTCCATTGCATATATGTACCACATTTTCTGTATCCATTCTTCTGTTGAAGGACATCTGGGTTGTTTCCAGCTTCTGGGTAGTATAAATAAGGCTGTGATGAACATAATGGAGCACTTCTCCTTGCTATATGATGGAGCATCATTTGAGTATATGCCCAGGAGTGGTATAGCTGGGTCTTCAGGTAGAATTATTTCCAATTTTCTCAGGAATTGCCAGACTGATTTCCAGAGTGGTTTTACTAACTTGAACTCACCAACAATGGAGGAGTCCCCCTCTTTCTCCACATCCTCGGCAGCATCTGCTGTCGTCTGAGTTTTTGATCTTAGCCATTCTGACTGGTGTGAGGTAGAATATCAGACTTGTTTTGATTTGCAATTCCCTGATGACTAAGGATGTTGAACATTTCTTTGTTTCTCAACCATTTGAGATTCCTTGGTTGAGAATTCTCTATTCAGCTCTGTACTCCACTTTTTAATAGGGTTATTTGGTTCTCTGGAGTCTACCTTCTTGAGTTCATTGTACATATTGGATATTAGCCCTCTATTTTATGTAGGATTGATAAAAATCTTTTCCCAATCTGTGGGTTGCTGTTTTGTCTTATTGATTGTATCCTTTGCCTTACAGAAGCTTTTTAATTTTATGAGGTCCCATTTGTAGCTCTTAAAACCTAAGCCATTGGGCACAGTTTAACCCTTTGTCCAAGTATTCGAGTCTGTTTCCCACTTTCTCTTCTATTAGAGTCAGCATATCTGGTTTTATGTGGAGGTCCTTGATCCACTTGGACTTGAGCTTTGTGTAAGGAGATCGGTAAGGATCTGTGGGGCAGTAATCTGTGACAGCCAATCTGGCACTCGGTTGAGCACAGGCATAAAATCTGGGCAACCCAGCCGAACAATCTACAAGGACCAGAAAACTTTATGCCAATGCTCCCCGGAGGCTTTTGGCTCCAGTCAAGGTCACATACACCCCTCCTCAGGTAGAGGCGTGGCCACACAGCTCCAAGCCATCCCCATGTTAATGAGACACCTAGGGGCTTAGCCACACCCCTTCCCAGTTACTATATCTGCCTCACCTCTCCCAGAGAGGCGGGGATACAATTCCATCCAGGCCACTCCACATAATGAAAATAAATGTCTTAGAATTATGGACTATCTCTTCATCTGGATCCACTGTTGGAATCGAGGGATCTGGCCCTCGATTAAGGAGCCTCATCTAATCTCTTGCTGAGGGTTCCCCAGCGCTACCAGCCAGTATCCATTCACCCAAGCCTAAGCAGCTAGCTGGGTGGCTGCTGCCTAAGTTCCCAGAGAATGGCCCCCTCCCCCACCCACCAGCAGGGCCTACAAGTGGCCACTTCCTGGGATGCTGATTGCCCCAGAAGGTTTTTTGTTTGTTTGTTTGTTTGTTTTATTGTTGAGAATAGTTTTTACTATCCTAGGTTTTTTGTTATTCCAAATGAATTTGAGAATTGCTCTTTCTGAGTTGGAATTTTGATGGGGATTGCATGGGCATTTTTACTATATTAATCCTGCCAATCCATGAGCATTGGAGATTTTTCCATCTTCTGAGGTCTTCTTTGATTTCTTTCTTCAAGGACTTGAAGTTCTTGTCATACAGATCTTTCACTTGCTTGGTTAGAGTCACACCAAGATATTTTATATTGTTTGTGACTATTGTGAAGGGTGTTGTTTCCCTAATTTCTTTCTCTTCTATTTTATCTTTTGAGTAGAGGAGGGCTACTGATTTGTTTGAGTTAATCTTATATCCAGCCACTTTGTGGAAGTTGTTTATCAGCTGTGGTAGCTCTCTGGTAGAATTTTTGGGTTCACTTATGTATACTATCATATCATCTGCAAATAGTGGTATCTTGACTTCCTCCCTTCCAATTTGTATCCCTCTGATCTCTTTTTGTTGTCTAATTGCTCTTGCTAAACCTTTGAGCACTATATTGAATAGGTAGGGAGAGAGTGGGCAGCCCTGTCCTGTCGCTGATTTTAATGGGATTGCTTTGAGTCTCTCCCCATTTAGTTTGATGTTGGCTATTTGTTTGCTGTATATTGCTTTTATTATATTTAGGTATGCACCGTGAATTCTTGATCTTTCCAATACTTTTAACATAAAAGGGTGTTGTATTTTGTCAAAGGCCTTTTCTGTATCCAATGAGATGATCCTGTGGTTTTTTCTTTGAGTTTGTTTATATAGTGAATTACACTGATGGATTTCCGGGTATTGAACCATCCTTGCATCCCTGGATGAAGTCTACTTGATCATGGTGGATAATCATTTTCATGTGTTCTTGGATTAGGTTTGTGAGAATTTTATTAAGTATTTCTGCATCGATATTCATAGGAGGGATTGGTCTGAAGTTTTCTTTCTTTGTTGGGTGTTTTTGTGGTTGAGGTATCAGTGTAACTATGGCTTCATAAAAAGAAGTGGGTAGTGTTCCTTTTGTTTCTATTTTATGGAATATTTTGAGGAGTATTGGCAATAGATCTTCTTTGAAGGTCTGATAGAATTCTGCACTAAAGCCATCTGACCCTGGGCTTTTCTTGGTTGGGAAACTTTTAATGACTGTGTCTATTTCCTTGGGACTTATGGGGCTTTTTAGATGGTTTATCTGATCCTGATTTAATTTTGGTACCTGATATCTGTCTAGAAAATCATCCATTTCATTCAGGTTTTCCAGTTTTGTTGAGTATAGGCTTTTGTAGTAGGATCTGATAATTTTTGGATTTCCTAGGTTTCTGTTGTTATATCTCCCTTTTCATTTATTATTTTGTTAATTTGGATACTGTCTCTGTGCCCTCTGGTTAGTCTGGCTAAGGGTTTGTCTATCTTGTTGATTTTCTCAAAGAGCCAGCTCCTGGTTTTGTTTATTCTTTGTATTGTTCTTTTTGTTTCTACTTGGTTGATTTCAGCCCTGAGTTTATTTCCTGCCATCTGCTCCTCTTGGGTGTATTTGCTGCTTTTTGTTCTAGAGCTTTCAGATGAGCTGTTAAGCTGCTAGTGTGTGCTCTCTCCAATTTCTTCATGGAGGCACTCAGAGATACGAGTTTTCCTCTTAGCACTGCTTTCATTGTGTCCCATAAGTTTGGATATGTTGTGCCTTCATTTACTTTGAATTCTAAAAAGTCTTTAATTTCTTTCTTTCTTTATTCCCTGAACAAGTTATCATTGAGTAGAGTGTTGTTCAGCTTCCATGTGTATATGTGCTTTCTGTTGTTTTTCTTGCTATTGAAGACCAACCTTAGTCTGTGGTGGTCTGGAAGAAGGTATATTCTTTTGTTTTAGGGTGAAATGTTTTGTAGATATCTGTTGAATCCATTTGGTTCATAATTTCTTTTAAGTCCACTGTGTCTCTGTTTAATTTCTGATTTCATGATATGTCCATTGGTAAGAGTGGGGTTTTGAAATTTCCTATTATTGTGTGAGGTTCAATGTGTGTTTTGAGCTTTAGTAACATGACCTTGTATTTGGAGCATAGGTGTTCACAATTGAGAATTCATCCTGGTGGATATTTCCTTTGTTAAGTATGTAGTGTCCTTCTCCATCTTTTTTGGTAACATTCAGTTGAAAGCCTATTTTGTTGAATATTATAATAGCTGCTACTGCAGCTTGTTTCTTGAGACCATTTGCTTGGAAATTTTTTCCCATTAGTTTACTTTGAAGGAATGTCTGTCTTTGACTCTGAGGTGTGTTTCCTGTATGCAGCAGAATGCTGGATCCTGTTGAAGTATCCAGTCTGTTAGCCTATGTCTTTTTATTGGGAAATTGAGTCCATTGGTGTTGAGAGATATTAGGGACCAAAGATCATTGCTTCCTGTTATTTTTGTTGTTAGAGTTGGAATTATGTTTTTATGTTGCTCTTCTTTTGGGTTTGTTGGGAAAAGATTAAGTTCTTGCTTTTGCTTAGGTGTAGTTTTCCTCCTTGTGTTGTACTTTTCTTTCTATTATCCTCTGTAGGGCTAGATTAGTGAGAAGATATTGTCTAAATTTAGTTTTGTCTTGGAATACTTTGGTTTCTCCATGTATGATAATTGCAAGTTTTGCTTGGTATAGTAGTCTGGGCTGGCATTTTTGTTCTCTTAGGGTCTGTATGACATCTGCCCAGGATCTTGTGACTTTTATAGTCTCTGTTGAGAAGTCTGGTGTAATTCTGATATGTCTACCTTTATATGTTACTTTATCTTTTTCCCTTACAGCTTTCAATATTCTTTCTTTGTTTTGTGAATTTGGTGTTTTAATTATTATATGACGAGAGGAATTTCTTTTCTGGTTCCATCTGTTTGGTGTTCTGTAGGCTTCTTGTATGTTTATGGACATTTCTTTCTTTAGGTGAGGAAAGTTTTCTTCTATAGTTTTGTTGAAAATGTTTACTGGCCCTTTGAGTTGGGAATCTTCACTTTCTTGTATATCTATTATTCTCAGGGTCAGTCTTTTCATTGTGTCCTGTATTTCTTGAATGTTTTGAGATAGGAACTTTTGCTTTTTGTATTTTCCTTGACTATTGAGTCGATGTCTTCTCTTGTATCTTCTGCTGCTGAGATTCTCTCTTCTATCTCTTGTATTCTGTTGGTGATGCTTGCATCTGTGACTCCTTGTCTCTTTTCTAGGTTTTCCATCTTCAGGGCTGTCTCCAATTGACTTTTCTTTAATGATTCTATTTCCATTTTTAGATCCTGGATGGTTTGGTTCAATTCCTTCACCTGTTTGATTGTATTCTCCTGTATTTCTTTAAGGGAGTTCTTTATGTACTTCTTAAAGTTCTTTATCATCATCATAAAATGAGAATTTAGATCTGAATCTTGCTTTAAGAGTGTGTTGAGGTATCCAGGACTTGTGGTGGTAGAAGAACTGGGTTCTGATATTGCCAAGTCAAATTGGTTTCTGTTGCTTATTTTCTTACAGTTGCCTCTTGCCATGTGGTTACCTCTGGTGTTATCTGGCCTCCCTGTCTCTGACTGTAGCCTGTCCTTCCTGTGAGCCTGTGATCCTGTGATCCGGCAATCCTGTGATCCTGGGTAGTTGAGCTGCAACTGGGTTATGGGCAGTGTGGAATCAGGTTCCACACTGGGCCTCTACTCCTGGTCAGTACAGGTAGGAACTGGAAGGCGCTCAGGTCTCTGGCTGGGTGGGGAATCTTACCCGGGTTGCAGGGGTCCCAGTTTAATGGGTCTCGAGGTGGGTTTAAGGTCTTATCTATGAAGCTCGATGTCTCTGAATACCTGGGAAGTAGAGCTGCAATTGTAGTATGTGCTGTCTGAGATCTTGTCCAGCTTACATTGTGTTTAGAATCTGGTTTGATCCATAAATTGCCTCATTAAATGTATATGTGAGTAGTTCAAAATCCAGAATAATCAAAATAATCCCAAACCCCGAATATGTCTGAGACCAAGAATTTCTGATCAGAGACCCATTGTGCAAATCATGCTTGCCAGAAAAAAAAAAAAAAAAAAAAAAAAAAGAACATTCAGATACATTTCTGGGATGCTAGTTCTATTTTATTACCATACAATATAAATCCTGAAACAACATGGAAAACAAGGAGAGGTGATCCAAATCCCTAACCCAAAATGCAGTGTCCTGAGTAAGCAGGTTCCTGAGGAGAAGATATGAAGCATCAGTAACTATGACAATAGCTATCCTTAATTGAAAATAGATCAATAGAAAATGCACAAAAGTCAGAATACTAGTGGGAAACAGCCTGGCATTTCGGCATTTCGCCATTTTATAGGTGAAGTCCTCAAGGCTTCGGAGCATCGACCCTCTCTGTCCCTTGCTTCCCCAAACAACTCTGCTCCCAGTGTTCAGGAATCCCATCTTCTATTTTATAAGGTCCTCTGCATATTCTATTGTGTTCAGTTGGAAGAGACACATTTGTCCCCTTTAAAGAACAGTTGTCTCTCAATATTTAATTTATTATATGCTCCTCTAAGTTCCAGATTTGAAGAGACTGAGATGTAGAAACTTTGATGTAAAAAGAGATTTTCTTTCTGTCATGGGATGGTATGAAAAGAAGAATACACAAACATTTAACTGCGCCCATTTTTTGCCTTTTCAGAATCACTGGGAATCCAGGGCTTCATACTTAAATCAGGACCAGCCTGCTATCCATCAGACTCCTAAGCCAAGGCCAGTCTTAAGAGGCTAGAGGTGTGCCATTGTCTTTTTAACACAAGAGACTTTTAAATACACTTTATTGATGTTTACAGAGATAAGTAAATACTACTAACTTAAAAAAACACACAAAAGTAAGGATCAGCCCATAGATCCCTTGCTTTTAATGTCATTTGTACCAAGCTACAAAACTTCAAAGCAATCACAAAATCCTGACATGGTGATGCATGCCTGTGATCCCAGTAGTCTGGGAACAGAGACAAGAAGATTGGGCTAAATCTGAGGCCAGTCTGTCAACCTAGTGAATGCAAGTCGCCATCAGGGGACTACATAATGTGACTCCTCCTCAAAACAAAAGGGAAATAAATCACCACCAACAAAAAGAAAAATGCCAAAGAAACAACACAGTGATTGAATACGCCCTAAACCAGCAATGACCAGTGGAGGAGTCATTTACACAGTACTGGCTCTTTCTTGTCACAAAGAGGGAAGATGCTGGTGTCACATTGATTCTGAACAATTGTAACAACTCAAAGAATATTACACTCTTCTGATCATAAAGGATTTTTTGGCGGTCCTCAATCCTAGCACTAGCGATCACACTTATAGAAATACATAGGCAGATTATAATCAGATGTAAAAATAAAATATTTTCTATAATGGAGTGTCCCAACAATGGTGAATTGATACCCTTTGGTGTCAGAGGCTTTGTGTATTCTCCTTCACTAATACTCCAACCTTCCAGCTTTAATTTGGGAGGCTTACTCGGAACTAACAAGAACAGGGTTGTAAAATAACACCTTGGGTGGAATTCAGGTGACCGGAACCATAGGAAAGTTGGGCTTTCTAAGGCAGAACACCATAAAGGGACACTTTGTCCTTGTTACCGGCATAACAGACACAACACTCTTGTTGTGATTTCAGAGTGTCACAGATTATTGCCTTTGTGATGGCAGTAGTTGTAACATCTTTTGCTTGCTAAGGGTTAGTTTGCATAATGGCCCTGCCACATTATGCAGTCATTTTAGGGGCAGAGATGAAAGTTTCAGATTCCTCAAAAGGAATTATTCACAGGATAATGATTGTTGTCAAACAGGATAAGGCATCCCTTTCTGACAGATTCTCAGAGGTAAGTGTTCCACAGAGAGAAAACATAAAATCGTCCCTTCCCAAGCATTCTTTTTTCTATGAGCTGTCCTTCTACCCACTGAAAATTATTATACGAAATAAAACCTGTCTTCCCAAGTTTTCCATTAAGAAACTGATTTGTAAGCTGCAAGAGGATAGGAAGTTTGTCATTTACATGTTTGATAGCAATGAACATGCTGAAAATATCCACTTTATATATAGCCACTGTCAGGTACAGCTGCTAACTAAGGGCTTATCTCTTATTCACAGTAATCATCAACATAACTATTCCATCATTTTCCCAGAAAGCACAGCTTGAGTTCAGAAAGAAGAAACTGTCCTCTCTCCTGTGGTCACGTGAAGAAGAGCATAATGGAAGGTTTGTGTCAATAGAATTCTTATGAACATTATTCTCTCTCAGGACAGATAACTCCACTTTTACTAGGAACCTCTTGCCTCTTCTTCGTTCACTGAAACTTTGCCGAGTGATTTCATGGACATCCCTTCTCCCTCAGGGATTGTAGAATATAGAGATGATATGCAAATTGCTTAACAAGTTGGTATGGGGTAGGGACCTGAGGTCCATTCTGAACCAGGCAAAATCTTTAAGTCTGATCCAGAGCAAGTACCTAAAGCAGAGAGATTCGCCAGCATACTGGAGGACTCTTAGCACGGTTAGGTAGGGACGGTTCTGGGACATATACATTACAATGTTCCGCTGGATATTGTGTCAGCTTTTACCTAAATGAAGGACAATTCATTTCTTCTTTGGGGTTTCCATTCCTATTCAACCAAAGAAAGATCTTCATGGCATTTAATCTAATCATGACATAAGGATTGAAAATTTCCCATATGGAATTTTTGGCATTTTGAACGATTGCCCTAAGAAAAATGGAAAGAAGCTAAATGGATGGAATGGTGTTTCTTCTGAGTTTTTCTGTGCTGTTCCACCAGTGTATCAGTAATAGCGTTTGCACAAGTGTTACAGTATACACTTGGAATGAACAGAACACATGTGATTGCGTGCACACAGGGCTACACTGTCCTCTGTCCAGATGAAGTGCTCCCCTAAATCCTGGCAAATCACTTGGCTGCAGAATGAGTGAGCAGACGAGGGCCCTTGACTCCCCCATGGCTGACCTCTCTCCTGCACACCATCTTCATGCACTTTACCTTATCTAATATGCGAAACCACACACTGTCTCACTTTTCCATCCGGATTGCTACCTGCTAAGCAGGCCTGTCTTTTTATTACTTCCCTTTTTCTATTAACTGCAATTATACTAGAAACATCATTAATTCAGATTTTGTGATTTTACTTTTCTTTCATTAATCACACTTGTATGTCCAGTTACTAGAACCATGATGGCACATAAAATCTATCTGCTAAATACATAAGTTAATATTGTAAATGTCTTATGCCTTCAGTGTTAAGGAGTTGTGAGACAATATTAGAAAATGCAGGCAATGCACTTAGGGGTAAACAACATGCTGACTTTTCCTGAATGGAAACTGCAAAGTGCTCCTCTTGCATCACCATTCCAATTGAAGGCCTCGGTATTTACTCAAGCTCCTATGACTGCCTCTCCCTGGCTCCCTTATGGTGGCCATAGACCTGTACAATAGATCATCTCTCATAGTTCTGACTCTGTGGATTCAACACCATGTTGTAATCTGGTTTGGGTGAGAGTCCAAGTATTGGTTCGTAGACTGAAGTCTTGTTGTTGTTAACTTACTGGGTAGAGAGAAGGCCTCAACTTTGTTATGCCATAACCTGCAAAAACTACCATCATGCAGATATGGTTGACTCTATGCATGTGCACAAGAATACATACCTTCATCTATTGCATGCACCGCAGTGAATACACAAAACTGTCAACAGCACTTGGAGCTATTTATTCCCATACATAGATCAATCAGAACAAGACCACACTAAGCGCATGAGACAAATCTTTCATTAGGGTTGATCTGATTCCATTGTTGGCTCCTATATGCATTAGTTCTTACACTTAGACATATCAACATCTTAAGGACATGTTATATACCGATTGCAGCATTCACACCCAATTTCCAATACAGCAAGACTAACATTAAAATATGACATTTCAAATGAGTTTCCACAGCATGCTGGGACCACACATGGAGACCCATTTTCTGAACCATTATCAGTCTTCAGAGAAGAGTCACAAACTCTCCAGATAATACTGGACAGTTGAACCACAATTTAATAAAATGACTGGGAAACTCCTCTTTGCTTTGATTTCAGGATTCCCTTTACAAATGTGGGCAGAACTTCTTTGTAAATGTATACCTCTAATTCACTAGGAGATCAAGGTATGAGAAATAAGGAAAAGAAAGACAATGGATTATTCGGAACCTGTCGCCAAGGCCCCTTTTAATAAGCATATTTTTTTTGTAAATATGCCCTACATCAATTACTAGGATTTTGTTGTTTTTCTCCCTTTCTTATTTAAGAGTTCTCCCAACCAAAATCTTACTAATTAAGTTTAATAGAAGTCTTTTTAAATTTAGTACTTGAGTTTAATAAACATCTTTCTTTATAATGCCTTTCAATATTATAGATGTCCCAAATTCAACTATTTCTAATACTGTCTATGTTCTGCTCTTTGAGTCATTAATTTATTACAAGTGGGAGTTACTGTTTATCTAGTGCTCCAAACTCTGCCGAACAAGAAGAAAGCAAAACTGCATGTTAAAGAAGTCAGCTGTTAGCCTAGCAGTGCTTCAGAATGCACTTAAAATGCACGTGTGTGCACACACACACACATGCACACCCACCCCCTCCACACACACACACCACTAAAATGAATTACAATTTAAATCTTAGACTCAGTGATGAGTCTACAAGACCTCCTCATTTGTTGCTCTCTCCTCAAAGCAGTGCCAGAAGGAATTTTCCTTGAGTTAGTTTTCCTTTCTTACATTGAGAAATGATGTTTGCTACAGAAAGGAGGAATAAGGCGAGCACCTTTCTAGCGTGATAGAACTTGTCGCTTCTGTATTTTTGCCCTGCGTTTGAGACTAAAGACTCACCTCACAGTCAGGATGCTAAACACAATTATCCCAAATATATAAAGAGTACGGGCTTAAAGGTCTAGAGAAAAGGATGGAGATAGTACAGTGTTTAAGAGCACACACTGCTCTTTCAGAGGATCAGGGCTCAATTCCAAGCACCCATGACAAGCAGCTCATAATAACTTCTAACTCCAGCTCCCAGAAATCAGAAGCCCTCTTCCTGCCTCCACAGATGCACACATATATGCACATACCTATGCCCAGGTGCTATATGTTTAATTAAAAAAAAAATTAAAAAAGAAACCCAGATTTTATAAAGGCCTGGATGCTTCACTCCCTAATATAAAATGTTACAGAGTTTGCATATAATCTATATTAATACAGCCCTGTCTTATTCATGGTTTCTATTCCTGCACAAACATCATAACCAAGAAGCAAGTTGGGGAGGAAAGGGTTTATTCAGCTTACACTTCCACATTGCTGTTCATCACCAAAGGAAGTCAGGACTAGAACTCAAGCTGGTCAGGAAGCAGAGGCTGATGCAGAGGCCATGGAGGGATATTACTTACTGGCTTGCTTCACTTGGCTTGCTCAGCTCACTTTCTTATAGGACCTAAGACTACCAGCCCAAGGATGGCACCAACCAAAATGGGCCCTCCTACACTTGATCACTATTTGAGAAGATGCCTTTCAGCTGGATCTCATAGAGGCATTTCCACAAGGGATGCTTCTTGCTCTCTGATAATTCCAGCTTGTGTTAGGTTGACACAATTAACCAGCCAGTGCAATTGACCCCTTGTCAACTTGACACACAAATACATCACTATTAAGCCTCAACCCTTACTTTCTTATTCATCTCCAAGATCTAAATAATTTTAAAAGTTCCACGGTCTTTACAAATTCTACATATTAAAATGTCAATCCTTTAAAATATCCATTATCTTTTAAAATTCAAAGTCTTTTTACTGTTAACTGTGGGCTCCACTAAAATACTTTCTTCCTTCAAGAGGGAAAAACATTAGGGCACAGTCACAATCAGAAGCAAAATCAAACTCTAACCATCCAATGTCTGGAATCCACCCACAATCTTCTGGGCTCCTCCAAGGACTTGGGTCACTTCTTTAGATCTATCTGCTCTTTGTAGTACACACCTTGTCTTCTAGGCTCCAGTCACCTGTACTCCACAGCTGCTACTGTTCTTGGTGGTCATCTCATGGTACTGGCATCTCCAAAACACTGCTGTCTTCAGCTGCAACTAGGCTTCACCAATAGCCTATCATAGGCTCTCTTCATGGTTCCAAGCCTCAACTCCTCTGCATGACCCCTTCAGTCCTGAGCCATCATTTGCAACTGAGGCTGCACCTTCACCAATGGCTTTCTATGGCCTCTCACAGTGCAGAGCCTCGGCTGCTCTTCATGACCCCTTCATGCTTTCAAAACCAGTACCACCTGGGTGACTCTTAAACATTACCAAGTCCAGCTACAATACGAGGTACAACCTTAGCTATTTCTGGAACACAGCTTCTTTGTGCTGTCAGAAAACACTTCCCAGAATTTCACCTCAATGATGCTGGTCTCTTCTTAATCACCACTAATTTCTTAGATCCAGCTAATCAGCATCAATAATTCCAGTAATGCAAAGGTTTCACTTTAGTAATTCTGGTATCTTGTAAATCACAGCTGATTCTTCAGCCCCAGCTAACAAAAACCATAGAATCTTTACAAACAAAACAGCAACAGCCCCGATAAGAGTCTTTCATCTTCCCTCTGAAATTTCATAAGCCATGTCTCCATTGTTTGCAGTGTTCTCAACATCATTTTCCAAGTCTCTACAAAATATCCCACAGAGCTCTTAACCACCAATGGCTCTTCCAGCTCAAAGTCCCAAAGTCCTTTCACAGTCCTCCCCCAAACATGGTCAGGTTGTCACGGGAATACCCACTATACTGTTATCAATTTGTCTTAGTCAGGGTTTCTATTCCTGCACAAACATCATGACCAAGAAGCAAGTTGGAGAGGAAAGGGTTTATTCAGCTTACACTTTCACATTGCTGTTCATCACCAAAGAAAGTCAGGATTGGAACTCAAGCAGGTCAGGAAGCAAGAGCTGATGCAGAAGCCATGGGGGGGGGGGGTATTATTTAATGGCTTGATTTCCCTGGCTTGCTTAGCTTGCTTTCTTATAAAATCCAAGACTACCATCCCAGGGAGGGCACCACCCACAATGGGCCCTTCCACACTTGATCACTGTTTGAGAAAATGCCTTGTAACTGGATCTCATGGAGGCTTTTCCTCATGGGAGACTCCTTTCTTTGTGATAACTCCAGCTTGTGTCAAGTTGACACACAAAACCAGCCAGTACAAATCCATACTAAAGCAAATATATATATATATATACACACACACACATACATACATATATATATGTATATATACATATTTAAAAATTGGATATTTTCTTTATTCATATTTCAAATGTTAACCCCTTTCCTGGTCCCACCCAGAAACCCCCTATCCCATCCTCTCCCCATGCCTTTAGGAGGGTGTTCCAACACCCACCCACCCACTCCAGCCTCCCTGTCCTTGAATTCCCCTACATTGGGGTCTCGAGCCTTTACTGGACCAAGGGCCTCTCCTCCCATTGATGCAACCCTACATTCTTAAAATATCAAATAAAATACTATATATATATGTATATTTTATTAGCTAAAGAATGATGACAAAATCTACAACTGTTTACTATAACTATTATATTTTGCTGAGTAGTTTTGATACTCAGTTTATTGACTCTGTGAATGTAGTCTCCATGAACAGAAAGGGTGTCTGTAAATTGCTTAAGCAGATCTGAATTGTTATACTTGAGAGCCTTCTTAATTTGACTAAAGATAGGGATAACACTTGAAAAGAAGTTAAGTAATCACTTTACTCAATCAAAGTTTACTTACAAAGAAAAATCAACTCCTTTGGCAATGTTAAAAAGGGAAAGGTTAAAATTGGTGCAAATTTCAATGTAAAGGCATCATAAACTTCCCAAAGAAACTCTAAAATCACCAAATGAAAATATAAGTATATTATGGACTACAGTAGAAAATCAGAATCTTCTATGAATACAGGGAATAAATCCTGGGTATCTTCATGATCCTACTGAAACCCTTTATGATGCTGGAAAAACAACAAAGAGTAGTCTCAACACTGTGGTAGTGCTAGCACGTCCTCCATCTCACATATGACAGATAAGGAAGCAAACATAATTCCATTTACACGCGATAAAGCAAGGCATTTCTTTTTACAGTTAATGTGGCAGCCAGTGCACAGTTTATTTATATATCTACTGTGTCAAAAGGTTGCTTGAAGAATTAGCTGTTACCAAACAACTCACAGATTGAAGGTCAAGTTTATTTCCAGCAGTTATATGATTTTTAATAGATATTAGCTATAATTCCTTCCGGTCTACCACAGACAATAGGTGACAAAGTTTATCCAAACCATATTTTTTTGAAAAAAAAATTTAGAATGTGAAGCTTTGTACCCAGTGTCGCAGAACAAAAGTGAAATAAAACTGTATAAATGATTTCCTATTCTTTTAAGTAAGTAACAGTATAATCCCACCTCTAATCCATTTTCCAGAGTCTTTCCAATTCTACATTTGATATTTTAAATTACTTCTAGTATAGAAACAATTCATGAAGTTAAGTGCTTACTCTGATGGATATGTGTGACATTGTTCCGAATGAAACATTCACAAATTACTAACAGAAACTTAGATTATCTATACCCTTATTTCTTGTTATGTAGATTAGAATTTATGATATAATATGTATGAAATGTACACAGAATGGATTCATGACAACAGATATGTTTGTTATTTCTCACTTTCAGTGAAAATGTTTGTATTATTCTGTGCCTTGTTACATGATTTTTGCCTAAAATTTGGTTATTCTCTAGTGTGGTCCAATACTATATACTCTGAGTTACTTTCCTGTGGTCCAGAGCATCATCATATTAATGAATATAAGTACCTAAAAGGACTTTTCTTTCTGACATTGTAGACCCCGTGCTTTATATTTGATATTGTGTTATCTGTGTCAATTATGGCATGTCTGTAAGTTTTGTTGATGGTCTTAGTATATCTTATTGAGCTTCTATCTGTTCATTATTTCAATTATAGCAATAGTTATATGAAAGTCTCCCAACTATGTTTATAAATTCGGTTATTGCACTCTGTGTTAATTCTAGTAAATAATGGAAATTGCAGAAAGACCATCTCACTGATTTCTCCTTTCTTTATAAAATACCCCCCCTTTTGACTCGGGTGATATACAGCATGTGGCTTTAGTTTCTTTTGTCATCATTTTCCATCTCTCTATTTTAACCCTATCACATTATAGGGTTAAAATGAATGTGCCTTACATTTAAGCCACTTCCAAAGAATAAAGACGTTGGTTTGATGGATAAAATTCCACGATGAAGGGGCAGCAGCCCAGTTGAAGGCTTCCATTTGAAGAATGAAATGATAAGAATGGTAAGTCAACTCTGTGTGATGTGTTGCTCCATGTTGTTTGATCTTATATTAAGGTAAATATGGATAAAGACCAATAACCTGCCCCCATGGTAAGGGAACAGGGTAGTGGGAAACCAATGAATGAATGCTTATCCATATGAAATGTTGCCATATATAAAACACTGCAGGAATTTAAGAAGAAATTAAACATTCCATTGTCATCAGTAGAACTTCTTCCAGGGATTAGAAAATAATTGGCATCAGAAAATAGGCTTTTGCTGTAGTTTCTTAGGTGGCTCCATGTGACCACAAAATGAATAGACATTAACAGCCAAGAGAAGTTAGACAGAAATAGAGAAGTAGGCAGAGACAGACCACAGATGTCTATGGGGTATCTTCCCTGTGGAGGTGGTTCTGTACATAAGATGAAAGCTGGATTTATGCTGATATATCCAGTAATATCTCTACAACTAAAAAGAGACAGTTACATGTGAAATATTTTGCATCTGTGAGCAGAGGCACATGTTTGGGGTGAACCCAAAACTTCACGCAAATACTGTAAGTTACTTCCACTAAGCTATACCTTAAGCCTTTTTATTTTGAGACAGAGACTCATTAAGTTACCCAACCCAGTTTTGCATTTGCTCTACAGCCAGGCAGGCTTTTAACTTGAAACCCTGTTTCTTCCTACTCCAAAGTATCTGGTATGACAGGGATGTGCCACGAGATTCAGCTCTCTGAGCTTCTCTATCAAAATTGAAACCATTGATTATGCCTCCAATCCATCTGGTAAGAACAGAATTGCACATGAATACAGTTGTGTTCCTTAATGCTCAGTAAAGCCCTTTATTTGTCTACCTCCACTGAAACAAATGAATGGGAAGAACTGGATGGACCAGACTTTTCCTTAGTATGCAAAATACACAAGAGATACAATTTAAAGAAGGAAACTTATTTTGTTTCATAGAGAAGTTTTGATTCATAGCTGCCTAGAAACAGTGTTTTTATATGTCAAGGCAGACTGTTGATGTCAAGGAAATCTACTCATTTCAAGGCATCCAGGAAACAAAGAGAATAAAAGAGGTTCAGGGCTTTGAGATAAACCCACAAAGTCTTGGCTCCATGATAGACTTCTGGTAGCTGGGCCCAAATTTCTATAGTTATATGTTCTTGTTCCTACTTATATATTGAAAAATTGAATCCAATAGTGAATTAAGCTAGAGACTGTTTCGGGGTCCTCCTGATCTGTCTCTGGAACCCCGAGGCAGACACATCCATAGATGAACTTCCCAAATCCCCTAGTTATCTCTCAATTCAATGAAAGTGATAATTAAGGCAAACCACCATTACTGGTATGACAAGTGGCAATTTGGGAAACATATTTGATGATTATAATATTTCCTTAAAATATGGACATGCTTGAATACAATTCAATAATAACTAAAGAAATGTTGCATGGGAGCTTATAAGCAGCCATGCGGCAATGGTAGTTATGCACTATACTTAAGTGGTGAAGAGATATTGAGAGCAAGACAAGGTGTCATCTCTTCTATTATGATTTTGTATTTTGTTTTATGTTATAGGATCTCTCTTTTTTTTATGTAGCTCTGGCTATCCTGAAACTTGCTATGCAGACCAGGCTGACCTTGACCTCACAGAGATCTTCCTGCCTCTGTTTGCTGAGTGCTGGGATTAAATTTTGAGGAACTATCTTCATAAGCTCAGTTTTATCAGATGCCTGAAAAAGCAGCATGTCCCTCCTGCTTTGCAAACCTAGCTCATGGAGTGGACACCTGCAAACCTGAGAGACAGTGCTGTCGGTGGCAATTAAATTATATGAGCTGCTGATGGAGGGGGCTAATTGCAGGCAGCTGGGTGGAATTATAATCACTGGCTTCTGTTGACTCTTGTGTTTTAGATATTCTCTGCTATACTTATAATACAACAAAATTTGGAATTATTAATGAGCTGGTACAATGAACAATGATGGTCAAATATACTGAGACATTAAATGGATACCTGCTGCAAACTTAATGCCAATCAAAAATGGCTATGCCAAAACACAAAACAAAAGAAAACATGACAAACTAAAACAAACTGCAACAAAAATCCTGTGTTTGACTAACTACAGCCATAGGCCAATTCCTATGAGCAGCTCTTACGTACAAGTGCGTGTTTAAAAACAAATAACGGAAAATAAAAAAAAAAAATATGAAAATATATCCTATAGCATTACTCAACGGAGTTTTTCAGTGTTTGTATGCTTATTTTGTTTTTGTTGTCCATTTTGTTTGCTAATTTTACAGTGGCTTATGCAAAGATTATCTATATGTCCTGGTTAGATGTTTTGGGAATTTTGTTCTTTTGCTTACTTGCTTGTTTTCTTGCTTGCTCTTGTCAACTGGATATAAGCAAGAGTTATCTGGAAAGAGGAACATCAAGAAGTTGCTTCTATCAGATTGCATGTAAGCATTACTGTTCTTGGTTAGTGGCTGACATGGGAGGATGATGACGAGGGAGCCTACTCTGGGGAGTGTAATCCCTCGGCTGATGGTCCTGGTGGGATAAGAAAGCAAGCTGCGCAAGATTTCCTGGTGCTTTTGGATTCTTAAGCAAAAGTGAAATCTTTCTTCACCAATTTGCTTTTGTTCATGGTCTTTATCATGGAAATAGAAATGTAACTAAGACATTGTGATTATATATTGAAACCATTGCTCTACCATACCAGTGCTATGTGAAATATAAACATCAGGCATCTACAACAGTTAACAAAGTCCCAGTTGTGCCCTCTCCTGTAAAGAACTGTTGCTCAACAAGAAGCACATACCATGTTTTTGTTTCCAGAAAACATCCTCTTAACTGGTGGAATATTTTTGAAGAATTGCAAAATGACTTTATTTATGATGGGCCCTTTGGGCCACAGTTGAAAGTTTACAATAGTAGGCTCTGAATAGTCCAGGTCATGTGATAATGAGCTTGTCTTCCAGATAGGGGCTTGAGGATAGCTAGGCTCAACCATTTGAGCAATTAATTAATCTATCCTGCATATATAATGAAAACCCCAATAAAACTCTGGTCTTTAGCACTTGTGTGAGCTTCTTAGATAGACCATACACTATGGCACATATGGTCCCAAGGTGATGCTGAAGCATCGTGTCTTGAAGAACATAGAAGCTCCCTGTTTAGAAGTCTGCAACACCCTGCCCTGCCATCATACACATTCCTTTGTAGCAATATGTTCTTCACAATCAGGCATAAATTATTAATAACTTCTAGTGAATACTATTAAGTCCTACTATAGAGAAAAACACAAAAATTGGCACGTGAACCCTCAGACTTGTAGTTGGTATATAAACTAAGCGGGCTACTGCATAGAGCACCCTGTTTATAGTTGGACCTAATGCCTTGAATTGGCTTCAAAAGGCTGGACTCACTTGTCCTCCTGAAGGACTGTGCCCTGGAACATTGTTATTTAGTTACATCTGGGCAATTATTAATATGTATGAATAATGTCATCACTTTTCAAACATTGCAGAAACCTTATAGTCCTTTACCTCCACTTAATCCCCTCTAGCTCTTATCTTAATTGTTTAATTTGCATATTGTCGCTTATTGTTCCCTATAAGCCATTGTTATTATTTCATACACAGTCAATATTCATTTTGGTATGCATACTGTCATGCTTCCAATTCTTGTACATTTTTTCCTGAATTTCTATGTGTCCCTGTAGCATCATTTTCCCCTTTCGAACGGTTCTTTCTGATATTTCCTTTAATATGGGATTGGTAGAAACAAATTCTCCTGTACTTTCTAGTTGTTTAGCAATACCCTCATTTTATTATCACACTTGAAGCATAATCTAATATAAAATGAACTTTAAAGTTTGATATTAGTTTCATACTTTGGAAATGTCAAGTCATTGCATTGTTTCTCTATAGTTATAGTTTTGAGTAGTTATCAGTTTTACTAATGCTTTTTATCTTTTAAAGAAGGTTGTTTTCTTGCTGACTGCTCTTACTACTTCTCCCTGGCTTTCATTTCTATAGCTCTAGCATGTGTCACTATGGGCAGGTCATTCTTCTTTCCATTCAGTCTGGGAGTCACTGCAATTTTCCTTCTGTGGATCATTGTAAGTTTTTTCTCTTTTCTTTTTTCTTTCTTTCAGTCTTTCTTTCCTTCTTTCTTTCATTTTAAAACTTCTCTTTAATCATTTTTTTACCCTCCACTCGTTATCCCCCTCCCAGTCTCCCCTCTGACATTTCCTCGTCCCTTTCCTCCTCCCCTGATTCCAAATCAGTTCTTAGTACTTCTTGAATGTCATTTTTCTAAATATTCCCCCTGATTCTTTCCTTCTCCTTCCAGCTCTCCAATTATACATAAGTTGGACCATTCCTGTGCTTACTACTCCTTGGCAGTTATGCACCTCACACTCAGTTCTAGAACTTTCCTTCAAGATGGTCCAGTTTCCAGCTCTTCTTCTACCTTTATTTATTTTTTATTGGTTATCTTATTTATTTACATTTCAAGTGTTACCCCCTTCCTAGTTTCCCCTCCGCAAACCCCTTATCTCATCTCCCTCCCCCTGCTTCTATGAGGGTGCTCACCCACCCACCCACCCACCCATTCCTTCCTGGCCGCCTTAGCATCCCCCTACACTGGGGCTCCTGACCGCCTTAGCACCCCCTACACTGGGGCACCGAACCTCCGCTTATTAAACACTACTCAGTTGATAATATTTCACAGAAATCTGAATTTGGAGGACAAGAATGGCATAGAAAATAAATAATTACAAATAATGTCTTGGTGGCAGAACTATATATCCTAAGAAACACAAAAGGCTTGGCAGAAGAATTTTAATTTCCTATCTATAAGCTGGTATACATTTTTGTATCTTTGGATACAAAAAGAGATATACTTTTTCGAAAATCTAACACTGAGACACTAACATTGAGTGAAAATGAACCAGAAAACAAAGGAGTGGCATAATTAATTGCTAGAGACAATTTAGTGTTAAAGTAAATGAAAAGTGAGAAAAATAAAAATAAAACATAAAAGAAGGCAGTTAAGGGCCTAGGTTCCAAGTTTAGTTTATCACTGATTATTTCAATGGAATTGAGTAGCTTAGTTAACTTACTTTAAAGTTGTTTTTTAAAATCTATAAAAATTTAAATGTATATGTTTTTAATCCTTCTTTCTACTTCTTAAATTTTGTGAGTTTTGTTCCCTGTAAATTAAAAAGAAAAGGGCACAGAAATGTTTTGACCAGCTGCCTTCAGATAGTATCTTAAGCTATTTCATATAATGTTATCAACGTGCACCATACTATAAATGTTTTCGTCTTGTCGTATTTATTAGCAATGCTTCAATAAAAATAATTTTGGATAACACAGGTTATATCATGCTTAAGGACAGATAAAGACTTTTACAATATTTTACCTTTAGGTCTCAGCCTCTAAAAGAGTACTAGAATAAAATGTTGGTGCTTTGGTTTTATAAATGCGCCCCACTGTATTTTCAACAAATGAGCTACAGCACTGCCTGTGGCATCTGTGAAAGGAGATTACCATCTTATTAGAAAACCTTGGACTCTTAAAAACACATTCCCAAGTGTGCCAGTGTGCAACCATTTGTCTGTTCTACTTACAACATTTGGCCTAAAAGCACTGCATCAAAATGATAATGCTTCCCATACTTCTGAATTATAATTGTAGTCTCTAGTAATTGACTATTGGATACTGACTCACTTGATTAGCTGTCCATAGTGTTTTTCTCTACTTATTGCCTCACTAATCTGTCTGAAGCGATAAACACTAATCAACACAGCAAACACTTAGAAGGTGAGGCAGAAAAGTGGCCTCTCTTTGCATGTTAGATATGTTTCAGCTGAGAATACTGGGTAAATGTGATTTGGAGAGATCATTTCCAAACTAAATATTACTATAGATTCTAGAAATTATACAACTGAAGGCCTGGTGTGAAATTATCACACCAGAAGTCCTGACATCTTTAAGATGAAGAAATAATAAATTCATTTTTCATCCGTCCTAGGATCTAGAAGAATATCTTTTATGTTTGAGACTGATATCATATAACCTACTTCAACACTTCTACAGTGTGAATGAAGACACACATATATAATTGACTTTTCCTCAACAACATAGTGGGGAGTCAAAAGGACCAAGGGTTGGGATCTATTAGTGCAACAATAGTGTTCAGCATCCTCATAGCACCATTTGCCACAATGCCTCACATGAGGTGAAAACTGAAGCCCCTTCATAGCTGTCTGTAATTGATGTGAAAGACATCATCAAATTTAAAATGTACTATCATTTATATACCATAAAATTTCTGATAATTTGGTAATTCTATAAAAATTGATCACCTGAAACTTGTACCTGAAGCAGTAGATAAGCAGAGCATAGCTTCTTGTGCTAATAGGAACCCCCGTTCACAGTCCTAAGCATTAGGGTTTGTTCCAGGACACAAAATGGAACCAAGTTTATTCTTTACACTCATTTATTTTTCTTCTTGAGACCTGAGGGTAAAAACTAAATATTTTGTATTAATTCTGAATTACAGAGTCATTGTGTTTTTCAAAACTATTTTCAATGGCATTCTAATTCAAGATATGTGATAAAGGTCATAAACACTATTCGATTGTAGCATTTTAGCAGAAATGCCCACTAGCAGCCACTTGGCCAATAGCTGTGTCAAACTGTATTAGTTATTCAATTTAACCAAGTGTCCAGTGTGACTTAAAGGTGTTGCAATTCCATTGTGAAGCAGCTGACTCATTATGTTATGTGTTTAAGATGTACATATTTGTCTATAGCATTATTGGATTATTCTCCTTTTAGAGAAAAGGCATAAATAATGTCAATTTAAATTAATGAAGTTCATGAATAATCTAAATTATGCAAATTCGATAGCATTAGTATTCATTGGAACTTAGAGATGGCCATGACATGCCTGAGGAAACTGAAGACAAATGAACAGGAAAGTAGACAGCTCCAGTCATTGGGTGCTGTATACACATGTCTGAGAGCATGCCCGTTCACATCAATGTGTGTGATCTTTATTTACTCTCTCTTCATTTTGGGAAAAGTATTCTTTGTAATTTCTGCTTGAGACACTTCTTGCACTCTGAAAAGTTAAGAGTAGAGCCAACAGCATTATTTTATATGAAGTCAGAGTGATGATTACAGATGTTGCTTTCTCAATGCCACCGCATCAAGGGTAGTCCAATCATCACAATGGATTCATCTTGCTGTAAAGCTTGATCTCACACATTGGAAACTTCTCTCAGAATCTTCCAAAATAATGATGAAATAGAGAACAACTTCTTCTTCTTCTTCTTCTTCTTCTTCTTCTTCTTCTTCTTCTTCTTCTTCTTCTTCTTCTTCTTCTTCTTCTTCTTCTTCTTCTTCTTCTTCTTCTCTTCCTCTTCCTCCTCCTCCTTCTCCTTCTTTCCTCCTCCTCCTCCTCCTCTTCTTCTTCTTCCTCTTCCTCTTCCTTTTCTTCTGCTTCTTCTTCTTCATTTCTGCTCAGACAGTTGTAAGAATCAAAGTGCAACATGGGCTATTTTGGGGTAGCACAGTGGGAAATGGAGGGAGAAAGCAGATCTCAACAGTTTAACTTTCTGGTTCCATGTTTAGTAAGCCTTTTACACTATCTCTAAGTCAACTATTTTATATAAATAAGTTTCATCATTGAGTTGATTTTCCATGATCAGATCCAAAATAACTTCTGATAACATAGTTATTTTTAAAAGTATGCATGTATGAGTGACAATTAAAACATTCTACATGAAATGTAGTCATGTAAGGGAAGAAGGGATTTTATAGTCCATTCCTGTGAACTTGCAGTGGGATATCTTTTCTTTCTACTGTTTCAGTCAGAGCTCATGTTCTAAAAGAGATATGTAAGCACAATTTTATTTGGTGCTTAAGAAAAGAGAAATATAAGAGAAAGAGAAATCAAACAGATCCAAAATCATGTAGTCATCCTGTATGTATGTGTTGATATGTAATCAAAATCAAATTTAGTCAAACATAATCACAGCTTCTGTAGTACATTTTCTCTGTGATACCACACCAAACAAAGACTCAGGCAAGACTAGGTTCTTTCCATCTTAGTATATTCACAGAGCTCAAGTAATTCTTAGTGGGTTCTGAAGGGGTGTGTGTGTGTGTGTGTGTGTGTGTGTGTCTATCTGGTGTATGTGAATAATGGTGTGTGTATCTGTATGTGTCTGTCTGTATTTGTCTTTATGTTTGTTTGTATGTGTATCTGTGTATTTATGTATGTGTGTGCATGTTAGGTTTTATCTTTTACCTATTTCCTCCAAAGAATTTGGAACATAATGACATTATATACTACTCTACAGGATTCTTTGTGGCTTTAAAATATAAAATTGACACATAGAGTATTAACATTTGTGCCTGAATTTTAAAATAAATCTTCAAAGTTTTTCTGATAAAATTTGCCAAATGGATGAATCTCTTGGGCATATATAGATTCTAAGGATAAATTCAATATAATATTGTTAGTAGCATTGGACTTTGAGCTTTTAATATTTATGTAAAATAGTCAATCGTGAAAATTATAAAAATGATAAATACTCTCGTTGAAATTCTAGTTGTGCACTGGAAAGATAATATTTCATTTCCATCCAACATTTAAAATCACAATAAAGCCAAACTTTATATTTTTTAGTGATAGGAAATTTTTCATTATTCATTTTTTATTTCTAATATTAAAAAATTAACCATTTTCTCTCATTAAGGCACTTACTGCTTGGAAATAAATGAGGTCATTGATTAGTTTAATATGCATTACATCTTAAATGAGGATAGAATTTAGCTGTTTTATATTTTATTTTCATTTTCTTGAGTAAAAGACAAGCTAGATATTACAGATTTTAGAGGCCCCAACAAAAATCTGTCCAGTGAAATGGGAAATGAAGTTCTCCAGTGCTATTTCCTTCTCTGTGATGGCTGATCATCTATTCATTTGTCACAGAAGCTTTGACACTTGTGGCATTAGAAATCTCTGTCCACCAAGACATGATTCCCCAGCCACAGAGTTTCTCAGAGTACTGATCTCTCTTTAACATGACAGCTGGTGTGAAGATGTTTTCTACAGAAAAGAGTCAGACATCTTGTTGACAGTACATCAGATACTAAGCACTTTTAAAAAATGAACTACATATTTTAAATCAACCAAATGCATTTGCCTTTCACTATATATCCAAATCGTATGGTATCTCAACTCTGGTCTACTATTAATGATATCAGATCTGATTCAGATTTATTGATTTCTCCACATCAATGGTTGGTATTAGTTTAAATGTAGACAGACAAGTGATATGTAAAGTCAGCATCTAAGGAGAATATAGTCTCAAATCAACTGGAAATCACCACATGTCTAGCAATGGCTAGGGTTGAATGACAGCCCAGTGGTCTTACTTTTTTTCTAGGTGACCACTGGCATATGCTTGGCAAGTAGATTATAGTCATGGAAGGATCAAATGATCCTGTTTGTGATGGTTTCTGGAGAGGTAGGTACAGCCCTAGCTCTGAAACAAAGAAGTTTGCCTTGGTCTAGTATTTTATCACTGCAATGAGAAAAATAACTAATACACCAAACACATACTTACTTTTCTGTGCCTACTTTGGGCTAATCATAGATACAGACAGATGGTAAACCCATATATACTCCATACATCTACTTATCATTCTATTATTAATATTGGATGGTAAGAGAGACTATGGAAATGTTTTGTATGCAAATCTAATTAAATTTATGTGTGTTTATATATAAATATATGTAACATGGATATATATTCATATTTATAACCTATCCATTAACATAAAATCTGTACAAAAAGACTAACTTTATTTGTTTTTCTTGCCACTCATATTTTATATGCTATTAATTGTCAACTTTAGAAATTTAATCACCTGGGAGACAGACTCTTGACCTACAAGTGGGGTTATGCTGATTTAATTCATAAGACCCATCACTGTAAGGATCATAGCATCCAGCCAGGATCCTGGACTATAGAGTGGAGAAATACAATTTAGCCAAAACATGCATTCATTACTTTCTTCTCTGGCCTCTGAGGCAATGTGTTCAGCTGTTCCAAGCTCCTGATTCCTGGGTAGTCCAGCCAAGATCTACTACACCTTGAACCATGAGCTAAAGAAAACCCTTCCTTCCTTCAGTTGTATTTGTGAGGGCAGTTTATTACATCTGCAAAAAAATAAGATATTAAGAGGGAGGAACTTAGAACTGAAGTTAGGAGAGCTACAGAATGCATGCTCCTGGGTGGAAGGTACCATAGGCTCCTTGTGTGACCTGAGGCTGCACCAGAACTTCTGCTGCTTTCTTCACATTCCCTCTTCTTTACAGCACACTCACCTCTAGTTGCACAATTCACATTGTTTACCCTGAACACATTTCAGTATCTTAACATTTCCCACATAGCAGGACCTCCCACAGAAATAGTATTTTAACTCAGGATCATGGTGTTCACAATAGAATATTTATGTTTTCTGCAGGTTGAAAGGGAAGGATCTGTCCCTCTATCACCTGCGGTTTTGTGCAAGCAAAAGCTGCTTCTGCCTTTGTGCCTTGCTCATCAGTGAGATGTGCAGCTGTTGATGTAGGAAATCTTCACGGGTACCCTGGGTCTAAGATGGAAGAGAGCAGAGAGGCCAGAGCTTCAACTGTTGATGTCGGCATGTCCGACAGCAGAAAACAGAATAGCTCAGCAGCTAGAGTGGGTTGCCTTGGATTGAGAACAGAAGGGCCAGAGCAAAAGCTTTACAAACAAATGTGAAGTTTCTCTAGGAGTTTCTGACTAAATCTTCCAGTGAGGCCAATTAGGTTCTAATTAAGTTTCAATATGTATTATAATCATATCCTGACTGTAGTTCTATTTGCAGACTAATTAAATGCACAATAAAACACCTCATCATATACTAACTTCCCACTTAAATATCACTTCAGTTAAAAATTATAATGTATAACATATATAACCATATATCCTGTCCTTTTTAATACATGAAAGGGAAGGATCTGTCCCTCTATCATGTATGTTTGTAGTTCCCTGTAAGGAGTATATATGCCTTGAAATTATGTCCTCTAGAGTGAACTCTTAGGAAATTATCAGTCTCTTAGATTCTTTTCTGTGTCCGCACTGAAATACCCTGACTAAAGCAACTTAAAGAAGAAAGGGTTTATCTGGGCTTCTCTCTTCAAGAATGCAGACCATTATGATGGAGAGTTACAGCAGCCATAGAGGGATGTTGCAGGTCACACATCCATAGCCATGATGTAGAGAGTGGGGAATGTATACAGTGCCAGCTGCTTTTCTTTGATTTGTCTAGTCCAGAGTGCACTGCTTAGGTCCTACCTACAACTAAGATTTATTTTCCCACATCGATTAATGTAACCATGGCAATCATTCCAAGCGTGCCCTGATGTCTATCTTTCAAGTGATTCTAGATTCTGTCCAGTTGAAATAATAGCAACCATTATCAGCATACATAGATATGAGGTGGATACTTGCAGTAAGAAAATTCTGAACTATTTTTTTTAGTAGATGCTTACTACTTTACTGATACTATATATCACTTATTATGGGATACATCAGTTTCCCAATACATGCTGAACATATAGAACTAAATTTTAAAATAATATTAATAAGAAATGAAATTACTCCAATTCTAATTATTTCCCTCTGTGTTCTTTCTGACTCCTTTTGTGCATGTTCCGTAGGCCCCCTGAGCCTCAGAAGTCTCAACAATCCCCCTTCTTAAGGTTCTATGTGCTTCCCATTCAGTTAAAACACTTACCTCCAGGTCATGCTCAGAGCTCTCTGCTGTGTTCTGGTGGCATACAGTGACTGCATGATAAATATAAGATTTATTGAAGATGAAAGTGAAGACCATGAGCTAACCATGAGCCGGGAGAGAGTGCATGGCAAACCAAGAGTTAAAGGCTAAAATATCACTTTTGCTTGGTGTATAAATAACTCACCTTAGAAAATGTAAATTGCAGTTACCTGGGGATGGTTCCTTGAAACCCACTTTCACAGTGTTTGTTTTTTGGCATAGGCTCTCATGGCTATCTTCCATGTGTGAGTCTCCATTTGTTCTTCTCTTTTGTTAGCTTTGATCCTGCATACATTTGTACAGTAGCAGCACACACAGGAGACAATGCAGCTACTGAAGCAGATGTGAACCATCTCATAGTTTGAACCTGAATCATAGATTCACAAACTTAACCATATTGTTGGACCAAAATATAAGTAAATCTAAGACATGTTTCTTTGAAGACGTTTCTATGAAGAATGTTTTAATGAAAATATTAAATATTGTCTACATCCCTACTGAATATAACACATTTGGTATGGTATATGACTTCTTTACCATTCAGAAACTTTCATTTTATTTTACTGTTTTTGCTTTTATTGAGCCAGTGCCCCTGTTTGCAGACTTGCTGCCTCTATATCAGAGCAATTCTCACGCGTCTGCCTCCTGATGCTGGAATTATCATATGCCGAATATGACATCATGCTTCAATCACAAATGCTTAGTGTTTTGTCTTGACAGGGCTTTGAATTATACAATATTTGCTGCTTCACAACATTGAGTTGTAAAACAAAAACATTTTATGTCTTGCTGTAGATTATGGAAGAAAAATATTTATACAAAGAATTGTATAGACATTGCTTACTATCAAATTGGATTGTGAAGGTGATTTATTTTGAAGGAATGGTAGTCTTATAGGCTGATGTTATAGATACTTCATCTCATATTTAGTTCTTAGGGAAACCATTTTGAAGTTATTCTTACCACTACAGAGTTGTCATATATCTACAGCAGATGTCTGTGACTCTTAATGCTTTTCTGATTTGTGGTTTACACTTTGCAAATGTTAATTAGCATAAATTAAATCTTCTCCCAATAACAGCTCTTGGAGTCTTTGGTAAGGGAGCTATCCAATCATGACCATAAAATCACTTTTCTTCTCACACTATATCATATATGAGGCGAAGATCTCTCAGACCACACTGTGGAAAATGGACCACTAGAAATTATACATGGAAGAAGTCTAATACAAAAGTCAGAAAGAGCCTAGTATGCACTCTGATCATCCCTTTATACTTATATTTCATTTTTTTGATTGTTTTCTTATGTACTTGAGCACAACTGCAGGCTACAGAAAGAGGGAAATGGTTGTTACTCAACGTATTTCCCCAGCTGTCACCATTCTGTACTTTGGAGTAAGAATGCACTTTTAGTGAAAAAATATGCAAAGGCACTAAGTGTGCTCATAGTAGGAAAAGCAGTGCACACATCACATTTCACGTGGTCCAAGCACTGCAGTATATAAACAGCAGCCTCTGGGTTTGGGGCCACTGTCAGCAGGAAATACCCCAACATCTATTTCCATCACACCTGTATCCCAGCAAGGCAGTTTAACACACCGAGCTTCCCCTCTGTTTTGCTTCCTTGAGAAAATGAGCACAGTATTTTCTGAGTATTAGGAGAATAAATTGGCGTGAAGAAATGATGGTGTTTGGATGAACCCAACACATTTTACCTCCTGGTAGTTGAATAGAGACGCAAGGTGGAGCAAGAGGTTCGATGCCAGTCCTTCAAGGTAACAAACATTCAGACCCAGTTAAGCCTTCGTATGATATGCATTTTGCAAACTTCCTGGTTTTTAAATTAAATTCAGCATATAATTTATTCGTGCCTGAGTAGACCTTGCAAATATAAACTCTTAAATTTGAAGAATTGATAGCTTAAAAACTATAACCATAATGTTAAAATACCTCATATATAGTTTTACATAAGTATTTATTTTTTAATTCTGTATACTATAGCTTCACAGTATAAATCAATACATGTTTTAAAAAAATACCTATTCTATTTGTGTGTATGAGTGTGTATCTGTATGAATATATACCATGTATGTGCATTGTGCCTGTGGGTACCAAAGCCAGAGGAGGGCAACAGACTCGGTGAAGCTGCAAACAGCCAGTTCTGAGCCCCGCATGTTTACCAGATGGAGGTGGGCGGGACACAGAGATACCCCAAGCAGGGATGCTACAGAAAGGGCTGCATAGGCATCTTCAACAGATCACAGCAGCATGTGATGTGCTAAGCAACTTCTAATGTGTAAAACAAAGTGTCTTCACCAATTTCAGTTAGAAGACTCTCAAAGATTCAGAATTTTGTGTCAAAAGACTTATTAATGATTGTACTTCCTTTTCTTTCTCCTCCTTCTAGTTTATTCTGCTAACAAAAGTACTTTCATTTTCTGTTTCATTTTTGGGTGTAGGTTAGGCTCTGAGTTTACCATGGCACAAAATTTTAGACATATAAAGATTGTTATTTCTGTAACTGTAAAGATGTGTAGAGATGCATTAATAAAACTCATAGTACACATAGCTTAAATTGAATAGCAGTATTGAAATTTAATTGGAAACAGGACAGAAGTGATTAGGTCAGGGGAGCTCCACCCCCATGAAAAGATGAATGCTTTTGCTCGGGATGGTTTTTCTGATATGATGGATGGGTTTGACCCGTCCCCTCTCTCGTCTCTCTCCTATTTGCTGTTTTGCCCTTCTTCATGTTGAGACCGATCGAGAAGGTTCTCACCAGATATAGAGTCTTAATCATGGACTTCACAGCCTCTAGAACCATAGAAATTATTATCTTCACAAATTAGTTAGTCTGTGGTTATAGTACAAATCAGTCAATGGACTAAGACATCTGAGCAATAAAGAGTCCTGTCCTCCATTATAGCAACACAGAGAATGACGGTTTCTGTGGAGACAAAACGTGCATGGAAGAGAATACAGTGAGTATGGATATTCAGCCACATTGGTATAAGAAAAAACAATGAGCATCTGGGCCATAGCTAACTAAACCTCGTCCCTCTACTTGTATGAGGTCCATCAAAGCACCTCCCAATACACAGGCAGGCTAATGTTGGGCTAACACTTGTGACATTACTATTGTAATGCTTGCACCTCAGCATTTCCAGCCATTCTCAGGGGTGGCTTTTCATGATAAGTCCACACTTGGAACACCCTGTCATCTCCACTGTGATATCAGAAGCTGCCTTATCTGATATCTGTGTGGATCTCCTTTTACCTTCAGCTGCACATACATTCTGTCATTGAAAGAGCACAGAAATTGAGTCCATAATGATGAGTGCATCATGATTTATGTACAAATGCACTACTTTGGTTCTGTCTTGAATTATGAACTAGTACATTTTGTTATTTTTAGCTGAAAAGGGAAATAATTTGTTTCAGTGCAGATATTTATATGTAGAAATTGAATTACTGGTGTTCTTTCAACCTCTAAAATGAACATAACATTCAATATGTTTTTAATAACCTCTCAATAATTTTTCATGATTACAGTTGTCAGATAAACTTACCTCAAATTTTAGAAAAAAGCAAGAATAGAAAATGTGTGTATTTGGCATGCAAATGTACTGTTTTCAGACTCACTTATTATAAATTATGTATTCTATTTAAATAACGAGCAATCTTATGCCTGGACATAGAAATAAATATAATCTAAAATGAAAGCTTTTTCACTATTTCTTAGCCCGTGAAATTAATGAATGCTTTAGTCTACTATAGCTATGCAATACCACAATTACCAGATACTTCAATGAACAATCCTTTCTCCTTCCACATTCCAAATTAAAAGTAAACTAAACTCATGTTGCTGACTTATTTTTTATTATTTTAAGATAATTAGGATAAATGTTAAGAGGAACAAGCATTGTTATTATGCAACTCCACTTGCTGAATCAATTGCACGGATAATTGGATAATTCCTTTAAACAATGGGCCCTCCACCTATTATTATTTTAATTAATGGAGTTATTCAGCCAAATTTGTTATATTGTCACACCAAAATTCAGCAGAAATCACTGAGAAAGAGCGATGGCCTATCCCTGCAGGCACAGGTTCCCCTTATCACCCTTCCACTCAAGGTGGGCGTATTTGTCACAGTCCTCAAAGACACTGACACCATCATCGCTACGCCTTCAGTGACATTAGAGCTCCCTTTGGTGCTGGGCCATCTGTGCATTGTGGCACATGTGTAATAGCATGTGACAACCGCTGTAAGATCATGCAAAATGCTTTCCACATTGTGAAGAGTCCTCTCTGCCTCTCTCCTCACTTTTCTTCCTCTATCACCCCGGCAACCACTGATGGTTTTACCGCCCTCATGGTTTTGCTCGTTCGTGCTTACAATCGTATATTAACATATCATTTTCAGATTGGATTTTGATCTCTTCTCAAGGCCTGATAGCTTATTCATTTCCAGTGCTGAATAGTACTTCTCTGAATAAACCATAATGCATGTGTTCATCTCTGGAAGGGAAATTTGAACACTTTAGAGTTTGGGAAGCAGTGGATATAGTTGATTTAAATATCCATTTTAAATGTGTGTTCAACTAATATCTTCAATTAATGCGGGTTTTATGATTTCCAGAACATATAGTGATGGGTAAGGTAAACTATATGCATACTGGCTGTCTTACTTTCCATTTCCTCTTCAAAGATTGCAAGTCCCCATTGATTCATTCACCATTCCCAGTGTTCTGAGTTGGACCATTCTCAGAACTGTGCAATGGGTTATCAGTATTATTTTAATTTGCAACTCCTTAATAACATAGAATGTTGACCTCTACAGTTATCTGCACTCTTTCCCAGTGACGGCTTTGGCTCATGCATCTGGATGCTCTGCTGTTGGGTGAGCATCTATCAAGGCTATCATGACCCTTATGGTACTGGTGATTTTCTCACTATGTACTCCCCTTTCAATCCTTCACAACCATCCTAACTAGCTTGGCCCGAGAGCTTGGTCCCAGAGCTTGGCCCTATTTTTGTTTCTTACATGCTTTTAGCATTCACACTATTGCATGCCTAGGTTTCTGCCATTGCACTTCCTTTCCTTCCTTCACAGATTATGTTTACCAGGAATCCTAAGTTTCTTCTGTGTATCTACGACTACTCCGAGTCACTTTCAAATAATACTCTACAGTTCAGAGGTATGTAAGAGCACTATGATATCAAATTAGCAAAATTCCTTTGTCCAGTTGCTTGCACCACAGGGACACTACATTACTACTTAGGCAGGTAAGCACACATACAAATATATATAACTCATAAGTGCAGATGATCTATTTCATTTTCCTATTATTACTAATATTATAATGAGTGTTAGATCAATCAAGAATAATTTTATTCCCTTAAATATTTTATTCTATGAAATTATTTCCATTATGTAGATCTAGGTTTATGTTTCATAACATTTTCTTTCTCTTTAGTGTGTACATATTTTATCATCTTTTTTCATAAAACAAGTAAGTTTTTCAAATTGTACTGTCTTCAGTTTTGCCTTAACTCTTGATGGGTAATTTCTCAGAGTATAGATTATTCTGCCGGTGTTAATTTTTCTATCAGCTAAAATATTTCATTCTCTCCTCATTTGAGTAGCATGGTTTCTGAAAAGCTAAATGTAAGTTTCAGTTTCATCATTTATGTGTGTGTTTTTTAATTTGTCTCTTTTTTTTAATAGAAAAAAAATATATATTATTCTTCTAAAGCCCTTTTTGCAATGAGCTTAGGTGTGCATTCTTGAATGTTTGGTTTGGCTTGGTTTGGTTTTCACACATCCTGCTTGGTATTTTCTGAGCTACCTGGATCAGTCTTAGTTTGACAGTAATTTGGGGTGACTTGTCAGCCATCATTGCTCTAAGTATGATTTATGCTCCTTCCTTCTGATTCCTACCCTGGTGTCTGTATGTTGTATATTTTACTTCCTGTATTTTTTCAACATTTTCTGGAAAGTCTTTCTTTTTTGTACATCTTTTATCCTCATGTTACAACTTTTGAGGACTCAGTTTTGATATCCTCAAGCTTGGGGCTCTTTACATAATTCAGACTACTGTGCCCACCTGGAGAGTCTTCATTGCGGTGACAGTGTTGGGTTTCTAGCTCTTCTTTTTAAATCTCCCTTTAAGAACATCTTTCTTTCTGTTTACCTTCTCCATCTGCTCTTGCATGTTGTCTACCTCCATTAAAGATCTTACCATATTAAACTCAGATATTTTTTCTTTCAACCTAGCCTTATAATCCTGAAATTCCTACTTTGTCTTACTCTGGCTGGGGAGTGTCCTCTAATTACATTTTGCTCCTTTTCCTGTGTTCTTTCTCACCTGTTAGCAAAGCAGACATGCCTTGGGTAGATGAGCCTTTAATTAGAAGCAAATTGCCTAGGGAGGAGCAGCGTCCTCTGAGGCTGTGAACTCCACTAGTGACCTTTGTCTCTCCTCAGGTGGAGAGAGGGGTTGGAAGCTCATCAGTGTTGGGTGTCTCCCTTCTACCAGGCATGCTATGCTGGAGGAAACCCTACACATCAGACTTGGGCAAAGATTTTCTTAGGGAGACGGATGTTAAGAGGAATGAGGTGCTGGGTGGATTCCTTTTTAATCCACTGGAAACAGAACAAGGTTCCCAGGGAGGACCATTTTAGAGGCCCTGGAGCGCACGCTCTCTCGCTCTCTCTGATCTCTGTCTCTCTCTGATCTCTGTCTGTCTCTGTCTCTCTCTCTCTGTCTGTCTCTCACTAGTGCAGGGCTGCTGACATGATTTTATCTTCAGGTTGACCCTTAATTATCAGTGTCGTTTAGGCTGCCCCACCCCCACAGCTGGTTCTCACGGTGCCCTCAGGTACTGAGTTTCACTGTGGCTAAATTGTGATCCTCTGGATCCACCTATGGAAACAGCGTAGTATTAGAGGGGGTGGCTGCCTGTGACCTCTCTTTTATAACAGTATAAGAAGTGCTCTTGGTGATTCTTTCTGTTCAGTTTATTTTGCTTGGCTGTAGAAGAGTGAAGACTCAGCAAACTCCACCCCTGCTGACACAGAAAACAGAAGTTACTTAAAAATGTCCATTATGCCTTTCCCTCCACACTCAAATTAAGAATGAATTAAGTGTGCACAGTCAGATTTTTATTGATTAATTCGGGAAAAAGCTCTATGTAAATATTTACAAATAAGTGCTTCCTATCCTACTATCAAAAATAAAGTTTTAAGAAAGCAATAGACATATGATTAGGGCCTAATGTCTTCTTACTGACATCTGTGAGTGAACTGGGGAACGATGCTTTTTCATCTTGCACACGGCATCTCAGTGAAAGTTGAGGGTCCAGACTTCACATTCTGAATAATGGCGCCCCTCCCCTTCTCATTCCCTTTACTCTCTTCGAAGTTGTTACCTCTTTACTCTCTTCCTGCTTTCATCCTGACAAGAAGTGAGGAGAGGGCTTGTTCAAAGGTGGGACCCCACAAAAGCAGCTGCTCCTAAATTATCCAGGTACAAACAAGAATCAATCCCTTGATGCTCTCTGTTTTATTAGTCATTGGAAAAGCTCAGTTCTCTCAAGGGTGAGATACAATGGCTGATTAATACATCTGATTTTACAAGACTGAGCGTGTGTGTGTTGGGGGGAGGATGGTGAAGGGGTGTGTGGCAGACTCTTATGAATGAAGGGGTTAGCTATGTGGTAAGAAACACAGGGAACACCTGCACTTGGGAAGAGGATGCTGAGGATCAAGTGCTCAGTATCATTCTTTGCTACGCAGTGAGTTCTAGGCTAGCGTGGGCTACATGGGACCATGTTTCAATACACCAAACAAACAAACAAACACAATCAAAGAAGAAAACTATTTTAGTAGAATTTTTATTGTAAAGTAATTAAATATACAACGAGACGCATATTTGTGGTTAAGAAGAGAAAAAACCTTGAGAATAAGGAAAATTTTATTTCGTCTCTCGTCATAATGTCCTGCACATGAGTAATTAAGTCTGAGAATGTAGTGAACAATGACGGTAAAAATTAATAGCTTCTAAATGAGGCAACTTCCCTTTATTCTCAACAGCTGCTCATTTTTACTTATTGTGCACATCTTTACCCAGAATGACAAAAGTAGAATTATTCTTTAGGAAGTTAATCACACGTGTCTCATTATTTCAAATAGAATGTTCTAAAAATCCAGTTTCTTTGTACTTGGGGACTCATCTCTGCAAAGCACTGTGTGAATAACGTCAGTGAGGACTGTGGTGCCACCTGGTGGTAATAGGCAGGATCGCTTTTAATTGTCAGGAGCCTTTCCCTAGCTCATTAGGATTCTGATGAGGAATTGTAAGGAAATACGGGCTATTCTTAAGCATATATTTAATTTATACTACTACATACACACTTTGTTTAATTTTAATCCATTTACAATATTGCTTAATGAAAATTAATACAAGGTATTAGTGAGTGGAGAGCAATATTGCATCAAACTCACATTTTATTTTTAATTATCTTTAATCTTTTTTTACTGTCCAGTCGTTATTACTGGTGCTATGATATGCTTAAAGATAACATCCTTGCATGGGTGCCCTCCGAGAGGCCTAAGAAGCAGCTGAAGTTAGAAGCAGATACTTACACCCAATCAATGGACAGAAGCCCGGGGTCCCCTGTGGTTTAATTAGGGAAGGCTGGAAGAAGCTGAAGAGGAGGGCGACCCCATAGGAAGACCAGCAGTCTCAACTAAACTCACTCTCAAAATCCCTAGGTTAAGTGTAATTGATTTTAAATATTTACGCTTTCAAGAGACCAAAAAAAAAAAAAAATTACAACCTAGTGTATGGCATTATAAGGGGTGTGTGTGTGTGTGTGTGTGTGTGTGTGTCCGTGCATGTGTGCCTTCCTTTGGAGGTTGACAAGTGGATGCCCATAGGGATTGCACTGAGGGTTTTCATACATGTTGGATAAAAAGGTTAAAGTACACATGGGGGAACCCACGGCTCCAGCTAGATATGTAGCAGAGGATGGCCTTATCTGGCATCACTGGGAGGGGGATGCCCTTGGTCCTGTGGAGAGCTGATGACCCAGCATAGGGGACAGCTAGGGCGCTGAGGCAGGAGTCAGTGGGTAGGGTGGGACACCCTCATAGAAGCAGGGGCTAGGCCAGAGCGGGTAGGGGGTTTGTGGAGGGGAAACTGGGAAGGAGGATAACATTGGAAATGTAAGTAAATAAAATAACCAATAAAAATATGAAAAAAGAATTACGGCTTAACATTATAGATTCACACCTACTTTATCTTGATATATGCTTGTTTGTGCACTTTTATTTGCTCATGATTATATCCAATAAAGCAGCTCATTACAGCAGATAGAATTTATTTGCCAAGATGCTAGGTAAATCATCACTCTTAAGTGATGTAAGCATTCCAGATCAAACTTCGAGAAGTTCTTCACCAACTAAGTACATCTGTGCTATTCATTAACTACCAGAAAACTGTTCTGTATGGGATTATTTTGTTCAAAATATCCAAATATTTGTATGTACTTTCTCACACTAGAAATATCAAATTAACTACTAACTGGCACATTGCATTTGGTTTGTACATTTGTAATTCCTTGTAAAGCTGAACTAGTTATAAATATGTATATATAACTACTATTAAAATAAATGTTTAGATGGGTAGAAGATGGAAGAGGAGTAGCTAAACAGCTTAAGTGTTCACCTCAACTCTACGCCAAATTCCCCTTGAAGGCAACACATAGTTACTACATCCTGTAACAATGGCAATACTTCTTTGAGTTAATTCACATTAAGGTTATTTTCACATTTTATCTCTCATATCATAAACCAAGATGAATATATTTAAACTCTAAATTTATATTTTTATTTAAATTATTGATGTTATAGAACATCGAAAGGTTCGGAAAAATGCTTCCAAATGATTCCTACAAAGATTAATTTTCTGGCTATACCATTTCAAGAAGAAGCAATATTAGGACATGCATTCATAACTATATTCCCCTTTGAAGCCCAATTTTTGCGTTGAATCTTTAGTAGCTGGTTATGCTGCGTTCATTTAATCTTAAGTTAATATTTCATTAATGTTTCAAAGCTCTGTTTTTCTCTCTATTTCTCACTAATTGAATCACAGTTAGCATTCAACATTTGTATATATTTTGAACTAAAGAATATCAAGCTGAATAAATAAATAATACAGTACAATATATACTGTATGCAGCTGGGAAACAGGCTAATGTTACACCACGATAAACACTCTCTCAACCTTAAAATGCACAGTTAACAAGGAGCTGTGCTATCTGATGTTTTGTTTCATTTATTTTTAAATGGAGTTAAGCTATTATCATTAACTCCATACCCATAGATCTTTTGTCAGTTGCATGAATTCAGCTGGATCTAAAGAGCGCCATTCCTCTGTAGCTGGAAAGACAATATGCCTGTTATTTTTGAGGCATTACTGAAAGGTTATTTCTTTTTGACAATGCTCCAGAATATGTCTTTATCAAAAGTGACATAACATTTTGGTTTCTTCTCTAGATAGCCAATACACTGTCCGGAGGAGTCAAAAAACTCCCAAAGTCCATTCCCCAGAGTGTCAGAAAAGTCAGCTTAGTGATTTGAAATTGTCGAGCAGTCATTTTTACACATATTATCAGCCCAAGGAGAAAAATCTCCACACGTTTAGTGTCATCCTGCAGACTGCGGGTGCTCAGAGTCTCACAGTGATGCATCATCCCACATGTGAGACACCTAACAGGACCACTCTGATGGTTGACTCTTGGGCAATGAACCAAAGGGCGTGGTGCAAACAGCTATGTACAGACCCATGATATCACGTTGTTCTTGCAAACCTGTTAATCTCCAATAGTTAACCTGTAAAGATATCACAAAATTCATCTTTAGAGCATTGGGAAATTATGATTTTCCCTGTGCCTTATACAACCACTCAAATTCTTCGTTAGCATGAACTCCTTTGCCTGGTGCACTAATAGAACTCATTATATATATATCTTTGGTTAATTGTGCTGATCTTTTTTTTGCATTAAAATCATTCGAGGTGCAGTTTAAATAGTCAACAATGAATAAACAAAGACAGGGTTTTAGAGTTAAATGATACAAAGAAATCTCAGATGACCTTTCTACAGTAATATCACATACTAAGGAAAGAATAAAAAATCTCCCTAAACATATGTGTGGAACAAAAATAATAAAATAAACTTTACTTTAAGGGCACAGCTAGAACTGACCAGAGAGCCTACTCTCTGTGGTGTCATGCAGGCTTCTAAAGGAGAGAAGCACCCAAGAGTCCTACCCAACTATGACATCTATAAACCAAAGTGATGACTACCATAGCATATTATCCCCAAAGATGCAGTAGTGGCACCAGTACCTTGGTGGTAACCAATAGCTCTCCAGTTGAGATGTGCTTAACAAGCGGAAAATCATACCTGATACTGGAAACCTAGCCAATAATGATAACATTAAAAAAAAACAAAAACACCCTTTAGATCTCTTACAGAATAAGATACTTAAAAATGATACAATGTTTACTGGGATTTCTCTAGGAAGTTAAGGATTATATTTGGTCACTTAAGGACTGAGTTTTAGTGGAATGACAGAAGTTAAAGCCTTGTGCCTTAGGAAGAAGTTCAATATGGAAAATGGAAGTAGTCCACCAAGCTAGGACCCACAGAATGGCTGCTCTTCAAAGTTGTCTTGGAAAAAGATCCATCAAAGGGCACATCAATAAATATAAAAATCTTCTAAAGAGACTCTTCACACTGGACAAAATATTCACTCTTTCTGAAATTCTAAAGGAGCCTCTTTAACTATTCAGTTTGATATTCCACTTCATACTGTATATATATACATATATATATATATATGTATATATATATATATGTATATATATACATATATATATATATATATGTATATATATATATATATATATGAGATTTCCCATGGAGTTCTGTTCCAAGCTTGCAGAGTTTCTATAGTGTTTCCTACTGTAGATATTCTTAAAATAGAAATAAAGCTCCTTTTAAAATGAGTTTTTAATAAAAATAACACCCTTGAACAAATCTTATCACCCCAAACTAAAGCCAGATTAGACAACAACTGTAAGGTAATATAATAACAATACTTTAGATTATATGAAATGGATTTGTTTATAATAATTAAGGTAGAGTGTTCTTAAATTATGATTAACTATAATAAATTTTAACAGTATTCATGATCTGATAAAATCAAAATATAAAATACAGTTGAAGAGAAAATTAGTGTATTAGTGGAATGATGCATATTAGGACTTCGAATAGAATGACTGCATCCTGTTAAAGCCATATAAATAGAAATGGAAAACAGTGGTGGGTGATCTAATCAGTGGGGGAGGGGCATACGTGCAGAAGAAAGAGGGGGAGGTATCAGTAGGATGTCTGAATTATTATAAGGAATTTTACTATTAACTATCTAAAAATGGATATAAGAAATGTAAGTCGGCATATAATTATACATATAAGGGTTAAATGAAAATTTCCCATCTGTCTGACAATGCTCCAAATGCCAAAGATCACCTAAAAAAATCCCAACAACATGTAAGAGATGCTGTCTCTTGAGTTATTTGTCGGAAATAAGTCTGATATCCAACTCTCAAAACATTATAGATATTGCCATTGCTGTCAGTTAACCCCTAAGCTGTAGAGTGTAAGTTTCCATTTGGTGAAGACACCATGTTCTTTATACACAAGGCCCAGTAGCCCTGAGCTAAAATTGACCTGAAAGCTTTCTCTCAGAGGCAGTGCTCAAAGCTTTCAAAGCAAGAAAGCAACCCACTATGAAATCTGAAAATCACAGAATGACCTGCATGGCACCGTAAACCTAAGAGTGCAGCAGTGGCAACTACACCGTGGAGGGAACCAATTGGACTTACGATCTTCTCAACAAGACGAAAATCATGCCTGGTCCTGGAAATCTAACCTCCCATCTAGAGCTAGTGAATTCATAGATCTTGAATAAGAACCTATGACCACCATTTTATTAAACCAGCATATCCCTTCCATTCTAAATACCTGTCATTACACACACAGGGAAGTATATTTCTAACCTCTAATGCAAGGAAATGACTCTTTGAAATAGAAATGGACCTCTACATCAAACCAAAGCCAATCAAAATGCAGAGTTGCAGAACTCAAAGAAATATATATATATATATATATATATATATATATATATATATCCCAGAGCATCTCAGAGTTTGCTGTGAGATAGTGAGATTATGTTTTCTAGTAGTACCAGAAGCCACACTCATAATTTCTCACCAATATGACTGCTTTAACATGAACTGAACAAGTACCAAACAATAAACAGCAATGTGGACCACATGGTCACAGCGGGATGAGCCCATGAAGCTTTCATCTTACACAAGGATCTTTGAGCAATTAATGAATGCTGAGCATGGCATAAAGAGGCTTCTTCAAAGAAGAGCTCATCACCTTCTAATGTTAGGTCAGGCTGATAAGAGAGGGCAATGCTTACGCTACAGAAGGACTGAGTCAAGGCATTGTTTTTTTATAAGGTTGAACCAATGCAAAATTAAAATAGGACTTTTTATTATCTAAAAATGTTTGGAAAGGCTGTGCGAAAGAACAGGTATAAACCATGCCACAAATTCTACCTTGCTTGGTAATCCAATTTTACCTATAATAAAACTGGAATGAAAACAAAGTGTACAGTTAATATATCCCATAAAGCAAACATTGAATTTTTCTTATCATGGTGGAGGCTATGGTTGAGACTGTAGTTTACTTTGCCACCTTTGTTTCAACAAACAGAGCTTGAAAGTCATGCATAGGTGTTTAAAATGACTGATAATTCAAAACTGGACCCAGAGAACTCAACATGGTCCCAATGTCATGGAATCACCAAACTATAGATTTTTCTTATACTTATATATGACTTGGCATAATGCTTTAATTTCAAGCCTTTGTTTTCATTTTTACTTATGTTTTACGATTCTCATTAACTAACATTATAACAGCAGGTAGGGAGTAATTCTTGAATTTTAAACTTTAATTCATATCATAAAACATTGAGTTATCATTTTAAAAGAAATTACATTTTAATTATTGTTTGAATAATCAATGATAGTTTGAAAATCACTGCTTGAATACTAGAACTTTAACTAATACCTTTAAGTTTCAGTCAGTTTAGGTGATGACAACTGGATCCAGGATTCAAGGTTCTACTCAGTGTTCTTATAACATAATATAAGGTAATTAAAATTTGAGAGGTAAATGTCCTCCAGTCAATCATATGGTGCAGTGGCATTGAATTCCTCTGTTCTTTAAGTCAGTCCCTCAGCTTTCTGAGGCAGGAGAACATCAGAGGCAGTGAACTAACAGGCATTTTTCGTAAGACAAAGTCTGTTTTCCACGGAGCTCTAGATTTTACCCTGCTTAACACTCTTGGTGCTTTCATTTGCACACTATATTATCAATACCAGGCTTCCAATCACATATCTGCTCTCCATCTACAGCACCAGAAAGTGTCCAGTGGCGCCCCCTGTTGGCCTTGCATTTAATGTAAATCAGGTTTTAGGATAAACTGAAAATCTGAGTTCTTGCTCATTTGTAGACATTGCCTTTGTGTTGTGTTTCCTTTCAAACTTCTTCCGCGGGCTGTATTTAAAACTATAATTTTATACCCTATGAATACGTATTTTCTTACCACTTACATAATCTGCATGTATGAATTCAGCATGTCAGTACTTTAAGATTATTCAAGGAGGGATGAACGTGGTTAAACTATATGGTATGCCTGTACGGAAATGTCATAATGAAAGCAATTGTTTTATACAATCAATACATACTACAAAAAATGAAAGAAATAAAACTTACTGTTCTTCAGGCTCCGGTATGGATACAAACTACAGCTGTGAGGCAATGTGAACCTGCCACAAAGAAGTACTGTTCAAAATTATGCAGTTTCTTGGTTTGAGGGGTGCAAATTCAGGAAAGAGATAGTGATATTTCTACAGCCTTGAGAATATAATTAATATATGTATATTGCATATGAAATACTTCAGCAGAACTGTAATGAGGAAAAAGAAACCCTCCGTTGCAGTTAGCATAACACATAGCAATGATTCGCATTTTCAAAGCATTAATTCCTCAGCACACCAAGAGGGACCTTGCACTCACTTTTTGTTTGCTTGATTGAATTCACTCATTAGCTAGATTTTCCCCAAACAGAAAATAATTCCTCAGAATAAACTTGAAGCTGTTTCTTGTCTACATTTATTTTAATGTAACAATTGTGTATTTTGGTGCTGAGTGTTTTTCAAGAATTATAGAGGAGACGTCAAGTGTCTTCTATGAAGTAAGATTTCTTACAATATTAGAGACAGAGCTTTGCTAGACTACTGGAAATAGTCAGAGGCGCACAGCCAAACTGGAACAGTTGGTGAGGGACAGGTGCCATTTTCATGACAAATAATAGACGCATCACAATTAATATACAGTTTGAGGAGTGGGAAAATTCTGTATTTACAAGTGATAATTTTCACACTGTGAAAGCAATGGCTGCTTACTGTCTACTCTCGGAAAATACTGTGAGACAGTTCAGGTCACTTGTAACCATAAAGCCTAAAGATGAAGCACTTAGAGATGTCCGTACTTATTTCTACAAATACAGCCACTTGCACAAGGACAAAATTGGTCTCAAGTGAGCATCTCAATAATTTTTTTTCCAGTTGTCTTTTTCAGTCTTGTTTCCCCTTGGGTTAATATATAATTTTACATAGTTCTTGTGTTACCAACACATTTGTTGTAAAAGATTCTAGAAAACCCATTTTAGACTATAGCCTTAATTAAGCACAGGGAACCTATTAGCACTGCAGAGATGACAGTGTGTGTATGGGCTTCTCCACCTAGCTATTTGACCTGTGCAGGCAGGGACAAGATTTGGGCCAGAAGCAAAAAACTCCTTGCCAGTCATCCAAGTGGGCTATAGACACCTACAGCAAGCTTCAGTGCTTGTTGTAGCAGTTTAGTATATTGTAAAAGGGAAAAAAATGTCGAATCAGTAAATGTCAGACTTCAGATTCACATCTAGGTCCATGCTGATCTCAGGGAAAACCAATAAAATACAGTTACATGATTTTGTTTAAATTCAAGCTTATGTTTAACATTAAAAGTTTAAAGTGTAGCTAATGCATCTATAAGTTGACCTTGTCCTTCTGTACTTCCAGTCTAAGCATTTATCTGTTAGATGTGTCTTATAAAAGCACTGTGTTCTACGGTCACGACCAAAGCAGGAAGTCTGGAGGTCACATAGATCAGGCTTAGGCTTAGAAACAAGAGTTACTATTAAGAAAATCAAATAAAACTCTAGGTCCTGAATTCTTTCTCTTGTGCACTCAAGGGAACATAGCATCACTGAATAAAGCCTAGGCCACTGGTAGTAAAATATACTATAAAAATGATACCTGCTCATCAACTCTACTTTAATGGCTGCTTCATTTAAGCGAACTACTGACACTCAGTTATTACTTCGGCTGAGGTATGGGGTGTTCTAGGAAACGCATGTGGGGAGACTGACACAGTCTGGTTCATCTAGAAATGAGCTGCTAAAGCAAGTATTCTGTGGTCAAGTTTACTCAACCTAAATACCATGAAAAAGTGAGTAGCAGAGGCCTTTCCCTGAGACAACTGTGCCTGTTTACCCCGTGAACAGGAGAAAGGAGCCAGGCTGCCTAGAATCAGTTCCAGTTTTACACTAATGCAGAAGTCCAAAGTCTTGCATCTTTTCCTTCTCTATTTGCCTTTCGGTTGAAAATTAATTGAATAATGAGGAGTATATAAAGATTTTTGTTTTCCCATAAAATTAATTTCCAGTCATAATCTTAAATAAGTGGCAAAGTCACTTTTCCCTTACCTCCCAAAGATATTAATTACTTGTTGTGGAGCAAAAGATGTTGGAAGAACAATGCAGTCATTTCACTACAGTATATTCCAGATAAAGTGTAAAATCCTACAGTCTGTGGGAGAATTTTCCCAATTAAATTCTTAATTTAATTGACCATTAATTCTTAATGAATGCCTTACAACTGTTATGCTTGTAGCAGTGTAGATTTAAAAAAAAACTATTAAAAACTCACAGGCATATTCACCATGAGGATGTATTATATTTGTATATTAATATATATGGGAATTATATCATGTATATATTATGCATGATAGCATATATGTATATATACATAAAACATTAAGATATCTTATCTCTGTCTGTCTTTCCTCTTTTCTCTCTTCTTTCTTTCCTTCCCTCCTTCCTTCTTTCCTTCAATCTCACTCTTTCTTTTCCTTGTTTTAGCAGGAAGTAGATAGGATGCCTGCAGCGGCTGTGAACTGACAATTGCTCTTTTTCAACCTCCCAGCACACTTGAACTGCAAGTGTGTTCCACTGTGTCTGGCTCAAATATTAACAACTTCTAGGAAGATATTGCTAATATTAATGTATAATATACACATACTAGTATAAAGTAATACAGTAGTGATCTATTGCCATGTATCAGCTACAAGTTACTAATCATATATATATTGCAATATTAATATGTACATTAAACAAGTTTGTATTATACAAATAGGCAGATCAACTAGAGTGGCAAGGAGCTCTGATTTTATATGCACCCTCAGTGGAATGTTATGAGTGACTTATTATGGAAGAAAACTCATTTCCTCAACTGCTGACATGCTTTTCAGGATTTTTGACTACTGCCAGTTTGAATCCCTAGACTGGAATAAATGGAGAGCCATCTGCTCTGGTGCGGCTGCTGTGGCGGTCCTAGGCTCACTAAAGCAATTGTCTCTATTACGCTCAGTGCTCATGATAAGCTTCACTTTGCAGCCCCCTGTGCCTATAAACCACGTATAACTTGTATCACAAATATAATTAGGTTAAGGGCTTGGTAAAAATTCTCTGTGCTAAATTGGTTTAACTCTTTCATCTCCAGACTGCTGAAAGTGTTCATTGGTAGCTCAAACATTTGGGGCTACTTCCAGCACACCATCCTCATTAACAGATATATTTGGTATGCAGAAGCCTGGCATCTATCTAATTAAATACACCATTCAAACAGAAGAAATATAAAGGTCATTTTTATTAGACCTTAATTTAAATTAAGGGCTACTATGTACACTATTTTGTGACTGCCATTTCAAGGGAAGTTTTGTGACAAGAGACTGGATTCAGGCAGAGAGGATAGTGGGTGATCACAGGAAGGGCGAGGAAGGAATGGCAGAAACTGTTAACTACACTAGATTTTGCTGGCAAAATACAGGAACTTATTGGCTGGAACAGATAGTTTTGATCAAATCTATATAAAGTATGTCACAATAAATATTCATGAGCTGAGCTTAGGCAATGATAGAGAATACAAGTAACAGGCTACCAGCCATTCTGCTAAAGGCACAAATTTCCTGTCTTATAGAGTGACAGAGTAGCTTAATCACAGCAAGATTTTAATAGTTTGTGAATTTATAGAATACAAAAATGAAGTGAAGGTCGTGTTCTCTGAAGAAACTGAAAAGATGAGGTTTCCCTAAACAATAGCTACCCACTTGAGATGGAAAATCAGATGAGCCGGGGATGCTGCCACGGCATTGAAGCTACCTGGGATTCAAGGCCTTGTCAAAACAACCAAGCTGCAGGCTCACTTACAGATGAGCAACTTAGGCAAGAAGACCCTAGGATTGCCGGAGGCAATGCTATGCCTGTGGTTTTATCACTAGCAAATTCTGACAGAAGCTGAGCACTGTGTGCATGCTGGGAATTCTGTGGTTTCCAGAGGCCAAAGTCTGTGAGGCAAGGAGTTAAGTGAGCTAAGAAATAGGCTGATGCCCACAGAGAAACACTGAGAATTCAGAAGCTCATATTAGCCCCAACACTGACCAATGTCTCCAAAAACTGGATTTCCATAGTAGCCTCAGTGTCTGGCTGAAGCAGTGAAGAAGGACTAAGAGCATGAGGCACTGAACCAGACAGATCTTCAGTAAAGACAATGCAGAGGTAAAAGCTTGCGTCATAGCACCGTAGGCATGGGTAACAGAGCTGAGAATTCTTACATGATGTGATTCTTAAAGAGGCTTACACAGCCGATCCAGATATTTTGGGGGGGGGGGAGGGAGGGACAGAGAACAAGAGAGGGAGGGAGGGAGGGAGGGAGGGAGAGAGAGAGAGAGAGAGAGAGAGAGAGAGAGAGAGAGAGAGAGAGAAGAGAGAGAGGAGAGGTGGGGGGGTGAAATCAGGGGTCCTAGGTAGGTAGGAGCAGGATGAAAGAAAAACATGCAAACAAACAAACAAACCCTCTTCACTTCTCTTCTCCAAAAGAGTTTTAGCTAGTGGTTACTAGGAGATCTGGTGTATTGTTACACTAATATGTGATGCTTTGTGCCTATGGCTGTAACCAGAAGTACAAGGCAGTCTTCATCTGGCTCTTGTCCTGGTTCGGACTCCAGAAAAGAGCCATGAAGCTCTTTGCAGAAAGCCTTTGCAGACAGCAGTTAAAGTTAACATATGGCACCTTACCCATAGCATCTGTACAATTTGGTCACATCCTAGACTTACAGAACGAGGCATTCTGGCGGTTTGTCACTGAATCTGAATTTTCTACGGCTCTCCAGGTGAAAATGGTGTTTACTAAGGCTCAGAACCATTGTATCATGGACCTTATATGTAGATACAATGTAAATAGGATTAAAGATAACAAGTTTCTGGTCCTAGAAAGGGAGGAAAGGAGTATCCACTAGAGTCTAGAGACTCTATTACATGAGGGGAAAACTATAATGGGGTCACATATTTACCTTCTAAGAGACTAAGGTGCCTGCTTACAAAGAGATCAGTATATATATGCATTTAGAAACGTGATGTTTGCACGTAAAATACTTAAGCTACTTGTTTGCTAATATAAATATTTCTTTTTTGTTGATTGATTAATCATTTTATTTTTTTACATTTCAAATGTTATCCCCCTTCCCAGTCTCCCCTCCACGAACCTCCAACCCCGTTCCCACCCCTTTGCGGCTAAGAGGGTTCTCCCCCATCTACCTACCCACTCATACTTACTCTAATATAAAGATTTCTATCAAGAATTGCTAACAATATGAGTGGATAAGGAAGCATACACGTTAGGTATTTCTGCATTGAAAAATCAACAACAAAAACACTAAAAGGAAGTACACTTGACTAACCCACACAGAACTAAGCACACAAGCCCCATCTAGTGGCCCTAATATCCAAAGCTCAGTCAAGGCTTCTGAATGGGTAAGTCAACCATAGAACCACAGACAAAAAGTGGAACTATATCATCATAGCTTTTGACTTCACTCCCAAATTCAAAAAAAATGATTGAATTCCAATCGTGTGTTAGACCCCATGCTAGATTCACAGCCACACTGTCTGGTATGTAGACACAGGTGGATATACAGACACAGATATGTGGTATGTAAGATTTAAGTAGATAAATATAGATATGAACACAGAGAGTGGCAATTAAATCTAGAAACAGAGGAATAAATATTTAATTTTACAATGAAATAAAAATGTAATGTACCTGGAATACTTCAATTAAAAAGACTTTGTTTTGTTTACTTGTTTGTTTGTTACAAAATCACACTGTGTCATTACTCTGGTTGTCTACATTTAATTCTGCTGCATAACATTTCATTCAGTGACATTGCTAAGTATTTTGTCTTTAACACAGTTTTAAGGTCTTTTGGGTAAAAGCAGTCTTATGTTTATCTTCTTCTAGTTCCCAACTACGGTCTCAATCAAATAGCTTATAATTCCTTGCTAAATAACTTTATGTATATTTTATCTATGAATGCAGTGATACATGACTACATTTAAATATTTATATCTCAATAACATGTTATATGTGTATATATGGGCAACACCAGATACAAATCATAAGATTCCTTTCTACTGTGTGGACTTGAGTTCCCAAAGGTGCTTTAAGATGACCATGCTCATTGAGCAAATATTACTTGATGCATATACAATGAAGCTCACCAGTTATTACATGAAGCGACTTAGTAAAGGGATAACACATAAATAATTATGATAACTGTAGAAGAAAAGTGGAGTGTAAGTGCCAACGGCTTCAGCTCTTTAAGTGTAATAGAAGAAATGACTTCATTGTGAGCAATTAGGAAGACTTTAGTAAGTTGAGGGCTAAAAGTACCTAATACAATTTGATTGAGAAATAATGAAGAAAAGCATGTAATTAAGAAGTTAATTGAAGGAATGGTCCAGACTTTAAGCTGATACCAGCAGTGCTTACGGTGCTCAGGGCATATTGTGCAATGATATACCATCATGGCCCTAAAACTCAAGTTAAATTGGTCAAAAACAGTTCAGGGTCAACTAGCCCTTACCCCAACTCCGCAAATTAACCCATGTAAGCAGGAAACATACCACGCTAACAAAGAACAGCCACAATGGTCAATTTAATGATGCTGGTGATGAAGGCATATCTTCCTCTCTAATCCAAGCACATGGTCCTATTTTCTGAATCTCTCTGTTATTTGAGTGGAAGCTTAGCTGCTACATTCATACACAGTTTACAGATCCCAGCATAGATGACAAAGCATCTTCTTTTGCATCATTTTATCAATTGATTCCACCTATAACCAAGAATTTATTTTGACAAGATACACTGTGTTTATAGTACAGATTATGTGACATTAGAAGTATTACTGTTTAAAAAGCCATCATGGTTAGAATGTCATGAGTAGGCATGGTTAATTTAGAATAGTTGCTTTTGCTTAATATAAAATCCTGGATCTATTAGCATTTTAAAATGGAAAAATGGGAAACATTGGATCCCATTGTTTTAATATTGTTTGATAATTTAACATTAAGCTGGTGGGAATTACAAATATTTGTCTATGACATAACATTGGTAATTTGGTGTTTTAAGGGTAATAAGTCTGAGTGAACCTTTCAACCAACGTATAGGACAGTCTCTCTTTTACATAACAAGAAAAGCCATCTTTTTTTATAAAAGGCTCTTTCTTTCTCCAAAAATATCTTCAAGGTAACTGTAAAGCACTTTAGATGAACAGGGGAGACATAAAATTTACTGTGACTCTAAAGCATATGACAAATTTTACACAGGCCTAGATGTCTTCCCCTACTATTTTAACTACCTAATTTTACTTCCTAGAACTCATTCAAAATCTGTTCTATGTGGTTATCTTAGACTAAATTTAAATTGTCTAAGAGTAGGTCAGAGGGTTATGTTTTGATCACTCTGTTCCAAATTATGACCTATGGCATGGTTTCATAAATTCTTTTTAGTTTAGTTTAGTTTTGATTTTTTTAGTTTTTGTTTTCTTTTTAATTTTAGAGCTCTGCTATTATTGAATCTCAAACAGTCCTAAGTTCTATGTAACTTAACTCAATTCAATAATTCTGTAACTCAACAAATTTGGAAATTCTGCTTTCCCAAATTCATCCTAAGAATATAAATGTACAAATAGACCACTTATCTACCCATCCATCTATACCTTCATCATTATCATTCCAACTATCATTAATCGATTCAGTACGAGAAGTTGTAGGAGAAGCTGTGAGGCTGGCTGCACAATGCTGCTGCTGATTGGGCCAATTAGTGCATCAGGTTAATAACCAAAAGGACAGAGAGAAAATTAGAATGGGAGTACAAAGAAGTGAAGGCAGCTATGGATGTAGAGAGTGGATGGATACAGGCAAGACGAAATAAATAGAGGAAAAAATGAGGGGGTTAACAGAACCCTGCACCTCAGGAGCTAAATTAAATGGATGGGTCAAAGGAAATCGTATTTCAAGGAAAAAAAGAATGATTTAGTCAATTCTGGGGAATGAATGAGTGAAACAAAATTAAGGAGTAACAGAAGGTATGTGGTAACTTGGGCTACACTGCTGTCAGTTAAAGGTGAAATGGATTAAATGTCAAAATCTGTTAACAGTGATCCTAGAATGGATCACTTTCTCTTTCAAGAAGGTTGAGGTAACATACTCCTGTGGTTGGCTCAATGAGCAGGTCAAACTACCGTCTACAGTGTTATGTTTCTATCAGTGTATTGGCTCTCTTCTTAATCTTGACCAGAGAAGCTTCATTTTGCAGGACTCATGACTTCTTATAGTGCTGAGAACATGTGACCATTGATTGCTCAATACTAATGGAACATCTGTGTTCCTAATGCAGAGGGGACACCTAGGAAGAGTGGCCAGGAAAAATACAAGAACAGGAAGACAGGGAGGAGTGCTGTGAAATGCTGGCTTCTTCACATGACAGGGCCAATGTATTCATGGACCCACTTCAGCTATAGTGACTGGCACAAGGTGAAGTCAACAAGATCAGCAACCATTCCAATGGACAGCACTTACTGGGATGAGTGAGTTTACAAATAAATAAATAAACAAACAAACATACAAACCAAGAAAGAAAAACAAACAAATCCACCGAGAAGACAAGGAGCCTTGGAGAGGACATGAGAATGGGGAGTGATGGTCAGCAGGATTTGGGAGGGTATAGTGGACATGATCAAGATATGATACATGTATGAAGTTCTCAAGGAATAAAAAGATGTTATAAAGTATAAAATAGAAACTAAAAGTTAATATTTAAGGAGAATAATTTTAATTTAGAGAAATGTCTGCTACCAAATTTGTGAACGAGTCGAATAGGCTGAAAAAACACACTTAAACAAAATGGTTCTAAATTATGCTCATAGTCAAAATCAATTAAATAGTATATTTCTACATAAAGAGAAACATTTGATCTCTCAATAAATAGAAGTTCCACTCTTTCAAATTATAAAATAAATTGCATTTATATTATGCATGTATCACTTGATGAGTTTTTACTCTTACAAAAATGATCTCTTGGAAGAAGAATACATAGACATAGGCACTCCATTATGAAATTTACAACACACTTACTACTCTCCAGAAATAAAAAGCCTAATAGTAAATACCAGTAAATAATTCAAATTTTATTTCAAATATAAATATTTTACCATCTGAAACTAAATCTTCAAAGTACCAGTGTTTTCACTGTAATGCTTTCTTTTTCTCTGAGTAAGAATTTACTATAGAACAAGTGTGTTTGAAATAATAGGCAAGCTTAAACAGAAGCAAAGACTTTCTGGACAATGCGAAGTCCCTCAGGGGAATATCATTTTTACCACACCAATGGTGTTTAGAGATAGTTTTATTGTTGTGTTATAGGCCGTTTTCAAGTAGATACTGTGTCTTGAATGTGAAGTATTTCTCATAGGCTCAGTTTCTTGAACACTTGTTCTCAGTGTTTGGCACTGTCTGGGAAGCCATGGAACCTTCAGGTAGTGGTGTCTTCCTGGAGGAAACAGTTACAAGGGCTGGCTTGAAGAGTGTGTATCCTAGAGCCACTTCCCATCTGTTCTTATTCGTTGCTTCTTGACTGCAGACACAATGTGACCCACTGACCTTGACCTCTGCTACCATGCTTTCCTGACCAATTCCCTTGAATGGCAAATCAGAATAAATCCTTGCATCCTGAAACTGCATCATGTCAAACATTTGTTCACCGCAACGAGAAGAGAAATTAACACTGATATTAAGGAGATACTTAAAGAGTGGACCATTTACATGTTCTACAAGGCCATTACTTTATTTTCTTGCTGAACTAGAAAGACTTTTCACTTTAGGAACCCTCTTCTCTGGTGCAGCTAGGATATCCCATCAGGACTGACTCTGAGAAGAGGGGGTGAAAGGAAGGGCAGCCTTGAGGGGTGAATCAGCCTTGATATCACCAAGTGGCAGTTTGCAATCACACTCAAAATTCACTGGAATCCACCAGAAATTGAACCTCTGTGCTGCAGCTAACTAACTGCATGGCTCATCAGCTTACAGGGTGGTTCAGCTTGAGACAAAATCCTCCTGTGGCCGCCCTTTCCTCTGCCATCCTCATATTTCTTGATCCTAGGTTGACACAAAAAAAACCTGGAGTTGAACTAAAATAAATAGAATTCAATTGAGCTAAAAGGGCAATTTAAAATAATAGTTGACCTTTTCTCTGAGGATCAGAGCTCTGGATCCTCATGGCTCTCTTGACAGCAGAGCTGAGTCTGGATGCTGGTGTGGCCAGACAGTGCTGGACAGAACCACAGCAGGCTGTCTGCCAGCTAGCTTCGTCTTTAACTTAGCCGTCTCTGCCATCTAAATGTATTCTGTCAGAACCTGTAAAATCAGCAGCTTTTAAGGGAGTTTTGCTCAAACTCCTGCTGCTTCTTTTTAGACTTTACTCAGAAGGGAGACGAGGAGAAAGTCAACTGCAATGTCACTTTCATCCACTGCTTTTCTGCGTCTGATATCCCTTTGTTCTTGTAGCTATTTCCGGCTGTTTCTTTTCTATTGCTTTTACACATCTCATTTGGGAAAACCATGACATCTGAAATTTTATGTCACTTGTCATTTGGATATTTTAATTCCCAACACCAGGAACCAATTAGACGGTATAAGTAATTACTCTTCCATTCATCTGCCTCCTCAATAGTCAATGCTGCACACTGAAGTCATCTAAAGATTGGCTGTACACTAGAACTTCTACCATCTTTGAGCTGTGCGGACTTGTTGGCACCTCTCAGTTTTGGGTCCACAATTAACTTGTCACTTCTTCGATAGGATAATAAATATCATAGGGTCTTGGACAGCAGGTATTTTCATAGAAAATAAACCACACATATAATTGTGAGGAAAGCATTAACTTCTTCTTGTGCCAGGTAGGCTGCTGCAGACCTGTAACCCTAGCCTTTGAGACCCTGAGACAGGAGAAATTTTAATGCATATCTGGTTTGGGCTTCGTGGAAATACCTTGATTCTTAATATAAAACAAAGAATCCTTTTTACTAATTAGAAAAGAAAAATTTTCTGAGTGTTTATGCAGGTCTGTGTATGTGTATGTTCGTATATCTGGGTATATGTTTGTGATATATTTATTAAGGCTTTCATCCATCTCCCTTCTGCTTGTGTCTCTGTCTGGAAGATCAGTCTGTTCCTCCTGCTACCACTCCAGTGCTAGCTCTTTATTTTGCAAAGAGTCACATTCCAGTCTGAACCCATCAGCATCAGAACAACACCAGATCCATCTCCTTGGGCTGCCTTTTAGCATTGAGGGTTGCTTGACTTTCACCACAGCAGCTTGCTTTTTAGTATGATAATCTCAGAGGATCATCTTTTCCGTAGGTGAGGAAGGACAAGTTTTTACATAGAGAAGGCTTGTAATGGGCTATGGACAGTACATTACCAAATATTCCCTTACGTCTATCTTAACAACAAACAACAACCAAAAATACAGGGACACACCTTCATACCTTGTGGGATGTAAGCTATTCTAACCTCTGTGATGTGTGTGTGTGTATAACATCTATCTTTTATCTCTATCATCTATCTATCATCATATTCATCTAATTATCTTTCATTTATCTCTGGGTGTGTTCCTGTCCCTAAGAAAATGGGGTATCTTTCTAACAATTTTTCTAATGGGACACAGACCAGATAATACAGTAATTGTTATTTTCTTAATGATAACTTCTCAAGATGGTTTCAGTCTTGTCAGGTATTGAATAAACACCATTGGGATTTATGTGTGTAAAACAGCACTCCCCTGAGAAGAGCACTTGTCACTGCTGACCCATACTCATGAGTAAATCCTCATATTTCATCAGTTCAAGTATCATTCTAGTAAGAATTCTCTGAAATACTCTTACTGAGTTATCTCACAAGTCCTTACAGGTATTTCCCTATATGCCTCAAATTAGTGAACTGACCTTTAGCAACATAAATTGCTCTGGTGGTTTTTACCTGATGAGTTCTATAACCAAACTCTGCTTTCAGCAAAATCAACCATTATTTTACACAATAGCCTTCTCTGAAACAGAGTCAGGGTGCTAAATAGGCTTTGTGAGCCTTTTGCAGGGTTAGCAAATGAGATTGGAGACTTAGTCAAAGTGCCAGAATGACAGGAGAGTAGAGACTCAATTAGAGGCCACTTATTTTTGGGCTTGCAAACTTCCTTGACCAAGCTTAACACTTCTTCTCAGCTGCTCACGTCATTTGGTCCTTGCTCATTATGAAGCATGTTCATGAAACCATTTCATTTCTAAATTGCCTTTGGGGAAATTTAAGGTAATATTTTAAAATGTCATTCTAATAGATTTCTTCTTACTCCCCAACTTTTTATTTTGATTTTTCTATTTATCCATATATGTGAAAACAATAACCAAGAGTTATGTAGTACAGAATTTCTTATAGAGGGTGACAAACCTTATCATGATTGTATTCTCGGTTACAATTCTTTTTCTTGTGTCTGAACATTACTCTACAGCATTGCAACTAGGAAGCCTATAACTCAGACCAAAGGAATCCACGTTCCTGTGCTAGAGGGGCAAAGGCACTCATTACATCACAATAATTTTGAAAGCATCTGCTTTTCAGAAAAGGCGCTCCAAGGTGAGTATCACCTACTATTATCTAGTACTTTAATAATGTTAGTTTATTTTTAAGCATACTTAATACTACAACTTTGACATTCTGTATTTAGTATTTTGTAGATAGGAAAAGAAAACCTCTGAAAGGGGAAATTCTTACTATCTTCATGTCTCCTGGCATTGTTCACTGAACTTGGACAAACTGCTGGCACACCTATAGGACTACTATGCAACTATCGAAAGTAATTGTCAAGAATCCAAAATATCCAAAAATATAATCAACTCAATTAACTCTCTGGTTTGTTTTGAGTTCAAGACCAAAGCAGGCAAGACCTTGTCTCAAAAACAAAACAACATCAACAAATACTTTTTAAAACAAGGGCAGGCAAATATCTCCTCATGACACTTATATATCGCAGTGTCATGTTACCAGAGGAGGCAGAGGAAGAGTTCACATAAAGAGATGAGGAACTCACTATAAAGTCTTTGTCTCAATACTGTTATCCATGTACTCTGCCTGAGTTGGTGACAGTCCCCATCTGCTCTGCAGATGCATTCTTAGCCCTGCAGTTTGGGAGAGTGGGCAGGCATTCAGTTTTCACACTCTTCAGAACAATGACAAGACCCCTTATTGCTGACTCAAGAGCTGACCTCATCAGTTTCCAGAGCACAGTGCATACAGCTAGTCAGAGTCCATGTCCTTCCTTAGGAGCTTCTCCCACCTGTCTCAAATTGTCAGCATTCTACTGTTTTCTCTTCTTGTAACAATCACTCCTTAGCTCTTCATACCTCAACTAACTACTGGACTCCTCAGTACCAGTTTGTCTCCATTCCTGCCAGAGACTTTCTCATTGTCTCTAATACTGAACAGTATATTCTTACATGCTCCCTAAGACTACCTTCCCCAAAGTGCATTTCCCTACACTCTGTCATTACTTCCTGATTATTCGTCTACCATTTTGAGGTTGACATTTGTTTGGTGACTAGCACAGATAAGTATTAAGAAGAAGAAAGCGTTCAGTGAAAGTTTGAGTGGGTGAGTGACAAGGACAGACAGGGAGTTAGCACACACAAAGAAACAGCTGTATTGGATAAGTAAGTCATTAGTGACTCTAGATAGAGTTCAAAATTTTGTATGAAGTCCATACTATATCATTCCCTAATGGGTTCCATAATATATGTAGATTTTAGAAAAACATGATTCCACAGAAGGCATTTTTACCTTTAAAGAGGTAGTAATTGCTCTGAAAGTGTTGTGATGTAAAACCTATGCTATTTCACAAATTTATAATAGTGAACTAAAATTAATGTTATGTTATTTAGTATGTAAACACAATTGTTCATATTCTATAACAGAAAAACATCAGTGTTATAAGAAAATTAAAGGAAGTCAAACACAGTCAAAATTACCCTCAAGCAATGAATGCTATCTTAATGCATCTCTAAAATTGAGACATGACACATCAATCTCGAAAATTAGACATGCTCTGAGCTGCTTTTCTCCACCTAACAATTAGCATGCAATAATTATATTCGGCTTATTAATTTTTACTCAAAATAGCACACTAAAGTAGTGTAAAATATTCCAATCAGGTTTCCACTAGGTGAAAATATGAAGGTTATTTATGTAATTCACAAATATGTATAATTGTGGATAAAACTCTACCTGTCAAATTTGTATTTTAAGCCAGTTTTGGTCTTTACATATAAACATATTTACACTCATTTGACTTCTGGATAATAGTGTTGATTAAAATTACCATCAATGTTTTTAATTCATTAGATCTGTTTCCAGTGTTAATTAAGATGTGTCTCAGAATTCTTTATACTACACTCCTATCAGTTTGTGGAATTCAGAACATTTTTATTAAATGTTTCTTGTATGGATGCATTATAGTAAGGAAAGTGAAACCATCTTTCGAAAGCTTTATTGGAAATAATGATTTCTATTATGCTCATTAATATGAGTTTCTGTTTTTTTCTGGAAGGTTTTTGGGGTACAAATCTACAATCTACATACTAAACCAGCACAACGATAATTCAAATATAGATTAAGTGAGTAGGTTGATGTAGTAGTTACTTTTCTTGTAGCTATAGCAACATGCCTGACAAACAGAAATCTGAATAAGGAAGGATGTATTTAAATTTGCTGTTTAGCTATTTATCATGTCAGGGTATCCATGGTGACAGAGGCATGAGGTAGCCGGTCACATTTCAGCCACACTCAGGAAACAGAGAACAGTGACTCTCTTGCTCAGTTTGATTTTTCTCTCTTAGGGAGTCCTGGACACCAATCTGTGGATGGTGATACCCACAGTTAAGGTGGGACTTCCCTTTTTAATTAACCTAATTTAAATCAGCCTTTGTAGGCAGGTTTCACAACTTGTCTGCTGACTCCAGGTCTTGTCAAGATGCCAAACCATATAATGCATAACAGTTATTAATGCCATGACCAAAAGATGGAATGTAGTTTCCCTTAAAGATAGAAATAGCTACGATAGTTATTACAGCTCATAAACTAATACATACTCTTGAGTTAGGCATGAGAAACAATGAGATTCTTGATATTGGATCTAAGAATCAATCATACTTTTAATGTCTATAGGATATATATGTATATAAGTATATACATATATATTTGTGTGTATGTGTATATGTATATATGTATGTATGTCTGCATATATGTATATATGTATATAGGATATTATTTACATAGGATGTTGGAGAAGTATGTGCCTGCACCTTATACACAAACACTCCAACTAGAGTGGTGGTGAAATAGTAATAAAGAAAGAAAAAAACTTAAATAATATTTAGTACTTCAAACCTTAGTTCTGTTTACTTTTAATTTATTTATTTATCATTCAGTTGTCCTTACTAGATTTTTGTCAGCATTAAACAATGGTCTCTGTGGAAAACTCAATAGTCTCCATTGTCAGTCCTCAGAGAGACACTTCACATACCAGTGTCACTGATAGAGCTTGGTTCCCAGCCAATTTAAATAAAAGACTCAATGATTCCAGGGCTAATTCCCTAGGTTCTCTTCTCTCAGAAGACAGCCAGTTCCCCTTCCACTTTGCTCAGAATATCCAACCATAAATGAGTTATTTCATCTCATGTATGTGTGAGCATTTCCCTTTGCAATTCAGAAGGAAATTGTAAAACAGATTTTAATCGCACAGTGGTATACATACTTAGAGGAAATTTAACCATTCATTAACACTGAAGCTAGTAAAACTCACATCGATTTGCAAAGAATAAATAGGTTTTGATTCTTACTTTACTATTAATAGATGCTGTAACAGATAAAGTCCACACAGGGAATCACAAGTTATTGAAGAGATAAAATGATAAAAAAATTAACACGTAGATATTTAAGGTTTAGTGAACAAAATTTGAATGCCAGTATGCTCTTATTAATTTAGCCTGGAGAAGGGAAAAGACGGGATAAGGAGGTTCTAGGGAGTGGTCAGGGGGTGTGTCTCAGAGTATGGTCACGCCCACACGATGTTCAGACAGCCTCTAAGAGACACTGTGAGGACTGTGCTCAGCTTGGCAAGGGAGCAAGGGTACTCTGGAGAGGCATCTTTCAGGAGGTTCGTGCACACATGCCTCTCATGTTTGCCTATCTTCTCCTATTTTCTTGCCAGTTTTCACAACTAACAACGATCTTTTTCCAGGACCAGAAAGAAATTCAGAAAGATATATCAGAAAGAAAAAGTACTACCTCACTAGTGGGAAGACAGGAAGTTTGCACTCGGTAGGATTTCCACCCAGAGGAGTTGAAGAACTACCACCGTTACTAGAAGGGTCCTGCTCTTCACCGAAGGCTGATCCCAGCTAGAAACAGGACAGACTTTCTGTCCTCTTTTTGAGGCTCCATTTCAGACATAAAAATTATATATTAGTTTGAAAAATGTTGTGGATATCCCTGGGGCTGTTTGTAATCTGCTAATTCTGCCCTACTGGAAGGAGCTTCAGACAAGGAGTGAGTTACACCTGTGACTTGTGACCCAATCCCCTAATGAATAAAGGAGCCAATCACTGGGCGTGGAGGCGGACTTCCAGGTCGGGAGAGGAAGAGTGGTCAGGAGAGAGAGAGAGAGAGAGTCCTTTTGGAACGGGGACAGCATGTAGGTAAGATGTAGCTACTAGAGTCTGAGTCTCCTGGTATCATGGTGGATACAAAAGGATTTGCCACCAGAGGAATGAGATTTTGATAAGGCTTACAAGATTAGGCTTTAGTTGTTGCACCCAGAGATTGAGTTGCCATTGTTTCTATGTTTCTGTTGCATTTTCCTTCACACTACGGCTCGTCTGGGTTCCAGAGAGAAAGGAACGGTGGCAAAGCATGGATTTACCTAATGTGCACCACAGAGGCCATGGGGGTAGAGAAGCATGGGGCTGGCATGGTAGCCACCCGCCAGTGGGAACCTAGTGAGCTGGGTGGAGAGATCGTGGAGCTCTGACTCAGAGCTCCATGAGATAAAAGCAGGTTGGCCATTGCTCGCCAGCGCATGGCTGGCCAGCCCACCAGGGATGAGAGAACCAGGGAATAGCGCAGGAACATGTGAAATATATATATATACACACACCTTCGTTTTAATACTTCCCGCTACAGAAAACTAATTTAGGTAATATAATTTTCAGGTCCCATAGAATTTGGGAACTTAGTTGAAGTGGTTAGGAGATGCAGTTTGTACAGTTACAACCAATTCAGACAAGAATGCACTGCTTAGGGCAGTAAAATAAGTAAATAGATATCATAAGAGCAAGAGAAATCTTCCGGTGTTTTAAAAGGTGTGCCTCATGAAAAGCTGGTGAGTATGCCCAAACACTTCACTGATTCAACTGAACCCATGTAATAACAAGTCCAGGCCATGATTATTTTCCCAAACCAGAGAAGGTAGGGTACATTCAGACGAGTGTACTCATCATGTATTCTATACTTGTATGAGGATCCCCCATGTAACACAATAACATATAACACATATAACATAGACATATAAAATTCAGAAATTCTGTCAGAAATTTTAGAACATAGTAATTATGGTAAACAAATCTTTCATGCTGTTCTTGAAATTCACAAATGATAAATTTATATGTTTCACCCCCCAAATTGGCAGGATCGTAAGCATTTGAAGTAATTAATACTAATCAGCTCAGTGTAGGCCTTTTTGTACCTATTTCAAACCATTTGATATATATATATATATATATATAATTTCATTTACCAATAAAGCAAATAATTTTATTGGTCATTTTATTTATTTACATTTCAAATGTTGTCCCCCTTCTCAGTTTCCCCTCTGCAAACCCCCATCCCATCCCTCTCCCCTTTGCTTCTAAAAGGGCACTCCCCCACCCACCCACTCCTGCCTAAACCTTCTAGCATTTCCCCTTCGCTGGAGCAACAGGCCCCAACAGGACCATGCTCCTCCCCTCCATTGATGCCAGATTAGGCAATCTTCTGAAATATATTTTGCAGGAGCCATGGATACAACCATATATACTCTTTGGTTGATGGCTTAGTCCCTGGGAGCTCTGGGGGGTCTGGTGGGTTGACATTGTTGTTCTTCCTCTGGGGTTGCAATCTGCTTCAGCTCCTTCAGTCCTTCCCTATCTTCCACTAGAATTCCCAGGCTCAGTACAATGGTTGGCTGTGTCTGCATCTGTCTTAGTCAGGTGCTGGCAGAGCCTCTCAGGGGACCGCCATACTGGGCTCCTGTGTAAAGATGAAAAGCATCTGAATGCCTACAAGAGCTGAAACTAACTTTCTGATAGGACCGATAACTAACAGCTGTCCTTCAACTCTGCACAAGGTGAAACTAAACCAGCCTCTTTCTCATACAGTTGTTATCTGAGATAATGTTACATGGTAGTTTGAAGTCTCTTGCCTCAGAACAAAACCAGACTCTCCATTTGAAATAAGAGTATCAATGGGAGTGAAGGAATGCCCAGTACACAACTGAGGAGCATAATGATATTTACCATGTGTTCAGGCCAGAGAAATTGAAGCTGAGAACTAGCAAAGTAGACATAAAATAGGAGTGGATATTTTCTCAGGAAAAAAAAAAGATTAAGCAGTGAACACAGTAGATCTTATTCAATATAAAGAATAAAGGTTGAAGAAGATCACTCTCTAGTTTCTGGCTTTGGAAGATGGGGACTAGCCATCTATCAACTAAAAATCAGAGAAAATTTTAAAACTTCATTGAGAGGAAAGTAAATATGTTCCATTTTCAGCTCATCAATTCATTGCCTACACATCCGCAGAACTTCTCCTATCATTTGTGCCTTCTGCCTTGAATACTGGATTTCCTTTACAGTCGAGTAAATCCAGTATTTCTTCCAGAATAAAGCTGAAGCTATGAAGCAATACCTCCCTCTATAATCTTGTACATTATAGAGACTTCTGGCTGCTGCTCTCATCCTGCCCAGAAGAGGCGTGTTCCAGGACTAGCATGAAGATTGTGCTGCACTAGATTCATAGTAGTATTTGAAGCATTTTTCTTTTGTAAATGTTCGAGTTGGAAGAGATTTAATTCCACCTCCCACCTATTTTTGATCCTCTATCAAAATCTAACCCAACTTTAACTTCAGAATGCTATCTATTCGTAAGAGGTAAAAAACCATCTAGAATTGATTACTTCTACCATTTATCCTTACTGCCCCACATTCTCCCTTTTGTTATAATTTCACAACATAACATTTACTTAGCACAGCTTTCTCTCCTAGACTTTAAGCACTTAAAAGCTATGAGGGTCACGCATATCTTTTAAAAAATACCCTATAAACAAAAACATATATTACCTTATTCATATGCTTAATCTGTTGTGCATATGTACATAATATTGTATACACAATGAGAAATAACATTTTAAAAAGAGCCAAAAAAGGCAATTTATAAAATAACCCACAAAAATGGTGAAGAAACAAACAAACAAACAAAAAGTGACAGTGAGATTCACCAGTTGTCAGTGGCTCAGTTATCGTGACTAAGACAGCTTTAAACTTCTAAAACTTCTTGAACATTTTCATAGAGTGGGTACTTTAAAAAGCTTGAAATTGTAAATCATTATTGTCAGAAACATGTAAATATTCTCTGACTTGTGTGCCTGCTTTCCAAGTGAGGGCTATCTTCTAAGCACGGCACAACTCATAAGAAATGCAGTCAAAATGAAAACCATTTTATGTCCCATGCTTGGAAGGTGGGTCTAACTCAAACATTCATCATAATTAACAGGAAGGAAGGACATAGCCGGTCATGGTAGCGAACTTCATCCCAATATCATCCAAACATCAGCTTTCCTACAAGTTCCCCACAGAGCTCAGCATTATCTCACCTTTCACTCAAATGAAGCTGATCTCAATTTCCCTCATCTTTTGTAACAGCGTTAATAATGCTTCAAAACAAATAATTTAAGATAACATTTCAGGCTGAGCATGAGATATTAGGAAAGAACACAATTTACCAAATAAAAAATGGGAGTCAAAATTTGAAAATTTCAGTTTGTTAGAGCTACAACATAAGAAAATAACAAATTGATTTTAAAATAAATAAAACAATAAAAAAGGAATGAAAACACAAAGATACCTCAGCAGTAGTGCAATGTGATAAAACAGAAGGCAAAGAACTGAATTTTAACAACCAATATAACTGGAAGGGAGGAGTTCTTTAGTTTGAAAGTAGATTAAAAGGATTTGGGAAGATATTAAAACTAAGCAAGACAAGTTCTACAAATATGTGGTAGCCCTTCCCGAACAAAAAAGTAAAGAGTAGAGAACAAATTATTGAAAGTCAAACTTTCAGCAAGAAGCCTCTGAGAAAATATTTAACAGTAGAGATTGAAAAGTTATACTAGGCGCCTGAGCATATAAGCTTGCACGACCAACATAAAAATAAAATTACTGTACATCAAAGATAGGACGCACTGTTGGGCACAGGAAGGGATACTGAGATCATCCCCTATCCATTTTCCCAGCCATTCATTCTAAATAAGAAATGCAAGAAGAGGAAATGGGGGCCAACCTGCTTGTATTCCACAAAATTAGTTTTTGATTATAAAGGGCAAGAGGCCTTGTAACCATGAGAGAACTTGTTAGGTGTTCTGCCATCATAGGGGTGAAGTAGAGACCAATGGAGACCTTGACTGACTAGTGCTGAGAAATATATGATTAGTAGAGAATAAATAAAAGTTAGGTGATAGATATATATAATTCACAGTATTATTCTGTCCTTAATTTCTATCTCCAGTATACACCTTGTGGCCATGAAATACCACTTCCCAACAAATGAAGTAAAACTTATGTAAATATGTCTGATTTCATGTTTGTAACAGTGATGCCCAAGCTGCATTTGATGTGCCTTGCTAACCATACAGTAAAGAGGAGCAGAGACTTCAAGAATAATAAAAAAAAATTAAGAAAACAAGCTTTAGGTGGGAGGATATTTTGGAAAGTGTGAAACAATCCTAACTCTGGAATTTACAAATGTGTTCCGAATTGTTTTATTGGCATCATTCAAAATTATGTAAAATAATTAGTCACCTTCTGAAGAAATCAGGGAGCAAAAAATTTCATCATCTTAAAAAATAATGGCGAAATGAGCTGAGGAGAAGGGCGACCCTGTAGGAGGATCAGCAGTCTCAATTAACCTGGACCCCGGAGATCTCTCAGACACTGGACCACCAACCAGGCAGCATACACCAG
>CM052708.1:8164441-8176489 GCA_028551405.1 Uromys caudimaculatus
ATATGAGGCCCCAAACACATATACAGCAGAGGACTGCTGGGTCTGGGTTCAGTCAGAGATGATGCACCTGACTCTCAAGAGACTGGAGGCCCCGGGGAATTTAGAGGTCAGGTGGGGTGGGGAGTGGGGGATGGGGAGTGGGGACATCCTCATGGAGACAGGGGGTGGGGAGGAGGTATGGGATGTGAAACAGTCAGAGGGTGGACAGAGGGGGGAATAAAATCTGGAGTGTAAAAAATTAAAAAATAAAAATAAAAAGATAAATAAATTAGAGAGAGAGAGAGAGAGAGAGAGAGAGAGAGAGAGAGAGAGAGAAAACAGATTTAATGACCAGACAAATTCAGTAACTACTCTTCATTTCCAAGGAGTTATGTAGCTCACTCTAGTAGTCTACTTTCTTTTATTATATAAAACACAAGAAACTTAACTATGCCTAAAGCAAAGGCATTTATAAATCTCATAGCTTAAAGATAAAAGGCATGGTCCTTACATCAAGAGCTTCAAGGTTATAGGCATCACAATAGGATGAGGGTATGAATGTGTGAGCATGTGTGTGTGTGTGTGTGTGAGTGTGCATGAGTGTGCGTGAGTGTATGAATGCATGTGTGAGCGTGTGTGTTTGTCTGTGCATGAATGTGAGTGTTACTGTGTCTGTGTTTGTGTGGGGGGAGGGATATGTTTGAGTGCATGTGTTTGTGTATGCTTGTGTGTGTGTGTGTTTGTGCGTGTGTGAGTGTGTGTATGTGTGTTTTTGTGTGTGAGTATGAATGTATGAGTGTGTGTGAGTATATGTGTTTGTGTGTAAGTCTATATGTGTGAATGTGGGTGTGAGTATATGTATGTGACTGTAGGTGAGTGTGTTTGTGTGTAAGTGTGTGTATGAGTGTGTATTGAATGTGAGTGTGGGTATTGTGTGTGTGTGTGTATGAGTATGTGTTGCAGAATATTTTATCACACTGTGAAATCTGAGATTATGTTATTTACTGAAAGAAAACCTGTTTCTAGTTTTTGTATGGCTCAGCCCTTAGGATACAACTTTAATAGCTCCGCTGGACTACAGACACGCCCTTAGACACACTTTTAACTCAAACAAAGTAGGTAAAGTTAGTTTGTAAAGGAAGCAGCCGCGTTTGAAAATGATGTCTAATTGAGTGGCAGAAAAACTGACAAATCAGAGCTTCGACAAAATAGGATATACCAACTCTCACCAGAAGAGAGAAGACAAGGAAGGTAGTTGACCGAGCAATGCAGAGAAAGAAAGGAGATAGTTTTACTGGAACAGTTTGACAGTGACAAGGTACAAAAAGAGACCAAGCTAGATACGAGTGAAGACAGAATGAGCCAGAGAATAAGAAAGAGCTAGAGGATTAGAACATTGTCAAATTAGCACGAAGCCAAAGGGAGCAATTCAGGAAAAAGAGAGAAGACAGATTGATTCGCTAAACTTTTGAGTGGAGTTTGAGCCAGAACAACTAAGTTGAACAAGCCAGCCAGAGATCAGAAAGAACTGGGAAGGCTAAGCTTATTCAGCAGGAATTCTCCGAGGCTGAAAACATTCTAGGCTTACATAAGATTGTACGGAGTCTAGAAGCTTCCAGGACTGGATTTAGACACGCAGATGGAGGCAGTCAGCTTCTGAGGTGACAATTACTGCAGAATAAAAGTTACTGTTGCGTGTGTGTATGTGTGTGTGTGTGTGTGTGTGTGTGTGATCGTGCGCACGTGTGCTCACGAACTCATGGGCAAAGTGGAGGTTTTTATAACAATGTTTGTTTTTAGAAATAACTTGGGACTCCTAGAAGTACTGTTTTTATATTACCCAAGGAATGTTTTCCAAAGACCTAAAGACTCCCTTCTAAATCCCAAAACTTTTATAAAGACGTATCTATTTTATATGTGTGTACCTTTATAGATTCATGAGTACTATGTGAATACAGATGTTTGTGGAGGCCAGAGTGTTTCAAATCCCCTGAAATTGCAGTTTTAAGCAATTGTAAGTTGTAATATGTGGGTGCTGGAAACAAACTCTGGTCTTAGTAAACTCTATATGAAGGGAGACACTTTCAGAGGAAACTCAAAATTGGTCTCTAAGGCTATTTCTGGGACCATGTAGGAAGGTAGATATAAAGTCATACACACACACACACACACGCACACGCACACGCACACGCGCACACACACACACACACACACACACACACACACATATTCCCATTTCTATGCCAATCCCCATCTCTACGTGATTGCTGTAACTTCAGTGTGATCAAAATCTTGCTTTGTTGTAAATTCATTGAAGCACAAAACACTTTCACCTGTTCTATTCAGTATTTTCTTTCAGTGGTTGGGTGTGGGGAAGAGTGAGCCCTACTTTTAACTGTCTATAGATCTAGTTGCTCTATCTTCAAGCTATGAGGTTGGCTAGTAAAGTTGTTGCTCTTTTATGGCAATCCAGGCACAGTGTAACTATGTACAAAGTAGACAGTAAATGTCCTATTAGAGACACACTTTATCTTCTTGCCCGATTTTTATTTATATTCCTAACCAGTTCACTGCACTGCCGCCAAAGTCTTGCAAATCCACACAAAATCACAGGAAAACCTCTTTGTTTCTCATATTAAATGAAACTTTCACCGGTTTTTTATTCCAATCTTTTGTACAATGACAATCTTTTGTACAATTTCTACAGATTTTCAGCCTTACAATGTTTCTTCAATTGTTTCCTTCTGAATGCACCCCCTGCACCTCACAGGTGGACTTTGTCACATGTGGGAGTCAAGTCGTTAATTTACCTACTCAAAGCCATTTCACTCATAAATATTGCAGTCAAATAATTATTTTTCTAAGGAGTGACCTTTTTCTGTTCTTTTCATAGATCCACTCTTTTCTCTGAGCACACATAAAACTTTGATTTATCTTTATTGGTATTTAAGGTGATTACTCAGTGTTCATCAAAAACCAGAGAGTTCATAAACAGACCATTTCTACTGATATGCCACAAGTCATATTTCAGGGCGAAAGTATTCTTGTAGTAAGAGAACCAAGCACATCGTATCTTGAGGCAAGATAGGCATGGCTCTTTTGGTATTTGCCAGTAAACACAATTCACCAAAGCAAACTAAGATAGTATAGAACGATCCATTATTGCTAGCTCAGTTGAAATATCTCTAATGGCCTCGTTCATGATGGAATGGACATCTGCAAATACTGATAGAATTTTTAAATCACTTTTACTTTAACAGGTAATGGTCTGGAGATCTGGAGGACTATAACACACAAGGCTGCACTTGTTCTTCAAAGTGAGAGTTTGGATCCCAGGCAACGGTGCTTTCCTCCCGCAGAATGTTTAAGTCTGTATATTTGAGATGTATATTTGAGATTGTATTCTGCTTAATTTTATAATCAGATCCAATTAGTTAGCATTTAATTATTTGTTAAATAGTTCATGTCACCCTTACCACACAGTTATATTAAAAAAAGACACAGCCCTGTATCATTAAATAAATGAGTGTCTCTTCTTCATTAAGTAACAAAGGGTCAGTTTTATTCCACTGTGTATGTGGAGGTGACAGTCTCTTCCAAGGTCATCTTGGCACCGTCATGTAGACTCATTTGTTAGAGACTGACATAAGGATTTCACATGAGGAATCAAAGACAAACAATAGCTCTATTCAGCTAGACAACAGATTCTTTGTACAGAAATGCCTTGGATGGCTGAACGGAACACCCAGGAAGGCTCACGGACCCAAAGGCTGCCTTGATATTATGAATGTTCCCAGTCAGTGTGGACTCCTATCATGAGAGGTGACCAAGGACTCTAACACGGCCACTCAGAAACACCACTGACACATACTGAACAGGCGCCGAAGCCATTTACAATTTTTCTTGACGAGAATTAAAAATTTAAAAACCACTCATGGTACATAATACTGAATAAGAAAAATTAATAAATATTATAGCTTATTGACATGGAGGGATTTGAAGATGCAAAATCTCTCTGTTTTCTAAAGCCTAATATCTGAATGAACTTGCGGCCATATCCATTTTGTGTGATACTATTACTGTGAGCCACCTTCTGAAAATGAACTTGCTCATTGCTATCAAATGTGAATCATATAAGAACTTCGACGAATTTCAAAATGACTCAGATGACAGTTTTCTTATAACCTGTTGTCAATTGCACACTGGTTTACCATAACAGCATTGGACATTAAGAAGAAGGTCCAGCTGTTGAAGAGACATTGATTTTAGTGATATTAAGTTTGGCCTAGATGCAAAGAAAGAAAGACCTGGATTGTGCCACCAACATGGACACCCTACCTCAGCTCTTCATGTGGAAGGACATCAGATGTAGGTGTAGGTAGATAGAGTGAGGCAAAAAAAGGGAAGATTCAAAGATGCTGATCTTACTGTTTGAGGTTCTCAATGAATAACCAGATATATGTAAATCACTCAAATATAGGCAACTTACCTGTGATGCGAGACATTTCAATGCCATTCTGCTGAAACAAGAAAATATTTTCAATCCCTAGGACTGAAAACTATGCATCATAGATGGCTTTTTCTTGTAAGTAATCCTTCAGTTTATATTTAGTAAGCATCCACAGGCAGGATTACAAACAGAAGTACTTTGTAAAATGTGACAGTGTTGGGGCTGCAGAGAAAGCTAGGTTGGAAAGAAAGGGACACTTTTTGCTTTGAGGACCCATTTGGTTCACAGCATCATGTCAGATGGCTCACAGCTCCCTGTAACTGCACCTCCAGTAGAACCTCCAGTGGTCTCTGTGGGCACCTGCTCTCCCATGTACACACATACATTTACACACACACAAACAAACATACACACTCACATACACATACACACACTCATATACACACAACTCACATACACACACACATGCACACACAAATAATAAATCTTAAAAATAAAATATTAAAATATTAAATTAAATTATTTAGTATCATTGATGATTAAATAAAAATCATATCTAGATTGTAAGTACATAATTAGCTGCTAAAATTTTGCATATATTACATTATTTTTAATCCAACATTTTTGTTTCTTAGTTTTTTAATTAATCTATTTATTTATTTATTTATTTATTTATTTTAAACTCCAGGTTTTATTCCCCTCCCAGTCCACCCTCCAATTGTTCCACATCCCATACCTCCTCCCCGCCCCCGTCCTCCAAGAGGATGTTCCCACCTCCCACCCCCAATGCTCACTCTACCCCACCAGACCTCTAAACTCCCTGGGGCCTCCCGTCTCTTGAGGGTTAGGTGCATCCTCTCTGACTTAACCCAGACCCAGCACTCCTCTGCTGCATATGTGCTGGGGATCCCATATCAGCTGGTGTATTCTGCCTGGTTGGTGTTCCAGTATCTGAGAGATCTCCAGGGTTCAGGTTAATTGAGTCTGCTGGTCCTCCCACAGTCCCATTTGACTTTTTGAGATTACAAATGAACCATGAAATTTCTAGCTAATGAAGAGTACACATAGAAAATAAAGAACAAATCATGTATCAAGCAAAGCAATGGCCCATAACATTTCCTAGAACACTGTGTTGTCCAGCTCTTGAGATTGCTACAACTGCCTTTACCTTTTGACCAATGGACCAAACTAGCTCAAAATTGTAAAACAGAATATTGCAAAGCTATAAAAACCAAGAAGTGCAGCTCAGAACCCTCAGCCTTTTTCATTTCAGCAGACTATCCATGGGGGTTTCCTACCCATTTATTAAAAATTGATAGACAACAGCTATAAACACTTAGAAGCAACAAGCAGCTCAGATGAAGCAAACAGATGAGGATTTTTTTCAATGCTTGCCTGGAGTTTCTGACAATCATCTGTATCATAGTAGTCTCCCCAGTTTTGATGGGGCCTTTCTTATGACAACCTGGCCATTTCAGCAGTAATTGAAAACAAAGTTTTGCAGGAAAAACTCACTCCTGCCCCCCTGACACCTTGGCTGATGAGAAAACTGTGGCTGAATATATTTCATTGGATCTATTTCTCTCATAAAACAACACAAATTTTATCTATACCAAGTTAAATACCTTTAACATGTAAAAGAATGACATAAAAATTCCAATTTTGCAACATTGGAATGTGCGCCAATATATGTACAAACATATATATGAAGAGAATTTCAAATTAATTCAAATCAGCTCATAATTTTATTTCTGTTTATGTTCACTCTATTCCTTTTTGGTAATATTTTGATGTCTTAAAACCTGCTTAACATTAAAACACCTAATTAGAGAATGTATACATTATATATTAGTTACATATATTATATTTAAATAGTCATGTATAGAAACTATATATAGAAAATAATTGATTTTGAATTGAACAATTCCTAAATATAGAAGAGAAACTTTTAACTTTGAGTAAAAATTGTTTTACTATTGAAATTTATATATATTATATATATCTCCGAAAAATCAATTTAAGAAGAAATATCCATACCAAGTAGAATAACACATGTCCCTAGTTCAGCCAATAGAAGGAGGAAGTGCTCCACCTATAGTAGGAACTCCATAGTTATTTGTTTCATTGTAAATCAATTACTACATCTAAATAGAAAACCAACTTCTTTGTGCAAATTATTGTATATTTTGCATCACTATTGGTTTTCAGTTATTTAATCAATATATTTTGCTAAGAAAACAAGATTCCTAAATGAATGAGAAGTTGATATTTTAATCTTTGTAGCATTATTACTGAATATTTTTCTCCCACCAGAGGATTTGTATGGTGGAAGGCACTCTTGTGTGTAGTACAGGGTATCAAGTCAATCTGCACCTGAGGCTAATGTTTAGAAAGATTACTTCAGCTTCAGCCTTGGTAGAATCAGAGCTAACTGATAACCTGGAGCCATGTGCTTGGGCTATATTAACTTTGGCATTTTGTTCTCAGTTGATCACTTTCATTATGCTGCCACACGAATATATAAGAGTACGTGACATTGGAGGCTACAGATCTATCTATATAAAGAACAAAGTCAACACTACTTTGTAGTTGCTTTTCTTTCTATTTTTCACTTTTCAAAACTTTTAAATTAGAAGTTGTATCTTTTTGATGTGTAGGTATTCATGTGGGCATATGCTTTTGTGTGTGCACGTATCCTTGTGATGTGTGATGTGTGGGTGTGCGTGTGTAAGAAAGGAAGATGCTAGGTGGTATTCTTTACTGCTCTCCACTTTACTTTTTTATTAAGCTAGAGTTGCTGCCCACTGAGTTACAAGAATTGCTCCTCTTCATCGTCCCTGAGATGGGATTACAGACACTAGCCATGGCACCTGAGTACTTAGGTGTTTATTAATGACTACAATTTAGGTGAATACTCATGATTCATCTAATGGTAGGCACTTTACAGATGGAGCCATCTCCTCAGCCCTGGAAGTTATATCTTTCCTTCAAATGACTAATTAAACATTTCAGAAACTGTTTATAATCCATACAGTCAAAAAGAAAATCAATGTTGGGTGAGATTTTTCAAAAGTGAAGGTTCATGGGATTGAGGAGAGGGAGCTAGTGGAGGAGGGCGAACACGACTAAAGCACATATGAAACTCTTAAAATACTAACAAAACTGCTTATTTGTATGAGATGAATCCAGTTTGATAATAACAAAACAAGCTTAATATAGTAAAAGCATGTAATTTGTGTCATTAAACTGTAAACTTGCACGTTCGGTTGTTTAGTGGTACTTATCCACCTAGTCCACATAATTCATCAATACACATTGAACAGAATGTCCTAAAGATTGCTTTTCTTTAAAACTTTATAATTCTCAAAACTCCTCATGGCTCATCAGTTCTTCACACACAAGTATCATTTCCACATAATCCCTCTGGAGCAAAATAAATAAAAACCCAGGAATGGATGTCCTACACAATTAAAAGCAGGCTCTTTCCCTTGCCAGTTGCTCCTGTCTGCTTTTGAGTGCACAGCCATTGCATTGTTACATTCACAGTAATAGTTTCCTAACTGATATTTCAACACCAACCATTTAAAAGTAGGGCTATATGCTTGCACTCACAGTTTGTGATCTTTAGGGTCCTCTTGACTTCTCCGCTTCCTGATCCTCCACAGCCATCTTCGTCATCACAGTCTCCACTAGGTTGCTCAAGCATGCCGCCACCACTGCCTGGCTGAAGAAGCTCCCACTTGTTCGGTTTGGGTGATCTACCCTGTAACAGCTGAATACACATAATAACAATATATTTATAAATAATACATACACATTTTCTTAAAAATTCTCATCAGAAATTCAGAAATTAGAATGATTATCTTATATGAATTTACTAGTTAAGTGTAGCTACTAAATCAAGCCAAATCAAATCCCAATACTTCCTATATTATTAGAAATATTAATAGCATTCTGTAAGGGAAATGGCTGATACATTTACTTTGCTTGTATGGGCAAATGAAATTCGTGAAAACTAAGAACTGAGAAGTTAAAAAAAATGATTTGCAAGAATGTAAGTTGGACTTTAAATCTGTCCTGTACCATATACATTGGATAAAGAATGTCAAAAGGTTCTACACCTGTGTCTGTCCAAAATATGAGACTTTAGATAGATTCTTTTTGGACAGATAGAACTTTGTGTCTAAAGAATTTTTTTAAAAACATTTGAAATAATTTCTGGAACACTAAAAATATGACAGACAAACTTGGGTATCTGGAAAGAGCAATATTCCATCTATTAACTCTAAAGTGAGGCTTTGCGTAATGCTTTGGGAAACAAATTCAGGCCTTGTGCGTCTAGATGCTCTGGCTGAATGACTCTATCCTTCTGAATAAGCAATGTCTAGCCACAGTCAATTGCATTGTTATACAATATAGACCTCACTGTGAAAGCTTAGCTGAGAATTCTGTACCAGTTTATAAACGGACATTCCAAAGTTTCTTCAGACAAAATACTAGACTCTATCAAAAATCTAGTATTTTGGACAGACACACGTGCAGAATCTTTTGACATTCTTTAGGTTAAGTATATGATCCAATGTATATGGTACAGGACAGATTTAAAGTCTGACTTACATTTCTGCAAATTGTACTTTGTTTTTTTGTTTCTTTTTAACTTCATAGTTTTTAATTGTCATGAATTTCATTTGCCCTTACAAGCAATGTAAATGTAATAGCTATTTCCCTTACAGATTAGAAATGCTATTAATAGTTTTGATAATATATGACATGTTGGGATTTCTCTCCAATAACATGATGATATAAATAAGAGAATAGTTCACTCACAGATAAGACTTGTAAAAATAATCCTAGATGTGACATTTCCTTCCCTAAGGCGAGTTGGGCACATGTGACTAAACATAAGCAGAAAGAGATCAGATACTGTGGAGCAAGTGTCCCTCTGTTGTCCACTTAATGGACATTTGATTTATAATTCTTTGCAAAAGATGCAGAGTGGAATTTTTCAAAGAAGTGGTATTAGTGCACAAGAAGAGGTATTGAGCTGGCAGTCACATATTTATCAAAGTGACAGCATCTCATGCTCAAGGGGTATGAAGAAGAAAATAAGTTACAACAAATATGCATTCCATTAAGAATGCTTTTGTCATGCAACTGGACTTGGACGTTTATAAAGTTCACAATTAGAAACTAACAGGTCACAAATTCAAAACATTATAGTTTTTTTTTTCAATTTCTACTTTTCTAACTAAAACCTATGAAAACAATGATAATAGCTTAAAAAAATTCTTCTTTTATTTATTTATTTATTTATTTATTTATTTATTTTTTGATACTTTATTTACATTTCCAATGATTCCCCTTTTCTTTGGAAACCCCGTGTCCCCTCCCCCTCCCCGCCTCTGTGAGGGAATTCCTCCTCCCACCTACCCGCCCACCCATTCCCATATTCCCACCTTGACATTCCCTTTTACTGGGGCCACTAGCACCCTCAGGCCCAAATTCTTCTTGCTTATTAGCAGTTCTCAAAGAACATATCACTAGGGTTAAATCTGAAAGAGTAATTTCAAATTCTAATGAATCAAATGCTATTAATCAGTGAAACTTCTTTGATAGAGGTAAGAGGTTGATATCTATGCTTCTTCCTGGAGATGGGGGAGCGGATGTTTTCAATGGCTAAACATGATACACAGGCAACCATTACAAACTCAACTGTGAGGGGGTAAAGAGAAGCAGTTTCATTTTATAGCCCTAATCATTTATTATTCAAGTGTTCTACTTATCATGTAGCCAGCATAACCATAAGAGGCTTGGGCTATTGATATCTGAGATACTGAGATATGAATCCTCATTCTAACATACTTTGCTAGAAAATGTGGGTATGAGTGAATTCCTTGAATAACTAATTCAGCTTCCTTGCTTCTAAAATAATTACAAGATATCTGTGTGCCATTGCCATATAAAGAATAAAACAGAAAACAAACAAAATAATTTGAAAATAATGGTGCAATCATTAAAAATGAATGCATCTGATTAATATTATCAACTTTATTTCATAGTCTATTACAATATTATTTAAACACCCAATATTAATGTAAAGAATTATCTGATAATGAATCCAATTATGAAGAAGACTTATGTAAAATTATAGCAGAAGCCATGCTCTGATGATGTCTTGTCTCCCTTGACACTCACATTCTTTACTTTTTGCCATATCAACTTTATTTTCCTAAGAATTCTTATAGTGTTTTACTGGGATCTAGGCCAGAACACAGACAAAATCTTATGAACAACAAAACATAAATTTCCATGATCCAACCCAAGGAATTTGGTCTCAAAACCACAAACAGAAGTATGGTCACTGTAAAACAATACTATTTCAAGTTGAAAGTGATTAAAAATGTCAGAAAAAATTCTTTGATTTACAGTTGGTACTGCTCTAGATAAAGTGGGACCTGGGAGAATGGAGCCTATACATGAGGCATAATAAAGTTTCATGCAATAACTTCATTCACAGCAATTTATACTCCGAGGGTTAAAAGCAGTCACATAAGAAAAGTTCCTTTAACTTCAAGCTACATGCAATCAGAAGAACAAACGACATGCATCAAAAAACATTCTCCATAGAGGCATATAAGCATTTAGTTGAATAACAGCAGCAAGTAATATTGAGTAATCTAAAGTAAACTCACTCCTATCCACTCTACCTGGGAGAAGCACAAAACCATATTCTAAGAATCATTCCATGTTTTGAAGAAACTAAGGCCAGAAGAAGACAGTTGTCCTCTTTCTCCTTTTCAAGTGTTCTCACAAGCACTCAGAATTCTCTGCATATAACTCCATTCCTGGTCTGTGTTCAACAACGGTGAGTGATAAAGTAATATGGGACATTTATCACATCACTTGTCATCTTCTCTCTATTTGCTCCTAACGTTGGCATCAGACGAAGAAATATCAAAGACAGATGGATTCAAACTTTTAACATTATTAAATAAATCTATAATTTATTTTAGCTTATCTGTGCTGAGCAGATGTGGAAATAGATCCCAGAAGTTGCCACTTTAGTCCCTAGAAATGGAAAGTTGAATGTTGAAGGATATTTGATCATACTGTGAACCTCAAGATTGTATTATTTACTGAAAATACTTGTTACTAGTTGTGGTATGGCTTAGCTCTTAGCATTCACCTTTATTTCCTTTGGCTGGAATACAGAAATGCTCTTCATTCACACTTTTAATCCCAAACAATGAAGGTAAGGTATGTCGAAGGAAGCACCCATGATTGAAAGGTCTAATTGAGTGGCAGACAGAGTGAATTGACAGAATGGGAAAGACAAGCTACTTAAAGAACCAGCAGTTCGAATTTTGATGGGGATTGCGTTGAATTTGTAGATTGCTTTTGGCAGGATGGCCATTTTTATTATATTAATCCTTCCAATCCATGAGCATGGCAGATCTTTCCACCTTCTGAGGTCTTCTTCGATTTCTTTCTTCAGAGACTTGAAGTTCTTGTCATACAGATCTTTCACTTGCTTGGTTAGAGTCACACCAAGATACTTTATATTGTTTGTGACAATTGTGAAGGGTGTCATTTCTCTGATTTCTTTCTCAGCCTGTTTA
>CM052708.1:8176989-8208993 GCA_028551405.1 Uromys caudimaculatus
TGGAACTTGAAAATATCATCCTGAGTGAGGTAACTCAGTCACAAAAGAAGGAACATGGTATGTACTCACTGAAAAGCAGATATTAGCCCAAAAGTTCAGAATGGCCAAGTTTCACTTAACAGTAACCGCTGGACTGAGAGTGAGGTCCCAGATGGAGGAGTTGGAGGAAGGTCTGAAGAAGCTGAGGGAATTTGCAGCCCCATGGAGGGAGCAAGAGTGTCAATGGGCCTGACCACCGACCCCCCCCCCCGGTCCTCCTGGAGTTTGGACCACCAACCAAAGAATACACATTGATGGACTTATGGTTTGGACTTACACATATGTGGCAGAGGATGACCTCAGTGGCCATCAGGGAGAGAGGAAAGGCCCTTGGGCCTGAGGATGTTAGAGGCCTCAGTAAAGGGGAATGTCAAGGTGGGAATATGGGGATGGGTGGACGGGAGTGGGGTGGGGTGGGAGGTGGAATTCCCTCCTAGAGGTGGGTTGGGGAGGGGACAAGGGGTATCCAAAGAGGAGACTCAGAAAAGGGGAAACATTGGAAATGTACATAAAGTATCAAAAATAAAAAAGGAGGAAAAAAAAAAAAAGAAAAATTGTAACAAGGAAATGAAAAATAAAGAAAAAGGTTCTAAATAATATATATTGTGTGCCAGCTGTCATAATTTTATATATATGTGTACATGACTGTGAAAATTATACATGGAAGTATATATATATTGAGATTCGTTAGTATGATACCAAAAATGAACCCAGTTTTGTTTTAAAGGTATTGACATTTTTACTTTCATGTAGAGAAAAATAGAGTCTCCTAACTTTTTAAAATTGGAACAATGAGCCAAATTCCTTGTGGTTGATTATTTTCACCTTGCAGACTGAAATGAGCCATCAGATCTCTTTATAGAAGCTGCTCAGTTCATTTTGTTTGCAAAATAAAGTCCCTTTTCCTAAACCTCCAATCTCATTTCTTCCCCTACTACACCCAACTCCAATTTACTTTCTTCATCCTTATTAACAGTATTAAAATCATTTTTACCTGGCCAATACAGATGCAAATACTCGCAACAAACCATTGGACTGAGCCCGGAGACCCCAATAGAGGAGTTAGAGAAAGGACTTAAGGAGCTGAAAGGGATTGCAACCGCACAGGAAGAACAATATCAACCAACCAAACTCCCCAGAGCTCCCAGAGACTAAACCACCAACCAAAGAGTACATATGGAGGAACCCATGGCTCCAGCTATATATGTAGCAGGGGTTGGACTCGTCTGACATCAATGGGAGGGGAGGCCCTTGGTCTTGTGGAGGTTTGATGCCCCAGTGTAGGAGGATGCTAGAGCAGTGAGGCAGGAGTGGGTCAGTGGGTGGAGGAGCCCCTCATAGAGGCAAAGGGGAGGGGGAAGAGGGGGATGGAATGGGGGGTTGTGGAGGGGTAACTTGGAAGGGGGTATCATTTGAAATGTATACGAATAAAAGGATTAAAAATAAGTAAATAAAATCATTTTTACAAAGGACTCCTATTGCCGCTCTTGCAGATTTGAAAACATTTTACCCATAAACTCAAATGTTGCAACTCTCCAGCTCTGTATTTTCAACAACAGTTAAACATTATGGACTGCTCACCCTAAAAAACTGAACACATTTCACATAGTGTCATGTTAGGTTGACTAGACACAGACGTGTCAGGCTTTGCTTTACATTTGAGTTCTCTGATCTCTGTCACTGTTGTGCCAGTAATTTGAAAGGTCACTGCTCTGTTGGCATTTGGCTTATGCAACCCAGGCTGGCAAATGACAAAAGTCTTGTGATTTCTGTAAAAAGAACACTCCCTAAGCTATAATACTATACTTAAGTCTTTTAATCCCACACAAAAACTCTGTTTTTGACCCCCACACCTGATACTCCTCTACAATAACATAGTAATGTCTGTTGCCAGCAGGGGGTGATGGATCCTCTGGACTTGGCGGTGAGCCATCATATGTTTTAGAAATTGAACTGAGGTCCTTTAGAAGCCACTGCTTGTTAGAGTTAAGCTATTTCTCCAGACCCAATAGTATTAATTTATATTTACACTGCTACAATAGTTGATGATTTGGGATCTAGTATCATGGGAAGAACCTGAATTACTAGTGACAGACTTCTCTAGCAACAAAACACCACGTTCCTTTTACAGAGACTACAGGTATCATCATCTTCCATCATTAACGTAGGGTTTTCCTCTTGCCCTTTCTTTTTATGATGACATAGGACTGAGATTTGTGTCCCTCAGCCTGATGTGTAGCAAGAATTGTCCTTTCATCTCCAGTCGATTGCCTTCATCAAATGACAAAAAAACAACCAACAAAACAACAACAACAACAACAACAAAATCTAGGAAGAATGACAACGGGTGAAGGAAGCGAGACTCCTATCATGATAGAGGGTTATGAAATTGTTCCCTGTTTAGCAATGTTAAATTAATCAAACTTTCCATTGTATTCTACTGTGGAGTATTGAAGCTCATTTAGAATCTACTGTTGACAACTATTCCAGATTCTCTTCACTGTCAAACTATGCAGAACATGTCCTTGGGTGCTTTGCAAAAATGGAAGACTCCCTTAACGTTTCAGCGTACTATAGGCTTACTCTGAGAGGAGCTCAGCCTACCCCAGTTAGAATGACAACCTCAAGTATGCCAGATGGTAACAGGCTTTATGATTCACAAATGTTGTCCTAATGTCCACCTTTGCCAGGAGATTTCTTTAGCCCATCTTTCTTTAGGTGAACTATAAAATGTTGGACAATCATACATGAAATTTAAGTAAATATTCTGAAAATCATTTCAGTAAAACAACAAAAAATAAGTATTGTTAGTTCTCTTGGGGAGAGACTACAAATGCTTCTTTCACATAGATTTCATGTGAAAATCTGCCTCTTGCTTCTTAAAGATGTGCACTTGAGCAAATTAGCTCAAGCTTGCTGTAGCTACACACTCAGACCAACTTAGCAGGTGTAACTTACAGCTCTAAAGTTTAAAAAATATTATTTTATATTATTATATATTAGTATACTCCACCATATAAAGTAACACACACACACACACACACACACACACACACACACACACACACACACACACACACACACACAGTCGAACAGTTAGTTATAAATTGAATTGCATTTTCCTATGACAGGTATTGAAGCTGTAGCACATGGTATTTCAGAATGTGATGTCATTTGTAATAGCTTTTATAGGTAGCAAAGATCAAATTGAAGTATTAGGTTGAGTCCTTATGCCATAGCATTAAGGTCTTATAAAATATGTGCTTAAAACACTGGCCACTTTGTGCAAGGATCTGGGTTTGATCCTCAGTACAAAAAGTAAAGATAGTGATGTCCTGAAGATCTCAGTGCATACTTGCTATTTGATAAGATTTTTCCTGATCTATTAATGAATCAAATTATGTTACCGCCTTCCTGTAGGTCTGAAATTGTACTATATGAGAATCTGGATATAAATATTGTTTCGGTGAGAACCTTGGACGATAGATGTCCGTGGTTATATCTAGTTCCTGAAAACACTGTATATGAATAGTAATAGTCATTGTTTATATTTTAGAAGAACTAACCAGATAATTCACCATTCTTGGAAATCTTTTCCTTTCTCTATCCCAGACTCCTCTCTCTCCATGCATGTGCATGCAAATATAATGTGTTAATCATAGAAACAACTTCTATAATAAATGCAGGAGTAATTCTGTGTTTTCAAGTTTCTTGAAGCAATATATAACAAGTATTTTTCCAGTGAAATCAATTGCTTCCTGTAAAGTCAGAACGTCTGTCTGGAATTGTCTGTCTCTCCTTGTAAGTGGTTGCCCTTTCTGTTTCTTGCATTTCTATTCCAGTTAGACATTTACTGGATCATTATCTATCTAAATAAGTTTTACTGTGCTTCTCGTTGTGGATAATTTCACTGGCTAGAGAAGTTTATGTAGGCATAATTTTTTCCTCAGCATGCTGAAAATACTGTTTCATTGTCTAGTTTCCATAGTTTTTGTTAAAACATTTTCTTTTGCTTCTCCACTTGCTTTACATTTTATTTTGTTTTGGCTCAATGGTTCAATACAGTATCTATTTAATTTTTTTTCTAAATTAGGTTGCTTCAGTTTTAAGTTTCTTGAAAGCAAATTGTCATCTATTCTTGTTTGCTCCTCCTGTTTGGAGAGAGGGTACTTCTGCATATATATGCCAGGCTGGCCTGGCACTTACGACTCTCTGCGCTTTGCCTGAAGAGTAGGTAGAGTAAGGCACATTGTACCAGCTGCCTAAGATAACTTAACCATGTAATCTATGACCTTTAGTGGTTTATCTGAAAGAGAAGTATGTAATGGCACTAGTGACTCTGCGCCCTGCCACCATCGGCAGAACTCCTCGGAACCTGTCTCTGAAAGTGTGCTGAGGGAATAATTTACTTTGGCTCCTAGCTCAGAGGATAATGGAGGAGGAATCAGCAAAAGACCTTGGGTCCCATATGGGAATGAGTGACAGCCAGAGCCATCAGCATCTATTACCAAAATCCCCAGAGGAAGTAGGGACAAACAGAGAGAGACTAAGTCAGTATTCAGTTGGCTTTGAAAGACAGTAAATATCAGAGGAAAGGCTGATGTGTGGAATCTGCCTTTACCTGGCAGATAAAGACCCCAGGGTTTTCACAGTGCAAACAAGAGAGAGAACAAGGCACCTCAGTCATCTCCTGGCCTGGTACATGTTGACTAAAAAGAGGTTTTGACATGGCCAATAGAATTATTTTTTATTTTCTCCTTTATAATGCACAAATATGGCTATATACAGAGCTCAGTGTGTTAAAGCACTTGACTCAATCTCTAGCACTAGCAAAAATTATTGTATGTATTATATTGCATAAAAGTGATTCATTTTATTAAAAATTAGGCCAAAGATGAAATCTATGATTTAATACAATCTTTATGCATTTCCATTTTAAATGCCTATCAGAGTGCTCTGATTGATATTTACCTATCATTCCTTCTTCTACTTCCCTGTATTGGCCATGTGCTCTTTTGGATGGTGGTGACTTTCTTTTTATCTATTATAAACCTAAGTCTCAGGTTTAGCTGTCTAATTGTACTCCATTTATTAGAGAATGTTAGTCTTTAAACTGCTAAACACTTAACTCACACACACACACACACACACACACACACACACACACACACACACGAACCATATAGGATTATGCTTCTTGAATATTATTTAGTAAAATCTATATAGTTTTATTTGTAGAGAGTTTAAACAACACAACAACAAGACAAAAAACCCTATGATTTATTTGGTAAACAAAAGTCACTGATTTTCATTTGACCCTTCTTTTTGGGCCATATTTTATACTTGTTTGCTTTCCTGGGTTTTGTTTGTCTGTTGAGATTGGGTCTCTTGGAGTTCATGTTAGTTTTGACTCACTGTGTAACCAAAGCTGCCCTTGAACTATGAGCCTCTGGCCTCTACCTTCTAAGTGCTGGGTACATGCATGAGCAACTATGTCTAGCTAATAATTTAGTTTTAAAACAGTGTCAGGGCAGCTTGAGATATTTACTTTTGGCCCACATCAGGCTTCTCTCAGCCTGCCTTCTCTCCTCCCAGTATTCAGGGGCACATCTATGTTTAGGTGCTCACTCTTTCTTTCCTAGAGGTGAGCAACCAACACATAACAATATGGAGTGCTTCTTTTGGTTCAATGTCCTGGAGGTCAAGATTTGGGGAAGTTCAGAAGCTCTGTCCTTATTGGAGAAAGCACTTCACTGAGGGATAGCTTTGACAATATATAATCTTGCCCTACTTCCAGTCCAGTTTCTGTATCATGTTTCAGGTTACTGAAGTGATCTCTTGCTGTTCTTGACAGTATATCTGCTGCCTTGCATCCACCCTGCTGTGATGGATCCTTATCTCACCAAATAATAAACCAAAATAATTCTCTCTTCCTTAAGCTGCCCTTGGCCGTGGTGTTTTATCACAACCACAGAAATGAACTAAGACAGCCTTAAGTATGGTAGGACAGCCTGAATCAGTACAGAGCATCACAAAGCAAGAACTGCTTGGGGTCTGGGTATCATAGCACCAACCACTCAGATACCAACCTCCATCAAATAGGACTGGTTTACTGAACACCACTCAAAGACTGATCGATCATATCCACAGGTCAGTCTTGGAAGCTGACTGTGATGTTGAGTCAAGATCCTTTAGGGCTTTTTAAGCCCGAGATCTAAAAATATCAGTGCCAAGTTATCCTATCAACTAGTATTTAACGATATGGGACTTGCTTAGGAACATATTTTTGTTGTACACTTATCCTGCTCCCATTGGTTGGGGTATTCAACTTGCCTTGTCTAACATTCTTATCTTAACTTGTCAACCAGGATGGGCCTTGTCTAATATTCATGTCTTAACTTGCCAAGTAGGATGTCAGTTCCCAAGGAGGTCTTGGAAAATTAAACTTTACTTGACCCCTACTCAAAATGGAAATCTTCTTCCAAATAGTTTCTTATATTGGTGCAGGTGTCTCTCTTATATTGGGATCCATCCAAGACATAGCTTATTAAAGTAAATACCATAAACATTCGTACACAGGTGTAAGAAGTGATGCTGGGTGGTTGGTTCGGGTCCAAGCTTGTTGTGGCTAACTATACAGAGCAGTTCTAAATGACTTCTGTTGCAATTGGTTTGCAAGTACACCAGAGTCCAGAACATCCCAGTAACAGTGGTAACAGCAGATGAGAACGTTTCTTTATAATATTTGCAACAGCACAAAATAGCAAACTATTCAGATAACAGTTACCTAGGCCTTAAACATTTTACCTAGGCTTTAACAAGAACAAGGATTACTCCTGTGTATCTTCTGGTCTTTCTCTTGTTATAAAACCACTGAGGTTCAGTCATGGAAACTCCACTCAGATAAGTATAATCCAGAACATAATCTCAAAGATCCACCTATTAATACCAAGTCAGATTAGCCATTACCCCCTTAATATGCTACAATGGAATTTAATCCCAACACATAACACCCTAAGAGACCCCCACTTCCTTTCCCAAACCACAGCAACATTTCTTACCACCACAACAAGTGGCACCCTAATCATGAATGGAACATTGTGTCGCTCCAGTGAGTCCTGTCCTGTAGGGGAGGCGATCACACAGCTGTGGGGATAATGAGGTAGAGCCACATTCCTGAGACTGGTCTGCACTGCTCACAATACATCCACGATAATGTATATATCCATGATAATGAATGTATACAGCCATGATGATGATGTCCCTTGTCCTCCTGCACTCAGAAGTTTTCCATCCTAATGGACAGAGCAGTGGTCTCTATTTTTAAAATCCTCATCTTCCCCTACAGAGCTGAGTGTGTAAATACAGAAGTTTGCTTCTATCTTACCACCAACCTCTCTCATGACTAGTACAGTAGAAAAATGATGTACACCTGGTTAGCCATGTCAGCTTGAACATTTTACAGCAGGGAGGGTCAGTGCCTCAGATTCTATGTTATGACGCGTTGAGCCACGCAGTTTTCACCACATTTATAGTTGGTAAGTATGGTGACTTCTTTGTAGTCTCTATTCCTCCTTAATCCCTGGGCTTCTATTAATGAAGAAATTCTAGCTTAGATTTTCTTTTATCTCCTTTTTACAATGTCATTTTTTTTGTAAAGCATTTTATGCATTGAAATTTCCAGTAGGAAATGTATTATTCCTAAAGAGCTTGTACTATGAGAAGCAACTGAGTATTATGACCAATTGTTCATGTTTAGTTGTGATATCCATTTTTTTTTCAGTTATTTTTCCCAAATTGGATCTTAAAGTATAATTTTAAGCCAAGAACTTCTCCAGTTTCCCATAATGTCATATAAGAGCCTTTAATTCTAGCAAACTATTTTATATATTATGCAACAACTTTTCTTGATAGTTTATTTATATTGTTTATTCCAGTGTACCTTTGAGATGCCAATTGAGTTACACAAATATTTACTATTTACTATTTACTATTTCTTAGCCCATGACTGTACCAGGAATAATAATAGTAAGAAAAGACAAATCCCCAAATCACACAAGTTTCCTAGTACCATATCACAGCTATATCTAAATGCAGTGCTATTAACCTTTAAAGTAATAACTTGAAAGTTATTCACTGAAGAAATATAACTTTCTATGAAATATTATATACACTCTATTTACAACAAATTAAAATATTCAATGGTTTATGTTTTGGGTTATTTACAAGGATTTCCAACTTTGCATACATATTTAAAAAACAAAAATGTCATTTTGGGTTTTTGTTCATAGTATAGGTATGGTGTTCATAAATCGTGTCTCTGAAGTTTGCTGACCTTTATGTACTCACTTTCCTCTCCGTGTTTACAATTTGACTGTGCTGTAAAGGTGTTGCCATTAACCAATGAAAATAAACACTGAAAGGTCAGTGTATGCTTTATAATGGCTGCTTTCCAAAAAAAAAAAAAAAAATGTGCAAGGCATTCAAATTCTGGCACATATTTGCAAGTCCGAACGGGTAAAATAAATCCATGGTGACATAAATGAGCCTCTGACTCCACATAAAATGTGTGACAAACATGGTCAGAAAGTCCAACTACCTGTCCTTTCTATTTTAATATTTTAAAGCCAGTTGCCAAAGTCCAGCAAACTAGATGCAGGAGACACGTCTGTCTTGTATGTCATAAAACATGATATTCTTGGAAATATTTTCAGGTAGAAAGCTTCAAACATCCAATTTGTGCACATTTATAAATTAGCCTATGTATATATTTTGAAAGTACTCGAAAGTATTTATAATTTATGTTATGGTAGCTATTTGTTTAATTTATCTCTTACTTATAAATGGCCGATAAGTATATGATGAGACACCTTGATTTCCTCGATTAATTCTTTCAATGTGTGATCAAAACAAAACTAGGATTAGAGGATACATATTTCTTTCTACTGGATAAATTTGATGAGAACATACATATCCATTTGTTTCCAGAGGCACTTTAATTATTACTTGTGAATAGCATGTAGTGATCTCTCATGTTTATGGGAAACACTGTGATATTCACTACACGGATACAACTTCCATTCTCTCCAACTGTGAGTCTCTAGTGTTGATGTACTTCTATTCTCCTTAGCATCACTTCTCCGTATCATTTCTTCCCATCTGGAACCTTGGAGCTCTTACCTTCTAGTACTTCACACAACCTAAAGTAAGCCGTGGGACACTGACCTCACTCCACATTGCTGGAGAAGGCTAGAGTTTATAATTTTCTTCTGTGTTTTAACACCTACTAATCCATCTTTCTTGACTCCCTCTTGGGTTTATTGGCCCAATTAGGGTAATTACTAGCATATATTCATATTGTAGGCTTAAGGTTCTCATATAAAACAAAATTTGTATGTTTGATCTCTCTGTCTAGCTTAGTTCACACAGTATATGGCATGTCTCTTCCATGCCCCTTTCTACAAATAACAGGATGACAGGATTTCACCCTCTGTGTGGCTGAGGAGCATCTGCTATCAATGTATAATACATGTTATTATATACTCATCAATTGACTGGCACTCAGCCAGAAGAATAGCTTGATAAAATGTCAGACTTACATTTAGGATTTTTAAGCAATGTTTATTTCTTCATCATGATTATATTAACTTACAATCCCTTTAATAATAGGTAAGGAGTCTCTTTGTCAATAGCTTCATAACATTTATTATTATACTTTGATTAAGAGTTGGGCTTACTGGTTTTGTTGTGAATTTAATTCATAGCTGATAACATTAAGCCAGTTTCCATATATTTCTTGCCTACTTGTATTTCTTTTTACCAGAAATATTATTTTCTCATTTTGTTCTGTTTTAATGTGTTTTGCGTGGTGTTTATGCAACAGGGTTTTGTCATGAAGTTCAGACTGACTTCGAACTTGGGATTCTTAAGATTTATGTCTCTTAAATAATGGTATTGGAAATGTGCACCACCATTTCTGACTCTTGTCTTTCCAATTGTAACTGAAACTTTTTCAGTAAATTTTTATTTCTTTAGGTAATATAGATAACATTTCTTAAATTATTTACACTAAGCTTTTTGCCCCTCCCATTTTTATGACAATTTAGCCTGTATAGGATTATAAAATAGGCCTCCAATTCTAACATTTACTGACAATAAATCATATATATATATTTCAAAAACAATTCTCCGGTATATATACAAGTTATAGCATAATAAATATGAGATAAGATTTTCAGGCTAATGATATGAATGTGCTTGCTTATTTTCACATGAAGAATTAAATCTTGGCTGAATATTTGACCTTGCAGATGTAGAGGAACATAAATATTTTTCAGAGGTAATGAAAAGTCTGATTTTATAATTATTGCTAAAATTCCAACTTCACATAATATGTAGTATAATGTGGAAGACATATTTAGAATCAATATAAAAATTCGGATTTTTTAAAATGAAGATCAGGTAAGCCACTCTGATAACATTTTCCAAAATTCCAAACACATTTCAAAATTGTACTAATATAATCTGACACAGGAGATCTCTATTCTGTTCCACTTCTGTTTGTTCTCATGAAAGCACCACTGTCTTTTGGTTGTGGTAGTTTTATAGAATGTCTTGAAATCATTAATTTTTTTCATCTTTAGGTTTGTTCATTCTGTTCAGTATTACTTTAGCTACATGGGAGCTTTGTGTTTGTTCATAAAATTTTAGATCTGTATTTTCTGTTTCTGTAGAGAACGCCACTGGTAATCTCACTGAGAGTGCAGTGAATCATGATTGTTTCGGTAGTGTATGTATTTTAACTGTAAAAAAATCTTTTAATATACAATACGAAAAATCTATAGTGTGCAATTATTCTTCAGATTTGTTCTTCAGGACATACTGGTTTTCATTGTATCATTTCCTTCCCTCTCCAGAGTACAACATGAATGACTTCTAGACCAGTTCCTAACAGGGTTTTTGTTGCTTTCTCCTGGGTTTTACCCTCATTGTTTACATTTAAAGCAACACTCTAACCTTTTGAACTCTGAACAGAACTGCCCACTCATTTGCTCCAAACTTTACACTCTTCATATCTTTCTACTGTACTCCATGATCTGGCACTGTGAATCTGGCGAATGGTAGCTAGCAGTGACCATTCCGCATGCTGGGTATTATGCTGAATTGAATCAAACTCGGCTGATGGCCTTCTTTGGCTTCTTTATAATTCTAAAAATCTTCATATTGCTCTCAGTAACTAGTTCTGAAGGACTATAAAACAGGCAGATTTACCAAAACAATGACCCCTGCACTGGTACAATTTTCTGTATAATGTTTCTTGTCGCTGTGACTGAATGGCTAACTGAACTAGCCAAAGGAAGGGAAGGTTTGGCTCAAGGCTCAGGATATATGGTCCACCGCTGCAGGTCAGGGATGCAAGCTAGAGACTTAGCACTGTGCTGGCAGCAGGGGGTTTCACTACAGTGGGATCATGACTCAGGGATCCAAGAGCACAGAAAGATAGAACCATAAACTTATACCAACCTCCCCTCTCCTGTCAGCAGTCCACTTCCTCCTTTCAATTTGATCTTCTAAAGCTTTTGCAACCCACTAAACAGCCCCTTTAGCTGGGGTCCAAATGAAGTGTTTAGTTATGTGAGCCTATGGGGTAATCTTTCACCTTTGCATTGCATAAACGTTTTCAGAACATTTGCAAAGAAATACAATTAGAATGACTAAAATTGTGAAGACTGTGCCATGAGCACAGTCTGTCAATGTCATGGAAAAATATTAAACCATACAAAATCAATGGAGGTTTGTTTCTTTTCTGAATGGACAGTAAGTCCAGTTATGTTCATTCTGACAAGACTGATTACATGACCTTACTTAGGGAAAATTTTTGAGAAGTTGGAGAAACTGTGTTTTGGAATTATGTCACATACAGACAGTACGTTCTAAGGTGTGAGGATAAGCACCTAAGCACCTAATTAGGCACCAGAAGGCAGAGGAAGGGGGTGGGTGGGACTGTTTTCACACCTTCCTGCCACCCAGAAGGAGCTAGAGGAAGGACATGTTGGGCTTCCAAGATGTTTTGTAGCTATTAAAATGTAAAAAAATAAATGTGGTCAGCAGATCATGATGTAATATTGCTAAAACCAAAGTTGCTTGATGAGACCCCAGATTGCTGCTGTTGCCATGAGGAAAAGGGGAAGCAATAAATGCCAGAGATTCCCATTCACAAGTACACTTTTTCTCACAAAGAGAAACAATTGTTGCCCTGTCTGCTTGTGAACCTGTTTTCCTAGTTGTTACAGGTGCTGTGGTCTGGGAACATTGCTGACTAACATAGCCAGCTGTCTAGGAAATGACTTACTGCACACTGGTAATGTAGATGGAAGGGAAGGTGACTTTTCTCTGACCTTGATTTCATGAATGAACACGGCAATTTGATGAAAACTTTCTTTTAATGCAATTAAAAATTTTTGTTGTGCATTATAAATGTATAAACAAAACTGATTTGGCTTGTTCGTCACATTTTAGAAATCTATTCAGGAAAAAGTGTTCTCCCATTAGTCACCATTGCATGGAAAAGTAGCCATAAATAGCCTCATGAACAAACACAAAGGAGTCCTCACTTTGTGGAATGATGAATTACTGGGAATCTGAGCTGGGACAGATTTGAGACTTCTTAGGAATAGCTCAGGTTAAGCGAGGGGACTCACAGTTCAAGAGCACACTGTGCAAGAATTAAAGTAATTTTGAATGTCTGATCTCTATAAATGATAAGAACCATGAGGGAGCACAGACAGAAATGAAGAAGGTTGAACCTGTCCCCAGTGGAAGCAGCTGGGGGAGGGATTTTCCCCAGGCGTTTTTATCCTTTTTTCTTAGGGCCTTTGCACACAGGGAAGAGCAGCAGACAATGTCTTGTGAATTCCCTGCTTTTGTGAGACATGCCTCACTGAGAGTTAGACTTGACAGGTTAAATCAGTCATCACGACCTCTTTTACTGAAGGCTAGAAGAAATAGGTCAGTGGCATGAATGGCAGGAAGGAGAGATGTAGATTTGGAACAGATTTCCTGTTCTGTACTCTCTAGTCTCTATGAGTATGTCAGTCCACTAAACAGCCAAACCACCGGCTCAGGCCCAACCTCCAAGAAAGCAACAATGGGATTGCCAAAGTCACAGGAATAAAGCAGATCAAGGCATTCTCCTTAAAGTAAATTGGGAATCAGTAGAAATTCATCCAGTGGTATGGAAAATGAGTGTGCCTATATTTTTCAAAATAATTAGATCAATGTGCAATAACTTTAAATAGTGAAGACAGACCATCCCAACCATCTTTTATAGCAAGGTATTGGAGTATGATTAATAAAAAGATAGGCAGTCTTTAAAAAATAATTACTTCCAAGTGTTTGTTTGTTATACTGGCTACGCTGGTATTTAGCTTGGTAGTAGATAGCTTATCTAATAGGCAAAGGGTCCTGGTTCCATCCTTAGGACCAAAAATTATAGATCTTGTCTAAGGTAGAAAAATCATTTGCCTTAACAACATGTTAAAGTGTAACTTAAAATCCATTCACATGTGAGTTTATATTCATATAATTTGAGAAGAGATAACTTCACTAATAACATGAAGCCACAGTTAGACACCATAGGGAACAGGGTCACAATCAACTACAAGAAATGCCAAATCTATGTTTTCCAGTTACAATGTTTTCTTGATTAGTAAGATCATTTAAACTACAATTTTAACAAGATAACTATATGTACATATGTAGTAAAGATGTATCACTTACTTATGTATAAAGAAGGGATGAACCATTGAAACTAGAATTATATCAATATTACAATGTAGCATTCTACACAGAAAAGTTGCAGAAAACAGAGGACTAGGCTTCTCAGTTCAAAATAATCACTCAATAAAAAGAAAAGCAGTGTATCTGAGAACAGCAGTACAATGGTCACCAACTGCAGCATTTACCACAAGCATAATTCTTGTTTTTAAAGGGTCATAAGTCATAAGTCAATGAACTAACTGTGAATGAGGATGAAAAGATCTCAGCTACTGTTCTACCACCATACCTGTCTGCTTTCCACCATGATAGTAACCCTCTGAACTTGTAAGCAAGCCCCCAGTTAAATGCTTCTTTTTTTTTAAAGAGTTACCTTGGTCATGATGCCTCATCATAGCAACAGAAGCATATCTAAGACTAACAGCCATAAAGAAATCTAATAGTTTATTTTTAATTAAAATACATATTATGTACACTTGTGTATATATGCATAGATATATCAATATTTTAAGTGAAACTATGACATCTGGGGTAACAATATACTCCTCAAAAACTAGAGACTCTTTAACAACCCTCCATGGTACCAGACATGAGAAAGTTCCTTTTGAGTTGTTGGTTAGAAGTTTAAGAGGCTCCAAAACAATATAGGCTATTGTCATTACCCTCAGTTGCCTTCTAGAACTAGAAGGCATGATCTTATTGCTAAAGATTCCATACAGTGTGGGCTCAGTTCTTGTAGGTATCAATCTGGAACTGACTGGAAGTTTTCCTCTCTGTGGACTAGCATGCATAGTATCTGAAGGCATTATGGGAGACCCCAAGGAAGAAAATAAATTAATACAACCCTACCCAGCTGTAAAGCGTGTGAACTAAAACAATGACCAGCATAGCCAGTTATGCGAACAGGACAATGATGGCAATTATAGAACAAGGGGAACCAACAGTTGTCTATTGGGTTTCAGGAACACTGAATAGTAGGCACGTAGCAGCTTCATGCCTGTAAACCTAACCAGCTACCAGTGATTGACACGATTAAGGAATCTACATATTTCCACTTTCTTAAAAAATTGTAGTTTGTAATTGTATCCTAAACAATTATCCTTTTACACAGATAAGTTTAGCTCTTTTTTTTTTAAGTTTAACTCTTAAATTTTATCAAATAAGTCTCTTTTTGAAACAGACAGAGACCATTACAGAAATATTTAGCTTGTCAAAATGCATAGAACAACTGACTGTGGAATGCTCAGTTTCAAATGATAAATACATAATACAATCCCTACAATCGAGGACCATGGTATATTGTGGAACATGGGCATGATCTGAGGGTGTCAGTGCAAGGACATCTGCTGCACGTTAGTGTCTTATATATTTGACAGTGAAATTATACCCCCAAATCTCAATAATATGACTGCCTAAATGTGATTTGCGCAATGACACCGGTGATCTGTTGATATGCCAACACAGATGCAGGGAGGGGGAGATCTCACAAGGTTACATCTTAAATGAAGAGATATCAGCAATTACTAGCTACTAAGAAAAGGAGAATTGGTCTTCTCTAGCGATGTGGCCCTTATAGTTTAAGCAATCCCAAGTTATTAGAACTATACATATGAGCAACATTAAATGAATTGAGAACATATTTACATATATGTACACATATGTGTTTCATGTAACAATAATAAGAGGTCATGAATTAAAGTGCTTGGAGGAATGGGAAGAGTTGGAGAGGGTAAGATAGGATAGAAATAATGTCAATAGATTACTTGTGAATTCCATTCTTGACAATAAACAAAATCAATAAAAAAAGAAAGAAGAATTCAAAGTCTAATAAATGTACTTCACAAAATAGATACACAAATGAAGAATTATCATTTCAGTAGTTTCATCAAATAAATGACATATTATAGCAACCATTCTACTCAAAAATTCTTAGCAAGCAAATAAAACTGAGAATTTTGTTAACCTGAACAATGACATATAAAAATAAACAACAAAACTATTCTTATTGAATTTCTTATTGATTTTCTTTAATACTGAATTAGTTCAGAAAATAAAGGCTGAATCTTTGCATAAGTTTATTCTGAAACTTGAAGCCACATTGGCAAAGCAGGAAAAACAATACCTACATTTGAGAGAAAATGATTTTCTGATAAGAACAATAGACATAAATATGTCCTGACTATTCTATTAAAGAACTCTTCAATACTATGTATAAATTACCTAAATATTCATAATTGCTATTTTAACAGCTGGAAAACAATGTTGTAAGACATAAATACCTTAATAAATAGAAAGATTCCTGGTGTTCATAGTTTGGAAAGCTCAATATTCACACTTTCAGTCTTAAGCAAATTCATAATTATTTAAATGTCCAACACAATTGTAAACATGAACAAATTGCTTTTAAAATATATAGAAGAAGGTAGAAACATCAATGTAACCATGACTATTTGTTTAAAGTGGCCAATTTGAAGGAACCATTTCTCCTGGAGTTACTCTGTTTAGTAACTTTGCTACATAGGACTGAGGCAATGGATAAATGGAGGTGTGAAATCTATAAAATAAGTAAAAGTCTAAAAATATCAAATGTATATGCCTGCTTGCTGAGAAAGTTACAAAGATGGCAGCTCACTGGATAAAGACAATATATGAGAGACAGTCCTAGCACTACTAGATATTTGTCTCTCAAGCAATGGAACTCGGACAGCTCTGTGCATATCACCGAAATGTTACCTCATTGGCAACTATCAACTTATATAGAAACATAGGAGAATTACCATTGCAAACCTGATGCTAGTCTAAACATTCTTAAAAAACAATCCCTAAAGGAAAATGACCCACTGAACTGCATGTTTATCCTAATATAAATACAGATATAAGATAATAAGAAAAGCCACAGGGAGGAGGGGTGTCAGCAAGTCTCTCATGTGATAAAATTATCTTGTGAACATATAACAATCTCAATACCCAACAACTAGGAAAGCATCCAATAATAAATGAGTAAAAGATTGAAGAGATCATGGACTTTTAATTAAGCCAGTATTAATGATCATAAGTTCATGTCATACTGGGTTAGGGCCTGCCAGTAGGACCTTCTTTAACATTACTTACCATTTCTACAAACCATACTGCTCCACACTCGCATTATATTGACATTGTAAATATCACATGATGACATACATGTATGTGTAAGTGGCACCATACAAAGTGATTTGATGAGACAATATTATTTGGAAGATGGGGTGGAGAAATTGCTTTCATTTACATATTGGCAATGGTTACATTATTATGTACAATGATTATAGTTCTACCATGCAGAACTATACAACAAAATTTTGAGTTCTGTTGTACATAAATTATATATTAAATGGATTTCTTTGAGTGAACTTTAAAACATTCAACAGTAAATGACACCATTCTAAAACTATTAATAAAACTAATTAAAATATTACAGAAAAAGGAAGAAAAGGGCTAAGAATGAAGCTCAGTGATAGAGTTCTTCTCTAGAATATGGAAGACTTGCCACTCAGTCTCACGTGTTGAAATGAAAGGATATACCAGGGCCTGAATTGATAGCCCAGAAACTAAGAACACTGCCTTCTCTTCCTAAGAACCAGGGTTTGAATATGAGCAACCATATGGTGCTCACAAACTTCTGTAACTCCAGTCTCAGACCTGCAAGACACTGTCCACAAATGGTATACAGAGATACATGCAGGAAACCACCCACACACAAAATAAAAGAAATAAATCAGTAAGCAATTAGCCTTTAACAATGTATATAATTAAATTTATTTTACAGATAAAAACAAAAAATATAACTGTTAAGTTCTATGAAAATGCATACAAATTAACACTAGCAGACAATACAAGTGAATATGAATAAATTTGCTTACAAAAGAAATCCATTGAAAAGAACAAAGTGGCTTCTTATCTCATAGAGCCCAGGCTCAAATTATTTACTTATCACTATTTTAATTTCTAAAAACATAGTGATAGATGTGGAAGGTCAATTTTTTTGTTGTTCTTGTTGTTTGGGCTTGTTTGTTTTCCTTTTCATTTTGAAGGTTCTTTCCCACCCATTGCTTTATCCTAGTCCCCAAATCCAGCAGACATTTTCAGAGAACGCACAGGTCACGTTATCCACGGAAGCTTGTGACCTGACTGGATCATTTCCTTTCCCTCCTTTCCTAAAAAATCACATGCTCTACTCTCCAATTCTGTAGCACATCACCTACTGCCGCCTTCCTTCCTCTCTGCCCCATTTCCAAATGGTAATGCATACTTTTTCTTCCAAACTTCCTCCACACTCACCCTATTATCCCAGGCCCTAATTCCAGCAGGCATTTCCTGGAAACCCATCTGCAAAGCCTACCAAAGAAGCAACTGTGAGCCTAGCAAGTCAGTGTCCTTCAGATCTACACTTTCCTTTTCTTCAAGTCTATTTCCTCAGTCTTATGCCAAATCCTGAGATCCACTGTCTGTTCTGGCATCTCTTCACCCTCTATGCCCATTCACAGAAGATTAAACAGATCCTGGTGGAAAACGCATATTGCATTTTTCCTTTCTGTGGACATCTTTAGCCCCAACTCTCCTAGAAAACCCTCATTGCTAAGTGTCATCTCCCAATATCTAGAAATGTATTTTTACCTTAAACCCCAGGCACTGCACAAAGCTGAGTCCCAGGATTCCTTAACTGGTAACACATAGCCAACATACACCTAAGAACCAGAGAGGGCAACAGAGGCGAGGAACAACAACAAAAACAAAAACAACAACAACAAAAACTACTACTACCACTAACTATTATTATTATTATTATTATAAATAAGAACTAGACCAGATACCAGCAGCTAAAATTATATATTTCTCAATTGCAGATTCCTAGATACCAGTGTAAAAAAAAACCTAAAATACCAAATATGAATATGATAGAGGTATTTTAAAAAGGAATTAAATAAATCTCTGAAAGAAATCTATGCAAATGCAAATAAGAATTTGACAGAATGGAAAAAATGTGTTCACGACCTGAAAATGGAAGCAGAATCAATGAGGAAAACCTCAACTGCAGGAAATCTGGAGATGAAAATTTTTAGAAACTCAAACAGGAACCTCAGAGGCAAGTCTCACCAACAGAATACAAGAGATGAAAAAGAGAATCTCAGGCATCGAAGACACAATAGAAGAAAGTGATAATTCATTGAAAGCAAATGCTAAATCTAAAATCCCTAGCATAAAATATTTAGGAAATATGAGACGACATGAAAAGGCCAAATCTAAAAAATAATAGGAAGAGAGAAAAGAGAAAGAACCCAAAAACATAGAAATATTTCCAACAAAATCCCATAAGAAAATTACTGTAACCTAAAGAAGGAGATGCTATCTTACTCATGGTTTCTATTCCTGCACAAACATCATGACCAAGAAAGAAGCAAGTTGGGGAGGAAAGGGTTTATTGAGCTTACACTTCCATGCTGCTGTTCATCATGAAAGGAAGTCAGTACTGGAACTCAAGCAGGTCAAGGAGCAGGAGCTGATGCAGAGGCCATGGAGGAATGCTGCTTACTGGCTTGCTTGCTTGCTTCTCCTGGCTTGCTCAGCCTGCTTTCTTATTATAGAACCCAAGACGATCAGTCCACAGATGGTACCACTCACAAGGGGCCCTACCCCCTTGACCACTAATTGAAGAAATGCTTTACTGCTGGATCTCATGGAGTCATTTTCTCAACTGAAACTCCTTTCTTTGTGATAACTTCAGCTTGTGTCAAGTTGACACACAAAACTAGCCAGTACAGATGCCTATCAGGATACAAGGAAAATACAGAACACAAAGTAGACTGGACCAAAAGACAAATTTCTCTTGGCACATGATAATCAAAACATGAAACATAAAGATGAAAGAAAAATATTTAAAGCTACAGGGGGAAAAAAAACAAGTAACATGTAAATGCAAATATAACAGAATAACACGTGATTCCAAGTGGAGACTCTAAAAGCCAGATGAGTATGATGTTCTACAGACTCAAAGAGACCATGAATCTGAGCCCAGAGCACTATATTCTTTAAAACATTAAATCACACTAGATGGAAAATTAAGGCATTCCATGATAAAAATTAAATTTAAACAATACATATCTAAAAATTCCAGATCAACAGGAAGTTCTAGAAGAACAACTACAATCTAAAGAGGTTAACAACATCCAGATAAACATAATGAATAAATAAAAAACCAGCCAATCAAAAAACAGGAAACACACACACACACACACACACACACACACACACACACACACTCACACCAAAATAATATGAATCAACAAACACTGCTTACTGATATCTCTCAGCATTGATGGTCTCAATTTTCAATAAAAAGACACAGATTATCAGAATGAATATGAAACAGGATACATCTATCTGCGGCATGAAAGACATCTTAGCTTCAAGGATAGTCATTACCTCTGAGTAAATGATGGTAAAAGATATTTCAAGCAAATGTACCTCAGAAGCAAGCCAGTGTAAAACTTTGATATATGACAAAATAGACTTCAAACAAAAGTAGTCAAAAGAGGTAAGAAAGGATACTCTCTATACTCATCAAAGGAAAAGTCCACCAAGTGGGCACTGCAATTCTTAGTAGCTATGCAACAAACACAGTGGCACAAAAGTATGTAAAAGAAATCCTACCACAGTTTAAATCACATATAGACCTTAACACACTGATAATAGGAGACTTCAAATACCCTACTGCCAATAGACAGGACTTCCAGACAATGTTGGGGCTAACTGACATTATATATCAAATGGATGTAACAAATATTTACAAAACATCTTTCCCCCAAACAAAAGAATATGCCTTTTTCTCAGCACCTCATGGAACTTTATCTAAAACTGGCCACACATTTGGACACAAAGCTAGTCTAAGCAGATACCAGGAAATTGAAGTAACTCCTTGAATCCTCCTGAACACCACAAAGTAAAGCTGAATATCAACATCAACAGAAGTAACAGAAAGCTTACAACCTCATGGAAACTGAACATCTCCCTACTGAATGAGAAATAGGTCAACAGAAATTAAGAAAGAAATTGAAAGCATTCAAGACTTGAGTGAAAATGAATAGACAACATAACCAAATTCATGACACATAATGAAGGTAGTTCAAAAATGCAAATCCATACAATTACATTCTTATATAAAAAATAAATAGAGTGATCTCATACTAGCAACTTAGCAACATATCTGAAAGCTATAGAAAGGAGAACAGATCACACCCAAAGTTGTAGATGTCAAAACTTAAAAAAAAAATAGGGCTGAAATTTTAAAAAATATGAACAAAAACAATACAAAGAATAAATGAAATAGTTTTTAATTTGAGAAAATCAGTAAGATTGACAAACTGCTGTGCAAAGTCAAAAGCAGAGAAAGTAGATTCTCTGAATTAACAGCATCAGATATAAAAGGAGGGGCATGACAACATACACTGAGGAAATCCACAGGATCATAAGGACATACACCATCAACTTAGAAAAATAAAAAGGAAATGGATGTTTTTCTCAATACATGGCACTTACCAAAGTTAAATCAAAATCAGATAAGAAATTTAAAGAGACCTATAACTGTAAGTGAAATGGAACCATTAATTAAAAGTCAACCAACCAAAAAGCCCAAACTTTCAAAGACTTACTGTCAATACTTTTCACATTATTCCACAGAATAGAAAAAGAAGTAAATTTACCAATTTGCTTTATAAGTTACCACTGATTTAATTTATGAACAGAGATGTGAAAGTTCTCGATAAAATACTTACAAACTGAATGCAAAAATATAGTAAAACTATCATTTCCCATGATCAAGGAGACTTTTTCCCAGAGAGGCAGGGTTGGTTCAACAGATGTAAACTGATGAATGTAATCTGACATATAAATAATCTTAAAGAAGGAAACCACATAATCACGTACTTAGATGAGAGGCTCTCAATCTGTAGGTCTAGATCTTAAGGGTAGGATGATCCTTTCTCAGGAGGCACTCAGACTATCAAAAATATATTTACATTATGAATCATAACAGTAGGAAACTACAGATATGAAGTATCAACAAAAATTATCTCCTAGTTGAGTGGGGTGTCACCACAACATAAGGAACTGTATTAAAATGTCACAGTGTTAAGAAGGTTGAGAATGGCTCTATTAATATAGAAAATGCCTTTAAAAACTCAAAGACCCCTTCTTGATATGAGTCCTGGACAGACTATGGATACAACATATCAAAGATAATTTACAGCTAGCCCATTGTGGTATGTGTGTTGAGGTCCAGCTGTGGCTCCATGCCCTGTGATTGCCCCCTCTCAGGGTGTTCAGATGCCACTGTCCACCAGGCTGAAAGAATAAAGCAGAGTCCAGAGCAGGTGGCATCTGCAGAATCCAGGTACAGGATAGGGGATGGGGTAGCCCTTTGCTAAGGATCTTAGTGGTATAGCTCTTTTAAACAAAGGTCTTTTCTGACTCTTTTCAGTGAAACGGCTCTCTTAGACAATCATCGCATGTGCACATACTTTTATTCAAGGTGGGCTTGTAGTCATACACTTTATTGGGGAGTGAACCAGGACTATATATTTGTGAACCTTGGAAAATGGGAAGAGGTTCTTCTTAGAGTGAAGTTTCACTGGCTGGAGTTTAAAGTACTAGGAATACCTAATTCGTTTGGAGAAGGTTCCAGAAATCCTAGGCTGGGAGAGTTATTGTAGGTTTGCCCAGGTAGAGAATATGAGGGGTCAGGATCCCCAGACAAGGTCAGAGAGGAGCAAGAGAACTGGACACAGCTTTCTGCTGGTAAGGGAAATTTTCCATTTTGTGCTGTGCTCAAAGGTATACCATGACCTTAATTAGCAAGGTTTCCCCACACCCATAGCCTACATCAACTTAAGTGGAGAGAAATGCAAAATAATTGCACTAAAATCAGGAACAAGACTAGGTTGTCCACTTTTGCCAACCCTATTCACTAGAGTAAATGGAGTCTTATCTGGAGCAATAAGACAACTAAATGAGAACAAGGGATACAAAATGGAAAGGAAAAAGACAAGGTATCTTTATATTCAGATATACTTTAGTATACTTTAGTGACCATAAAAATTCCACAGGGAACCTCCTATAGCTAATAAATACTTTCAGCAAAGTAGCTGGATACAAAATATATGCATAAAAATCAGTAGCCCTCCTATATACAAATGACAATCAGCGGGAGAAAGAAATGAAACAAACACCTTTTAAAAATAGCCTAAAATTATACAAAATATCCTTGGGTAACTCTGACAAAGCAAATGAAAGACTTGGATGATAAGAACTTTAAGACATTGAAGAAAGGAAATGAAGAAGATATCAGAAGATAGAAAGTTGAAAGGCACATGTTTGTGGAATGGTAGGATTAATGTAGTAAAAATGACCATTGTACCAAAAACAACATAGATATTCAATGCAATCTCCATCAAAATTCCAACTCTGTGTAGACCTCGAAAGGAAAATTTTCAGCTGTATATAAAAACATAGGAAAAAGGAGATAGCTAAAACAATCCTGAATAATGAAAGTACTGCTGAAGATACCACCCTACCTGGGCTCAAATGGTACTACAGAGCCATAGTGATAAAAAGAGGATGGTATTGGCAGACAAATAAGCATGTTGATCAATGGAATCAAATTGATGACTCAGTCATAAATCTATACATGTATGGATGCCTGATTTCTTATATAGATGTCAGAAACACACACACACACACGCACACACACACACACACACACACAACTTCTTCAACATATGGTGCTGGGCATCCAAATTAGATGGGTGGATGTGGAAGAATGCAAACACAGTCACACTTATCACCCTGAACAAAACTCAACTCCAAAGGATCAAAGACACCAATGCAAATCCAGATACACTGAACCTGATAGAAGAGAAAATCGGGAGTTGGCTTGAGCCTGTTAGTCCTCCTTCCCCCTCCCAAAAAAAAAGACTTTCTAAATATAGCAATTTGGAAAGTGCGGAAACTAAGATCAACAATATGTAAATGGGCCTCATGAAATGGAGAAAATTCTGTTCATCAAAGGACATCATCATTCAGACAAAGTCGTTGTCTACAGAGTGGGAAAATAATTTTGCCAACTCCACATCCAAAAGAGAGCAAAGATCCAAATTATATAAATAACTCAAGGAAGTAGATATCAAGAAAACAAATAACCTTATTTAAAAAAAAAAAATGGTTATGTAAATAATTAGAAAATTATCAATAGAGGAAACTCAAGTGGCTGAGAAATACTAAGAAATGTTCAAGGTATCAGGAAAATGCAAATGAAAACTACTTTGAGATTTTAGTTTTGGGGGGATATGATATGGCTCAGTAGTTAAGAGCACTGGCTGTTCTCTCAGAGACGCTTGCTTCAATTCTCAGCACCTACATTCCAGCTCACAACTGTATGTAACTCCAGTTCTAGGGGATCTGACACTGACACACAGACATATATTCAGGCAAAACACCAATGCCAGGCAGGCTGGCAGCGTGAGCAGGGAGAGGGAAGTGTCACTGCCTCAGTTGCTCCTGTCTCCTCTGCTGCTCTGGAGTTGACGAGATGCTGTGCTGTGCAGAGCCAGCAGGGGGCGCTTGGCTGACAAGTGAGGGGTACAGTAGCCAGGAACCCAGGTCAGGGTCACAGAGTGGGAAGTGACCACAGTGGGCACGAGCAGCTTCCAGCATGAAAAGCTTCAGAAGAGAGCCCTCTTCCTCAGGAAGTGTTACAGCTCTTATGTGACAGAAGCTTTCAGACAATATGTGAATGGAGTAATTCGCACACCTTTATTCATTCTGGATAGAATCTTATACACATTTCGTGGTGGTTTGGGGTTCCGACAGCAGATGCTTTCATTGGCTTCGTCTGAGATGTTAAAGATGCCTCATCTGCATGTATAGGGCCTTAGGGCACTGCCCCTATGTGACTGATGGTCAGGATCCACTCTATGTGGGGCTGTGGTCATGTGACAGGGTCTGGTCAGAAGCAGGTTAAGCTTTTACAGTCCTGTGGCATGAGATTCCCCGGCTTCCAACCCACTCAACCTTACCAAGTTTGCTGGCACAGTCCACTGCCCCACATAAAATGACTCCTAATGACATTCTGATGTACTTACAGATCAGTGTTTTGCTCATTCATTATCAGAGAAGCTTCTTCCTGCAGCAGAATGGAACAAATACAGAGTACCACATGCCAACAAAAATGTAGAGAGTTAGAGACCTTGGAACACTAAGTCCTAAAAGGGATTTCTCCATCAAATTCCTCCTCTCTAGGCCCAGGGAACCCTGTAGACAAGAAAGCATAAAACAAAATGTCTAAGAACCAGATAGGATAGAGGACACTAAGAAAGCAAGACCCTCTAAAGAAACAGGATGAACACACATAAGAACACACAGAGGCTGAGGCAGATGCACAAGTCCTGCTTGGGTCGGAACCAGATGAGGACCTAGAGCTGAACGGAGAATTGGACAAATGCTCCCACCCACTCAGAAGCCATCTCCAGTTGATTATAAATTGCAAATAAAAAATTAGCTTTTTCCAAGAAAGTCTTACTGGGAAAACAAAATATTCTTAAACCTAGCCTACATACCCCACCCTAGAAGACAGACTCAGAAGCATCTCCATCCCTCAGAATGTCCTGTCATGGCTTTTACATTTAAAAATTATCTCTTTTTTCCATTTTATTTCTACACCTTTTCTTCTTTCTTCCTTATAAGTCTTTTATATGCTCTTGCTTCCAGGAAGTGATTTTTATGGGATTTCCGTCTGTGTGACTAGGGGTCTGCAGCTATATCTGTTTCTTGTCACTTTTCTTGCCCTCGTTTTCTTCGCTTTGTTAGTTTTCTCCAATTCTAATATGTTAGCTTTGGTTTAAGCTTATTTTACTTTATTTTATTATTTTATCTTAGAAGCCTGTTTATATTCCAATGAAAGACAAAAAAGGGCTAGGTCTGCACAGGAGGGATTGTGGTTAGAAACTTGAAACTGTAGAGGGAGAGCAAACCATAATTAGGATGCATTATGGGAGAAAAATAACTATTTTCAATACAAGGAAAAGAAATAAAATTATTAAAAAGGTTATTTCCTAATGCACAATTATCTTGTGTGTTCAGCCTTTTCTACTTAATAACTCATCAAGACAGAGAACAATAACTAAAACTAAAAACTGGATGCATGCGTGTGTGTGGCAAGATATATGAGGACCCAGGAATGAGGTAAAAATTAAAACTAACTTTTCAATAACAGCCTTCCTGTTCTCTCTTCTTTATCACAACAGGCTGTTCACAGCATGCCAGATTTTTAGTCTTTAGTCCTCTAATGGTACACAATTTATTTGCTGGCATGAACTTTTTCTGTGTCCTGGAAAAATATTGGTCAGTCAGAGATGACTAAGGGAAGATGGCCTGACAAAGTAGTTATTTCAGTCTGGGTGGAGAGGGCAAAGCTCTGGGGACCAGAAGGACATCCAATGAAGGTCTGAAGAAAGGCTTTGTGTGTGGATGCATGTGTGCGCATGTGTGTGTGTATATTTATACATGCATGCAAGTGCTGATATATTTAGACCTTGGGTATTCATCAAAGTGAGGGCTGAGACTCTGCAGTGAAGGGTTCCTCACTACTGCTGTGTACTGAGTTAATTGGGAAAAAAATAGCTTGAAGGGAGTTGACTTCGTTTACATTGTTGCTCATGTTGTACTAATATGGTACTGTTAAATCTTAACGTTATTTTCAACCATTAATATTCCTGGTAAAAGGCTGTCTGAGTAAATGAGGAGAGTTATGATCTACGTTTAAAACCACAAAGTGTTGTGGGAAATATTAAAAAAGAGAGCCAGCACCATCCCGTGCTAGTGCTGCCACAGAGCTCCATCTGGGTGATCTCACTTTTGCGGTCCCTATGTCTGCCATCTTCATGCTGGACTGAGGGCGGGGGGGGGGGGCAAGTTCCTCTCACTACCACGAAATGCCCCACACACCCTGTGGTCAGCCATCTCAACACCCAGTTACCCAGTAGAATAATTAAAACTCTTAAGTATATAGTTAACCAATCAGATTCATGTATCAATAAACTCACAATTTACAAGATGCCAATACAATAATTTCAGAGCCAATTGATAATGATAAAAGCTGACCACCTAGATTAGACAAATTATCCCAATATTCTTTATGAAATCATAACAACCTATGGCTGGTCACAGCCACACTGATTCATGTCTGCAGCCATCTTCCTTCCTCTGATTCATGTCTGCAGCCATCTTCCTTCCTCCTCTCTCTCCTTCTCACACTCTCTGTCTCTACCACTCTTAGCTCCACCTCTCTTTTCCATGTCCAATCACAGGCCCCCTCTGTACTAATGTAATTGGACAAGGAAAACCCTGCGACAACAAAGTTCCCAAATATAAACAGCACCCATAGCAATAGTTTATGAATTTTCCATGTGTCCATGATAATCTAGGGAATCAGTCCAGAGGCCAACAGTAGATAACCTAAAGGACGAAATGTTTATTCTTACTTTTTTTATTCACGTTTCTGAAATATAAAACTATTTTGTGCCAAATGTCATCCTACAGATTGCCATTGTCTTTCTATGTTGATGGAATATAACTTTCCTTTGCCAACCATTTCCTGATGTTTCCTGCACAGAGCGTGCATTCAAAGACGCTTACCAAATGGTCTTATATTCTCAAAGGTAACCATATTTCTCTTGCCAAAAACAGTAATGAAAATGATTCCATGTCCATGGGTTATACTTTCGATGCACAGCACTCTTACTGAGATTCTTGTCATTACTTACATGTGACATTTACAAAGTGTATTTTAATATGTCCCTCACATTTCACACTTGGACATATAGGTTCAAAGGCTTCTCGGGTCACAAGATAAAAATAAATTTTTAACTTTATTGCTATGTATTAAATTGCTTTGGCTTGTGGAATACCATGTTCAGGCTTAACACTGAACATAAACCACACTAATTGACTGAAAGAAAAGTCATATCTGAAGCAAAATTATTAACAAGGAGACATTATGTTTAGTACTCTTTATACAATAATAAGAAATAGACATGTATTCCTCAGGTAATATTGCTACTTACAGTGGTTATATGAAATTCACATATACTTATTTTTTTTTGTTTGATAACTCAAAATAGGGATGAGAGTTGAAGTTATGACAACCAGTGGTCAAGGATATTCCATAAAACTGTATGACTATAAGATTATAGTCATGGATCTGTGGCAGGAGACCTCGGCCTGGGCCACCAGGGTCCCACAGCCAAGCAGCACCAGGAGAAAGTTACTATCCGAGGTCCTCAGGACACAGAGACTGAGGAGGAAAAGACAGGGACAGGAACCTTCCGTTTTCCATCTGTGGTGGGAGACCTGTGCCTGGGACACCAGGGTTCCATAGCAAAGTAGCGCCAGGAGAAAGCTACCCTCCCAGGAGCATGGAAAAGCTGTGAGTGGGGTTAAGACAAGCACCACTGCTCACTGGGACCCGCCTGGAACCTGTGGAACACAGGGACTGAGGTAAAGTCGGGCAAAGGAACCTTCTGGTTTCCATCTGTGGCAGGAGACCTCTGCCTGGGCCACAAGGGTTCCATAACCAAGCAGCGCTGGAAGAAAGTCACCCTCCCAGGAGCGTGGAAAAGCCGTGAGTGGGGATAAGACAAGCACCACTGCTCACCTGGACCAGGGGACCTCGCCTGGGCCACAGGGCTCCAGGAGAGAGCGGGTATCCCAGGAGTGTTGACATACCTTCGAGCATAGGCAAAACCACCACTTCTGTTCAAACTCACTGGATCAAGAGGGAACCTTGCATAGCCATCAGGACACAGGAACCACGGGACAGCTGGGGACAAGATCCTTCTGGTTTCTGTCTGCACCCCAGAGCTGACACTGTGCCACAGCTCTCCAAACCCAAACACCTCTCAGAGAGAGCTGGTCCTCAAGGAGTATTGATACAGAGGTCTACAGGAGGGTCAAGTCACAGCCAGACAGAGTAAGATCAGCTAACATCAGAGTTAACAAGATGGCAAAAGGCAAGGGCAAGAACATAAGGAACAGAAACCAAGGCTACTTGGCATCACCAGAACCCAGCTCTCCCACCACAGCAAGCCCTGGATATCCCAACACACCAGAAAAGCAAGATTCAGATTTAAAATCAGCTCTCATGATGATGATAGAAGACTTTAAGAAGGACATAAACTCCCTTAAAGAAATACAAGAGAACACAGGTAAACAGCTAGAAGAGGAAATACAAAAATCCATTAAAGAATTACAGGAATACACAATCAAGCAGGCAGAATTACATGAAAACACAATCAAACAGACGAAGGAAATGAACAAAACCATCCAGGAACTAAAAAGAGAAATAGAAACAATAAAGAAATCACAAAGGGAGACAACCCTGGAGTTAGAAAACCTCAGAAAGAGATCAGGAGTCATAGATGCAAGCATAACCAACAGAATACAAGAGATAGAAGAGAGAATCGCAGGAGCAGAAGATACCATAGATAACATTGACACAACAGTGAAAGAACATATAAAATGCAAAAAGGTCCTAACCTAAAACATCCATGAAATCCAAGACACAATGAGAAGACAGTTCGAGGCCAGCCTGGTCTACAAAGTGTGTTCCAGGATAGCCAGGGCTACACAGAGAAACCCTGTCTCAGAAAAAAAAGAAAAAAAAGGGGGGGGGGAGGAAAAAAGAGGGAAAAAAGGAAATAAAAAACAAAAAACAAACAAACAAACAAAAACAATGAGAAGACAGAACCTAAGGATAATAGGTGTAGAAGAGAGTGAAGATTCCCGACTTAAAGGACGAGTAAATATCTTCAACAAAATTATAGAAGAAAACTTCCCTAACTTAAAGAAAGACATGAACATAAATATACAAGAAGCTTACAGAACCCCAAATAGATTGGATCAGAAAATAAATTCATCCCGTCACATTATAGTGAAAACACCAAATACACAAAACAAGGAAAGAATATTAAAAGAAGTAAGGGAAAAAGGTCAAGTAACATATAAAGTCAGACTTATCAGAATTACACCAGACTTCTAACCAGAGAATATGAAAGCTAGAAGATCCGGGACAGAACTCATACAGACACTAAGAGAACACAACTGCCAACCCAGGCTGCTTTATCCAGCAAAACTCTCAATTAACATAGATGGTGAAACCAAAATATTGTTTGACAGTACCAAATTTACACAATATGTATCCACAAACTCAGCCCTACAAAGGATAATAGATGGTAAACATGAGCTCAAGGAGGGAAACTACACCCTAGACAAAGCAAGAAAGTAATCTTTCAACAAACTGAAAAGATAGCCACACAAACCTAAAAGTAACATCAAAAATAACAGGAACCAACAATCACTATTCCTTAATATCTCTTAACATCAATGGAATCAATTCCCCAATAAAAAGACATACACTGACAGACTGGATCCATAAAGAGGACCCAGGATTTTGCTGCATTCAGAAAACACACCTCCGTGATAAAGACAAACACTACTTCAGAGTAAAAGGCTGGAAAACAATTTTCCAGGCAAATGGTCCCAAGAAACAGGCTGGAGTAGCCATTCTAATATTGGATAAAATCAACTTTCACCCAAAAGTCATCAAAAAAGATAAGGAAGGACACTTCATACTAATAAAAGGAAAAATTGACCAAGAAGACCTCTCAATTCTGAACATCTATGCTCCAAATGCAAGGGCACCCACATTCATAAAAGAAACTTTACTAAATCTCAAAGCACACATTGCACCTCACACAATAATAGTAGGAGACTTCAACACTCATTATCATCAATGGACAGAACATGGAATCACAAACTAAACAGAGACACAGTGAATCTTACAGATGTTATGAATCAAATGGATTTAACAGATATCTATAGAACATTTCATCCTAAATCAAAAGAATATACCTTCTTCTCAGCACCTCATGGTACCTTCTCCAAAATTGACCATGTAATCAGTCACAAAACAAACCTCAATAGATACAAGAAGATTGAAATAATCTGATGCCTCCTATCAGATCACTACAGATTAAGGCTGGTCTTCAAATGGCAACATTAACAATGCAAAGCCTACATATACATGGAAGCTGAACAATGCTCTGCTCAATGATAACTTGGTCAAGGAAGAAATAAAGAAAGAAATTAAAGACTTACTAGAATTTAATGAAAATGAAAGTACAACATACCCAAACTTACGGGACACAATGAAAGCAGTGTTAAGAGGAAAACTCATAGCTTTGAGTGCCACCAAAAAGAAACTGGAGAGAACATACCCTAGCAGCTTAACAGCATACCTGAAAGCTCTAGACCAAAAAGAAGCTAATGCACCCAAGAGGAGTAGAGGCAGGAAGTAATCGAACTCAGGGCTGAAATCAACCAAGTAGAAACAAAAAGAACTATACAAAGAATCAACAAAACCAGGAGTTGGTTCTTTGAGAAAATCAACAAGATAGATAAACCCTTAGCCAGACTAACCAGAGGGCACAGAGACAGGATCCAAATTAACAAAATTAGAAATGAAAAGGGAGACACAACAACAGATTCTGAGGAAATTCAAAAAATCATCAGATCTTACTACAAAAGCCTGTACTCAACAAAACTGCAAAATCTGTAGGAAGTGGACAATTTTCTAGACAGATACCAAATACCAAAGTTAAATCAGGGTCAGATAAACCATCTAAACAGTCCCATAATGCCTAAAGAAATAGAAGCAGTCATTAAAAGTCTCCCAACCAAAAAAAGCCCAGGACAAGATGGGTTCACTTAAGAATTCTATCAGTCCTTCAAAGAAGACCTAACACCAATACTCTTCAATCTATTCCACAAAATAGAAACAGAAGGAACACTACCCAATTCCTTCTATGAGGCCACAGTTACACTGATACCAAAACCACACAAAGACCCAACAAAGAAAGAAAACTTCAGGGCAATTTCCCTTATGACTATAGATGCAAAAATACTCAATAAAATTCTCGCAAACTGAATCCAAGAACACATCAAAACGATCATTCATCATGATCAAGTAGGCTTTATCCCAGGGATGCAGGGATGGTTCAATACCCTGAAATCCATCAATGTAATCCACTACATAAACAAACTCAAAGA
>CM052708.1:8209493-8228914 GCA_028551405.1 Uromys caudimaculatus
AGATCAAAAACTCAGGTGACAGCAGATGCTGGCGAGGATGTGGAGAAAGAGGAACACTCCTCTATTGTTGGTGGAATTGCGAGCTGGTACAACCACTCTGGAAATCAGTTTGGCAGACCCTCAGAAAAATGGACATAATACTACCTGAGGACCCAGCTATACGTCTCCTGGGTATATACCCAGAAAATGCTACAACATGTAATAAAGACACATGCTCCACTATGTTCATAGCAGCCATATTTATAATAGCCAGAAGCTGGAAACAACCCAGATGTCCCTCATCAGAGGAATGGATACAGAAAATGTGGTACATTTACACAATGGAGTACTACTCACCTATTAAAAACAATGACTTAATGAAATTTGTAGGCAAATGGATGGAACTTGAAAATATCATCCTGAGCGAGGTAACTCAGTCACAAAAGAACGAACATGGTATGTGCTCAGTGATAAGTGGATATTAGCCCCAAAGTTCTGAATACCCAAATTTCACTTTATAGTAACTGCTGGACTGAGAGTGAGGTCCCAGATGGAGGAGTGGGAGAAGGGACTGAAGGAGCTGAAGGAGTTTGCCATCCCATGGAGGGATCCAAAGTGTCAAATGGCCCAACTTCCCTGGTCCTCCTGGAGGCTGGACCACCAACCAAAGAATACACATAGAGGGACCCATGGCTAGGACCACATATGTGGCAGAGGAGGGCCTTGTTGGCCATCAGGGGTAGGAGAGGCCCTTGGGCCTGAGGGTCCTAGAGGCCCCAGTAAAGGGGAATGTCAAGGTGGGAATACGGGAGTGGGTGGGTGGATGGGTTGGAGGTGGAATATACTCATAGAGGTTGGGGAACAGGAGGGGATAGGGGGTTTCCAAAGAGGAGACCTGGAGAGAAACATTTGAAATGTAAATAAAGTATCAAAAAATAAATAAATAAAAAGAAAAAAGATTATAGACATGGCAAAAAAGCATTGAAACAGAAAACGACCATGATATAAAATTGAGCCATAATAAAAAATGTCTTATTTGGCATATACCCACCTTTACATCTGGGAAAAGTGAAGGTGTCCATGAAGAAAAAAGTGGAAATGCTATTGCTGATTCTCAAAGTGCTCATCGTGTACCTTATAAATTAATCCAGTTCTGTCCATAGACTTTGAAATGATGGTCTTAGACCTTAGCACTTTATATTAGGGAGACAACTGGTAGAAGCAAGCTCATATTTACTACAAAAGCCACAGATGAAATGCCTGTCATAGAAATAGGCATAAGTGATTTTCTATGGATACAGTAACCCCATGTTTACCACTAGTTGATCTAAAATCTGTAAATACTTTTTGTTCTTGTCTTGAAACCTTCCCTGCCACACATGCCTTTGCTGCCTTTCTTCTCTATCAACACTGTCCTTAAGTCTTCATTGTACAGATATGTAGCTTTCCAAAATGCTCACATGGGAATAACCCTAGAACAATCAACGTCCACCTACCCTCTGTTTTGAAACACCCAGTTCTTCAAAATATCTCTATCATATATATGATCATTAGTCAGCAAAGGTGGCCAGGCTCTGTAAAGCTAAAAGAAATGGAAGAGAACACAGACTTGGAGGAATTTGCAGAAGTAAATAGCTTTACCGAGCCTAGTATCCTCTGCTTACTAAGGACAATATAAGAGTGACACTTGAAGAACAGTTGTTATTCAGGTCTTTCTGGATATAGCAGTTGACTCTTGAACACTCTCTTCTTGTTTGTCCAGGATTACCTTAGCATTGACCATGGTGGTGCAGGCCTTTAATCCTAATACATGGCAGGTTGAATCAAGAAGACTAGGAATTCAAGGTCCCGTTCAGCTACACATGAAATTTAAGGACAACCTTGGCTATGTGAAGCTACAAAAAACTAAAATCTAAGGGGCTGTCAGGATGTCTTAATGGTTAAAAGCACTTGCTGCACTCTCAAGAGAACCTAAGTTTGAGTTTACAGTACCCACATAAAATGTTAGGTGTGGCTGTGCAGCCCTGTAACTTCAGGGCTCTGGGCTGAGGGATGGGAGGACCACTAATGCTTGCTGACCACAGATGAACTTCATGCCCAATGAGTGGCTTTTTCTTGAAGGAATAATGTGGCCAAATAAGCACATGCACGTGTAACATATACCACACACACTAACACTTACATTAAAAGCAAAATAAAACAATTTTAAAGGAACCAAACAACAAAATTAAAACCAAGAAAGGGGGTATTTTTCCACATACATCCAGGAGAACGACCTTATTTAGAATTTCCCTTTATCTGAGCATCACTTCCTATTGCGACTCCATGCTGCTTTCTCTCCCCAGTGACGATTAATTCGCTTTCTGTCTGTATGTACCACGTATTGTGATTGTCCTGATGTACAACAGAACTTGTAAGGTGATGTGTCCACTTTGGTATTTCAAGGTAAAAACTCTTCCTGTTATTTCTTAGACCGCTACTTAACCACCAAATTCTTCTGGCAGCTCTTAAGAATAATCCTGGCTCTGTAAGCAATCACGCACAGTTCATTCAAACTCTGCTCTTGTAATCCACAGTTTCTCTGCCCTACAGAATATATGGAAGCTTGTCCAATTTAAAGCTGTGGCTGTGGGCCTCATTGTTTGTCTTCTTAGTTAATGCTAAGAACTTGATTCTCACTATTTTTGATCCGAGGGATCATGAATGTTTGGGGGATCTTACTCTTGAACATCAACTGCCATGTTTTAAATAACCTTGAGTCATTAGCATTGTACGTATAGGAACTGACTCTAGTCCTTCCCCACAATCAGTGTTCTTTGATCTCACTAGTTTTTGTGCAGTTTTGCTTGTTTTGTAGGTCTCTTTGTTTATTTTGGGAATTTATTTATTTATTTATTTATTTATTTATTTATTTATTTATTTATTGAGACAAAATTTCCCTGTGCAGGCCATGCTCCCTCTGAACTCACTGCACAGGCCAGGCTGGCCATGAATCCACATCCTCCTATTTGAACCTCCCAAGAACAGGGTTTGCAGACATGTGCCACCATGCTTAGCCCTTGGTTGTTTTGTTTGGTGGTTGATTTGGTTTGGTTCTGTAGTTCTTGTTTTTAGTGAGCATTATTTTTTTTTTAACACCTTGATATTTCCTCATACAGATTACCTGTCGCTATAACCAAAGTACATACCAGTCATCCTTCCAAAAGCTATAGGCCACCAACATGTATGGCATATTTCATAGCACTGTTACTTCTTCATTCTTGGGTGAAAAGTTAAAGTCTGTCAAAGTAGAAACATCAACCTAACAAATTATATATATTTTATCTTTATTTCCTTTTTGTCAGAATCTTGTTTTATTTTGGATAATGATGAGTATGCCTGGCTGAAGTTGTGATTCCCCTGGCTTCTCAGTCTCTAGAGTGGCTCATGAAATTAGACAGACATGTGCTGGTGACATATTGCTAGAAGTCTACTGGGCATGGCTATGAATAAAAGAACCATCTAGGTGCCCTCTGCCATTCACATCCGGGATTCTCCACATTCTTCCTTCTTTGCAGCATAGAAGCTACCATTTGCTGACACCAGAAAGGCAGCCACAGTGTGAAGAAGAGAAAGGGAAGCAGTGAAACTAGCTGTCAATCCAGCTCACTGTCTTAAGAAAGCCAATGTGGGTGGAAGTGTATTATAGGTTATGGCTGAATATAATTGACAGTGAAAGGGTTTCCCAGTAGAAGGCAAGAACTGAATCCTACTCAGTTCTATGTCTGACAGGATTTTTGTGATTCAGTGAATGAATGAATTCAATACGACAATCTGTAGGCAAGTTTCCTCTCCTAAAATCAAGTTGTTAAAGAAAAAATGTTAAAATCTGTACAATAATGGCCATGTGACAGCAAAAGTTATCAGCAGTCTCAAAATCACCCATCTCCTTATTTGGATAAAATTAATTTTACAAGAAGAGAGAGTGATAAATTATCAGTTAGAATACTGGGGTCAAGTCTACAATATCTGAACCCTTCAATTATTCCTCTAGCCTGAGAACAACTCACTAAGACTGCTACTGCTTAGTTCCAATTAACACAGCTAAATTAGTACCTTGTCATTTGTCTTACAGACTACTAAACGGCAAGTACCAATTTTCCCTTTTATATTCTGATGGCTTGAAAGATATACATGGCCTTTATTCCTTCAAATACACTCTCATTTATTCATTTCTACTGGGAAGAAAACAGCTTATCATCTGTCAGTGATGGAATACCATTAAAAACGCTATGATAGACAGAATAACTCACAGATGATAAGGAAGAACCACTGCAGATTTTTAGCCAACATGGCTCACCTGACTTCTAGTAGACCTTTTGTGCCAAACTCTAATAAGCTCATACATTCAAGTTCAAGAAGACTAGGAAGGGATATGCAGATGTAAAAGATTAAAGTGAATAGAAATGCCCTTTTATCACCTGCTGATTTATTCTGGATATATTTGGAGCTAGTGATGATGTAAATGTATATACTGCAGAATCAAATTAATCTTGTGGGTTTTCTTTTCTTTCTATCTAATATCTGACGTCATCAAAAGGCTCCGGTCTATAAATGGCTTTCATAGTCTGCATAGCTAAAATAATCTGTTTTTTTTTTCTGAAGACCTTACTCTAGGAATTGTATATTTTAAATAACTTTCTAGGACACTAATGCAGTTTTTCATTTCTACTAGATACATTATATTACATAATATTTGTTATTTGTCCTTTTAAATATCAGATATTGCCAATATTTTTGTAAGTTTTCTAGCCATGGGGATTAAGTCAAATTAATTTCATGTATGCTCAGAATATATGAAGTAGACTATTACACACTATTCTCTTAATGAAAGAAGTGATTTAGCTTAAATGAAATTTTATCATTAAACAACAAATTAATAATTATCAGGTTAGAACATTATAAATTTCAATGGGTCATTATATTTGTAGTAATAGAACACTTCGGTATTGAAGAAAATACACACCGACTTTAATACGATCAAAACCAGAGAAGTACATTAAATTAATTCTTTCTACTATGTTAGTGGCCAACTATTCTAAAAGTATGGCACCCGTAGTTCAGTATCTTATTAAGTTTAGTTTTAGTACCTATAACTCAAAAGTAAAAGATATTCTAAGTAGTCAATGAAAGGTACAAAAGGAATAAATTATACATGACAGTGACTGGATAAAGTGGCAATTGAAAAAAATGACAGAATAATGCCAAGCATCAGTTACACGAGCCCTAATGAGAAACTATGAAGGTTTGATAAACATCTAAATGTAGAAAGAAAACAAGCAAGTAAAAGATCTAGAGGATTTGGTTATCATGAAGAAGAGGGTTTGGTAGAGCTGTTTGTGGAAATGATGAAGACAGGAGAGGAGATTTTATATTTCTTTTTTTTTTTTTTTTTTGATACTTTATTTACATTTCCAATGTTTCCCCCTTTCTAGGTCTCCTCTTTGGAGACCACCTATCCCCTCCGCCTCCCCCATCTCTATGAGGGAATTCCACCTCCCACCCACCTGCCCGCCCACTCCCATATGCCCACCTTGACATTCCCCTTTACTGGGGCTTCTCCTTCCCCTGATGGCCAACAAGGCCCTCCTCTGCCACATATGTGGTCCGAACCATGGGTCCCTCCATGTGTATTCTTTGGTTGGCGAGCCTCCAGGAAGACCGAGGGGTGGGTCAGGCCAGTTGACACTGTTGTTCCTTCCATAGGGCTGCAGATTCCCTCAGCTCCTTCAGTCCCTTCTCCAACTCCTCCATCTGGGACCTCACTCTCAGTCCAGCAGTTACTGTAAAGTGAAACTTGGGTATTCCAAACGTTTCGGCTAATATCCACTTATCAATGAGTGCATACCATGTTCGTTCGTTCTTTTGTGACTGAGTTACCTCGCTCAGGATGATATTTTCAAGTTCCATCCATACTACTCAGCTATTAAAAACAATGATTTAATGAGATTTTATATTTCAATGGAGAGATGCTTATACCTTAGAAATAATTTGCAGAGATGGAGTTAGTAAACCTTTGAGCATTAAAGTTAATGTGAGCGTGCCTGTGTGTCTAAAAAAATACTAGATATGAAAACAGACACTTAAAGGAGCAGGGTAGTGATCTCAAAGAACAATTGAAACCAATGATAAGAGTTGACCAAGAGAAGACAGTTCAAGAAGTGAGCAAATTGTTAAAAGTCACAAAAGAAAATGAAGCGTCTACACTTAGATTTGGTTACAGATCATCTGTATAGGGAAAAATACTAGAATAGTTCTGATGAGGGTCATACTAATATTAGGGCCGTATTTAAGGAAAATCATATTGAGTGACAAGGGGAAGAAAGTCTGTGCTAGAGCAAAGATAGTGAACATAGAATCCTTGAAGCATCCCATACCTAGAAGAACAAGTAGGACAAAGAACAAGGATCCAAAAAAGGCCTAGGAGAAATTGAAGCATTGGTACATGCTATTTATATTTGATTTAGCTAACACACTGACTTCAAAGTGGTTGCTATAATTCTCTATAGAGACTTTAATACTTGAAATGTAGTTGTAATGATTACTTTATTGTTTACTTATGTAAAACTGGGAAATACATCTGTAATTCATAAGAACTAATTAGAAATAGAACTGTTCTCAGTATAATTTATTATTATTCATATCCTCCAGCAAACAGAAAACATAAGAGTTTATATGATTTGTTCTTGTATATAATTATTGCCAAGACTGATGAAATTTTGGAATGGAGGAAGTTCTATTAAAAAATGTAAAGAGCCAATAGACTGTTCCAGAATAGGTGTAATGAAGAAAGTGATGACGACCCAGTCGGGTCGCTGGCACAGTGCTTATATCAGACACAGAAAATAGTTTTGGGAAGCAAATACTCTCTTACACCAAAACTGGATGGAAAAATATAGGATTGGTTGATAAGTTAAAACTTGGTCATAGCAAAATTATGTAATTTAGAAGAATTGGGTTTGGTGGATTTGATCATCTCAGGAAGAAATCTGCTCATGCATAATTTGAACCAAGATAGGCAGGGTTAAAAAAAGGGGAAAGTGGCTTCGATCAAGATGCAGAGAAATGACATGGACTAGGCAGTGGACCCAACTAAATCATTGTAGTTAGTCATTGCGCCACATTACTGTATACGTTGCCTTAATTTGTAGTGTTTTGTGTTTACATAGAGCTGTACTGTACTCTACATATGTTTTTCATTATTTTATTCTATAAGAGAATAAAAACAGAGAGAAATAAAATTATTATAAAGAAACATAAAACTTTCGTTTCAGAATATTCTGTGTCCAATTCTTGGAAATCCTAACTATCAACTACAAAACTAAACAATTTTGAGAAAAAGAATGTTCGTTTCTATGATAATCCGGTAAAATAAACAAAAACAAAAACAACAACAACATCAACAAATGTTTTCTTGTGCTGATCCAAAAGTAAGGATACATTCAACTGACATGATGCTGAAAAGAAAAACTACTAAAATATTATAAAACTAAAAACATACATAAAATTTTACAAGAAAATGTACAAGAGTCCAGGAACAATTTATCTTTGGTGTTTCCAAGTGTATTGTAATCTAAGTGAAACAAACAACACAAAACAAACAAACAAACCTGCCAGTTTTGGTAGAAAGAGCTAGAGAGAGCTGTATTTTATCCACCGTCACGCCAAGATCGCTTTTTATGAGTGGCGTCCCAGGTGACAAATGTTCATAACATCATATATGTAAATGATTGGGGAATGTGTTGAAAGTTCACATCCACACTTTAACAATATTTGAATCAAAAATTTTTTTAATATTTTTAAGTATTTGGTAAATCTTAAAACAAATCATGGAAGGAAGAATGGGTTGACATCTTTCCCACAGTAACCTAGGAGTCTGCTAATTGCACAGTTTCAGGCTGAATGCAACTTCCTCTCCTCATTTAGGCAAGTGCATTTAAAAGAATTTAATTGATTACTTGCAAATTACAAATTGTGAATTCAGATCCCACACCTAAAGCTTTGAGGATAAAATCCAATTAAAATGATCAATAGTTATGAATTCCCCTCACAAGTGCCCTAAGAGGAGTTGTTTGTTACATCAAGTAAATTATTTTAATGACTGTCACTGGCACGAGCCAAAAAAAAAAAGTGTATTAATAACTTAGGAATATACTAAACTATTTGAAAATAAACACAAAACAGTGCAAAACTCCATTCTGTTGATTTTTCTTTCCTTAATCCTAATGAGTTCTTTTAAAAATATGAGCAAAATATCTAGGTCACCTTAGTGCTTTAGCTAATTCACCATTCATATTTTTATGAAACGGTGCTGTTGTCATCTGCAATGTCACTATAAAGGACTTCACAGAAACAAAATGTTCTGGATTTCACACAGTGTTATAGATGTCATGTTAGATTTATCAATCATTTGAATTAACCACTTGAGTAGCCACCTCTGTGCAGCACCTATGTCTTTTTAGAAGGACCCTCATCAGATACATTGAAGAATATTCCCAACTCTCGACTTTTCTCACTTGGAGCTTCACAGCCACTTTCAGCGAAGGAATGATTGTCACTAAGGCCCCATGTTCTTGGCTGATTTCTACAATAAGAGCATTGGGAGTTCTCTCTAGATTGTCTTTTGATGAAGGGGGACTGTACATGACTAATTTCCACAGTATTCTGGTGAGGATGTGTTAAAACACAAAAGCTATCCTCATTTCAGGAATGGTACAGACCTCTCCATGTCTACTTCAAAAATCACGAACAACTCTGGAAAAAACATCGAAAGTTACTTTTGCAGATCTAGGAAAATTTAGGAGCCTTTCCTCATGCAGTACTGGACCTCTCTAAGCTTTGTAATATTTTTATATGCTTTATACTTGTGCCTGTCTCCCCAGCTCTGCAGTAAGCTTAAAAATGAGCAGCTCTCAACTCCCAGACTAACATGAGCTTAGCAGTTACTGATTGACAAAGGTACACCCAGAGCAGGTGTGGCAATGCCCCAAGCCCTGTCCTGAGTTTATGTTGTTATTTGATAGACTCTTTCTTTAGCTGGTTTGGCTAATAGTTCCCTGGAGGCCTTATCTCATGGTATTTGCTAAAATAACCAAGGATAGCGATTGACTATTTGGCATATCATCCTAAACTGACACCAATGTTGAGAGTAAGCAAGAATTTGCATCCAATCTCCCCCCTCCCCAAAAAAACCAACAAATTAACTTCAATAAACTCTGGAGAGTGAGGAGTGAGGTCTCAACATGTGGATATAAAATTTTCAACTCATTCCTATGAGTCCAGGAGTCATCAGTGCTGTGTTGTATAGAAGACCCAAGTCCCTCTTAGCTGCCTGGCCTTGATGCTCTGTTACAATAGGAAGTCCTAGACTCTCCCTATAAAGGCACTTCAGTATGCTAAGCATGCCCCTTAAAACACAGAGCTGGCTAATGAACAGTGGTGAAATATAGTTGCAATATACTTACGTGTCTGTCTGACACACACACATTTTTGAATAAATAAAGAAATATCAAGGTAATTTTGGATTTTGTTCTGGTATCCCATGTGAGTATTCTGGTTCTTATGATGTTCAAAAGTAGTTGCTGAAAATAATGAAGATTTCTGTGCCATGTTGACAGTTTCAGAAAGGTAGTAGATTTTAGATAAGTCACATTGCAAATATTTATTTCTATTTAGGAAACTAAGGAAATTACTAAGACTGTCATATTTACGAATATATGTCTATGTGATTGCATAATAAAAAGAAAATGAAAAATATGCTGAGCCATATAGATGCAGTTCATTAAGTGGTAATTTTCAGGGTTGATTTTGACAACCTTTGGTCCTTTTAAAACTCTACACCTTTGCTTTTCTAGTAACATATTTCTCTTGTTAATTCTGATCTCTTTTACTTCCAATTCTTCCCCTGACTGTTCATCAAAGCTGATGTTTTTCTGAGTTTGCCCATGTCCTTCTCCAACAGTTTGCTTTCTCAAGGAAAGCATAACAGTTTGGATGGTATTTAATTAATTAATTAATTAATTACATCCCAAATCTTTCTCACCCTACTCCCTCACAGAGTTTCTCCTCTCCATGTCCCTCCCCTTTTCCTCTGAGACGGTTACCCCCCTCCCCAATATCCCTCCACCAGGACACATCAAGTCTCTGCCAGATTAGGCATATCCACTCCCACTGAGGCCAGACAAAGCAGCAATGAAGACTGAGCTGCCGCTCTGCTATATGTTTGCTGGGGGCCTCGTTCCAGCTCCTGTATGTTCTTTGGTTGATGGCATACATTCTGAGAACTCCCAGGGGTACAGGTTTGTTGACTCTGTCGGTCTTCCTGTGAGGTTCCAATCCCTTTCAGGACCTTTACTCCTTCCCCAACTCTTCCATAAGTGTCCCTGACAGGAGCCTAGCAAAACTGTCTTCTGAGAGGCTCTATCTAGCAGTAGACTGAAGCAGATGCAGATTCCCACAGCCAAACATGAGACAGAGGTTTAGATAGTGTTAATCACTGACTGCATGCCTATGAAAGTCAAGCCCATAAGGTATTTGAACCATTTACCATTCCCCTTATTTTCAACTTGTAAATAGTATTGTCACAATGCACCATAGGACTAGCTATTGTCAGTATCCAGAGGGCTGTGAAGGCTTGGAAAGGAGTTCTGAGAAAGAGGTGCTTGAGAACTGTGAAACAAAGGACTGAAAGTCAAATCTGGGTTACAAGCTAGCAGCCTATGTTCTGCTCCAGACAGCTCTTTCTTGCAATCGTTGAATACATGGGCACAGGGGAAAATTTCCTGAAAAGAAGACCAATGCCTTATGCTCTAAGATCAAAAACAGACAAGTGGTACCTCATAAAATTGCAGAGATTCTGTAAGGCAAAGGACACTGTCAATATGACAAAACGGCAACCAACAGATTGGGAAAAGATCTTTACTGATCCTACAACCCATAGAGGGCTAATATCCAATATATACAATGAATTCAAGAAGTTAAGACTACAGAGAATCAAATAATCCTATTTTTAAAAGGGGGTACAGAGCTAAACAAAGAATTCTCAACTGAGGAATATTGAATATCAGAGAAACACCTAAAGAAATGTTCAACATCCTTAGTTATCAGAGAAATGCAAATCAAAACAACGCTGAGATTCTATCTCACACCAGTCAGAAGGGCTAAGATCAAAATCTCAGGCAATAGCAGATGCTGGCAAGGATGTCAAGTAAAAGGAACAATCCTCCATTGTTGGTGGGATTGCAAGCTGGTACAACCACTCTGGAAATCAGTCTGGAGGTTCCTCAGAAAATTGGACATAGTACTACCTGAGGACCAAGCTATACCATTCCTGGGCATATACCCAAAAGATACTCTGACATATAACAAGGACACATATTCCACTATGTTCATAGCAGCCTTATTTATAATAGACAAAAGCTGGAAAGAACCCAAATGTCCTTCATCAGAGGAATGGATACAGAAAATATGGTACATTTACACAATGGATTACTACTCAGCTATTAAAAACACCGAATTCATGAAATTCTTAGGCAAATGGATGGAACTAGAAAATATCATCCTGAGTCAGGTAACCCAATCACAAAAGAACACACATGGTATACACTCACTGATAAGTGGCTATTAACCCAAAAGCTCAGACTACCCAAGATACAATTCACAGACCACATGAAGCTCAAGAAGGAAAACCAAAGTGTGGATGCTTCAGTCCTTCTTAGAAGGGGGAACAAAATACTCACAGGAGGAAATTTGGGAAGAGATTGTAGAGCAGAGACTGAAAGAAAGGCCATCCAGAGACTGCCCCACCTGGGGACCCATTGCATATACAGTTACCAAATCCAGACACTGTTGTGGATGCCAAGAAGTGCTTGCTGACAGCAGCCTGATATAGCTGTCTCCAGAGAAGCTCTGTTAGAGCCTGACAAATACAGAGGAGGATGGTCGAAGTCAACTATTGGACTGAGCATGAGGTCCCCAATAGAGGAGTTAGAGAAAGGACTGAAGGAGCTGAAGGGGTTTGCAGCCCCATAGGAAAAACAACAATATCAACCAACCAGACCTCCAGAGCTCCCAGGAACTAAACCACCAACCAAGGAGTACACATAGAGTCACCCATGGCTCCAGCTGCATATGTAGCAGAGGATGGCCTTGTTGGGCATCAATGGGAGGAGAGACCCTTGGTCCTGTGAAAGCTAGATGCCCCAGTGTAGGGGAATGCCAGGGCAGGGATAGGGGAGTGGGTTGGTGGGGTAACATTCTCATAGAAGTAGGAAGAGGCAGGATGGGATAGAGGCTTCTGGATGGTTAACTGGGAAAGGGGATAACATTTGAAATGTAAATAAGAAAATATCCAATAAAAGAAAAGCAAAGAAAACTCTCTGGATAGCTCATCTCTTACAGAGCAAAAGTCTAGTCTTTTATTTACATATCAATTCAGTCATCTAACCCAGATTCCCTTTTGATTATCTCTTGAATCAATATTCCATGTCTCCAGCCCCTTGATTCATAGAAAGACAGTAAGCACTTTTGTTTTTAAAACAATGCAAATGAATTCAGAGATCTGCCTACCTTTGTATTCACAGACAATGACCTGGTTGGGTAGGATCCTGCCCTCAGATTACCCATTTCCACCATGCCTGGGCCCAAACTAGCTCTGTCCTAGGCTGACCATGAATTTAGGAATCTGCCTGCCTATGTATCTACCTACCTTTGGACCTTTCTGACAAACTGGCTTATAGTGCATGTGCCCCTGTTCTTTTAGGTTTGCAAAATCCTTCGTACAATTCATATTGCATCCTTATATTTTGCATAGTTGAGAAATTATATATTTTTGAACTCATCTTTTCAGATTTCTTTCCCATTGCCTTAAAGGCTGTCCTGAAGCAATCAGTGTTTACCATTTTTGCTAGGGACATAGACACATCCTCAACACATCCTCAACTTCTATACTCAGTTTCCAGTTATCATTCAGTCATTAATGTAAACAGGGAGAACATTCCCTGAAGGAAGAACATGAAAATATGTCCAATATTATGCAAACAAGCTTTATGCCCACAGCAACCATCAACACTCATGAAGTTCCTTGCCCTGCTAGCTCTGTTCCAGGTGTGGGAAACATGTCATGCAGTCCCTACTATGACCAAGCAGGACCCATCAGAGGACTCATGTGCACCTCAGGTTGGCACTGGAAAATTTCTCTGAATTTCAAACTGCTGATTTAGGTTTATTTTTTACCATCAAAATCATTTATAAGTTAATGCCATAGACACAACTAAAGCAAGGCAGAACTTACTGCAAAGTGGTAAATTTCTATTAAGTATTGAATTGAAAATTATTTAAAAGAAAATCTTTTGGAAACACATCATTATATTTCCTAAGTTACAAGGAGATAATCAGAGGTTGTAATTATCAATTTGGAATATTCCTGACGCAAATAATTTGAGATAGTAAGCATAAATTAACTAGATGTTATAAGTTTTAAGTTATCCACATTTAAATATTTTCATGCTAATTACAGAAAATATCTAATTTAAATTCATTTCCTCCAGTTTGCTTGCAATTTAATTAAATGATAGGTAGGAAAGGCTGCATATATATGTATAATAATACATTGGGACTCCACTCTGGACATGGCCAGTCCAGGGTAACCAACACAATCTGTGTATCGACATTTACAAGCTCAACAGGCTTCCTGTAAACAAGCTAGCTAATTGGACCCCCAAGGAATGGAGATGCTAAGTTCTGTATTTGTCACCTTTTATTGAAAACTAGCAGAAAATATTTCAAAGGGAAGTAACTTACTAATAACTTTACATATCACATATTTAAATTTTATTTCCTACCAGGTCCATAATTAATATAAATTAAGAAAAAGAAAATAATGGGTTTACTGGCTAGTTTAGTGTGTCAACTTGACACAAGCTGGAGTTATCACAGAGAATGAAGTTTCAGTTGAGAAAATGCCTCCATGAGATCCAGCGTTAAGACATTTTCTCAATTAGTGATCAAGGGAGGAGGGCCCCTTGTGGGTGGTACCATCTGTGGGCTGATAGTCTTAGGTTCTATAAGAAAACAGGCTGAGTAAGCCAGGAGAAGCAAGCAAGCCAGTAAGCAGCATTCCTCCAGGGTCTCTGCATCAGCTCCTGCTCCTTGACCTGCTTGCGCTCCAGTCCTGACTTCCTTTTGTGATGAACAGCAGCATAGAAGTGTAAGCTCAGTAAACCCTTTCCTCCCCAACTTGCATCTTGGTCATGATGTTTGTGCAGGAATAGAAACCCTAACTAAGACAAATTGGTACCAGGAGTGGGGTATTCCTGTGACATCCTGACCATGTTTTGGGGAGGACTGTGGAAGGACTTTGGAACTTTGGGCTAGAAGATCCATTCAGTGTTAAGAACTTTGTGGGATGTTGTGTAGGAGCTTGAAGATAATGTTGAGAACAGTGCAGAAGATAGAGGCCTGGCTTGTGAAGTTTCAGAGGGAAGATTAAAGACTCTTGTCAGGGCCATTGCTAGTTTGATTTAAGATTCTGTAGTTTTGGTTAGCTGGGACTGAAGAAATCAGCTGTGATTAACAAGATACCAGAACTACTAAAGCAAAACCATTGTGTTACCGGGACTATTGATGCTATTTAGCTGGAGCTGAGAAATTGGCTGTGATTGGGAAGAGACCAGCATCATTGGGGTGAAATCTTCGGAGAAGTATTTTCTGAGAGCACAGAGGCTGTGTTCCAGAGATAGCCAAGGTTGCACCTTGTGTGGGTTAGGGTTAGGCTGGACTTGGTAATGTGTAAGTCACCCAGGTGGTATTGGTTTTGAAGGCATGAAGGAGTTATGAAGAACAGGTGAGGCCTGGGCACAGTGAGAGGCCATAGAAGGCCATTGGTAAAGGTGCAGCGTCAGTTGCAATTGACAGCCCAGGATTGAAGGGGGTCATGCAAAGGAGTTGAGGCTTGGCACCATGGTAAAGCCTAGTTGCAGTGGAAGACAGCAGTGTTTTGGAGATATCAATACCATGAGATGACCACCAAGAACAGCAGCAGTAGTGGAGTACAGGCATCTGGAGCCATGTGTGCTACAAAGCGCTGAGCTGGAGAAGTGACTCAAGCCCTTGGATGAATCCTTGGATACCTAGATCGTGAGTAGATCTCAGACATTTGACAGTTGGAATTTGATTTTGATTTTGATTGTGACTATGGCCTGATATTTTTCCCTCTTGAAGAAAGCAGGTATTTTAGTGGAGCCCACAGTTAAGAGACTTTGAATTTTAAGAGATTGGATGTTTAAAAGGGACTGAAATGTTAATATGTAAGAATTTGCAAAGACTGTGGGACTTTTAAAGTTATTTAGATCTTGGGGATGAATAAGGAAGTAAGGGTCGAGGCTTATTGGTAATGTGTTTGTGTGTCAAGTTGACAAGTGTAAGCTCAATAAACCCTTTCCTCCCCAACTTGCATCTTGGTCATGATGTTTGTGCAGGAATAGAAAACCTGACTAAGACAATCGGTGATATAGGTCAAAATATTATTTGAATAGTTTCATTTTCAGAATTTACTGACATGTCACAGAGTTTTACTAACAATTTTGTTTTAATAAGATGTTTTGTTTGTTTGTTTGGTCACAGGCAAATTCTTGCTTACTCTCAACATTGACATCAATTTAGGATGACATACCAAGTAGTCGGGCACTATCCTTGATTATTTTGGCAAATGCCTTGGGGGAAAGGCCTCCAGGACATTATTAATCAACTCAACTATAGATAGAGTCTATTATAGAATTGGTGTGTTGAATAACAGCATGAACTCAGGACAGGGCTTTGGGGCATTGCTACAGTATCTCTCACTGTATCTTTGTCTATCAGTGACCACTCAGATCCATTGAATAGGTTGTATTTTGAAAACTGTGTTACTCTAAATATGATTACATTGTTGTTGTTGTTGTTAATAAGGTTGAAGCTATAGAAACATGTCTACAGATCTCATCAAACTTTTTCTTGCATGGTCTTTAGATTTCTTTGACTCTCCAAGAGAATTACCCAGAGTTTACCTGATTTGTATTAAAAGGACAGACAGTGCTCCAAGTCTCTCAGCTTAGGCTCTTCTGGCATCTGCATGTGATTAGAGATTGCACATTATTCATATTCATTACTGCAATGACGTTTCATTCTCAATGCATAATATTAAGAATATTTGATATCATTAAGTCGTTTTACTGGTAATGTTAATGTTATATAATGATCTTCATTTGTGAGATTGAAAGTTACCTGGGGGGCAGGGTTAGTAAAGATGGTCTCTATGCAAGACTTTGATGGGGTTTCTAGTGCCAATTAGGATTGAAGTCTTTGACATAGTGACTGATTGAGTAATCCATTGATGCATTTACAGCTTTGTTATATTATTGAGTGTCTGTGAAAGGCTATACCCTACTTTGAGATTCTTACATTTGCTTTTGTTTGACCCTGTATGTCATTAAATTAAGACTCTCTCATTTCCATAACATTCTGCTGAAATACATGAGTCTGATGCAATTGTACAATAAATCCTTGTGAAACCATGAGCACAAATACACCTTTTCTCTCTTACATTGTTCATTCAGGTATCTTGTCATAGAGTGTTATACAGGATGTACTTTCTTACCAAATGAAAGGTGACTGCTTGGTTTCTAACAATAGTAAATGTAAAACATTAAATACCTTACTGACATGGACAAATTTCCACAGACACATTAATTTTATATTACTGTGAAACTAATTATCACCACTGAAGAAAGCTGAGTCACCAAATGCTTCTGATTACACTGTTACCATGGTTCAGTGGTAGTCCTGAGGTGAATGATAACTGGCTCTGTTCTGAGCTTCCACAGGATGGAATCAACATGCTGAATTATATGAGAACTCATTTGGAGCTCTCCTGGGGAAGTATCTGCTTTCAAGCTCATTATCCCTGTTTATAAGAATTATTTCCTTGTAGGTATGCCACTGAGAGACCTGACTTCTTTTGGCCTTTGGATTCTCATGTCTGGCCAGAGTTTCCCAGTCATGGCCCTTCCACAGGCAACTCATAACATGGTAGTGAGATGCCAAATCTGTTAAGATCGGACTCCATTTTAGAGAACCTGACCTAAGTTTGAACTCAAGTAGACTAACAGGCTGATACCCAGCATTAATCTCCAAGTTGCCCCCAACAAAACCTGAGCCTAGCTCCAGTCTCTAGGCTAATCCCCAACAAGACCAGCTTTTCCAGGTTGCATCCTCAATAAGACCAGTGTCTCCAAGTTATTCCCCCAACAAATCTACACCCCCAGGTTACAAGCCCACCCCTTGCCTAATGACCACCAATGCAGAGAGGGGCAGAAGATAAGTTTATGATGTGACTCCCAGCACCAGCCAATTATGTTAAAGGCTACAGTAGCTTTCCAATTAGATGCTTGCACACGTACTCCCTGCTTGCTGCTTACTATAAAGCCTTACCCTGATAGACATTCGGTGCTTCCCCAGTCACCAAAACCGTCCTGCGTGGCAGTGGTGTGTTGGAGGGGCCTGAGCTAGCTTGAATAGAATAAAGACCCTGCTGTGATTTGCTTCACATCAGCTCCTGTCTGCGTTTTGGAGGATCGCTAACATTTCCTGGCACAACGTTAGCTATCTACTTTAAGGAAAGCATGAGAATCTCCAACTCAAGTGATAACTCAGCAGTCCGTGATGAAGGATTTCACCTAAATCCAGGCAAGTACAGATTAAGTTTACTTTGAGTCACTCTCAATAAAATAAAATGGGATCCCAATTTTGATTGAGAATTCCTTCACATTGGCATAATAATACTTGAAGGAAGCCACAAGATCTGCCTGAACTTACAGAAAGGGAATTTTGTAGAAGTGTATGACTTGTTGTGGCCAGGTTGATGTGTGACATCATTTTGGGGTGAGTCTAACACAGTGGGAGAACAGTTCAATCCAATTAAGTAGTAGTTTCATCAGCCACTATGAAACAAGCACTCTGAGTTTACTACCAAAACCAATAATGCTTATATTAAGTATCAAGACAGGTTATGTTTTGAAACAGGATAAAACACAAGGGAAGAATATAGGGCAGCCTGTGCAGTGGATGTAATTGTCAAAGTATGAAAGTATTTCACAGGCATAAATAAGTTCGAACATTACAGAGCTGAGAAGAGTGTGTAGGCACTTGTATGCCTAGAGCAACCTGGTGAGTTCAATGTTCTCATTCAGTAGGAAGTGGTGATAGTAGAGAAGTCGGCAAGAGACAAATATAGAAAGTTTAAGTTTTATATATAAGTTAGGATAGATTATGATATGCCCTTGCAAATTATCAAGAGGTTTTATATCCTGACATAAAGACATTTTAAAAATACTAAAAATTTCTTGTTAAAAATATGCAATATATCAAAGGATTTGATAATTGGTGTGAAGAGAGAATTTATTCTGGAAACATTTGGAAGCTTGTTAAACTATACCTTGTAATGGATTAGATTAGCATTTAGCAGAGATGGGAAAGCAGGGGGATCTCTAGAACACAAGAGGAATCCAGCAAACTGGAATCTGGTGCCAGAAAGAAGGAGAATACATTACCAGTTTCCAATTGTCATCATGAAAGTCTGCTAAAATTCAGCACAAGTATACTATCTTTTTGTTCTCAAGAATCTACACCAAGCATGTCTGCTGGGCTAGCATCAAGGTTTCATTTCTAGAAGCTTGAGAGAAGCACCATAGTATCTCTCATTCTACTTGCAAGACTTGGTGGTTATACTGGATCTGTGTGGAGAATCTAGACAATAACCCTACATTAGGTAAATGGTTCAGCAGATTTGGTTTAACTGCATATTAATTCCCTTTGCTACTTGGCATATCCACATATTACAGCAAATAAAACATTTCAGATGTGGGAACATTTTTTGCTCTCTGTTGTCTTCCCCAATCTCCATGGAAAGCCACTCATCTCTCTAACTCATAAAATATCTGAATTTTCACTCCATTGGAAGGTATCACATTTCTATTTCATCCTATGCAAAAGCTCAAAGCTTCAAAAGCATTTACAGAATACAAATTAAGACAAGCATGAGATAGTAGTTATAGAAAATCTTGTTCAAAGTGGGTACAAATAGAAGGGTAATGAGATCTGCAGGTGTCAAGCAGTTTTACAATTTAAATAGGCAAACTCCATTCAGTTTCAATGTCTCCAGATAATCCCGTGGGATAGCCAGGTGACTCTGTGGGTAAACTGCTTCCCATCCAGGTCAGACAACATGAGCTTAATCCTGACAACCTATAGAAAGGAAAGGAAAGGAAAGGAAAGGAAAGGAAAGGAAAGGAAAGGAAAGGAAAGGAAAGGAAAGGAAAGGAAAGGAAAGGAAAGGAAAGGAAAGGAAAGGAAAGGAAAGGAAAGGAAAG
>CM052708.1:8229414-8291167 GCA_028551405.1 Uromys caudimaculatus
GGGAAAGGGGAAAGGGGAAAGGGGAAAGGGGAAAGGGGAAAGGGGAAAGGGGAAAGGGGAAAGGGGAAAGGGAAAGGGAAAGGGAAAGGGAAAGAAAAAACCCAGAAAAGGAAAAAATAGACTCCACAAAGTTGTTCTTTGACCACCATACATACACACATGACATTGTGTGAGCACATCATGCCCATATACACAAACCCTTACCTAAATATACACAAAGGCCAACTAAATATACTAAATTGAAATAATAACGTAAAATAAAAGAGTAATCCTCTGTGATCTGTTAGTTTGTGTCTACCCTGTGTGGGCTTGAGAGGCTATCTTCTGGATCAACATGTCATTTCAGCCGAAAGAGCAAGTGTATATCAGCCTTTCTTCTTGGATAATTTTGGTATCAGATGTTCTCTTTAAATTTTATATTCCTTTTGTTCTTTAGTACAGCACAGCAGCATTTTGGCTGGTAAAAGATTTGCGGAAAGAAGCCTCTATGAGTCTATTCTATATTGTGGAGTTTTCTGTTGTAACAGATTGCTAGCAGAGACTCCCTAATCTCATTTCTATTTTTATTTTCTGCTGAGATGAGAAAAGTTGTGAGTTATTCAATCACTTCTCATAATTCTTTTAAAATTTTAATTTAATTTTAATTCTATTTGTGTGTATGTCTATGCAATAGGGTGGACACATAGGTGTACAGAGGTCAGAGGATAACTCTATGAGATCAGCTTTCTCCTTCCTCTTTCTGTACATTCCAAGAATGGACCTTAGTTGTCTGGTTTGCATAGAATAATTTGCCCACTGAGCCATCCCAGTGTCTGCTACATGCCTGTTTTGAGACACAATTCATTGACTTCTTGCTCTTTCTCAGTTTTAGCAATATTTTCTGTTTTCCATCCATGGCTTTAACTTTTAAAGACAGTTCCAAAAGAAATCTTTGTATTTAATAATGTTTTTTAAATGCAGATAATCTGATTACTTCCCAAGTAATCCAGATTTGTTCCTATTTTAAAAATAATTATCTCATCTCCTTCCCCCATTAATTATGCAGAGGCATCAAAAAGTGATAAACCTGAAGTCCCAACAAATTTCCAAGAAATTCCCTCAACTTTAGGTATAATTCATAAGGTTTTCTTTCCTTTTTCTTTTGTTTAACAATTCACCTAAACTCTTTGTCAATATACAAAAGTCTTTTTTTTTCTTTCTGATTTGTAATAATCTGCTGGCTTTCCATTTTATCCCTCAGCAGGTCACCATTTACCCTGCAGCCTTCCACTGACTCATGATCACCCTGGCATCTTCACAGTCATTGTCACAGGATACATTCTCCACCATGCCTCTCACTTCCTTTGGAGAGACATTAGTATCCACATTCTGACTGGCATTGTTCAAGACAATCAAGGTTATAATTCTGTTCTTCCAATGTCTTCTAGGCTTATGATGCAGTCTGAAAGCACATTTTTATGTATGTAATACAACAGAATCATGTTTCCAGATAGCAAATTCTGCACTGCTTTTTTTTGTTGTTGATTTACATACCACATCTTTGGTGGTTTAAAACAACACAATTATGACAAACCACTGGTCATAGTTTCAAGAAAGGTAACTCTGTGATAAAGCCAAGGAATTGTAAGAGATAAAATCTGCTCTAAGCTCTATGTAAGAACCACCTTCCTTGCCTTTTTAGCCTGCACAGCCTTCTGCACACTCTTTGGCTCCATCCATACTTTGACCATCTGAGGGCTCAGGGGTGGTATTTTGTAGGATATCTCTGACCACTATTAAACAGTCACATCTAAAGGTCACAGAGGTCACTCCTCTCTCTTGTTCCATGCCTAAGTATAGTTGTAGTTACAATGGGCCAAATTAGGACATCTAAGTTAATCTTTCTATTTTAGGGTTAACCAATGAAAATACTTCAATTTTGAAGCTGATTAACAATTCTAATTCATGTGGTCAACAATTCTTTTTATCATGCATGTTAATCCATTACCATTAATATAGTAGGACATGAGTAATTTATAAAGCCAAGAATGCCTTTCCTAATACTGAGAGTTGGAAAATACAAGATGCAGGTTTCTAGTGAGAGCCTTCTTGTTGTGTCACTATAGGGCAGAAATGGAGAATAGGATGTCTTACACAGAACAATGTAAAAAGTATAACAAAATCATGTAGTTCACTCCAACTTTTTATAAATTGTTAATCTTGTCATGTGATTGGAACCTTTTTTTCATTTAGTCAGTGCTTTCAAGGCCCCACCTATTTAATGTCTTTAAATTAGGGATTACGTTTGGAATATACATTTTGGACTCATTCAGATCGTGGCACTCTATAGCCAACATATTCACAGTTTGGAGTGGTAAAGACATAGAAAAAGTGAGGTAAGGGTCATTGTTTTGTCTACAAAAGTAGCTTCAGAAAAAAAATAATTAGTTCAATTTAGGGCATGTTGAATAAGAGTTAGATGGTAAATTCTAAATAGATCTATTCAGTGGGCATCACAATAACGAGTCTGGCCATTTGCCAAGAAGACATGCAGCAATGTCTAGGTGCTGCTGTTTGGTTTTTGTTTTCATTTGTTGTCATTGTTGTTGTTATTGTTGTTTTAGTATATAATTACAGAACAGCCGTAGAAAGATGCTAGTGGAGGCAAGGTTTTGAGCCAATGATGGAGGAAAAAAAGCCAAAAATGTGTGCAGTATATTCCAAAGCTATACATTATGGAGGATGTATACGTGATTGGATGTATGTTATTCCTGATAGAGTTGAGACTCAGTGTACATGAGGTCTAGGGCTTTACCACCACAAAACAGCTCCCCAAAGGTGCGTTCAACTGATATAAATTTTAATAAATCATAAAGTAATGATTTTCTATACAGTGTTTTTGCCTGTCTGTTATTCAGTAGATGAGCTGAGGCCTCAGTGGTGGTATTTTATATTGAAATAGAAAACTACATAGAGGACCTTGGCAGCTAGGCTACAATAATGACAATATTAGCTAGCAGCCTTAGGCCATTGAGAAGGTCATTGTCATTATTAGGAATGTAATTTCACTATCACAAATACGTGTATGTTTAGCATATAAAGTTGAGAGACTAAAATAATATAAACCATGGGAGGCTTTGCAAATACAAAATATATGTGTGAATTTAAAATAATGCATGTGGAGAAGATATAAAGCATTAAAAGCAATAAGAAGTCCTCTGTGAATGGAATGAAAGAGAATGTGTTCTATCCTTTGGTAAATTTATTATAAGAAAGTGAATTTCTGTTAGTTCCTCGGGGTTTCTCTTGCTCTATGAAAGTATGTTCTTTGCCTCTACTTTATGCTATTTCTTCGTTATGTTGTGAATGCATGGAGAGTCGTAACAAGTCCTGCTTTCAAATTGCATCAAACAATAGATGTCTCTGATTCCCAACTGAGAAAAATCTCATTTTCAAGAAATGTTTGAGCTTTGACTTCCATTATATTCAGAATATTTTGGATCTAAAGTCTCAACTCTATACAAATAAAAAAGAAACCTTTGAAAATTGTATCTACAAATAGGAACATGGAATGGAAAGTAAACTAAAGCTTATAGAACTACTAAAATGGGAAAAATATAATCTTACTTAATATTTTAATTTTTATCACAAAAAGATCTAACAGAGAGTCATATTTATATAAGCAAATTGGAGAAAACACTAATAGAATTTTAAAGAGTATAATCTGGTAAAACATAAAAGCATAAGTTGGAATATTTCAGATATTATTGCTTATAATATTAATCATGTATTTAACATAAACAGTAACTTTAAAGCATGATAATTGGCAATAATTATATATTTTCAAACTATTTCTTTGATCAATGTGTCACTTAAATTTTCTTTTGTAAAATTATATAAATGTTTCAGAAGAATTTAGAGCTGAAGTTTTTACATATTGAAAAAGTTATGATAATTAGTTTAGTTTATTTTAAGAAAATTATAATGTTCCCTGGATGCCTAGAGTTATAAATCAAACACATAACCTAAGAAGTTAAGTGAATCTTTGAATAAACATTATCATAAAATATTTATGAAACCAATTGATTGACTTTAATAATGATTATATTCAAAAAGTAACACTGTAAGATCAATATTTATTTTAGTGTTGTGTTATGCAACAGTAAACTATTACTGTTCATAAAAGAACATTTATTATCATTGATACATACATGAAGAAGAAGAGGAGAATAAAGAATCATTCATTGTTTATGTCTTAATATCACCTAACAAATTAAATCAACTTGAAAAATGTAATCACTATTTTCTTTTTAACAGTTTTGAACTTAACAATTCATTTTCTAAAATTCATAGCTATATCCCAGACTATGTTCATTTTTACATTGTCTAGTGCATTCTGTAATTGTCATGTTTTATATCTTAATACTATTATTCACTCAAAATAAATACTAATAAAGTATAACCGTGCTGATGTGACTTTACTGTCACTACCTCCATGAGAGTTCACCATGAGTCTGAAAAGGAAATGCTCATGACCATAAGAAGCTATGATAGATGTGAGTTCTAAAGTTGTTTATCACACATAAAAGGAATCAAGTGACAGCCAGGTTTCATTATCAAAGAGCTCCACAATTTACATAATAGATCTTTAATGTAGATCACTTTGTGATCTGCATGTGGTCACATGTGCATTCATATATTTCCCTATATTTGTAACAAAAATATAGGAAAATCGGATATTGAATAATTTCTATTTTAGAAAAACATTTACTTAATGTCATCTTCTTTGGGAATTTACTTATTTAATTGGTAAACTTTGTGATTGTTTTAAGGTTGTTTCATTTCATGAACCTTTACCTATAATAACTTTTAAAATTATTTTTATTTATTCTTTGCAAATGTCACACATCTATAAAATATACTTTATTTTATCCATTCCTCACTACCTCACTTTCTCAGAATCTCTCTAGGTTTCCCCTTCTCACATTATTCCCAACTTTATATCTGCCATATTTATTATTATTAATAATCTCCTTAGGCCAGCCACTGCTGCCCATAAATGCATGGTTGTGTAGCCCAGTAGAGCATGGACAATCTACCAACTGCGTAGATTTCCAAAGCATAGTAATTCTCCCTCCTTAAGCATCCAATAGACCCTCTAGTAAGGATGCATCTAAGAGACCCCGCTTCTATCAGTGCTGGAGTTTTGGTTGGTTTGATCTTGTTCAGGTAATCACAGCTGCTGTGAGTTAAGGTATACAACAGTCAGCTCATGTGCAGAAGACAGCCTTTCAATGCTTCCTCCCAACCTGGCAGATCTTACCTTCCTCCTACCCACTATTCTACAGTGTTCCTTTGATGTAGGCTGAGGAGAGAGTAGGGTAGTTGGCTCATTCCCAGGTGAGTACCACAGTTGTCTCTGCTTGGCACTTTGACCATTTATAAGTCTGAGTTAAATAATATCTACTGCAAAAATAAGTTTCTTGGATATGTTAAAGCTGAACAAAAACTTCTCGATATAAGATATATCAATGGTTAGGAAACAATTTAAATGTTTAATTATCTTACCTATCAGGGAAATGCAGATTAAAACTACTTCAAGATTTTATTACCCCAGAGGTGAGGTCCTGATCAGGAACACAAACAGCAGAATGGATGTAGCAAAAGAGAAACCATATATGCTATGGGCAGAGGTGGAAATGAAGCCAGGCACTTTGGAAATCAGTCAGTCAGAAGGTTTTGCCAAAAAACCAAAAACCAAACAAACAAACAAACACACAAAAACTAGACAGAACTAGATAGATCCAGCTATACCACTCTCAGACATTCACTCCAAGGGCTCTATAACCCATCGCAGACATATCTGCACATCCATGTTTATTGTGGCTGTATTCATAGTAGCTAAAAAATGAAATCAATAAGATTCACAATCAACTGATGAACAAAAATTGGTACATCTATACAGTAGTATATTAGTAAACTATAAAGAAAATGAAATGGTCTAGGTGTAGGATATAACTGAATGAGAATACCTAGACTCAGAAAGACAAACACCACATTTTCACTCCGATACATGAATTCTAACTTCAAAATTGTTCTATGTTTAAAATACATGCATGCCAGGAAACTAAGCGAGTTACTGAGTCTCGATGACTTAAGGAAAAGGACATTGGCAGAGATAGGTGTGGGGACGGGAAAAGGAGGTGTCAGTGGAGAGTTTAGTCAAAACAAAGTTTACATGAAAATATCTATGAAAACCTTTGTTCATCACTTGAAGATAAATAGTTATTTGGAGAAAATAGTACAGCACAGATGGCATCACTGATTCAAAACAACACGGGGCTTTGCCATTGCTTTTGCCATTGCTTTTGCTTGACAACCATAATTAGCTAGTAAGACCCTATTGCTATAGACAGCACCCACTGTGAATGCAGGACATAGGGAAATCAACATCGAAGTGGCCAGAGAGCCCTCTCTGTGTGGGCCATAGATGTTATGGAAGCTTCTGGAGAAGAAAAGATATCAATGGTTTTACTCAGTACTTGACCCTACATGCTACAGTATTAACTTTATCTATTGGTGCAATATCAGTATAGAAATTATGGGGTACCCAACTGCTTTCTGGTTGTATATGAGACCTACTCCATAAGAAAGATTTCAAACCTGGTGCTGTGAACCTCATCAAAAGTCTATGACTAAAGACAAAAATTAATTATACTAATTTTAAAACCAAAAGTTGCCTTAATATTCACAACAAATAATGTCTACACATTTCTTAGTAAAATATAAGAAATATTTTAAAATTATCCAAAAGAATAATTTTATATAAGTAGGTTGACATATAACAATCCCCATTCTCATAATCTGGTATTTGATGCTTAGTATACACATAAACCTAGGAAATGATGAAGATGGAACTATTATTTTATGTAATTTCAACTACCTGGTTATTTTTATATGTTTAAATATCAGGTAGGGAGCTGCCCAGTAACCCTCTAGCTTTGCGGAGTTAGGCAATTTACAAGTTGGCAGTTCAGTTTCTCAACTTTTCTCTTCATCCATGTAGATCAGAAATCTTTTAAGTCAGCGTACAGGCTTCTGACAGCATGATTTTAATTTGTTACCACATATAAAAGGTTCATCAATTTCTCTAGGACACAATTCATGATCTGTTTAATTTTAGAAAGGTAGCACTATGTCATCAGGCAAGAATATAAGTAAGCATCAGTACCTGAGAGATGTGCAGAGAGCATATTACATCCTTTCCTCACTCCATAATTGACTTTTGGGAAAGAGATGTGGTTCATTGACCACCATTTAAAAGATAAATAGCAGCAATGCTGGCAAATTCTCATAAAAGTCAGAGCTAATATATAGACAACAGCACTCACCTATGGTTGTGTTCAGATATTTAGATATTTAGATATAGACTTCAAGTGCATTTGCTTAGGTACATTTAATTATGCAGGCTATTGGCCATTAATGAAAGCAAAAGCAAATCAGCTGGTATCTTAAAAGGACACTGACTAGCTCATGTCCTCGTGCATATATTTGGAATGGAAGCAAGCTAAATAGCTTTTTCTGAGCAGAATGGAATCAGAACCCTGATTTATGGTGAATAGGAAGCTAGCTGTTTTCATAATCTCTGTTTCCACTGTGGGAGTCCGAATACTTGACTGATTCATGAGTTGGGAACTTTTGTATTTACTCAAGAAATTGACAAAATGCAGCATGACTTCATATATGGCTTTGCAGGGAATATTTTGTGGTATTCATGGTAGTATATTTATCAAACTTGTCTTACTGATAACATTGTGTTATCACACTTCTACACAACTTCTTAAAACTCCAAGTAGTTCAAAGGCAACAGGGACTGATATAGTGTAATATATTTAACCTAAGTAGCTATAAAAGTCATGGAAACCAACAACCTACCTATTCCAGCCATGGCTACCATCAATGTGAAGAATGTAACAGGCAAGGTATTTTACAGGCCCCATAGGTAACACCGACATGTGAGCATAATTTCACGATTTTAATTTAAAAGTTCACTAGCTAAATATCTCATCTACATCTTAATAAGGCAATAAGAACTTGGTTCTTAAAGAAAAAGCATGTTTTTAAAGCAATGTTAAGGCATGAAATTTAGTATTTAACCAAAATATTAGTGCTTATTTAATTTTATGATTAAAATATTTATAAGGATAATGTTTAAAATAGGTGTGTTGTATTCTCTTATTACGTAATTTTTTAAAACTTTATTATTACATGCAACGATGGTGGAGTTCAAACATTAAAGGCTATTTAGATTTTTAAAATACTATTAAAAATATCACTCCCTTCTAATAATACACAAGCAAGTGACTAAATATTATAAAGGTGGACTATTGACCTAGTTGTTCTGCACATATGTAGCAAATGAGCAGCTTGTGAGTATCCAACAACTGGAGCAGGGACTGTCTCTGAGACTGTTGCTTTCCTGTGGATCCCGCGCCCCCAAATGGACTGCCTATCTTGCCTCAGTGGGAGAGGATATACCCAGTCCTGCAGTGAGTTGATGTACAGGGAGGGGCTTGTGTGAGGGGGTACTGGGAGGAGAGGAAGGGCTGATATTGGATTGTAAAGTGAAAAAACAAATTTTAAAATATATGAGGGACATTATAAAATGGTGTATTATGCTTCAGAAATAAAAAATATTGAAATTATTAAAGGTTTATAAATCTTATTCAAAGGCACAAAAATTATTTCTAAACATTAAGTAACAGCCTTCAAATATTATATGTACACACATTTTAATGAATGTTAATATGTATCTAGACACTCAAATTAGAATGAAATAATACATGAATTATTAATTTACCAAATGCAATCTTAATGTTCAAAATGCTACATGGTTTAAAGAGAAATATAAATAACAGTATGAGGGATAGAATTTACTATTCTATAGTTCAATGTAGTCAATTTATTGTAAACTTATTACTGTCTCTATATGGTTTTGTGTTGTGATTGAATGTAATCCATCTCCTGATGTCCTTAGCAAGGCTCAATGTAGTCCATCTCCTGAGGAGGGCTTACTTGCTAACTTAAACAGACCCTCTGATTATCTTCTCATTGGACAGAAAGTGGGCCAGAGAATTGTGACATCTGTTCTTTTTTTAAAATTATTGTATTATTTTTCTCTGGGATAGTATGCCTATATGAATTCATATGCCATATATACATACAGGATCCCACAGAGGCAGAAGACTGTGTCAAATTACTTAGAAGTGGAGCTACCACATAGGTGCTAGAACCTGAAACCATATCCCTTTTCAAGACAGACTGTGGAGTCATCTCTCATCTCCCAATCTCTAGTCTTCAGATTCAGACTCCATTCTAGAAACTACCCTCATAATTGACAATACATAAATCTAAATATTTTTTGATTCTCTGAAGTTCATTTTCCATTAATATAAAGCATAACTTAGTTCCAGGAAGTAATCAGACCTTAACTCATCCAGCTGAACATGATTTAGAGGTCAGACAGATAAACAGGACAGGCATGCCTCCATTTTTGTGGACAAGTCCTAAGCAAATATCTGAATTTAAAAGAGCAAAGCTGTGCTCTCCTTAGACTCAGTCTGAAACATGCTAATTGGGCTTTGTTGAGAATTATAAGAACCCCATAAAGGAGTTCAAGAAAGTATGTAATAAAATGAATCAGATTTGCTACAGAAGAAAACATAGTAATAACCTAATCCTGTACACAGTCTTCATAGGAATGAAATACAGAACATGAGAGATGTGCCTGTTATTATAATCCTCAGGTCCTCCTGGGACAAGATCCTTATTATGGTCTCAAATTCAAGGATTCTACTTTTGCATTTGAAGCTTGTTTCTACTTCTACCCCAATTTGGAAAACATTTATAAAGAGTTTTCTGCAGACATTGTTGGTTGGTTTTGTTCCTTCTGACAATGAAGGTTTGTCTTGATAGGATTACCAAGCAGTGCCATGTCCTGTAGATGCTTTATTTCATTCTCCATGTACAGAGGAGACTTTGTATATAGACATTCTTCTACAGCTGCTACAGAGTTTTTGCAAGAAGCCCATATGCTGAGTTCAGCTGGGATGGTACACTGAGGGATGTTGACCTCTAGAAATGATTTCGTAGAGCTGATACTAAGATTTGTTGAAAATCAAATTGAAAATGTCTATTCTTAAGTGCTGTGTGTTTGTGAAGAGATCCTTCATAAAGCGGCCAAGAATTGGGCTATGGGGACTATAACTTTGTGCATCCAGGGAATCATTAATCAGCTCTAGTTTGAGCCCTTCAGTGAGGATAAAGTGAGGGACCTAATTAAGACCAGGTGGTCTGATCTTCACAAGACAAAAGAGGGTGTATATTTGCTCCCCTCTGTTCCACCTTTGAGTTAGAGGGGACATTTGAACTTCCTTGGTCAGTCAGTGCTTTGATACTTTCTATTTGCCTAAAACATTTTCCCATTTTAAAGGAACTCCTCAATGAAAGAAGCTAGGGGGTTGTTGTGAGACCTCTTCGACAGTTCATGCAGAGATTAGGGATGTGGATTTTGAATGTGGTTCAAGGAGAACACTGAACGGGCAGAGGCATCTGGTTCTCATAGTTCTCTGGATGTTTCTTCCAATATGTGCGAGAAGTTAAGTAAACAGGAGAGGGTTTTGTTCTGTTACTTTTGTTTTTACATAAGGGGATGGTGGTAATTAAAGTGTTAGTTTCATTCATGATAGTTGTGACCTAGAAATCTAATGACCCCCTGGGTCCCTATGTTCAAATATCTCTATACTGTTTGATAATAAATGATGTCAAAATAAATTCATTCAATGACACTTTGAAATTATTTATATGTGCTTTTAAATATTTTATTTCTGGATCAAATTTGAGGACAAATTTGATATCTATAATATATAAATTAACTACCAACAATAAATTTAACTTTTGGGAATAAAGTAAAAATAAATATTGACTGCTTTAAAAAAAAAATCTCAATTCTTTTTTGTAGGAAATTAGACTACCTTATTGTTTGTCAGAAATTAACAGTAATTTCCATATAAAATCATGTAAAAGGCCCCAGTCAGTCTTACCACAAAATATCTTCATTTTGAATAGTGATTGAACTATGATATAGACCAAATAATTATTTACCTCATAGGTAAATTGAAGAAAATTACACAAGAAATTAATAATACATTAACATGTGTCATCTACAGTGTATAGTGTTCTGGAAAGTTAAATCAATGTATACCCATGAATCAATCTGAATGAGATTGTTTCATCTCTGCCTCTAGAGACATTTCAGTACACATCCTGAATCTTATCAATCTTTTGGCCATTCATGTTCAATCTTCGTTGACAAAATATCACAATGACATACAGCTCAGAGGAAGAACAATGTAAAATGCTTTGTTTCTATGTTTGTGATAGTCACTGTTGAACATATGTTGCTTTGGTTTGGCAATGGACCATTTTAAATGGGATTTGAGAATCCAATACTATAAAGCATCTGAAATATTTATGACTTTTTTGATAAAGATCTGAGACTATAAAGAAGATGAGAAGTTTAAGAAAAATACAAACAGATAAAATTATATTACTGTGAATGAGAATCAGAAATATGAGAACAGAATTTTTTTTTAAAAAAATCAGAGAATTGGAAGAATAAGGAATCAAGGCAAAAGAATAGAAGAGCTATGGAATTTTAAAATGCAATGTGAACAGTTACTGAAGGTTCTGCGATTGTGAGAAGACAATGGCTATGCGTGATATTGTTACAATGAAGAACTGTGCAAATGAAAATTATGATCTCAAGAGCTATAAAGCCAGCATGTCATGTTTAGTTAGAGTGACCATGGAACTCAGTAAGACTGAGTGACAAAGATAAGAGTCTGGGAGCCTGTAGCTGTAATTTTTCTTTAAAATTATGTTGAAGTTACTGATGAGCCATTCTGAAACCAGAGGGACTTAAGTCCCATGGCATGATGCACCTGGAGGTTGGGCAGGAGGGGTGTCAGGCACCTGCGCCTTTGGAAGAAGGCCAGCCATGTGTGGCCCCTACACCTGACACTCCAGGTAGTACTGATGATTAGCTGAATGCCCTTTTCTTGAGGAAGGTGTCACAGTGTGAATTCCAAAGGGAACATTTACCTTTTATACTCCAGATGTTGGGAGGAAATAATCCACTCATTTAAAAGCTATGTTAGACATTATCATTCTCTACCTTAGGTTTTGCTCTCCTCCCACCCCCAGCCCATGATTAACAATGGATGAAGAGTTTCAAAGATTTCAAATTAAAAGAATGTGATTTTATTACAATTGTAATTTCAGGAATTATCCATGAAATCCATATTATATTTTGTTAAAATGTGCAATATTTGCTTTTCTATAGTATGCCTAAATTTATATTTTACAAAAGCAGAATACTTTTTCTGTATTTATTTATGTCTATACTTTCTATAGATATGTATCTATAAGTGTGTATTATTTTGTAGCTTACCTAAGACTTTGGGTCATAGTATGAGTGCTTGCACTCACAGGACTCATACATTTACACAATATACGTGGCAATGGTATTAGGAGGTAAGATCATTAGAAGGTATTTAGAACATTTCCAAGGAGAGAGAAATTCCTCTATGAAAGAGAGGTTAAAAAGATTCTTTAATACTCTTATATGAGCAACCACACAAGCACTAGCTCTGAAGTAGAAAGAGTGCTCTTAGCAGACAGCAGTTCTAGGGACGGTTTTATGATCTTTGACTGCAACATTGCATAGCTCTGAGCAATAACAGTCTCCGGTTTATAAATGATCAGAACAAGGCATTTTGGCTGACATACTAAGATAAATTGTACTAGGGATTTCAAAATAACGATTTACTAGAAAATCTTACTTTTATAATGGTGCTGATTTGGTAAAAATATATGCTACTTACTTACGAACAACTTTATATAAATTACATCAAATGATGCTGACAACAACCTAACACACTGGTTAATTCTTTTTGCATTTACAGATATGAGGAAACGAGTTTTAGACGGCCAAATCTTCCTAGATCTTATATTAATAACTGGCAACAGTGAACTTATGACCTTGTCAGTATGAACTCTATAACTTCTCCATCAGTTATATCATGAATATACTTATTATTCTAGTATGAATAAGAACAAGCCAAATAACCTCTTACATCTGAATATTTAGTCTCCAGTTGGCAGAAGTGTTTGCAAAGGATTAGGAGTTGTGTCATTTTGGGATAAAGAGTGTCACTAGTGGGTGCTATTAAAGTTTCAAGAGCTTTGTGCCTTCTCTTAGTTCTCGGCCTCCTGCTTGTAATTCCACCTGCTTGCTCTCAGATGTTGCTTTAGCTGTTTGCTGCCTGCTACCTCCATTCTAGCATCAGGGACTCTAAGCTTCTGGAGCTGTAATCCCAAAATTAACTCATTCCTATATAAATTGCATTGGTCATTCTGCTTATCTCAACAACAGAGAAGTCATTCAGACATTTAGCTCCAATTGAATATCAAGTTAAAGCCAGATTCTAAATTGACTCTTGGAGACTGTTCATTATCATCACCTATCTAGTTAACTTAGATGCCCATATGTTCATATTAAGATAAACATCTGATAAAGATGTAGCCTTCATGAAAATGGAAATGTGACTTTAAAATGTCTGGAGTTTATTTGTATTCCTTCACTGCAGAGGGGAAAATAGTCCAAAGAAACCAGTTGTTCTGTATCCTCTGCCTTTCACCCAGTTCCTTCCTCATGGTTTAAGGCCACCTAGTCAACTTTGTTACCATTCACTAACTATTCATATTCTTTTAAAGGAAAACTCCATACCTGACTGAAATGCACCATTTTGATCCACGTCCAAGCTCCTTGTACCTTTCTATTCGTGATTTTTTCTTATCTTTCTACTATTTAGGAAATACTGAAGAGCAAATCACTTGTCAGCCAAGAGCAGTGCCCTTTCAGAGAACAGCAAATGGGAGACTGAGCAGGCAGAGCCAGAAGCCAGATTAGCAAATACAGAGAGGGAATTCCTGAGAGCTACATTAATAATTTTTATCCCCCAAAGGAAAAATCTCTAAAAAATGAATTGCATTATGCTTATATATAGCAGTACTTTAAATGTAACTCCACGGAGCTTACATATTCTAAGCTTATCCATAATATCTACCTAAGGGAATAAAGTTAACAAATCAATTTTTAAATTCAGCTCACTTATTTCTTGTGGTTTCAGCCACTGACTTCAGAACACAGTGGAAAAAATATTTCTCCTGAATATTTGATTCCATGATCTTATGTAGACATATCTCTATATTGGATTTCAATAAGTCTACAAAATGAAATGTCTACCTTTAGCCAGCTTTGATTTATATCTATACAAATTTAATTCCAACATGTAGTGACATAAAATCTGTAAAATAACCTGGCACCGGAATAAACATACAATAAATATATAGAAGAAGAGTTTTTATTCTTTTTCCTCAAAATGAAATTATGGGTCTTTTTTTAATTAATAATTTTATTTATTTACATACCAAAATGTTGCTCTCTTTCTGGTCCCCCCTCACAGAGTTCTTCACACCATCTCCCCTCCCCTTCATCTCTGAGATAGCGCTCCACCCACTCCACCCCAGGAATTCACCTTCCATGGGACATCAAATCTCTACAGGATTAGGTACATCCTTTCCCACTGAGGCCAAACAAGGCAGTCTGCTGTACTGGGGAGCTTCCCACCAGCTTGAATATACTCTTTACTTGGTGGCTTAGTCTCTGGGAGCCCAGAGGTCCAGATTAGTTGACACTGTTGGTCTTCCTATGGGGTTGGCATCTCCTTCAGCTCCTTCAGTCCTTCCCTTAACTCTTTCATAGGAGTCCCTGACCTCAGTCCAAGAGTTGGCTGTACCTGCATTTGTCTCAGTCAGCTGCTAGTAGAGCCTCTCAGAGGACAGCCATGCTGAATTATGGGTCTTTTATAAAATCATTGCCAGTAGTTCATAGCAGAATATTGGCTCCTTATTAATTTCAGTATTGGATCATTAAAATATGGATTGTTTAGGAAACAATTTCCACTTAAGAATTTCCTAATTAAATTTGTACTTTAATAATATCATACATATACAAGATGTATTACAAGTACTCTCACCTCCACATTATCACTCTGTTCTACACTTCTAGCTGATCTCTTCTCTTCAAATGTTCATGGCTAATTCATTCTGTCCTGAGGCCCATTGAATGTATTCATGCTTATCTGTATAACCATGGGCGGGAGGTTATTCACTGGATACTGGTAGATTCAGCAGTGGGGAAACAACAGAAGGCCATGATTCCCCTTCTTACAGTACTAAAAGACACATCCTCCTAAGACCCTTTGCTTTCATGACAGATTATTGGCAGACTGGGCCAGTCCTATGTGAGCCCAGTGTGAGCAATGGCTATCTTGGTGTCACATACTTATACAAAACAGGTATATGATTATACATTTCTCTCTTTTGACCTTGTGCCCTTAGGTGTATAAACATTTAGGTTCACAACATATATATGTGTGTGTGTGTGTGTGTATATATATATATATATATATATATATATATATATATATATATATATATATATATATATAATATTCAGGATAATAGACCTCTTTGAATCTTTGAAGCTATGTCACTGGTTAGATTGGGAAATTTCTCAGCTAACATCTTCAAACATTTCTTCTCATTTTCTCTATTCCCTCAGTTTGGGATTACATTTATGTGTGTATTAATTTTTTTTCAATATCTCCCATGTATTTTTGTGGTATTCCCTGTGTTTTGTTTAATCTTTCTGTGTCTGTTTACTCATTATTGCTTTATTATACATTGTATTAAAATAATCTTATTTTTTAAAAAGGTATTTGATTAAACAAACAAACAAACATACTCACATAGTTCATATGGAACACTGAATGCTGTCATTCCTGTGAGTACTATAAAGCAATATTGGTCAAATCAGATCATGAAAAATTTACAAATTTTAATTGTACTGATTTATCACCTAATAGAACATCATTTCAACTAAATTGTGAGGTTATCCCTCACAATTTTCAGCAAAAGAACAGTGCAAAATATAGTGATATGGAAACCAATTTTCTTTTACTAAAACATAGAGTTGACAAAATTGTCATTCAATGAACTAGAGTCTGTTCCATTAGTGGCCAAATAAGTTATCTACTTAAAATGAAATATTATCAGGTTCTCAACTTGTAATGGCCTTTGTGAATGTGACTGTGACTGTGTGAGTGTTTCTGGCATTTGTTACTTCAACTACATGTACATATACATCTCTGTCAATTTAAATATTTTCAACCATCTTGAGTGAATCTGTTGCTCATCTTACAAACATATGAATTATCACTTTCGTCTCCTTTCTTGTCCATTATCTTTGTAGCTTAAATTCTTAAAGCCCATGAAAAGTAGACAAAAGTAAATAATATTTTTCCAGATTGTAAAGGAAGACATAAAACTACCCCTATATGGAGAGAAGATAAAATATAATGAGCATGCAATCAAGAAATAGATTCAGCTATATTTAAAATACTATCCAAAGAAGTGCATTCGCACATGCATGCAAACACACACACACACACATAGGGACAGAGACAGAGAGACAGACAGAGAGACAGAGACAGAGAGACAGAGACAGAGAGACAGGGAGACAGAGAGAAACAGAGACAGGGAAACACAGAGAGAAAAATGAAGACAGAAACACACAGATAGAGACAGAAGTTGGAGCAGAGAAAGAAACAAAAACTAGTGAATATATTAGCCAAGATTAACACCAAACAGTAAATTTTACGTTGACCCAGCAAAGACTTGATGTAAAACCATAATAAGCACAGTGACTTCATCTAATGTAACAGTGAAAGGAAAACAGGAAAAATTAATAATAGAACTAATGCTGAGGAATGAAGTTTAATTCTGACCAACAAATCCAAATTTTAACTAAAAGGAGCGGGGGAGGGAGTGTGGACCAATGGAAAATGTCGAAGTGCAAACCCTATAGAAGGAAACCAATAAAGGCTTATTAGCTTGGTCTTGATTTAGATAGTGGCTTTTAAAAAGTGATACCTAATTACAGGAGCAAGAAAGAAAGAGATAAACTGTACTTAAATTTTACATGCTTCTGAAGACATCACCAGGACAGTGAAAAGAAAATGCAAATCAAGACCACAAGGAAATACTACCATACAGTCACTAGGAAAGCTATTGTCAAAAAGACAAAAGCCAGCATTAAATCACAGTGTGCAAACAAGCCCACACAAATTTCATGCCTAAGTGTAAAATGATGCAGCGACTTTGTAAATCAGTTTATATTTCCTAAAAAATGCATAAGTTTACCAAACAACCATACAATTCCACTCCTATGTCCTAGCCAATAAAATTTAAATCAAATATTTGCAAAGCTCTGTAGGCAAGTGCATATATAGATACTTAAAAAAAGCAATTTTGAAAATGAAAAAGCAATACTAAGTTTTTAAATGACATGCAAATAAACAATATGGTATATCCAAGAAATGGAATATTATTTACTCATAAAAAGCAACAAACATCTAATATGTGTAACATGTGTGTATTATGAAAACATTATGTTAACTGAAGATGTCTAGGCCAACAAATGTAATGTGTTATATAACTCTACCTATATGAAATGGTAGGTCAACACAGGCACAAGGTGAGATCAACCAAACATGAACTGCATAATAAAAAATTCATTAGTTTTGTTTGTTTGTTTCTTGTTTCTCTGTTTACAGACAGGCATATCTTTGGGTAATTTTTGTTGTTTTTATATTTGCGTATTTTTGCATATTATTTGCTTATTTTGAAAAATATTGCTTATATATGAGCACTTAAATTACATCTCAATAAAGGAAAAAATAAGAGAATTTTTTCAGTATTCAAAAAATATTAATATAATAAAATCAATTCTTACATTTAGCACAGAACCAGCATAAATGAGAGACAATATCTTATAACTATGAATGAAGAAAAATATATTTTGAACACATACAAGCTAAAAATAGAATAGAATCCTGAAGGTCTTTGAAAAAGTCATCAAAAATCTTACAGAACTATCAGGACTAAGATGAAAACATTCAAACACCCTTATCTGCATTATTTGGTATATTTAAAAACGTATTATATTAATGTACATGTTGAAATCTAAAAGTTGAAAATGTTGAAAGCAGCAAATCCAGTTAGAGAAATCACTGACATAAAACATATGTCTACTTTATTGTCATTCATAACTAAGTATCAAATAATTTACTGATATCATGCTAAAGACCAGTATTTTGTTAACTTGAGAGTAAATTTTTGAATTTTTTCTAGAGAAAGATTTTCTGGAAACAAGAGAGATATTGAAGTGAGCATTTTGATTTCTTTAGAAAACATAGAACTATTATGGGAATGCGTTTTTATTTTAATCCCAGGTGTGTGATAAGTGAATGTGTCACATTATGAGTATGATTTGCCTCGTGCTTTAACAAGGACGTGGTTTGTGTCAGCTGCAGATAGTTTCTGCATGTGTGACATTTGTAATTTTGGGGACTTCCAGAGGGTATGTAGATGCTAGAGCCCTGATAGACAGGGCTGGTTGGCCGGGTGCCTGATTGGACGCTGTTGTTTACTGTTGGTTGTAGTTTGTCAAGCAGTTGTTTGTGAAGACACAAAAAGAAGAAATTATATATCCAGATGGTGAAGATCAAACCTGCCCCAGGAAACTGATTCCATCATCAGTAGCAAGTAGTCTAACAATATTGCTAACCCCACCCACTCCTTTCCCTTCTATGTTTCTCTTTCTCCTATGTAGTGTTAGGGCGCTGAGAGGGAAGAGGTAAAGGGGTAGAATAAGGGGAAGAAGAACCCACAAGGGAGCCCAAATACAAGTTATAAGATATTATGAAGTAAGTTGAAGCATGATAAACATTTCTAGCCATGAAAAGCCATAAAGCACACAATGCATGTAACTATGGGCATCTAACATGTACCAAGGGTGTCACATAATTTATGTCCATTTTACATATAACTCATCACCTCCTTGGAGGAGTTTGTTTTCCTACATGTTGGGTTTTACATTTTTAAATTTCTACTGATATTATTTGTTGTAAGTGCATTGGTTATTACTAAATTCATTTACATTATATATGCAAGTGTTTATAATTATACTCAAACATATGTACAATTATAAGTGAGAGACTATGTAGAGGAAACAGTGAAAGAGAGAGGGGGTGAGAGGTAGGGAAGAGAGAGAAAGGGCTTGCTGTAAGAACTTTGAAAAGCTGTACCTTTAAATTCTCAACAACCTAACGATGGTGAACAAGGATGACACCAGTTGACATGTCAAGTTGGTTGAGGAAAACCTAAGAGAACTCAACCCTTCCCAAAGAACCATGGTGAACTAAGGAACTCTGGGAAGGGAAGAGGCAGTCTTCCCCAGGGAAGAGAACACCAACTGTCTGTAATATACATACAAGGAAGATTATGTGGACTGAACAGTTATGTTTAAGATTACATGTGTGTGTATACATGAATGTATGCAATAACAATTACTTAAAAAAAAAAAAAGCCATAAATCTGAAGGAGAGCAAGATCGTGTGTATGGAAAAGTTGTAAGGGGGAACAGGAAGGAAGAAAGATTGGATTTACATGCCAATCTCAGAAATTAAAAATAAAAACAGAGCAATGTGTAGGTAGTTAAGGTAAGAAAGTTTGATTTAATGAGATGGTTATAATATGTTTACACCACTAAATTGCATTTGTTTCTGAATATGTATAGAATTCAGGAATTAATAAATAAAATTATTAAACCGGGAGGATGGTTGGCAGGCTCTGCTTAGGAAACTGAAAAGGAAGTTTTTAATCCAAATAGTTTTAATTTTGAAATAGGAAAAGTATTGTGGAAAGAGATGGTTTGCATAAGAAAGTGAGTGGAAAGCCGGGCAGTGGTGGTGCACGCCTTTCATCCCAGGACTTGGGAGGCAGAGACAGGCAGATTTCTGAGTTCGAGCCAGCCTGGTCTACCGAGTGAGTTCCAGGACAGCCAGGGCTACACAGAGAAACCCTGTCTCGAAAAACCAAAAAAAAAAAAAAAAAAAGTGAGTGTATTTAAAACTGAATTACTGAATTGTATAATTAAAAATGATTAAAAAAGTAACATTTATCTGATCTATATTTTTACTACAATAAAAATTTGAAAATAAAAATTTAAACCTTGGTAAAAACTTCCAGAATTATTCCCATATGTCTGAAATAATATCTTCCTGTGCACAGATAGCATTGATCATTGTTGCCTGCTTATGCTGCCTGTTCCTCTTCCCTCCAGCTGATGGGCAAAGAATGAAATGACTGACAATTGTGCATATGATTTTGAGATTAATTATTTTCTCTTTTTAAAATTTAAAAATATCCTATTTCTAGCACTAACAGTTTGCACATACACGCCATGTTTTTATTTCAATGGGAGGACACACACACAAACACACACACACACACACACACACACACACACACACACACACACAGAGTTAGTTAGCCCCCACCTTACATCTGCAACAGTGCCTACTGTTTTCACAAATTTCACAGGATATGCTCACGAAATGCAAACAGTATTCTTTCATTGAAGAAAGTAATTTGCTACTCGGAAGAAAAAAAAAAAAAATGTGGACCTCAAAGTAGGAGGGTGAAAAGCACGTAACATTTCCAAAATTTTAGAAATCAGACAGCCTGATCACACTCTGTAGTATTTCAATAAGATGTTTCATATAACGGAAAATGTAGTCCCGTGATCTCTACCCACTGTGGCTTCAGTCCTCTCTTGTCTACAGTATTCTCAAATAGTGCATTCATTTCACACACCCAGCACACACGCTCAAGCCTTAACATTGCTAAGGGAGAAAGCTCAGCCAGCTCAGGGTCTGTAAATGCCAACTAGCCAAAAGATATTAGGAAGCCTGAGAGAGCTCACCTTTCTAATATTTGCTTAAAGCCATCTGGAATTAATGTGTTCTTCCCTCTCCTCTCACCTCAAGACAAATCCGTACACAGAAGTTGACACAACATACATTTTAGAAGGCTGACATTCAACTCTCTTACATTCAGGCAGGAATAATGCATGCAAGTAAGGAAGATGGACTGCATAGGAGCTGCCAGGTTCCTCTTTGATAAACAGATTTCTCCTTACCGGAAACACATCTTGCGTGTTTTGTGCGGGAGAAAGCGCATGCTTGGCCACTAGAGGCCACACACCTGCTCAAACAATGTACACAGTGTACTATGCAAACGGAGTCAGTCTATTTCTCTTTTACGGCCTCAATTTGATCAAAGAGTCAACACTTGTGAAAATGTATAATTAAACCCTGTTTTTTTGCTCTGTCTTGTTTTGTTTTTTGTTTTTTTGGGGGGGGGTGTTTTTGTTTTTTGTTTTTTTTTTTTTTTTTTTTTTTTTGGTTTTTTTCGAGACAGGGTTTCTCTGTGTAGCCCTGGCTGTCCTGGAACTCACTCTGTAGACCAAGCTGACCTGGAACTCAGAAATCTGCCTGCCTCTGCCTCCCGAGTGCTGGGATTAAAGGCGTGCGCCATTTTTTTTTAAAGAAGACTATTGTTTACAGACTTAGCCTGCCCATTTCCTCCGGATCAGTCAAGTGTTCCCTCTCACCTCTCTGCACAGTTGGTTAATAAAATGGAGAGGTGAACTGGAGCCTCTCACCTGGGCCATTGATCCTGTAGGAACAAGCTGTCCACATGTGGTATGGAGGAGTCTCTGAGTGACCAGGGCTGGGAGACAGATGTGCTGAGAGCCTTTGACACAGTTCATTTATTCTTTTCCCTTTTCCCTGTCTTTTCACATTTGACCTATTAAAACTGAGAGTATGGAGATCTGATTAAATGATCAATTTCCTTCCTGAAATTCTTCATTTCACCTTCTCTCCCTCCATAATGCCTAGCTCAAACACTTGGCCTTGATTTTAAGGTATTTCTTGAATCCATTCTCTGTCTGAATCATAAGATGGATAAGATTATTTCATAAAATCTGATCAGTCACAGAAATTCACTCGGGAAGCCACTACCTTTAAAGTTGCAGGCCCACTTTCAATCAAGGACTTGAGTACTGTCACTACAGAGTTAGAACTATCAAAGTTTATCTAATGGTTTCACAGAAGCATCTCTGCTTCTTTAGAATTCTGAGAAAAAGAATAATAGTTTAATGTGTTTTTTTTTTTCTTTGTTCCCTGGTAACTTCAATTTCCAAATTTTTGGCTCACAAGAAAATCTTTCTCTTCTTAACACCTGTATGTTAACTTACCTTTCTGTCAAGTGATCATAGAGTTAAATACTTCATATTATTTACATTGCAATGGCAACTTGAATATCTGAGATGTCAAAGAATGTGATATTCATCTAAGCTATCTCATTTAACAATCAAAATTGACTGTTCAAAAACAATTGATGAAATTTGTGGTGTTAACAAATATTTTTGATTATCTAGATAACACTGAGTTACATTACTCTAACATTGAACATACAAGATAAAGTCAGTTGATTCACAATAATATTTAAAATGTACATTTTTTTCTAATAATGATCTCTGAAAACTGTAAACCTGAAATGAAGCAAAATTTGTTTTAAGTCTTTTAGGGGCAAAACCATCTGTCTGAAATAAAACTAGGGGATACAGACTGACCCAGGAGAAAGATGACATTTTTAGCTAAGACTCTTGAATACTAACATTATTCTCTGTTGGGTTGGAGTTCTCATTACAAACTGCAGTAAACTTGAGGGCCTTAAGGGCTCTCATTAACTTTGCTAAATATGGAGTTTAGTTCTTTTTAAAAAAAACTAATTATTTCTTTACTATTTTTACATTCAGTCTTTTCATAACTCACAAAAGACAAATCTCCATTCCCCAACCCTGGAGTTAAGGAAACATTTCCATTTAAGTAGGCCATAAAAACAAACTGATTTCCATAAAATCTTGGGTGGCACATTTGTCCTACCATTTATATTTGTGAAGATTAAATATTATATGTAAAATAATGTGGACACTTGATTGGTTGACATAATTATTAGAATAATTTATTTTTCCAAAAAATATAGCAAACCTAAAATTATAATACCAAGTACATATCAAAAATAATTTGGTCTACTTTAATTGAGTATCTGGGCCCTCCTAATGTTATTTTGTCTCTGAGAAGCACTAATTTGGGGAACTTTTTTATTATTATAGTTTCATAAACAAATTCATCATTGACACAATCAATTTTGTTGAGGACTATTCTTATTAAATGTATTATTTTCATTTAAATTAATTAGACTATTGTTTTCATGCTCTCTCAATTTAAAAAAAAAATTGTCTTAAGTCCTTGGCAAATACTTTATGTTAAGAGAAATGATTCTCTAGTTGTCTTTCCTGTCTGATGTGTTATATCTAAACTAACATTGACTAATGACTTTGTCATATCTGCAATCATTTGTGTCTGCGGTCTCTTTTCAAATTCATATCTCAAGTTTCTCTGGGGCAATGATTCTCAACCTAGCTACAGAGTCCTCATGTCTAGCTTGGACCTCAGATCAATTATAGTAACCCTCTGGGGGTGGAAGCCAGACACCAGTAATTTCTAAAACTCCCAGCCAGGTCTAAGGTTCACTCATGGTTGAAGAATATTATTCAGTGTGAGAAATAACCTCACACTTTTTTACAATGTCCCTATTATTAATAGCCTAACATAGGACAAATGGCAAATGACATCTCTGAAGAATATGTAGGGGTAAAATAGAGATAGATTTCCAATTCTATGTATAAAACATCTGCATCTCTCTCCTGGCAACTGAAATTTGAACCATCAACATGTGATAAAGCATTTTTCATATATTTATTTCAATACTAATATGTGTTCTTCAGTGATTTAAACATGGCAGTTCTCTGTCAAATTCACAGCTAAACATTAGACAGTGAACAAAACAATCATGTTAAAAAAGGAAAAAAATAGTAACCTTTGGGTAAATAGTAATGTAATTTATGCAGAGCGATTTGTTAGCTTAGAATTTACTCTCATGAATTTGAGTATTACACTTTGTTTTCTCTCCCTCTATGTTACTGGAAAGACCTTCATACCACACTGTTAAGGGATTAGATTATTAGTTGAGGGGAAATTCTTGTGACAGGACATTATTTATCTCACATAGAATCAGTTTGATTTTGATTTTCTCTTTAAATCTGCCTTCACTTTATTTACCAATTCATTTAAGCTTGGCTACAGAGTTAACTTGCAAAAGTCTCTGAGATAATTTTCTAATAGTTTGTTTCTTTCTTTTTTTCTTTTCTTTTTAATTATTGTTTTCTCACACAATACATCCCTGTTGTGATAGCCCTGGGGCTGTTTGTATTTTGCTAATTCTGCCCTCCTGGGAGGGGCTTCAAACAAGGAGTGAGTTACACCTGTGACTTCTTGTGACCCAATTCCCTAATGAATAAAGGAGCCAATCACTTGGCACTTAGGGGAGACCTTGAGATCGGAGAGGAGAAGAGAGGAAGGGGAGAGAGAGAGAGGGAGAGGGCTTTTTTGGAATGGGGACAGCATGTAGGTAAGACGTAGCTACTAGAGTCTCGTGGTATGGCGGATGTGCAAGGATTCGCCACCAGAAGAATCAGGCTTTGATAAGAGTTACAAGAGTAAGTTTTAGTTTATGTGCCCGGAGATTGAGTTACTATTGTTTCTGAGCTAAGTTTGTCTTCAGTTTTCCTTCACATGTAGGTTTGTTTGGGTCCCAGAGAGAAAGGTACAGCGGCAAAGTGTGGGTTTGCCTGATGTGCACCACAGAGGCCATGGGGGCATTGAAGCATGGGGCTGGGGTAGTAGCGACCGGCCAGTGGGAACCTAGTGCACTGGATGTAGAGATCATGGAGCTCTGTGTCAGAGCTCTCAGAGATAAAAGCAGCTCAGCCATTGCTCACCAGTACTTGGCAGGCCAGCCCGATGGGGCTGAGAGAACCAGGGCATATCGCGGGAATATGCAATGCATATACCGTCTTTTTAATATTTCCGGCAACACATCCCCACTGCAACCTCTCCACCTTCCACCCCTCCAAATCTCTCCCCCCTCCAGATCTACTCCTCTGTTTTACTTCAGAGAAGATCAAGACTCCATGTGACAGAAAACAAACATGGCATAACAAGATGCAGCAAGACTTGGCACACCCAGAGCGAAGCTGGATGAGGCCCAAAGCAAAAGCAAAGAAAATCTATTTCTTTTATAAAAACTGTGCAAACATGATCAAGATGAAACTATTTTTACCTAATCCTTCTAGATTCTATTAACGACACAATACCATAAAGGTGTGATGATTAACATTCAAGTCTTAATTTCATAAATTGATTCAATTCCTATAAAGTAGGAATAGGATTACTTTGCATTTTACTTTGAATTACTTTCCTATCATTGTATGAGATGGTTGTATATGTAAATGGGGCTTATGCATTACTTATGTGTTCTCCAAATAAAGGGATCTGAAATAAATTCTATAACTCAATTTCTAGTTTTGTTGTAAACCACATACTAGTTAATAGCTTAGCACACCTGATTTGACTTGACATTTTCAAAATCGATGTATTGCACTCCCTGCAAAATAAAAAAAGCGATTAGCTCTAATCGTGCAAGTGCAATGGACTCCTCTTGCCCTGGTTATTATTGCAAAGGCTACAGGTGTGTTATGTCCTCTCCCAGTTTATATAATTGTGATTTATCATCTCCTTTCTGGACAAGTCATGTTCCCAAGGTAAAAAAGGTTCTGTTATTTTTCTATTGACTAGAGTTCTGCACATTACCTGAACAGAAACCCTATTACATGAATAGACATAGTCAAGTATTCTCACTCAGAATACTGGGTATAAATAAATGCATCTGTTACAATTTTTAGATAGTATGGCCATTGTCTTAGAATTTTAAACATAATTAAACCAGACTCTGTGGTGGGCCCCTAGTGACTATGAATATCTGGAACTGGTGGGACATGATGGACATTCTGTAGCTTCAAGAACATGATGAATGCTTAAGAACAGTTGGTTATCATATGCAATGTTTTAAGAGAAAAAGAATATTAAAGGCCATTTTTAATATTGTCCATTTATAAAAGTCCATCTAATTTTGAACACAGAGTCTGGCAGTCCAGTACCACATGCATTTGCACTTCACATCTGTAGTCAGCGTGCAATGACTACCAAGTGGCAGTAAAACTGCTCAGCCCTACAGTCCTATTGCATTGCTCTAACCATAGGAGAATTGTGTTTTGTACATCTGCTTTCTAGTAACTGTTATTGTCAGTGAAAGAGAAGTCTGATCATTGTTTGTTGTTCTATCATTCATGACAATTTGAATTGTGTTAATTAAGAAACTTTTAAAATATCACTCAAATGGTATTTTCCTCCATATTAGAAAATTCACAAAAATAAAGTATTTGGTAGTTGCATTAAAAGCATCATTTTTAGGTTGTCTATAAAGACAGAGAAATGAAATTTCAGAAAAATAAAATCTGAGGATTTATTTCCAATTTTATAAGTCATTTAATATAACTAGAGTAGTTATGCTTCAAATATTAATTTTTATATACTTTTTGGTGATATTGATGATTATATTCATACATACTAAGAAAGGCAAACAATGAGGTATAGAATTATATCAAATAATATATATATTATTGCTAATGTCTTTGTATAGGACTTTGTTCACTAAAAAAAAATAAACAAATAAGGAGTCTAGATTTAGGTGGCAAAATGTCATAGGATAATTTTGTTTATTTATATTAAATGTGTTTATAATATTAGTAAATTGATAGAATGTTCTATAAATAGGAAAACCAATTTCTGTGAAATGAGCCATTCATATGAACTATAAACGTCTCTGTGGCTGTATATATAGCAGTCTCAGGGTTAAAGAAATGTATCTTATACGTATAAATGTCAGTAGTAGAGAAAGTCACAACTAGAAGATGATCATCTAAATATTAGTTACAACAATAAAAGATAAAATATTAGTTACAATAATAAAAGGTAGAAACATTTTAACAGTCAAACCTTTTTCAAAACTGGAAATACCTGTATTGCAATGAAAATCAAATTTTTATTAGAAACTTGATTTTAAAGTGCAGATCTATGTAATATAAATGGAAAAGTTTACATTCTGTATTATTTAAGCCAATTGTGGTTAAGTAAGGGAAGGTACGCCACTGCAAAGGAGAACTAAACTTTCAGTTACATGTGATGGATGCTAACCAATAGCCCACTGAGGTCCTTTAGTTCCCAGAGAAACAGGAGAAGCTGGTGTGTACCTGAAAGCAGCTTTCCTATCACTCTGTGGTTAACAGAGGTGAGCAGCACTTCAGGAGGGTGAGGGCTGCAGCAGCTTTTGCAGCCTCTGCAGTTATAGTCCTGTACAGGCCTCCCTTACCAGACTTCTTAGCTCTCAAAATGTTACAGCCTCTACATAGCACCAGGGATTTGGGGGCTCCTTGGCCCTTAGAACCACCCAAGAAGTTTGCATGCAACCAGGATCTGTACCTTCTGTTTCCTGACTTCATACTGCCTCTGCCTCTCTTCAGTATCTGCTCTCTCTGTCTCTCTGTCTCTGTCTCTGTCTCTCTCTGTCTCTTGTTTCTGTGTCTCCGTCTCCCCCCCCAATCTGTGTGTGTGTGTGTGTGTGTGTGTGTGTGTGTGTGTGTGTGTGTCTGTGTCTGTGTCTGTGTCTGTGTCTGTGTGTGTGTTTCTTTCCTTCTTCCTCTTGCCTGGGTGCTCTAACCCTACTCACCTTGTTTTTTGTTTGTTTGTCTTGCTTTTTGTTTGTTTGTTATTATTTGTTGTTTTGGGGATTTTTTTTTTTTTGGTTGTTTTATTCTTGTCAGTCTAATTCAAAACTTCAATTGTGGACATCTGGCTATTTTTGCTATGCTCAGCTCATCTGGTGAACCGCTTCACTGGACTCTCCCCGCTGGACACTGGACTCTCCCCACAGCCACTGCTCTGCTGTCTCTGTGTCTTCCTTCTTCCTATTAACTAGCTCCACACATTCCACTAAACACAGGTGAGTAAAGATCACATGAAAAAGGGGTCGATTTGGCTTAGTGATACCACCTCAGTGAGGGCGGTACTGGAGTGTCCTCTGGCCACTAATTGAGTCTGAGCAGATGACTAACATAGCCAAGGGGAGTGTGAGTTCACAATCTCAGCATGTCTAACACACACATAAATGGTTGTGTTCACACCAATCCAAACTTGAGTCTCTGGCAAGGGTTGGGCAGGACTTCCACTAGCTCCTTAGTGTGAGTATGTCACTAGAATTTAGCCGCTTCTCAGACCTTCCCTCACACACTGACAGGAATTCTGGGACACTGTGAGAACCTTGCCACCAGACTTGCTAGTATGAGAGTATCTCTTCTGGGAGTCCCACAGCCTGTTACCCAGCCCCTTCTCTGCCTCCTGCTTGGGAACCAGAGAGCCTGACTGTAGGCTGTTGATAAGACACTTCATCCATTCTCAAAGGCTATCAAAATTGAGTCCTCCCCATTTCTATCTATGTTCTGATTCTCTTCAGAGAATTCACCTTGGCCTTGCTCTTTCTCTCTGGTGCTGTGACCTGCACTGGCCTCTGACTCTTTGACAGCTGTTGCTTCTCTCTACATAAGTACATGTCATGAGTATGAATACCTCTTTTAACCACCCCTGGGTATGTACCCAGAAGATGCTCCGACATAGAACAAGGACACGTGCTCCACTATGTCCATTGCAGCCTTGTTTATAATAGCCAGAAGCTGGATGAACCCAGATGTCCTTCAACAGAGGAATGGATACAGAAAATGTGGCGCTTTTACACAATAGAGTACTATTCAGCTATTAAAAACATTAAAAACAATGAATTCATGAAATTCTTAGGCACATGGATGGAACTAGAAAATATCATCCTGAGTGAGGTAACCCAGTCACAAAAGAACACACATAGTATGCACTCACTGATAAGTGGATATTAGCCCAAAAGCTCGGAATACACAAGATACAATTCACAGACTACATGAAGCTCAAAAAGAAGGAAGAACAAAGAGTGGGTGCTTCAGTCCTTCTTAGAAGGGGGAACAAAATACTCATGGGAGCAAATATGGGGACAATGTTTGGAGCAGAGACTGAAGGAAAGGCCATCCAGAGACTGCCCCACCTGGGTATTCACCCCGTATACTATCAACAAACCTAGACACTATTGTGGGTGCCAAGAAATACTTGCTGACAGGAGCCTGATATAGCTGTCTCCTGAGAGGCTGTGCCAGAGCCTGACAAATACTGAGGTGGATGCTCACAGCCAACCAATGGACTGATCACAGGGTCCCCAATGGAGGAATTAGAGAAAGGACTGAAGGAGCTGAAGAGGTTTGCATCCCATAGGAAAAACAACAATATCAACCAAGCAGATCCCCCAGAGCTCCCAGGGACTAAACCACCAACCAAAGAGTACACACGGAGGGTCTTATGGCTCCAGCCGCATATGTAGCAGAGGATGGCGTTGTCAGGCATCTATGGGAGGAGTAGCCCTTGGTCCTATGAAGGTAGGATGCCCCAGTGTAGGGGAATGCCAGGTCGGGGAGGCAGGAGTATGTGGATGGGTAGGGGAACACCCTCATAGAAGCAAGGAGGTGGGATAAGGGGGTTTTGGGGGGGGTGAAAAAGGGGATAACATTTGAAATGTAAATAAAGAAAATATCCAGTAAAAAAAAAAAGAAAGAAAAGAAAAGAAAAGAAAAGAAAAGAAAAGAAAAGAAAAGAAAAGAAAAGGAAAGGAAAAGGAAACTCTTCAGTGCCCAGTAAAATCTCGCAGATTCTCCAGAACCACCTGGTCCATCCAAACCAAACAATAGAGCCATCCCTGTGCATGAGCATTACTAGAAAGATGCTCTGTCTGAGATTGCTGATTAATTAAAACTTCAAAATGTGGAGCAATTGGAACATTGCAGTTCCAGAGCCTACTTACAATTCCTCTTTGGTAATCTTTAGCCTATTACATAGCCATTCCTTGCCTAGCTTTTATCAGAACTAACATCCTGCCACCAGCCAGATCTAAGTCCTGATAGCCTGTTAAAACCCTTCTGGGATGTACTTCCTAACTTAACAGAATCCTAGTTTCCTACCAGTCAGAGGACTAATGTCAGATGGCATCCAAGGCCTAGAGCAGAGTTCTCACTGTCTTGTTGATGTAATTACAATCTATGTAAACAATATCTTGATTTATGGACCTTGGTTCAGTTACTATAAAAGCTTTAAGATTGGTATATCATTGAAACGTGATATCTGAGAAGACCTATGTGTCCAGGCCACTGTGAATCATATTTTGCTTCAGAATAAACCATGCCATTTATTTCTTCTCTGTAAGACTGGTTTTCTTCCTTACCATTTACTATTCATTGAAACGTCTTAATAAAAACTTTGTAACTAACATTTTGAGTAGACTTAGCTGAGGCTGTACCACCAAGAGCTACCATGATCCTTAGGTAGCTATTGGAAAGCTGACTCGGCCTGGCATCATTCTGCTTGAGGTAGCTAGGACAATAACGGAACTGAATTGAGGGGTTGGATTGTTTTCCCCCACCACTATTTTTGCTTATTTTCAGTAAGATGGATCTAAAAAGGAATGATTTTAATATCAACTTAACTTATTACCTCCCATTTGTATGGATTTTAACAGTGCTTGCCAGTGCAGCTCAGTACATAGGCAGAGGTAGATCCCCTTTAATCTATCTCAGAAAAAAAGTCTCAGTATTCATTATAATCAATAAAGAAAATTGCATACAAAAATCACATCATATATTGCCTTTATATATCTTTATATAGCAATTCATTATAGCATATAGAAATGTGTGTGTTTGTGGTGTGTGTGTGTGTGTGTGTGTGTGTGTGTGTGTGTGTGCATACGTACATGTGCATGTTATCTGTGATAGGTAGTTTTATGTCATCTTGGCACAAGCTAGGGTCCTCTGGGAAGAAGGAATCTTAGCTGAATAAATGACTTTATGGGATTGAATTGCAGGCAAATCCATAGGCAGTTTTCTTAATTGATGATTGATGTGCGAGGACACATCTCACTGTGGGCAGTGCCACTCCTGGGCTGGAGGCATTAGATGCTCTAGGAAGGCACGATGGGCAAGCCACGGAGAGCAGCCCTGGACGCAGCACTCCTGAGCTCTCTCTTGGTTCCTGCTTCCAGGTTTCAGTCTTGAGTTTCTGCTCTGACTTCCCTTGAGGATAAACTAAAAGATGTAAGATAAAATAAACCTTTTCCTCCACATGTTTCTTTTTATCTTAGCAATAGAACGTTAACAAAGATGTTAGCTAAATTATTAATAACACTAATGGTCTTCCTGCAATGAGCAGGCTTAACCTTTGGGTATTCTTTTATTGTAAAACTCTCTGTGCCCACCCACATTGAGTCATTTTAATAGAACAAATAAAAACATAGCAAGGAAGTTATATCCATACAATAAGTGAAACTCTCGTGAGTTTTCCTTAAAGCTCCATCGAGAAAGCAGCAGAATGCAATTCGATAGTAAACACGTGTTAAAGGCCAAGCATTCTTACACAAACCGGATCATTTTAGGAGAAAGAAAAAAGTCAAATTCTCTAAAGCAACCCAGAGAGAGTTGAAATAAGTTTTTAAAAATATATGATAATATACAAAACTATTACACAAGTCCAGAATCACTGAATTTGTAATGCGCAGAGGCATGAACCTTATTGGATGGTGATGACGTTCCAATATGGATTCACCTATGGTTACAGAGGCACTCCTCTTGAGTCTGGTGTTTATAGAGGGGAAACCTGGTGCATGTGTGTGGAGGAGGACGCTCAGTTCCTGTGACACAATTAATTTCTGAAAATAAAATTCCTTTAAATAATAAAGTTTATTAACTTAAAATAGGCAAATACTTTCGGCAAAGTTGATATAATCACAGTGTAAGTCTTCTGGACATCAGAAAAAAAAAAAAAAAACCAACTGGGAATGAGCTCTCCCTTCGTGCCTGTTTACAATTTACTGACAACAAAAATCCCATGTGATTGAATTGCCATGTTTCTTATTTATAGAGCTATGGACAGTGTTCATGTTCCCGTGTGGTCATGACTAAGTGGATGCTGCAGAGGCAGAGAAAGGAATGAAAAAACTATATTATTATCTTTTTTAAAAAACTTCTTTCTTTAGCCCAATAAAATATATGTCAGATATAAAAATATTGTTAAGTGATCTAAATTATCTCTATTCATTTCAGATCTGTTGTTATTATGTGAATTAAAAGTAAAACTAGGCTATGAGAAATAAGTCCATCATTATGATCCATTTTCAGAGGTGTGCTAGCATGACATCAAAGCATCATAGATGGCTCTGTGATCAGAAAGGGGCATTGTGAAGCCCCAGACTAGTCACTAGAGAAGGAGTGGCATTCTGAGCCAATAGGATGTGGCTGTATCTGCATAATAGGACGGGGACTATACTAGAACATCACAATGGTTGTAACTCTATACAGTACCATCCTGTAGGGAAAGAGGATAAGAGTTATTTATGATCAAAACTTTAAGAAGCACTATTTTGTGCTAAGTAAACACAACAATCATTTTGACCTCTTGGCTATGCTGGTGTCCCTCCCTACAGAACGCTACATTAAAAGGCTGTTTTGCTTTCAGTAGTCTCTTGAATCCATTATTGGAGAGTGAGAGTCTTGTTTCCTAAACTACTATACCAGAATCTTAAATCTGTATTAACCAAGCATACAGTTTTCAACTGACAACGATATATATATATATATATATATATATATATATATATATATATATATATATATATAGAGAGAGAGAGAGAGAGAGAGAGAGAGAGAGAGAGAGAGAGATGGATATAGATATTCAGACAGAAAGAGCCTTTTTGCTACTGGCAGATGCTAAAATAGATAGTTAAAAACAGCTATGAAAGTAAAAACCATGCAATCTATTTCTTAACGAAGTAACAGATCATTGAAATATATTAAAGAGAGCTAATGTTTACTTAGCTTCTACTGAATAACCAACAACCTAGCTCTACACTTTAGTGACACTCTTTAATTTGCATATGAAGCTGCTACTTAGAAATGTGGATCAGGCTCAGCTGGTCTGCCATCCTGGTTCCATTAGAGTCAGGTGCTGTCAGCAGTTGGCTGCCAGGCAGGTGTATGCTTAAAACAGCTGTGGGCTTTGCAAACTTTCTTGCTCCTGTTCATTTACTTCACATCATCTCTCTCAGTTTGGCCATCCTGCTCTTCCTTTATGTGGAGCTCTCAAGAAACTTAGACTTTTACATGGTCGACAGTTTCCAAGACAGAGTGATCCAAGAAGAGAAAAGATGGAAGTCACAACATTTTTGAAATGCAGACTCCTGGACTTTAGATAATTTGGAATCATTTAAATCTAGAGCACTTTTAAACATCCTTCGCAAAGTTAAACCAAATTCAGGATGAAAGGCCTTCCCCACCTTCCTCTGGCCACAAGTGAAAGAATGCAGGAGGGCCAACAGCATCTGCAAAAATGGGGCAGTGTATCTCCTGGAACCTCCAGCAAATGCACTGTCTGACCTTAGCCCCGAAACACCCACTTCAGACTTCTGACCTGCGGCTCTGTGTGATAATACATTACAATGCTAAATTTGTAGTAACTTTCTATAGGAGCCAAATGAAAACAAAATCTATTAAACATTTTTAAAATGAATGTGCAGTTAGTTACATTTAATGGCAGCTAATATAAAATCAGTAAATCATATAGAAAATTAAACTCACAATGTAATAGGAGACTAGACTATTACTATTTACATTAAGGGTTTAATAAACACTGTGCTTTTTTTTTTTTAAGTAATAAGTTTGTTTGAAGGCAGGTAGTATATTCTTGAGAAAATGTAATGCCATAGGTATAGGTATATGTGTGTGTGTGTGAGTTATCAAATTCTACAGCATTTACACATACACACACACATATATGTATATATATATATATATATATATATATATATATACAGAGAGAGAGAGAGAGAGAGAGAGAGGGTTGGTGAATATTCTATGTTCTAAATAAACTAAGTACCTGAGGGAGGAAGAAAGGAAAGTAGGCACTTAGTTCACACTTTGTCCAACGTAGTAAGAAAGAAAGTAAGCAGTAAGTTTTGATAGTTTACTCCTCACAGAATTTAAACTATGTGAGTCTTTAACATTTCAAGGGCTTTTCTCAGGCCTCATAGAACATTTATTAGTCCAAAGTATTTTCTTATCTAAAAAGGAAAAATGTGTTTTATGTAGACTGATCCACTTGCAATGGTCAGGAAGTGGAGTTCACACTTTGAATGTTATTGGCAATGTTTAAATGATAATTTAAGAACTTTAAAACTTTAAACATACAAGTCCTTTAATAATCAATTACCACATCCAATTAGTCCATAGTCACCGAAAACATACAACTGGGACTAGGTCTCACCTCAAATCTCAGAATACACCAACACTTAATTCAGAGCTCCATCTGCCCCTCTGTCTCTAGAGTCTCGAAAGCTGCCTTCAATTTGTCTTCTGAGTTTTCATCAAAACAAGGCCCCAGTTTGGAACCTATCGTAATGTTTCTTGCACCATTATCAGGCCTCACAGTGCACCTAGCTTGGCTTTTTTCTATTGAAATTCACTAGCTATTCTGTGTCAGGAAGGATGAAAGTGTTCCCTGGAAATCATGCTGTTATTTAGAACACAGCAATAGAGAAATCGAAACCCCAGATCTTATATTTCCTATTCATAAAATTGTAATTGGCCTTTTTATGTCTGTGTTACTCTCGGGACAGAGAATTAATTTTATGTACATATATGGGAGACCCATAAAACTCAAGGTAGTTCAAATTCTATTCCACCAAAAAGAATTAGAAGTAAAATCATAGCATATTTTCTTTTAATCTTGTGGAGTCTGTATAGTTTAATGATACCTCTCGAGATATTAAATTTCATTTATTGTAAATAACTGGCAAAAGATAAAAAAAAAATAATATAATCTTTGTAATAGCATTGTAAATAGAGGAAAACCATCCCAGAATTTATATTTCACAGTGGACTCCATGCAGATATCAAAAGTTTATATTCTACTTTGTCATGTGTCTGAATGTGCAGGGCTGGTAATGAAGTTTGCTGGGTCAGAGTCTGTTTGCCCTTCACTGTGTATGAGCTGGCCTCTGTCACGGACTCACTGACATCCTGAGAATGAAATTTTACACACACGAATAGCAATTAAAAGTACAAGTTTTTATACATGCATAGAAATCCCCACAATTGCTGCTTCCTAATAAATGACCAGTGAGTGATCGGTGATGTTTCAAGCAATCAGCCAAAATGGGTGTTATTTCAGTTCATGAGCAGGGACGGTGATGGCGTCAGAAATAGTTCACTAAATAAACAGGGTATGATGCTAGAAGAGGCAACGGTATGCCTTCAATCTCCCTTTGTCGCTCTTCTTCTGTGTGCTTAATAAACAGGGTTTAGTTACCATTTAGTGACGGAGCACACGTGTTCAAATCAGCTGCAAACCACATTGTTGCTACTGTGCTGATGCTGGTCTTCTTTCCTTAAGTTAACCCTGACACTCAGCAGTTCCATAGAGCATGAGGAATTAGGACTATACACAAATTTCACTGATAAATTCTTTCATATATTGTATTTTGTATGTCGGTTCATGTATGTGTAGTCTTTTTTACAAATCATGTTTCTAACATTTGATTTAATATCACAAAAACAGGAGTACTACTACTACTACTACTATACCAAATTTAACAAGGAAATGATGGGAAAAACCAAAATTTGTGGACAGAAGTGAATTGTCTGCTTAGAAATCTTTCCTTGAAAAACATAATTTTACACTTTGACACTTGCCAAGCCTCTCTGACGGACATGATCATTTGTGTTGATTATACTGTGCCTGTTAGAGGTGAGAACCTGTGCGGACTGCAGAGACAAGTGACTGCAGACATCAGCAGGGGAGAATGAATTTGTGTTTATCCTCCGTGAAGACATAGACGTTCCTAACTCCCAGAGTTAACCAATGCAGTTAATGCTGTGTCCATAGTCACTGACTTAAGGGGTACTCAGCAGGCTTTTTCCAGCGTTCTGACAGGACTCTGACAGGACTACGGGATTTTGTCTATACTTAGAATAGAGAGAACCCTATAATCATTACAGTGGCAGGTTAAAATTTGAATACATATTTTTAGTTAGACTGAGAAACTAGTGGTTCAGCCCAAGGTTGAAAAGACGAAACATGATATACGCAGTAAGTTTGAGTCCCCATTCTCTCAACACCTACCTCAAAAGTATGTTGCTGAGGGTGTACCAATACCTGGACCTTGCCAGTCTCGGAAAACATCCTACAGGGGCTCTCTTTTGCTTGCCTCCGATCCTGCTATGTCTGCTCACCTGAGGCAGTTCTGTCTTAGCTTCTGACTTTCCTTCAAGAGCTATTATCTATAACCCTTACTCCGCTGCTGGGGCTTTTTGTCATGTGATTATGACACTCCTAACAGACTTGAACCAAAGCCATCTGGTTTGATATTTTCCCCGTGGATTTCATGATGGTGAGAGGGAAATATGTACCATGAACACCAACAAATTCTGGAAGCATGGGGCATTTTAATAGGTAATCACTTAGATATAGCTTCCAGTATGGGTCCCACATATTTTCATTTTCCTTTAAGATTCCCCAAAGTGAATATGGTGCTGAGCCCTTGGTGCTCTCTGACTTCAGGAAATTCAATTCAAAATTAATTACTTCTATTTTGGACCCAGTCAGTGAGCTCGAGGCTATGAAGACATTTTCCCGTTTCTTCCTCCAAAGTAACTGCAGAGTAATGCTCTCTCCAAAGGGCCCCAGCTGCAATCTCATTCCACATCTGACCAGTTTTCATTGATCTACCTTATATAGGGGTTTGGACTTGTGGAACATTTCTTGTACTTAATGGTTTTGTTAATTGTAAACGAGAAGGGATTTTTCTTTCATCTTAACTTGCATTGTATAATTCCGATGTCAGTGAGGTTGACAGAGAAAGACTCTACTGTAACGATTGATTTGTTGTTTCAGTTCATCAACCTAAGCCGCTGAAGGTGCTGAGGCAAAAGGATTTCTCAGTCTCTACTTGAATATGTTACTGCGGAGTTCTAGGGTCGCAGCACTGGGCAGCTACTTACTGATGTGGGTCCCAGTTCAGCATCCTGGGCATCACCAGAAACCCAGGGCTTGTGTTTCAATAAGTTTCCTGGGCATATCACTTGATATTGATGGTGGAAGAACACTGCAACTGGGGTATAAAAATAATTATGACCTTAAAATTATTTCCCAAACCATGCTCAATATAAAATATATATGAACAAAACTAGATTGCATGATAAATAGGTTTCATAACCAAATGCATTTTATAAAAGGGGAGGCATGACAACTTCCTTCCTTGGGAATACTGAATCCAACAAAGTATTGTTATACTCCAAGAAAATAAAGGGCCTATTCAACATTTCTCCAAGCTATTGGACCTTCCTTGAAGCTGTGTTTACTTTGGGCAATATACTAACGTCTCTTGGAAACTGGGAATAGTAAACAGTAGATTGGAAAGTGCTGCCTAAACCTTAGAGAGATGATTCATTCAGTAACTTTTCTTGAAACATCCAAGGAAAACAGGTTTGGGGGTTGAAGTTGTATGTTGGAAAAATATTTGTGTGAAGTAAAATGTTAATCTCTCAGAATTAGAGTGAGAAAAGGGGGGATGTTTTCATGTTCTCTTCCACTTCTGCCTCATGCACCTCATCCTGACAGTGGGGAGAGGCCCTGGAAATTCAGTAGAAACCAAGCATCCCTTGCTATGTTCAGACTCAGTTTCCCCTTTTGTTCCTTATCAAAGAAGAGTCATCCTTATCTTTCCCTATGGCATACTCCCCCACTAAAAACACTGTGTTAGAACTACCTTCAGAAAACGTGTATGTAAAAGTGGGGTACTGCAGGGCAGGCCAGTTCTTGTTACTGTTTATAAGTAGAGAGATTCTGGACTTCAAATGCTTCATTTAAGAACAAATTGATTATATGTAGCCCCCCTGTTTTGGTATGCTGTGTGTAACAGGCACCTCAGACGTCTTTAGATGGAACTCTGTCAGGCCTTTGCCAGAGTTTGATGAAGAAATCATGGGAACTGAGAATAAGAATAAAGCTCTCTCACGTTTCCTTCAATGCTCATATCTTTACCAAGTGTGTGACCTTAGGGTTTATTACTTAATGACCTTTGATATTTCTGCAGCCTGAGAAGTTTTCTACCCACAGAGACTTCTATTGCAGCTTTTCTCTTGTCTTCTCCCCAGAGAAGCATCACTGAGCATCAACATGCATGCATGATTCTCCACGGGAACAGCTAAGCAGAGCAGACATGCAAAGGGGCTCACCAGTGCGTGCACACTTGTCATTCTTGTTTCCCCTGCACCTTTTTATTTGGACTTAAGAGTCTCAGGCAATGCCTGTTTTACTCTCCTTCTATTCCTATTACTATTACAGAAGATTCATCCAATACATCCACATTCTGTTTTCAAAGTTAAAGGTTTTAAAAGGCTAAAAAAATAAATATATGTGATGTCAGGTAAGGGAAGGATAAAAATCGAACTATTGTGCACAAAATATAATTGTATTAGATATTTTATCTATGTTATGACTAGAATATTGGAAAATGTGATGATAAAATTTAAGTCGGAATCATAATTGGCTACTTGCTATCACATAGAAAAATACAATAAGGAGCATTTAAACATGTTTATCTGCTCACGGAACATGTAAAATATGGAATTAAGGTCTTAAAAATTCAATATGGTAGAGGTCATAATATGTCATTGTAAGTATGGAAAAGTCATCACATCAAGCAGAAGTCCTTCCAACTGAAGACTAGCAGCAGCCACCCATTGTCCATCTGTGGAGATGCTCCTCCAACATGCTTTGCCTTAATTCTTCTGCAGTGGTTGGTAGGATGTAGCGAAGTGGGTTCATCCTCATGTGCCCCTCTCTTATGCATGATCAAATGTTCAAGGGTCAAATCCTGCACACAGAACTGAAGCTGCCTGACTTCAGGAGGAAGATGACCATGGTATGTCCAGGAGAAGTTTTTGTACTGCACATCCTCCTATCCCCTGGCTCTTACATTCACTCTGCTGCCTTTTTCATGATGTCTCCTTGCCTTAGAAGAGGGAGATGTAATTGTACCAATTAAGGGTAAGCACTCCACCATTATTTAATTTTAATACTTGATCAGCTATGCTTTTCTTCATTACTTGTCAGGATTATTATTTTAAAGAAAAATTCATGAACATGTATCATATTTTATATAAAAAATGAAAGAATTATAAAACAGCCTTCATAGATAATAGGCTAAATTATATGTGCACCTCCAGAATTGCTTGCCTGTGTTCTCATACTGCGTAATATGTGCTATGCCCCCATATTTAAATCATATTCACTTTCTAGCTAAGAACCACATATTAGACTCATCCCCAACTCGATTTCTAGTATAGTCTCAGGATTCTTTGTAACGAGTCATCTCATTTCTAATAAAAAAATGTGACTAGATTAACACATTGGTTGTACGTCTGGGGCCACATTCTTCTTGCCAATAGTTTATTCTATGGCATATTCCTTAATATCCTTGGATTTTGTTGTTGTTGTTGTGGATGGTGATGTTGACATTATTTTGTATCTTTTCACTTGAACTCTTAAGCTGACACAGAGTAGTAAATTCATGGTATGTTTAGAATTCTTTAGAATATATTATTTATACTGTTATAGATATTCATGAGAAGCTTATACATTTTAATGCTTTTGAATAATGATCATTGACTAAAATTTCTTTAGATTAGAAGCAAATATAGGTTAAAGGTTTAAAATAAAATTATATCCAAACAGTAATGATAAATGTCACCTAAGGGTTTGATTGGTTTCTTGGCTTTATGAAGGTGAAAAGAAAGATAAGGAGGAAGAGGAAGGAGAATATAGGGAGGAATAAATGTCGTTACATGTGCTGCAATATATAAAATGGAAAGGCTGTATGGAAAACTGGAGCCATCAAACCTAGGCTGAAATGGATACTATTCTACAGAGAAATAATTAGGTTCAAGATCCTTAAATTGTTTATTCAGAGACAGACACATGGTTTGACAGAGGAAGGGTATGAACTTGAATCTGTGTCCTCTGACTAATCCTAGTTATTCTATAAGGTTTTAGCTAATTATTACTCTAAAGAAGTAGATTCATATTTAGAATTTATTACAGCAAATTCATAACAAATAATGACTACTTCAAGAAGATCTCAAAATGATAAAATATGTAGAATCTGGCATCAAAATGCTGGAGCTTAAATCAAGGCATAGGACAAATAAACGAACTAGGTCAAGTCCTTCCCTCATGTGTTACTTACTTTATAGATTTACGGAGATTAATGAGTTAACAAGCATAAAACACTTGGAGCAGGGCGTGGCAGGTTTTATGTTGTTCTACATGGAACAGTCTCCTGACCATCTGTTTTGTTCCATAGCAAACAAGAGAAGAAACTCTCTAAGAAGAAAATGTCTTAAAGTGACACTGGCCCCACTCTACAGAGTGACAATGTGGTGGATTGAGTAAGAATGGCCACCATAGACTCACACTTGAAAGTTTCGTCACCAGAAAGTGGCAGTATTCAGAGGTGTGGCCTTGTTGAGGGATGTGTGCCCCTGCGAGTGGGTTTTGAGGTTTCAAATGCTCAAGTCATGCCCAGTGTCTCCATCGCTCTTCTGGCTGCCTGCCAATCTAGACATAGAACTCACAGCTCCTTCTCCAACAAGAAGTCTGCCTACATAACCAGCTATGATAATAATGGACTAAACCTTGGAACTGCAAGTCAGCTCCCTGTTAAATGTTTTTCTTCATAAGAGTTACTATGCTCATGGTATCTTCTCAGAATAATAAAAACCCTTATTACCCCTCCGCCCCCAAAAAACCAAATAAAACTGGAGCCAGTAGAGACAACAATCCTACAGTGTTTAGGAATTGTTGAAAGTGACTGAGAACAGTGGGGAGATGAAGGAGTGCATCTCGTTCTGGCTCGCTTTGGACACTGGTGCACTGGCGTTGGTCTGTTTCCTAGGGAGCCATGCCTGAATTCAAACCTGAGGTTATTTAATTAAATAATGTATTCTATTTCTACAAAAGAGGTAATAATCACAGATCATCTAATTTGGCTGTAATTTCACAGCTAGCTCATATCAGAAGAGAGTGCATAAATGAAAAAAAAAAAAAAAGGAAAATATAGAAGAAACCAGAATCCACAACTGGAAAAAAAAAAAAAACAGGTAAAAGAAAATATTTCAATAACTATAGATCTACACTGCTTTTGAATATTACTCATTGTTTTATAAAAGTGATTTTAAAACAATAAATGTGATTTAAAATAAAAATGGCCTATGAGTGCATTCATGGATCATGCAGTCATGTTTATTTAATAGGCAGCAATTATTTTCCTGTTATACGTGGTTTTGATATATAGTATGTCTTCCACCCTCCTTTCTGTAGGACCGTGAAAGGCGCCTGGTTTCTTGTTGAGCTAGGTTGGAAACCCTGGAGACCCTGCAGGGGATAACCCTGCAAGGGGCGGTAGGCATTTTTCCACTCTCCTGGACACCAGGCTCCTGACATGAGATTGCAGCTCTCCATAGATCTGTGGCCATCATCCATGTAAGGGCAACGCCCCAAGTCCCTCCACAGGTAGAGGATGTGACCCAGCCAGAGCTCTCCCCTCTTTTCCCCATCAGCCCCGGGCTAGATCCAGCCCGCAGCCCCCATTCCATTCGCAGCTTTTTCGAGGCATCCAGCGGCACCTGGGGTGTCCAAGAATCTGACAACCAGACAGCCCCAGCCTCATCGCAGGCTGGGGATCCCCAGCCAGCTCCAGCTGTTCCGGGGACCACAGACTGTGCTCCCCCATCCCTGGAGCAGTGTCCCTCAGCTTCTCATACTGTCACGAGTGTGGGGTAAGCACAGTCAAAACCTCCCCCCTCCTGCCTCCCAAGTGGCCCTAGTCCTGTGGCGGAGTGGACATGGGATCCCCCTTAACCCAACACCTTTCCAGTGATGAGAAATTCCACCATTGCTAAGTGAATGGTTATCTATAAATTTGTAGAATTTTCTAATATGATTCAGACATATTTGATTAATTAACATAATGAATCAGTGTTGCTCTTCATAAAGACTAAAATACAAATGTTCTTTTGTGGAGACCACAAAAGAAAACAAAGATCAATCTTCCGTGCTGATTCAGGCCACTTGATCACCTGTCCCGAAGTGAGTGCATTTGTTTTCTGTCAGGTCAATAAATTCAGTTTTATCTTCATAACTTCCTAGAATAAGAAATATTATTTAGTATACAACTGTAAGTCAAAAATCAAAAGAAAATAAGCATTCAACCTAAGTACAAGATTGTAGAGGTTGCTGAGGAAACATAAAATTCTGCTGACTTATTTTTATATAAAAAAATAAAAAAATTTTAAATAAAAAAGATCTGTCGTGAAACTGGAATAGATTGATGAAATATATTTGAAGAGAACAATGGAGAGAAGATTCTATACTAAGAAGATGTTTAAAGATTGGATGTCTACAGTTGCATATCGGTAACTAGGAATTACTTTTCTTAACAGACAAGTCTCATTTCTTCAAGTGATGCAACTTTAAAATGAACATTTACAGTATTAGATAAGTTTTATTTTCTGTCTCTCATACTGTTCTAGAATTACACTCAGCCCATACATCAATTCTGCCACCATTCGTATTTGATTTACCTCTATAGGAGCATTTGCTTCTGCATGCATGTCCTGGACACGCATTCCTGTCAATAACATATCATTTCTATCAATATTATCTCTCCATTCTCCTCAAACTTCTCTACTAAAACCATCAAAAACTTATATGCCACGAAAGTAATGTAAAGCATCATCTTAGACATCATCTTAGACATCTCTGCAAGTCATCAAGTGATTCACCACGGTAGTGATGACGACCATCGCAATGAAGGTGGTTCTGGAGCCATCACTGTGAAAGACTATGTTCTTTCCCAAATTATTGAGAAATGCCATAAAATATCTCAGAAAAAATTTTAGAAATAAAATCCCACTCTTATTCTTTTCTTTTGCCTTAGGTGGGCATAATCTGATAGAAGAAACAGTAAGACTAACATCTAAATTTTTTAAGTTCCTCAGTTTGGAGGCTGGTGCCCTATGCACACACATGCTTTCACACACACGCACACACACATGCACACATGCACAGTCATATTTTGCTTCACATTTTTGTCTATTTGCCACTTGATTCTCGGTTCTATAAACAAACTGCCTGTGAACACTGTAACATCTGCTTGAATTGGCCTTTTTACTTAAACAAACAGAAGAATCTATAACTTGTCCAGGAAAGAAATCTTTTACCCACCATCTCTGCTAGAGTTGATTTTTTTTATAAGCTGCATAAAAGAAATGAAAAAGATTTTGTTTAAAATCAAGCATGAATTTCCTAGCTTTGCACCTGAAAGGAAGAAAATGATATCTCACTTTATTTTGATATACATTTCTGTTCGGATTTGGAATCATGTGGTAATAAGTCAGAATGATTTATGAGTCAAACAAATAAAGCCATGGTACATATCATAGTACAATCACTCACGTTTAATTGGGAAAGCCAGAAGTTTTACTTTTCTGGCAGAAACAGAAATCTTCAAAGAAAATTTGTTCATTTAAAACTTCATTAGAATGATGCTATGAATTAATGTATCAAGTCTCTGGTGGATTTGGCAGATAATATGATGAGTGCCATCAAATCTTGTTAGTGTGTTTAATCATCCTACTGTATTTTCAAACTACATTAACGGCCCCAAAATAAACCAGGAAAATAATAGTAAAACATTCAGCATTCATATTAACATCTTTCTAGATACAAAGAACAAAAAATAAATAAATATACAATTCTAGAACTCTTGATGCTATTGGATGAGATATATTCTCAAATTTCTCAACGGAGTTTTCCATGAAAGACCCCTCTTCATGGCTGTATCATCATCAAGGTGAAAGACATATTATGCTATGTTAGAGCGGTCCAGATTCTTGATTTAACACTTTCCATATAAGCTTCCAAGGCACAGTAGGTTTGGATTCAAATACTCACAGATCCTGTGAAGACATCTTCTTCTAAAGTCCCAGAGCCCAGTTCTGTCTACTATGTGAGTGCATACATAGGTTTATATGTACAAAATATGTAAAATGTGAAGTAGAATGAAGTTTCTATTTGTTTGTTTTTTTGTTTGCTTGGTTGGTAAGCTGGTTGGTTGGTTGTAGTTTTATTTTGAGACAGAGTTTCTATGTATAGTTCTGGCTGTCCTAGAACTCACTCTATAGATAAGACTAGCTTCACACTCTGAAATCCACTTGCCTCTGCCTCACAGGTGCTAGGATTAAAGGCATGAATGCCTGGAAGAATGAAGTTTCTTATGTTTTTAATAAATATTAAAAAAAATAATTTAGCTTTTCTGGCAAGTCCCCTTAAAGCACACCAAATAGCAGTGAACTGCACCCTATCTTGTGCACTATATTTTATGGCCTACAACTCGGCCTGCATTCCCCAAATGCAAGCCAGCACCAGGGACAACCACGTAGACTGTTCCCCTTGCAAACTCTTACTAAGTACCCCTAAAGCATACCCAGAAAGCAGTAAACTGTAAGACAGTTGTCCTCTGTGCTCCAGCCCACAACAGCCTGATTTCCTAGAGGCCTTTCTGATGCCAGGGACCCCAGGCCATTTTAGTACTAAGAAACACAAAGTTAAGGTGAGCACCCAAAATCACAGAGGCCACACAGGGCACAAAACTCGAGGGAGAAACACACTACTGGACCTGAAGACTTGCTAATCACCAGAACCCCAGCTACTCAGGCCAGAAAAAAGAAGGGCAATAGAACCCAGTGGGAAAATCATCCAAAAAACACCCATCCAACAAAGATAAACTCAGAAATAATCAGCACCTAAACCTATAATAATCCCAAAACCCAAATGACTAAAGGCCAGCCGAAGAACATAGTCAACAAGAGCCAGGACAGTATGACATCACCAGAGCCAAGCTATCACTTTACAGCAAGCCCTGAATATTATGACACAGCTGAAACGAGAGAAAATAACCTTAAATCTAACCTTATCAAGATGATAGAGGACTTTAAAGAGTTCCACACAGTACTAATCAAGTCATCAAATGTTGCCCGTGTGTATATTAAATAGAAGATTTCAGAACTCTGCTGAAATGACTTACCTGTAAGTCTGTCTGTCTGGTCACTTCTTTCTGTGAAATTATTTAGCTCCAAAGGAGAAACATTTACTTGGTTTGCTTTTTGCCTTCCTTTCTTACTTCTTTTCAGTTTTATACTTTACTTCTCCAATTTTTCATATAATTGGTAGTGTCAGACTTGCAGTGTTACACAGTTCACACCACAAGTTTCCCCTTTGTGGTACTGAGCATCACATCAAAGATATGTCTCACACACACACACACACACACACACACACACACACACACACACACACACATGCACATACACATTAGACATACTCGAGATCATGCTTGGGAGTGAAGGTCTTGAATGCTATCTGCCTATTTATTATTTCTCTTTATATGAACATTTCGGTTTTAGAATGTTTCAATTTTGCCAATTTGACATTATCTCACCATAGTATTCCCTGTCTTATTTGGTGTGAGCTCCATTATTCCTTTTGAGATGCATTGCTATCTTGAATGCTTATCTGCTCAGTGATCTTTGACAGGTATCTCTATACGTCTACATTTTCCAGTTCAGCACTGAGCAGGAGAACTATTGTTCTTCCTGTGCAGTTCTAAGGATTAATCCCATGGCCTCGCACATGTTGAGCTAGCACATTACCTTTGAGTTATATTCACAACCTAATTAGGCTGCTCTTATTAGATAAGCCAAGTGAGCCTTTTAAAACACAAACAAAACTATTTTTATTGTCTAAAATCTTCCAGTAGTGGGGTGGTTCCCATAGAGGTAAAGCCGAACCCATTTCAAATCCCACCTCGCCATGCAGTACCTTCATCTTTAGCATAAACTCTAGCTTTGACCTCACTCTGTACTCAGTCTGTCAATTATACCGTATTTTAAACATTTGTTAATGCTTATGGAAGCTCCAGGCTTTGGAGCTTTGCTCTAGATCCCTTGGCTTGCTGTGCCTGGCTAGGCTTCCACATACTCTCTCTCACTGCTTCGTAATCTGTTCAGTTCTTTGCTCAGTTGATTCTCTGGTTTGAAATTTAATATCACACTGAATGTAACCCTGTTCCTGTGGTGCACTTTAGAAATTAATCATTCTTCCTATGTGAAACAAAGTTTACCTGTTAATTCATTAATATGTAATTAAAATGCATTCGTAAAAGTAAACTGTAGACTCTATGTACCACGAACATCTAAAGGAGATGCTAAGTCAACAAATGTTGGATAAAGTGTGTGTGTGTGTGTGTGTGTGTGTGTGTGTGTGTGTGTGTGTGTGTGTTAATTTTAAATTAAAATAAAGAAATTTAAAAAGTTAAAGTTAAAATTAAAGCCAGATACAGTGGCATAGGTCTGTGGTTCCAGGTACTTGAGAGACCAAAGTAAGAGACTTCCTTGAATCTAGAAATTTGAGGTTACCATGGCATCTTAACACATTAGATAGATAGATGATTTTATATATATGTGTGTGTATATATATATATATATATATATATATATATATATATATATATATTAGATAGATAGATAGATAGATAGATAGATAGATAGATAGATAAAATGAGAAGCTGATTTCAGAAGATGATACCATACGTTCCAAGTTTATTTGAAAAATGTTAATTATTCCAACCAGAAAGGAAGATGACATTCAGTGTTATATGTTTTTTTGGGATCCTCTGCCTTGTTATTTTATCAAGCATAAAAAAGACTTAAGTGATTCATTTGAAATACCTGAATTGAATTTTAGGAGCAAGACTTATTTGAGCAGTATTAATCTCATTAAAACAGAAAATGACATGCACAGAGACCTTTTAGTTACCACTTAGCACGGTCATACTGCTAATAGGAAGTCTAGACATTCTGGTAAACTACCCATGTGCATTTGAAGACAAGAGAGAGCACACCTCCAAGATGTGCAGATCTCTTCAGTGACCAATGAAGCATTTCCTTTGCAAACCTTTCATTGCTGGAGAAAAAATGAAATATTATTGCATAGCTATTTTATGTGCTAATTTATTAGCTCTGATATGTGACATTGTGATAAATGCATGTCACAAATAATTTGCCACATTAAATATGACATATTTAAATACCACCTTACTTGGTCAGGAAAGATTAAAATCTCAAATGTCTACTCATTTCACAAGTGACAGTAGCAGGTGTGTTATATAATTTAAAAGCTAAATTTTAAAAATTGGAAATTTCACCCCCCAAAATTGTTAAATGTGTGATGTAGAAGACACACTTATCTTGAGATTTCAAATTTTCAGTCTTTACAGGAATGGCAATTTCATTGGAGCCTCCTTCGGTATGTGCAGTTTGATGTTTTTATGAATTGGGTGGAGTGCGGTGAATGGTGCCTGCTCTTACAGTTTGGAAGCCATGACTGGTACTGTTGGTGCGGTATGAATGAATCAAGAACATATGCACATAATTATCTGTGTAGATATATTCTTTGAACGCTCATAAAAATGTGTTTTTTTTCTTTTTAAAGATAAGCTGTCACTCACGGACCACAACCAAATTTTATACAACTTAAAGTCCTAGATTAATGGTGTAAACTTTTATAATAATTTACAATTTAGAGTTAATCTAGTCTATGGAGAGGGGGTAAAATAACTGAAGGTTATTCAGAAAACATTGGTCCAAAACTATGATTATTTTATATGGCCCTAAATGATGCGGACAACTACGTATCTAATACATTTTGGCCTTCGCCATCTAATAACTACATATCTAATACATTTTGGCCTTCGCCATCTAATAACTACATATCTAATACATTTTGGCCTTCGCCATCTAATAACTACATATCTAATACATTTTGGCCTTCGCCATCTAATAACTACATATCTAATACATTTTGGCCTTCGCCATCTAATAACTACATATCTAATACATTTTGGCCTTCACCATCTAATAACAATCTAGAATGAATGAAAGACAGATAAGAAAGTTAGAGTATAATAGTTTCTCAGCTTAGGACAAAACTGACACACACACACGAACATAATATACTGCGTCATTTTGTAGAATTGTTTTATAACAGGAGTTGCAAACTGTGGTGGACATTAGAATTCATGGGTAGACTCTGCAGTCTGCAACTGGAATGGCTGGGGGGAAGCAGTGGGAACAGTCTGATGCGATGAATACTCCACAGAAGCTTCAACTAACAGATAGTGGGATTCTGAAGCTTCTGCGGTGTCCATTGATAATAGATTTGAATTAGGGCAGTAGAGCTGATATATGCAAATTCCAAAATAGGAATTGTTAGATGAAGGCTACTCTGATAGGCTCTCTTCAGTCAAGTCAAACCTTGTAGATAGTTACCTTGCTCATTATGGAAGTCATGATGCTATGTCTGGTAATGACCCAGAAAAGATCCCGAGAGAAAATGAAGATGAACCTTTAATGCCTAAGGAGGCCTCTCAAATAATAAGCATGAAACAGCTTTTCACACAGCACACTACCTTAGTTTCTTTAGACTACCATGATGCAACAGCACAGAATGAGTGGGTGACATTAACACCAAACTTTCTTACAGTTGCATGTCTTTAGATGACCTCCTCTGGAGGAAAATGAGAATGTTCTGCTGCCTTTAACTCTTGCTCAGGCAAAAACCTGCTAGGGTAAAATCTGCATTCTAATTGCTCTTAATTTATCAGCTTACGACAGTCCATAAATTTGTTTATGGTCTTACTGAAATGATGAGAAATATATGACTGCAATATATGAGTTTGGGGAAAACATGGCTCCCTAATTGTAATGGCTGACTGAATTGAATACTGAATCTCATCACTTCTTTCTTGATTGACTTCATTTAAGATGACTTTAAAGGGGATCAGCATGGCAATAGCAGAAGAGGAAGAAGCAGAAACAGAGAGAAACAAAGACAGGAAACACACACACACACACACACACACACACACACACACTGAGAGGGGGGAGGGAGAGAAAGGGAGAGAGAGAGAAAGAGAGAGAGAATTTTAGTTACTGACTTTCAGTGTTTCCGTTACTGCGGTTGAGTGTTGTGCGCTAGGTTACCAGAAGGAAAAGCAGTCCCAAGCAGACGTTCTACATACACAAATACAAGCTTCCAGGTTCTCTTCTGTATATGCATGCCTTCCAAAAATTAATTTAATAATGCAGCTGTGTTTTACGATTTCTTCTTTTCTACCACCTTAAAAAAAAAAATCTCTTTTCTTTCTTCACAAATGAAAAGAAAATCTTCACCATTCTGTAATCTGTTACTTCAGAGTGTGGAACTCTTGAGAGTAAGACCCAGGAAGGCAAAATATTATGAAAATATTTATACCCTAACTAGAAATATTAGAGACTGTATCTCAAATTTAGACATCAGAGCAGTTCAGGGTTAATATATAGAGGTATGTGAGAATTTTTGTCATAGTGGTAGATATACTGAGAGAAATATTTCAAAGGTGGAAAGACTTGTGTTGGCTCATAGTCATGGAGGATTCAGTTGCTTTCTTTTTAAGCCAGTGGCAAAGTGGAGACTTGAAAAAGAGAATGGTGGAGCAAAGCTATTTACATACAAAGCACGGTCATACAGGACAAAATCATGTTTCCTGTCAGTTGCTTTTTCCAACCAGACCATATCAAAGGTTTACAGACTTTCAATAATCTGTTTAAATGTTTCATCCATCAATAAAGCCAACTCTTAATAGTCACTATGTAAGGGTCCTCACAGTCACTAACTTATACATACTCCTACTATAATCAGTTGGCATTCAAGATGAACTGTCAAAGGTATGCATTATCTATGTATTTGAATAATGACAAGCTGGGATTTTTGAATAATATATGGTCTAATGCATATGAATCTTAAAAACAAGGGCTGGCCTTCCCATTTAAAGATTAGAAGCAATAATCTACCATTGTCATGTCATTATGTAAACTAGAAATCTAGAATAACATTTGTAAAATTTTAAATTTATAATAAATTTTGATTGTTCCTCTGAGTCTTAAATATTGGTACTTCTAGGAAATTTATGAAAATCTACTCTTTCTAAGAGTGGAATGCTGGCAAACACAGGAGACTGTGAGGAATTATGTCTGAGATGACTGAGAGCTACTACATTAAGAAGAACCACAGCATAAAGACTGCTAAATACTACATGTGGAGAATGGAGTGTGGAAGTTGGAAACAATCTTCTTCTCAACATGACTAAATTTGGCTTAATTTTCTTCTCCTGCCTTGATTCAGATAGCAGGAACTCAGGTTCTGCTTTCATGACAGATGATTCTACAGTGGAGGTAGAAGAAGAAGGAATAAGCTTCTCTCTTTCCCATAAGAAGATTGCAGCACATTATACATTTTAGCCAATGTCTGAGCATTAAAGCACTCCCTGTACGTGGAGAAAAAAGACTTGTAATGCTGTCTCAAATTTGCTTAGCTATGTCATTTTATTTTGTACTGAATGATATAAAAGTGAAGTAAATAAATAACAATGCTATAAAACCTTTAATAGGTCAAATTGATAGCAGATTATTTGATGAATAAGTTTGGGGGATGAGAAGACCTTCCTTTATGAAATGTTATTAGCCATTAATCATAGCTAATGAAGGACAGAGTAATAAGTAGTCTGACATAGCAAAAACAGCCACATTTAACTGGAAGAGAGATTTTTACATATGGTTGATGTAATAGAACTCTCAAGCTAACAACAACCCTTGGAGACAGTTTGAATATTCATTAATTTGCCCTACTTTGGATTTAACTTAGAATGCAACTGTCAATGAACAAGTGAGCTTTTGTAGAAAGGTGATAAACAAAATCCAATGAATTGGCAAATTGGAAAGGCTTGAAAGAGAATAAATGCTGTAAGATTAAAAATTGAATGAAGGATTTTAGCTCAGATCTCTGCAGGGAAGACAAAAGCTCCCTTCTAAATCAGGTAGCTTCAGAGAATATTGCATTCAAAAATTTTTAGAAAGCAACATCTGCCATGATAAAGATAAATTTAGAAATATTTTGAACACTGCTTAATCCTCTGGCTTTTACTGTTTACTCCATGTTGAAAAGACAAATCTAAATAAATGGGTTATTTTAAAGTTTTAAGATAACTAATTATATTTTCCACATGACATGGTTTATGGAAAATGTATAGATAGATGGTGTTCTCAAAAAGTAAAACAAAATAATAATATCAATTAATAGAAAGGATAGATTAACCCAAATGAAAGTATAGCCTAGTAAACGTCTTCTGGTCCAAAGCATTTAACAAGCACACAAGGACTGAACCAGAGAAAGCTGAAAGTCCTCGACTGCTAATAAAATATGTATCTGGGAGAGAACAAAAGACAGAAGTATATAGTATAAAGAGTAAGATGAGCATTTCGGGAAAAGCCCTCAGCCCAAAATCAAGAGCAAATTACTTTCTTGGACCCACATTTATTTTTTTAAATTCCTTATCTAATAGTCTTTAATTACTTCATAATTTTAGTAAAAAAAATATTTCCATTCAATTACTGTTTGATATACATGTACATCTTCTTAAATGCTTTATTGCTATATTCAGTTCATATTATACAGATAGTGTCTTTCTTGATCTTTATTATTTTCACTTTATTTCTATTTTTTGTATGTGTCTGTGTTATGTATGCACAAATATGCACATGTGTTCTTGGCAACCAACGGAGGGCTTCTGGTATCTTATTTTTTAGTTCGGTTTCCTACTGTTGAGATGAAACACCATGACCAAAGAGTAAGTTGGGGAGGAAAGAACTTGTTTGGCTTACACTTCCAGGATTCAGGACAGGAACTGAAACAGAACAGTAACCTAGAGGCAGAAGCTGATGCAGCAGCCATGAAGGAGTGCTGCTTACTGGCTTGTTCCTCACGGCTTGCTCAGCCTGCTTTTTGATAGAACCCAACACTACCAGCCCAGGGATGTCACCACCAACCATGGGCTGGACCCTCTGCCATCAATCACTAATTATGAAAATGACCTACAGTCTTATGGAAATGTTTTTTCAGTTCTAGCTCCCTTCTCTCTGATAACACTAGCTTGTGTCAAGTTGACATTAAGCAATTCAGTATATCCTGGAAACTGAACTATAGACATTGGGAACTGCTTAACAAAGATACCAGCAATGGAAATCAGATCCTTTGCAAGAACAGTAAGTGTTCTCCACGTCTGAGCTAATTTTCCAGGTCCCTTTACTTAATCTGTTTTTTAATTATGAATAGTATAATTTTCAATGTTTATATTGTACTTTCTTTGTATTGTTCATCATGTAGAAATCTATTTAATGAAACTCAACATGTTAATTTATTTATCAATAAATGAAAAATATACTGAGTAAAATTTGTGGCTTCACAAAATAGGTTCCTCATTTTTCAAATGAGCAGATTGAGAGCAGAGTTTACAAGCATTAGTAGCAATATTGAGGTAAATCCTATTACATGTCTGCAGAGTTAAGGTGGTTTCTACCAATATGATTAATTTTACTTGTAATGTTTGTGACAGCAAATAGCCTCAGCAGAACATCATAAAGATCAACAAGATAAGGTAGAAAGTCTCTTTCAGTTTAAAGACTGGACAATTAGATATTTCTTTTAAATGTTAGTAAATTTAGTATTCAGAATATTTTGTTTATAGTGCTATAAAAATTCTACGGGGAAAGGGTAGAAAACATAGAATGTATCAAAAACTAATATCTGTGTGTAGGTATCTATTCCTTAATATTTAATGTATTTCTAACTCAAAGCTTGTCAGTTTTATGAGAGCAATTTTTTTGTCTTGTTCAACATCATAATATGGCACATTACAGAGTACCTGGTTTATAATAGAATCTGGGTAATTATTTGCAAAATAGAGGATAAACTTTAGAGATATAAAAAATACTAGTCAGGACATGCAGTTCGGTCACATTGGTTGCTGGGAGCCAGCCCCTGCATTTCTTTCTGTTTGCTTCCTCTTGAAGCAGCAGATAGGAAAGAGTGTAGGCAGGGGCAAGACTTGGTGTTACTAGATATTTAGGGTTGCTGTTTCATAATATAATATTTACCTATCTCAAGTCTAAGTCATTTTACTTCTATAGCTGACATGCCTGAGTTCCACTGAGGCCAGAAGCAGCAATCTCTGTTGTTTAGCACCTCATCAAATAGCAGGGGATTAAGTAAAGGATTAACTGCTAGAGCCTTTTCCCTCTTGTCCAGAAGCGTCTCTCATGGCAGGCTAGGGGGAAGTTTGGAGCAATAAACTTTTATTGAACCAGGAGAAGAGAGACACGCTCACAGAAGGAAAAACTTTTACACAAGTAAATATGGATAAATTCACATAAATTTATATATAAATTCATGCTTACACATACATCTCCATTTAAACCAGTTGGGCCCAGCTTACTTACTTATCTCATAAGTACGTACTTACACACACACACACACACACACACACACACACACACACACACACACAAACACTCTTACATATGTATATGGAGCAAAAGATCAAGCACCGGTGCAGATAGACTCATTCTGGATGAAAAATGAGCTCCAATCTTTATTGCATAGAGAAAGAAAAAACTCCTACCTTTTATTGCTAAATGAATTAAGCCCAAGTCTGTAAGAAGAAAGCTGTGTTCTCTTTAGTAAGACCAAGCCTGCCTTGTTATTAAGAAATGACCTGTTCTGTCCCATAGCAAGGAGAAGCCTGCCTGCTCCTGCCCTCTCTGCAGCTTCTTCTTCCTTACTCTTTCCCTCCACATTCTGAACATTGCTCTTTCATTTCTTAAGTTGCCTTATAATTTCTAAGTTATTCCACTTTGCATTCCTCTTTAAATCTTGCTCTTCCCTCCTGCTCTGATGTAACAATGCCATTGCTACCAATGCCTTACTCCCAATGGTAAAATGCCCCCAGTGTAATCATTCCTAGTCATCTAGTCATTTATGCCTTTACTAGGAGAACAGATCACATGATTTTTCTAAGCATCCTTTTTTTTTTTTTAACAAAAGTTCACTAGTTCAAACACAAATTCGAATCATAAATTGAATAAGAAGTTTACAACAGAGATTGTTTATATGTGTAACCATTAAGAGTAATTATCAGGCTTAAAATTCATCATCTGTCACTAGCTCTATAGGTTCATGGAGATTTAAAAGCCATAACTGGGTTTTGCATAGATAAACCCAGTCAAATTTTATCTTCTGTCCTTGCACCTAAAGACCATAACTAACTTATCATAGAAGTTTCATATAGACACACCCAGTCAGTATTTTATCTTCTGTCCTTACACCTATAGTAAATCATTAATTCCCTTTTTATGACCTTTGGTTGTTTTACAGTCTCTTGGAATGTGCTCTTAATTGCAGATACCTGCTTGCTATCTGAATAGCAATTAACTGGTGACACTTGAAGACTGGCATATTTCTCAATGCAGTTTTGACATCAGAAAGGATTTAATAGCAGTCCTAGTATCAAAGAGCCTAATAATTACTAACTTTAAGAATTCTAATAGGATCATCATTAAGAATTAACAAATCATCTATTTGTCTATATGGCATCACTACAATACAGAACATCATTTGTTCATATATATATATATAATCTCCTTCAGCAAAACCTACTGGAGTATACCACCTCTTCATATATGTTACAATGTTATATGTGAATAGGTGAATAGTTTGGTGTTCTTTTGGGATTGCAAATGAGGGAGGAGTGGGAAGAGGCAACTGTTTCTGACTCTTTTGCCTGCTCGTGGGACCCTTCTTGCTCCCCTTGCACAGACTTGATGTGATGTTATGTGCCTGGTCTTACTGTAGCTTTGTATGCAGTGTTTAGTTGATATTCCTGGGAGACCTTCTCTTTTCTGAGAGGGGGCAATATCGGGTGGATATGCGAGAAAGGGTACATAGGATAAGACACTCAAGGAAGGAGAGAGGGAGAGAGGGAGAGAAGGGAAAACTCCGGTCTGGATGTAATATATGAGAGAAGATTTTAAAAAAATTAGGTCATGAATTTAAGAAAGGGAAGGCAAATGGGGTGGGGTTTGAAGGGAGGAAAGGATTGGTGGTAAAATGATATCACTAAATCTCAAGTTTTTAAAAAATAATTTAAAAGGAAATCAAAAGCTGTTAAGAAGTCATAAACACAATGCTAGCTGAATGTGTCCACTGAACTTAGACGCAAGTAAGTAACCTGATTGAGAATGGCTTAGTGTAATGATCAAATGGTTTTGTGTAATGATTGAATAGGAAATCTGGTTAGTTTGGGTTACTGTGAAGGAATAAAAGAGAAGAAGCAGGCAATATTTAAAGAGAACATTTTAGAAGCTTTAAATAGGAGGACTGACATGACTATAGCTAGACCAGGGTTCAGAGGAGGGAGCAAATACTTTTATAATTTGGAAATATGGTAAGAATTTTAAGATGTTGTCGTAATCCAGATGGGGCAAAGAAATAGGCTTGAGAACTAAGGATAAATTGCATCAAGTAGGGCAGAAAAGAGGAACGCACAGTGGAGAACTTCACCACTGCAACAGGAAGACTCAAAGACTTCATTCTCTAGTCCTAAGCAACAGACAGAAAGTTCCAAAACATCTTTATCATCTGAGTCAAAGCCTTAAAACTGTCCTTATCATTCTTTAGTAGAAGGTGGGATGGCTCATAGGTAATCTTAGAACTTGGGAGGCTGAAACAGGAGGATTGCCATAAATTTGAAACCAGACTGAAATACAGAGTCCCTGTCTCCGAGAAATGAAACAAAAGAACAAACATGTAAAGAGGCACACTCTCTTCTCTTTCTGTTCCTCTTCTTTCTTTTGCTTTACATTGACAGCTGAGTTGTGCTGCATGTTCACCACAGAGTTTAAATATGGGGGTTCCCATTTCAGAGAAAATTCTCAGGAGCTGTGCTTCATTTCCTGCTCTGTCATGGGTCCTGTAATCATTATGAAACCAAACAATTTCCCTGGTACTTTTTCATTCAATTTCTTTCAGCAAGCAATGGATTCATGGTTAATTTCAGTAAGCTGCATTTGAGTATCTATACTGTCACATTTGATATCTAATGTGAGGGAAATTGACATGCCTCATGTGCTTTACTACATCTCTGTGGAAACATCACGTTGATGCTTGAGATTGTGCGAGTCAGGAGCCATCTACAGCAACAGCAACTATCCAAGTGTTTAAAGGGAAGGGAATTCAGCCAAGGGAATTGGTTAAACAGGTGAAAGAAAAACTAAGAAACTGGAGAGCAAAGAATGACTCAGCCTAGAGATTAAAGACAAAGAAAGGATGCTCCCTATGAACTGGAGAAACAACAGCAAGACAAAGAAGTAGTTTCCAGGGCTTCCTAATTTCATATGCTATAGGTAGGCAGCTGATCCTGCAACCAGAGCACCAGAGCAGTGTGGGCAAACAGGCTGTTCTCTCTTCTTCCTTCCCAAAGGAGCATGGATCCAAATCTTACAGATAACTTGCCCCATCCCACCCCACACTGCAAGCATGAGAGTATAGATGAAGGCTTATAGGTCTCACTTAAAATAAAGTTGACATTAGAACCAGGAATTCATCCAATGAACAGTTGTGTTTGGAAATCCATACTCAGAGAACAGGTCTGTTCACATGGAGTAGATTCTGCTTTACATGATACACAACTGTGTACCATAAGACTGTGAATATCCTGTTTAGCTAATGCATATCTCACATCCGCACTGAGAGTAAAGAAGTATTCTTAGTAGCTAACTGAGGATCTTTATTATATGGATATTAAAACTAAATCATTTTTCACTGTTTCTCCCTTATCTTGTCCTTATGCCAGATACGCATAGGGCAACACAGTTGTATTGTATTTTTCAGTGAACTTTGTTTTAAAGTAGAAATCCTTCCACTTTTAAAATAACAAGCAAGCAAAATATAAGCAACAAAAACATGAAGAAAGTGTTATTGTGAGACTGAACAAATCATAAAGTAAATGATGCCATTAAATGACCCAGAATAAATATGCTGTAGGTTCTACTTTGAAGAAATTCCGTGAAACCAGCAAGTAGATGCTAATTTGGGAGGTATTTTCCTGTAGTTTAAAGCATATTCCTCACCCTACATAAGAACGACTGTGTCCTTCCTATAGAAGTCTAATGCTGCACACTGGCGTAAATGATTTAACGACTACCATTTCAGTCCAATTACTAAGCTCCATATGCTATATGATATTGAAACAGCTGGACCTGGTCTGTCTATATTAATCTACTTCCTTTTAACGGCTTATGATTTATTGTAGTGCCATTGATTTAATGAGTTCTAAGCAGTTTTTTCCCCAACCCCCAGGGAGATCATGCCTCACAGTGGAGCAGGTATGCAGTATTTTCAAAGTGTTAATCATTGTGTGTTCCATTCGGACTTGAACCTGTTGATGATACAAAGCCAAGCCATCACTAGAAGTTCTTATTATGAAGTTGCCAGCAGTAATTGTTTCTCATTCTACATCAACATCTCTCATGTTGACATTTTTTAAAAATTATGTCTACATTGAAAGTTAATTGTTAGCATTTGTACATGCTAGTTTTACTGACTTTAATCATCTTGTTGAAAAGTGCTTTCTGTACCAGTGATTTATGTGAGATGAGACACTAATATTAGTGTTTTAGAATTTCAAGGAAAAGTAGCCTTTTCTCTGGTCTGGGGATAGTCATGGATCTGGATTAAGACTGCCTACTGCCTCTGTTTCTCTAGGGGAGATCATTCAAAGTCTTCATTCATTCACTTGCTAGGTTGCTGAGCAATTGGGACTATTTCATTCAAGAGCATAAGATACTGTGCAAACTCCTTTCAGAAGGGTATGGGAAATTGTGAAGTCATAGTTAGAGAAGAAATAACTAGGAACTAAAAGATTAGTGGCTTCCTGGGATTGGGACAAAACACAGATGAGGGACTGCCAGTGGGTGTGCGATTTTTTTTTCTGAGACAATATATGTTCTAAATTAATTAGATGCTGATGATGATTTCATATCAGTGAAGACACTAAAAAAACTGGATTCTGTTCTTGAAAGGTAAACAATATTGTGTGTTGCATGTGCATTTATATCTTAAATTGCTTTATTGACTGAATCAATAAAGTTGACATTTGTTTTAAAAAAAAATATTCCCATCCAGCATTACAGAAATATTTTGAAAATAAAATTTGATAAAATCAGTAAAATGCCTGGGAAGTCATCTCATGTTTCAACTATGGTTCAATATGTAATACTACTGTGCTGTCATCAATGTCTGAAGAAAAGCACACAGCCATGTGGAAAGTGGGATAAACAGAACGTTAGCAACCGGAAAGTTTTCTCCTTCACTTAAAACTACATAAATCTTTTATTTCACTTTTGGCTTAAAACGATATTTTGTACATGTTAGCATTAGAGACACTCAACTGTCTTCACACAGGTCCTCTGTGAATTCAACAAAGTCCTGCACTCAAATTTAAATCAATTGAATTTACTTAGTTTCAAGTCACTAGGATGGTCAGAGCCAGCACTGAACAGTGGCAAGCTATGCACAGAGAGTTCCAGTAGCTACCCCAAATTATATACATTGTCACAAAGTTCTCAAAATTACTGCATGTTCCTGTACCTGGAATCCAAGCAAATGACAACTACCCATCTGAATCTTTGGGGAATCCAGTTTTAAATGTACTAACAAAAGGAATCTTTGTTTTAAATTCATGGAAGCTGTATGACAACACATCTAAAAGCATGATGACCCACAGAGTGCTATCGCTATTGACTATCTCTGTCAGGGTTTTGTCAAGGTTAATTTTTAAAAGTAGAGTTTAACAAATAATGTATTCCAATTTTATCTAAAATTAGACCACCATAAGAACAGGCATTCTGTGAGATCTCATTTATCATACATCCATAACATGGTAGTAAAAATGCTGTTTAAGTGTCATAGGACTTCAAGCTGGGGATAATAAAATGCACAATTATTTAGAAAAAAATAATTCAGAGCTCAGCTTCAGAACTTTGAACTCGGCATTATTACTTACTTGCTTAATTAATTAATTTTGTAAACAAACAAACAAAAAACAAAATTTCTTATGGTTCCTCTTTGCCATATTATGCAAACCCTATTTTATATTCTAGGATTTGATAACTTTTGTCCAGTAACCAGAATTCTATTGAGTAACTTTACTTACGATTTGCACTCATTTTGATTCAAACCAGCCCCTAAACAAGAGATTCACAGAAGTGACTTTGATGTTGTTTTGTTTGTACATGTAAATGTGCATGTTCAATTTTCAACATGCTGGCATTTTTTTCCCTTAAATTGTGACATAAATTGCTCCACCTCGAGGCTTGGAGATGATCAGAAACATAAAATAAGCCTGTCTTGTCGAATATTTCCCATTGCTACTTGGCACAATCACACTGACAGGGATCAAGCTGAAAGTCAAACAGATTCTAAGCTACCAGTACATAAGGCATAATGTGAGGAGTCGGCCCTGTGTCAATTCTGATTCTGGCATAGGAGTTGAAAATGATACTAAATTTCCTCATTTTTTTCTCAGCTTAATCTAATATACCTTCCCAAACTAAACTTTCCTTTAAAATATGTACACTATACATTTAGCATTCCCTCTTATCAATGTAGAAATTATAAAAATGCAAAGCACACAATTAAAAATGTTGAATTAAAATGTTAATTTTAAGCGATTTTTTCTTTTAGAAAATATAGATAAATGCCTAAATTTTGCTATGAATTTACTCTAAGGTTTGCATTTCAGCTACTGATTCTGGCTGTTTGAATAATCGAGTCAGATATCATTTACATAGGTAAAAATACCACATGAATCCAAAGAGGTACAGATATTTTGAGAGAGTCTGCTTGCATTCATGGCTGGACATATATCTAATGCTATCTCTATGTTACTGGACTAATTTGATGTCATCTGCTAGACTATGTTTTTCACACTTAGATTCTTAGTAATAAAACCAGTAATAGAGATACATATATGGTAAGCGCAAACAGAAAGAACTGGAGATGAAGACATGTCCATGCAGTTAAGAGAGCAGGACTACTCTAGCAGAAGACCTGAGTTTTGTCCCAGATCTGGATATCTTATAGCCACATTAGCTCCAGCTTTAGTGAAACTTGATGCTCCTTACCTCTGTGAGTACAGCACTCATATTCACAGACAAAGTTAAAAATGAGATAGTAAGATAGCCAACGAGCGCCGGAGAAAGATACCCTCCCAGGAGCTTGGAAAAGCCGGGAGTGGGGTTAAGGGGAGCGACACCTCTCACCCAGACCCGCCCGGATCTGCTGGGATCCAGGGCCTGAGAACCCAGGGACAGAAAAACTCTGAACCTTCCAGTTTCCACCTGTGGGTGGAGACCTCTGCCTGGGCCACCAGGAGTCCGTAGCCAATGAGGGCCAGAGAAAGATACCCTCCCAGGAGCTTGGCAAAGCTGAGAGTGGGGTTAAGGGGAGCAACACCTCTCACCCAGACCCACCTGGATCCACCCGGATCCACCCGGATCCAGGGCCTGAGAACCAGGGGCCAGGAAACCTCTGAACCTTCCAGTTTCATCTGTGAGTGGAGACCTCTGCCTGGGCCACAAGGGGCCTGTGCCTGGGGACCTCAGCCTGGGCCACAAGGCTCCAGGAAAGAGCAGGTATCCCAGGAGTGCTGACACACCATCAAGCACAGGCAAAACCACCACTTCTGTTCAAACTCACTGGATCAAGAGGGACCCTTGCAGAGCCATCAGGGCATAGGAACCAAGGGACAGCTGGGGACAAGATCCTTCTGGTTTCTTTCTGCACCCCAGAGTGGACCCTGTGCCACAGCATTCCAAACCCAAACACCTCTCAGAGAGAGCTGGTCTTCAAGGAGTACTGACACAGAGGCCTGCAGGAGGGGCAAGCCACAACCAGACGAAGTAAGATCAGCTAACATCAGAGTTAACAAGATGGCAAAAGGCAAGGGTAAGAACATAAAGAACAGAAACCAGGAGTACTCAGCACCGTCAGAACCCAGCTCTCCCACCACAGCAAGCCCTGGATACCCCAACACACCAGAAAAGTAAGACTCAGATCTTAAATCATTTCTCATGATGATGATAGAAGACGTGAAGAAAGAAATTAATAACACCCTTAAAGAAATACAAGAGAACAGAGATAAACAACTAGAAGCCTTTAAAGAGGAAATACAAAAATTCATTAAAGAATTACAGGAAAACACAATCAAACAGGCAGAATTTCAAGAAAACACAATCAAACGGACAAAGGAAATGAACAAAACTATCCAGGAGCTAAAAATAGAAACAGAAACAATAAAGAAATCACAAACGGAGACGACCCTGGAGCTAGAAAACCTAGGAAAGAGATCAGGAACCATTGATGTAAGCATCACCAAA
>CM052708.1:8291667-8311623 GCA_028551405.1 Uromys caudimaculatus
GGGGAATATCAAGGCGGGAAAATGGGGATGGGTGGACGGGGGGGTGGGGGGGTGGGAGGTGGAATTCCCTCCTAGAGGCGGGTTGGGGAGGGGATGGGGGGTATACAAAGAGGAGACTCAGAAAAGGGGAAACATTGGAAATGTATATAAAGTATCAAAAATAAAAAAGGAGGAAAAAAAAAAAAAAAAAAAAAAAAAACCTGAGGCAAGATGAGGAAGGGAGAGTCTTAAGGATAGAGGATGGAGACATAAGTATAGTCACCAAATACTACTCATAAATAAAGTGCGTGGGATAAGACTGATGAGTAGAATCAAGAAGAGACTAAACAAGCATTCTAAAAGGAGACGCCAACATTTCTTCTATCTTTAATTGATATGAAAGTATTTATTAGTATACAAAAAATAAAATAATATTACCAATATCCCAAGCTGTACAGACATTTAATAAACATTCTCTCCAACACTAGAACATATATCACTAACCGGAAAACAATTTCATTGACATCACAAATAATGTATAATACATCTTCATTTAAACCAAGTTAAATGTAAACTAATTTCAAAAAATATTATGAGGACCTGCTCAAATATTTAAAATCAAACAGTACATCTCTAATAAATAGTAATAAATATTTTAAAATAAAACACTTAAAATCAATAGAAATGAAAATGTAACATCAAATCTGGACCGGAGCCAAAACAAAGTCTAGAAGACAATTTACAGCCATAAGCAACATTATTAAAATAGAGAAAAGATACAAAATAAAATTTAAGGGACAAACATGTTTCATTTGCCTCCACATAATATTGATTGATATTTTCTAGATATATTTTAAAAACTTATGAGTTTATTAAGACTATTTTGCTCTTAGGAAAACAGCTCAACTTAGTACATATGACTTTGGTCTTTAACCCAAGGTTATTATCACTTTAAATTTATTTGTGTCTTTTTTTTTCTCCTGGTCTTTCTAAGTTGTCCAGGCTGTCTTTGAACTTGCATCAATCCCTCACATGCCTTCTAAATGTTGATACCATAGCCATGTTGTCATTTATTTTTACTTCAATTTTCAACTACATACATAATTTTCATTAGAACAATGGTATAGATGTCTTATACATTGTCAAGCTAAAACTCTAGTCATGGGAATGGATTATGTCTTTCTGAGTTGTTGGCCAATGAGGTCCCAAAGATCCTCACATTATATGAGACCCTACTGGTAAGTATATCATATTATTAAATTGTAAAACAAGAAAAAATTATTGCTGTCACTCAACTGCAACCTGCATTCCTAGCTAGATTTCATAGTTCTGAAAGGTGCTATGCATGCTCCCAAATAAGAAAAGAAATCAGTAATCTCACCTTGGTTTTGAACCTTGACACTACAACAATGGCTGGCCTGACAAGATATTCCACACTGGTCCAAGAGTAGTACAGTTGTTACCAACCATTTTATGACTGCACTTCAGGCCTTATCCATAAGATGGAACCTATACCTGTTACCACTAATCATAACAAGAACCTATGGTCATAGGCCACAGAGGAGAACCTGCTGCTACTATTCTGCTAAATAGACTCAGTATTAAAATGACTCTCAATGACTTCTTGTTGTACCCATGCGTCAGTGCTCATTAGAAAAGCTTCATCGTGGAAGATCCTGGCATCGTGATGTTGCAAGTTTGCAGTGAGTATGTAACATTATCCATTAAGCAGTCCTCATTTATTTTTATTATATTTTTTTTAATCTCATAAATCACAAGTTTAATGTTACTTGTTTTCAGCAGACCAGGAAAACCTCACTTCTGTCACATTCAACTAGAAGTCAGTTGACAATTCCTGACTAAATTCAGAGAAAATAAATACTAGTCTTCTAAAATATACAGGACTCACCTCCCTAATGTGAACATAAAATTCAAATACCACCAATTTCTCCCTTGAAGATATGATTAGCTTCACTCTGAGCAAGGTACAACATTCCTTTGAGTTTCCCAAAGCCATTACATCATGAAGCCAGGATATTCCAGAAAATACAAATAGCTGATAAGCCAAATTATGTGTAAGAACATGTTAACTTTGATATGTTAAAAAGTTGCATTTTAAGGATTCCATGAAAAAACAAAATAAAAACTTAATTTATTAAAACAAACAAAACCAAACTCTCTCACACACACTCCAAAAAAAAAAAAAAAAAAGGCTTTATCTTGCAGTAGACAGTGATATTAACAGAGAGTGACATAACCAATCAATCTGTAGAGAATAAGAAATTGTGGAATGCTCTGCTCTAAATATGGTGTACACATCAAACCCCTCCTGCCAAGCCCATGGACTTTGGATGAGGACAGAGAGAAAAATGCTATGAACCAGAAGTTCATAGATAAATTCAAGAAAACGGTGTTTTGGGAGCACAAGAGGGTATTATACATAAGAACTTACAGTGCTTATAAAAGCATGCATAACATCGACACAGTCACAGCCAGACAGAATCCCAGTGGGGACAGGGGGACAGAGGGAGGTATAAATTAAATCCCATCACTAGATGAGGACCTAGTGGCATTTTTGCTGCTGGCTGAGTAAGTTTGCTTTAATAGTGTGAACCCTGGTAGCTCTAGGACACTCCTGGGCAAGTCTTTATTCCTAATCGTGGTTGGGTAACACAAACAGGACTGCATGGGTTTCAACCAAAACAAAGAAGAAGCAGGGTGGGTAAGAAGGTAAGAGTGGACTTGGGAGTAACTAGAGTGTTAACATGATAAAAATTCATGGTATGAAATTTTCAAAATATTTATAAAACTTTCTTAAGATAAATTCTATCAGAGATCTGTAAAGATTTTATCATGGTGATTAGTTATGAGGCAAATGAAGACATGGTTTTAAATACATGAATAGTGTCAACAAGGATTTCTCTTTAAAATATACATGTCCTAGTCATTATGAAATGTGTAAATATAAATATATAGAAATCATATTATACATTCATAGTCAGACCATAAAACCTTGATAACATTATTTTTGCTGGAATAAAATGTATAGCTATTGCCTAAATGATATTTTATGGTACACCTTTATCATATTAAATATCACAAGAAAATGATCAATAAGACATTTAATTATGAATAATTAAGCAATATGAATAAGTTCACTTTTCAAAGAACAATATATAACCTTCAAAATTATATGTGGTACAATATTATAAAAATGGAGCATGTGATAAAACAAATTTAATTAACAAATGAGCAGACCATGAAAATTGAGACAACTTGATTGTTCTTCCAGTCTGTAACCCATGAAACTTACAAAGTTAATTAAAGAATATGCCTCTCCTAAATTTCTGAGCATGTATATTTGTGGAGAGTGTTTCAGTCTTCATTGTAATACTTTGAAGAACAAAATATCCATTAACACAGCCATTCTTGCTACTAATACTTTGGCAGCTTATGAGTTATATTTTCTGGAAATAAATGAAAATGTTTTCCAAACATTTGACCCAAGATCATGAGTTTTCTTGGTTATGTGTCTACTTAGGAGAGGAACTTGAACCTAGTGTAAAATAAATGAGGATGAATCACTCTTGTGCTAGACAGAATTTCAAACTCTCTTAAAGCCAGACAGAAATCAATATTTATTTACTTCTTAAGAACACACAATTTCTCAGCCCCAGTGAGTGTTAATTGCTTATTATAGAAGTACACAGTGTCCAGATAAAATAACCTGAGTTTGTGCAGGAAAAAATAACTCTCATTTTTCACAGAAATGGTTTAGTTTAGCCATTGAGCCTCTTTGATGATTTTTGATGTCATTATTATGACTGCTTTGGAAGATGGGGAATACATATTTTATTGTTCATTTTTCTGTAGAAGCCTTGAACATGTTTTTCTTGTAATACCCATGTGCTTAGGCAGAGTATGCTCTTTAACAGGTTGCACTGGACTAGGTATTTCTTCTTATGAAAATACTAGAAAAGAAAACAGCTCTGACTGAATCACTATCTAGGTGCTCATAGAAGAGCCTTCACTGTCCTCCATAGCTACAGAATTGTTGATCAGGCTACTAGTGACATTCAAAAATTAAAAATACTAGCATGTCATTCTGGTGAGGAAGTTCCTTCTGTGTTTATAACTCATTCAGTGCTTTTGGAATTCTTTCTTTTCTGAGAGTGAGGAAAACCTATGTGCCATGATGCACCTTCATTCAATCATTTCCTGGAACAATGTTTGTAGATTACTAATTATCATTTACACACTACTCCAAGTGTGGAAGACACAGCAGTAAACACAGTCTCAGTTCTCCTCTCTTTGAGATTACGTTCTAGTAGTTATATAAAGGATATATTAGATACCTTTATGAGTATGTAAATCCATAAACAATGCGTACGTATATAGAAAGTGACAGATGTAGATAAATTAAGATATGGGAGGAGTGTGTAGTATCTTGAAGGGGGAAGAATCCCATTTGACCTACAATATCTACCACGAAATCACTGAAAATACAATATTGGTGTAAAAACCTAGAAGTACATAGCACATGCCCATGCACATACAAACTCACACACACACACACACACACACACACACACACACACACTGAAACCAAGAAGAAACATGTACTTGGAACATGTACATGGAAATACAGCTGGTCTGGTGCAAAATTTTGAGAAAGAATGAGTTTTGAATTTCTATCTTTAAACAGGTGACATTTCATGACGGAGATGCTATAGAACAAAAGGAATATTTATTCACTCCTTGTGAGAGTGAAAACTTGTATAGCCATTCTATAAATCAGTATGTCTATTACTGAGAAAGATGGAAATTGATCTACCTCAGGATCCAGCAATACCACACTTGGCCAGATACCTATACATATACAACTCCATTCTACCACAAGGAAACTTTTTCAACCATGTTTATTGCTGCTTTATTTATAAAAGACAAGAAATGAAAACAATCTAGATGTCCATCAACAGAAGAATTGATAAGTCAATACAGTACATTTAAACAATGAGATATTTCTCAGCTGTTTTTTTTTAGATGATATCATAAAACTTTCAGGCATAATTATTGAACTAGAAAATAATCATCCTTAGTAAGATAACACAAATCCAGAAATATAACTTTGGTATAAATTTGCTTATATGTGAATATCACCCATTAATTAAATGATAGCTAAGCTAAGCTACAATTTGTAGACCCAGGGATGTTAGGTATAGTGGGAGAGCATTGGACGGATGGTATGGAAATCTAGTGCAGTGGAAACTTAATAAAATATATGAATGTGATCCTAATATAGTATCCAAATAATGAGGGAGATAAGAGTCCCAAATGGCCACCTCCTGTCACCAAATGAAGCTTTCAATATGAGAACTTGGTTAAATCCAAGTTGTTGGCCAAAAGGGTCACATGGGAATTCCTAAATAACCCAGGCTATTGACAGTACAATAGGTTTATCTTCACAAACTGACAGTAAGACCTCATTTCTAAAGAAAGATAGCATACTTATAATTCATTGAACATAGAAAGGTTAATCTGGTGCCGACATAAAACCTTCACCACTATGTTCTAGTGCCTTTGGTATGGAAAGTACTCTACATGCTACCCAAAGACAATCATAAACATCAACCAAGTCACAAAATTGTTGATCTACGATCTGGCCTGCCTGTAGAATATGCTAAGGCATATTTGTGACACAAAGCTGTTACAGTAACTCGCCAATGCCTGATTTGGCTTAAGGCCCACTCCACCAGCTGAACCCGTACTGTTTGAGTGACTGCGAACCAGAGATTCAATAACACAGAGACCTACGGTAGAGCCAAGTACTACTGCTGTTTAAAAGTAATAAAGTCAGATTCTAACAATATCCTGCTATTCCCACAGATTAGTTCCGTATTCGGCAATCATCAGGAAAGCTTCCTCCTGTGGCAAATGGGAACAAGTAAAAAAGAAACACAGAGCTTATACACAGAGAGGGAGGGTAGAGGTAGGGAGCAAGAAGGGAGGGAGGGAGGGAGGGAGGGAGGGAGGGAGGGAGAGAGAGAGAGAGAGAGAGAGAGAGAGAGAGAGAGAGAGAGAGAGAGACTCTTGAAACATACAGTTTTAGATGGGATGTCTCTAGTGAATTCCTCCCCATGGGGCTCAGGGAACCATGCAGAAAAGGAGACAGAAAGAGTGTAAAAACCAGAAGTGTTGGGGGAGACCAGAAATATAAGGCCCTCAAAAATCAACCAAGAAAAGCCCATATGAACTCAAAGACTGAAGCAGCAAGCACAGGGCCTACTCAGGTCTGCAGCAGTTCAGTATTTTTATGGTACTACTGATTGTATGAATTAGTGGGTCTCTAATTGTGCCTCTCTTGGTGTTCTTTATTCTTGTTGGTTTGCCTTGTACAACTTCAATGTGATGGTTTCTGTTTTATCTTAGTATATTTTATTTCGTTATTTTTAGTTCTTGGCCCTTAGAATCCTGTTCTTTTTTACTGAGCTACAGGAAGGGAATGTGTCTGGATGGAAGGAGAGGTGGGTAGGAACTGGGAAGAGTAGAAGAAGGGGAACTGTAATCAGAATTCAGTCAGCTTTTAACATTAAAAAATCATTAAGTAAGAACATGAAGTTACTGCTTGCTGTTTGCTGGTCATCATGCTTAATTTTGCACTTTCTAGGTACATTCATTTTCCTGAAAACTTAATTATTCCATTTTCCTTTGCAGCTGAATATTGTTTTATTTTATATATATGTCACATTCTCATTGTCCATTCATTTCGCATGGGTTTCTGAGTATGTTCTCCCTGGGATATGAATCCTACACTGTAATGTATATATGTACACATGTAAATAGGTCTAAGAGTGGATAAAGTCTAAAAATTTAGAAAAGAGACTAAGATAGGGCAACATTAAATGATGAACAAACAGGTAGTTTAGACAAAAGGACACGTGAGTCAAGAAAGAGCATAGAAGACTAATGGTTTGCTAGTTTCAAATTCTTCATGGTATTGTGGGGCCACATGTGGTAGACATGTGAATTCAACTTCCTATGTCTTAAAGTAGTAAGAACTATTTTATACTCCAAAAATAACTCAACATGTGTTATTTCTCACAGTTCTGATTTTGAAAGTCATGCTCACTTTTTAAATTCCATTGACCATTAGTACAGGAGGAATTAGACATAATGGATGAATTATGGGGTACATCTGTCCTACTGACTCACCTAGAAAGAGTGAGCATTTGTAAAATTGGTTCTAGTGAAACGAGTTTTGTGAGCTCTTCTTTTTTTCTCCTAAAAATGATATGAAATCACTCTATTGTAGAGTTATTTAATATAAATATTTTATAGCTATACAAAAACACAAGTATTTTTTTAAGGCTAAAGTATTGAGAATCTGTTTCTGAGGCTCCCCCTTCACTCTCCTAGACCAGGCACAGAAGGTCAGAAAGGAGAACTTCCCCAGGACAGCCTTGTGTCAGTGCGAGTGTGCGACATGAGTCTTTTAATGTGCGCTTGTTTATATCCATTACTACATAATCATGTCAATAGAGACAAACATCTTTAGGGGAGTCCTCTAATCTGGAGAAGTAATGATGTCATTACTAAGGACATAACAAAAAATCAAAGTTTTGAGAAAACTAAGTCAAAACTGCTTTTCTATGAATGAACTTCTGAGACACATATGACACATATATTCTGCGTGGAAAATAGATTCATTCTGTCAGCAGATTGCATCAAATTCTAGAGATCATTCTGGGTTGCACTTCTGGAAACTCCTGAGGGGAGAGAAAGAGGACCTTTTAAGTTTTTAATCTACTTCCAACAGGAGAGGGATTACAAGAGGCTTCTTTTAATCTTCTCACAGAGCACAGGCAGTGGCTTAATTTTCTCTTCTTCTGTGGTTCCACTGACTAAATGCTGGGCTGTAACATTTCATCAATATGGATCAAGATGGTGGTACACTATCTCTTGCTCTCATGCATGTAGTAAACATGAATAATCTGTTATTTCTTTATTTCCCTACTTGTTTTCTAAGGAAAGAATACAATTGGATTACAGCAAAGGGGGATTAAAAATATTTGGTGCATACTATTAAAGTAAAAATCAAGACTTAAATGTTAACAAGATTTTCTATATGATCATCTTAACTCCTGTACAGTTTCAGCTTAGTAAGGTTACAATACAGGGACCAGCTAAAATTGGTCAATTGTTAGTATGTACACATATACTTAATATGCAATATAACTTATTTTATTTTTAAGTTGAGAAAACAAACAAAAAACTGAAAAAAAATTCTCCCTATCAGATCGTGAATTTCTGGCATTGTTGCCTGGGTGAGTTAGTACTTATCTTCCATATCATATTCAACTTAGCAATTTTATTTCTGTAACTTTGAAATAGTATTAAACACCTCAGGATTTCCCATACTGATCCCAGCTTTCTTGGATGTTTTGTTCTTTGTTCTTAAGAATTAGCCAGGCAGGCAAGTGCAGTGGCTTCAGGTATCCTTACAGGCATCTACTCTGATCGACTCCACGGGTACTTTGACCTTATACTTACTGAAGAGAAAACGGATGTGTTTTGTAATGTTTTGTTTAGATTTTTTTTTGCTCCCCCCTTTTGTTAGTGGAAAGAACCAGCAGTTGGTGATATTCTTTGTCTTCCCTCTTTGAAGATAAATCCTGATCCGTATTGATATGCCTCCTGCCTATCTCAGTACTTTTGTTCACCTTAAAGGGAAATTTGGCTCCTGGAAGACACATGCTCTTTTTCTCTGTATATATTCGTACCCTCTTATTTTTGTGCCTATTTCAATTTATCTTTATGTTTATACTTTTGTGACATACTACTGTGAAAAATGTTTTTTCCTTTAAAATATCTAGCAAACTATTTTTAATGTCTGTTTGGCTTATTAATTCAGTGAAGTCTTACTTTCACTTTGTGGCTCACTTATTGTTACTCAATATAAATGCTGTGTTCTGCTCTGAGTTAAGTATGAAAAGAAGACATTTATTTCCTTTTCAGGGCAGATTAAAATTTCTTTCTGGGATTAAAGGTAAAAATGCATTAAATTGCTGAGTGCAGCAGAACTGGTCATTTTTTTCAGTTGCCCTAAGGTATGTAATGCTCTTGATACATGTACAAGGAATTTATGGAAAAAGCAGATACAGTAGAATAAAATGACTATTATATTTTTACAGTAATTTTGGGATAGTCTACAATGTCTTCTGCTATGCAAAAATCTATGAACCACATTCCAAATTTCTTAAAAATATAAAATAGATGCCAAAGCTTAAATCTTGGAAGAAAAAGATAATCCCGATCTCATTAACTGATGGTGCAAATGTCACCTGCTAGGCAGGTGGTCGCAATCCTATCTTTGGAAGAGGGAGTTGCTGACTTTTAAGCAGCTGTGAACATTTCTTAGAATTGTTTTACTTTATTTATGCAGCTAACTTCCCAGAAAGCCTGCCAAAGAAAACTGTAAGAACCTACATCACCAAGTCAGTCTGCAGATGAGCTAGCGCTTCCCTCATGAAGGCTGTACTAGGATGCTACCGTCTCTACTGAGGAGTCAGCTCTGTATGCCAGTGTGAATATGAAAAGCAGAAGAAGGAAGATATTGAAATGAGCATGCTCGGGAAGGTGCTTGTTTCTGCAGGTGATGTTACATATAAAATGTTCTCTGAGTTGAATCTTTCTGCCTCCTTTGTCCAGACAGACACTCTTTGGGGACTTATGCTCATAATTCACAGTGCTCTCCTGACCCCCTGCAAGTAATGGATCATATATCATTCAGTTATCTTCCTGTGCATATTAAAGCTGCAGAGGCCCCAAGATATGAACATACTGTGTGTAGTTACAGAAAAGTTGTGGGCAGATGCCACATAGTGCTATTTCAGCTGTACGTATAGCAGAAGCTTCTCTAAGACTACCTCTAAAGCTACGATTTCCTACTCCTAACTTGTTAAATATACAGTATGATATTTGCACAATGGTGAAATTACTTACTGATACTTTCTCCAAATTGATTCTGCCATTATATGACGCAACCCCTGGAAGCTGTTCAGTTTCAGCATATATATTTCAAATTTTGATCATCATGCAGACCATGCACACCTTTCATGACCTAGCCTGAATGTAAGCCATTCAGCTAAACACCTTTATTAAGAAAAAAGACATCAAAAATTCAGTTTCTAAACACCCATATAAATATTATTTCTACATGCTTATTATTACTACAATAAATATTATTTTAAAACACAGTAATTTCATAAATATGGTTTTACTATGAGATTAAAATAACAGACTTCAGATACTTTCAAATTTTTAAAATATTTCCATATATATGATAAAATGTCTTAGGGGCATACCTAAGACTAAACACAAAATTTATGAGTGTTTCACATATATATAGTCTGAAGGTTATTTTACATATTTAAAATTTTATTTTATCCATGAAATGAAATCTCACATGTAAGATAATATGAATTTTCTATCTGTCTTATTGATATTCAAACATTTTCTGCTTTTGGAGCTTTTTAGATTCATATATATATATATATATATATATATATATATATATAGAGAGAGAGAGAGAGAGAGAGAGAGAGAGAGAGGGATGCTCAGTATGTATGATGGGATACTTAGTCTGAAATATAAATCTTGCAAAATATCAACCCTCTCACACTGAGATAGCAAGGTGATCCTTCAAATAAGTCTTCATATTATGTATTCTGCTGAAACAAGCCTAAATACGAGTATTTACAATATAAAACAATATAGTTTGGGCCATAATATAAGTTTTAATAAGAGTTAATTTTACCAGCATTGATTGCTTCTGTGAAACTAAGCTGGGGGTAGTAAAGGAACAATTGCACTGGGTCAACACCTCAAATATGCAACAGCACTGACAGTTTCACCTGCAAATTCCTAAAATAAACAAACTAAACCACTTGTAGTTTGGAAAGTGTGATGCCGAACATGATAAATACCGAAGTTCTACTTTGGTATTCGAGGATGATACATTTGCTGAAATTATGGTAGGAGCCTGGTACTATGCTGGGTGTGATGAACATGTCAGGGCTGACAGAGGCCATTTCATTCTTTGCCTCCTCCTGTGTGGCTGGCTTCATGCTCTGTAAGTGGTCAGAGCAAGCCACCAATAACCTTGGAACTTTCAGATCAGGCACAGAATACAACATTGCCTGGCCTTAAAGAGTTCTTTTACTGTTTCTTGCTCAAGTTTGAAATTATAAACCTTATGCTTCCTCGGAATTCCTGAGGATGGTAGGTACCAGAAAACACAAGTACCTGGCATCTACTACCTACCAGTACCTACCAGTACCTTGGTTACAAGCCATGGGATTCCAAGAGCATCTGGCCATCCACAGGGCCCTCAGACATGTATGCTAATGACTCAACAACAGTAAATTAATGCCTTAAGTAAATAATCCACATTTAAAGGCAGTTAAAGCATAATCAAGCAGAACACCAACAAAACACTGAGTTTCCTAGTCTTTCAAATGATAATTGCAATTCTTTGGAAACAAAGCAATAATACATTCTGATATGCTTTACATAGTAGATTCACTTTCTCTTGGCCTATAGACTTCATGTGTATTCATTTGACTAATAGTTGAATCTCATAAATTCACAGTATTTCCCAGCCTTTCCAAGTACCTGTTTTCTCCACTCAGATGTGGTGCTGGCTTTTAAAAACTGATATATGCACACAGCATTTGTGTTCAGTATCTCTAAAAAAACCTCACCTTTCACAGAAGCACATGCTGACAAGCATTTACTGTGAAGAATAACAGAAATGAAAATGACTACTTAGGAGTGAGGCACTTCAGCAGGTTGAAACAGATGGCAGTTATTATTATCCTTAAAGGTTTTACTAAAGATTAGATTCTTGAAAATGTTAGATCCAATTTTATCGTGAAGAATAGAAACTCTCAAGAATTGAGCTTGCCTCACACAGATCACTAGCCAGATTTTAGTTGCACAGAAATGTCATGAATTAGGTACAGAACTTTGCAGTTTCTTTCACTAATCAGTGATTCTGGTCATTTAAGATTTAATATAACCCCTTGAATTATTAGAAAGTTCTTAAAATATAGAAAATTGCATTTAGAAAGGTTTAGGCATTTCAATGTTGATACAGGAGAATGAAAGGTAGTTGTTAATCCACAGTTTTCTTCTCTGAGAATGTCATTTCATTTATAAATGTGTGTAAAATCCAGTTAGTGTGTTCTAAGTGGATTCTGAGAATTATGATTATATTCTAAAACACTGCCAAGCCTATATATAAAGGGGACTCAGTAGTTTGATTACTTGGTTGATGTTTCATTTTGCTTTGAGTTGAGTCTATAGCTACTGTATTTAAAGTAAAAATCACCCCAGATCATGAAAATAGCATATTTGAACAAAATATAAACAAAAAAATCAGAACAAATAATAAGACAAAATATCTGGGTTGTTTCCAGTTTCTGTCTATTATAAATATGACTGGTATGAACATAGTGGAACACATGTCCTTGCTATGTGTTGGAGCATCTTTTGGGTATATGCCCTGGAGTGGTATAGCTTGGGCTTCAGGTAGAGCTATTTCCAATTTTCTGAGGAAGCACCAGATTGATTTCCAGAGTGGTTGTACCAGCTTGCAATCCCACCAGCAACGGACGAGTGTTCCTCTTTCTCCACATCTTCACCAGCATCTGCTGTCATCTGAGTTTTCGATTTTGCTATTCTGATTGGTGGAAGGTGGAATCTCAGGGTCACTTTGATTTGCATTTCCCTGATGACTAAGAATGCTGAACATTTCTTTAGGTGCTTCTTGGCTATTTGAGATTCCTCAGTTGAGAGTTCTTTGTTTAGCTCTCTCTGTGCCCCATTTTTTAATTGGGTTATTTGGTTTTCTGGAGTCTAACTGGAAACAACCTAGATGTCCCTCAACCAAAGAACTGATGGAGAATATGTGGTAAATTTATACAATGGAGTATTATTCAGCTTTAAAAAAAGTTGTGTCATAAAATTTTCAGACAAATGGATGGATCTAGAAAAGATCACTCTATATGAGGTAACCCAGACTCATAAAGATAAACATGATATGTACTCCCTTCTAAGTGGATATTAGCAGTGAAGGATAACCATGCTACATTCCACTGACCCACAGAAGCTAAATAATGACGACTTGAGAGGAAACTTGAGAATCTCACTTAGAAGGGAAAATGGAATAGACTACATGGGTGGAGAAGGGGAGGGGCCTTGACAGGGGTGGACGTGAGGACAGGAATAGGAGGTGCTACAACTGCAACAGCAGGGAAGCATCCCTGGGACAAGCTGGAACCTTGAGCAATGGAATCTCACATAAATCTCTAAGGGTGAACCTAGCTAAGAATCCTAGCAATGGTGGATATGGAGCCTGAACTGACCATGGCCATCTCTTGTAACCAGGCAAGACTTACATCGGTGGGATTAGGACACCAACCCAGCCACAAAACCTTCCACCTGCAGTTTTTCCTGCCTACAAGTTGTGTCAGGGTCAAGATGGATCAGAAATTGAGGAAGGATCCCACCAGCGACTGGTCCAATTTGAGATCCAGCCACGAGATGGAGCCCACCCTTGACAGTTAATGATATTCTGCTATACTTGCAGACAGGTGCCTAGAATAACTGTCATCAGAGAGGCTTCACCCTGAAATGGATGGAATCCTAGGCAGAGTCCCACAGCCAAACACTAGACAGAGCTTGTGGAATCCTGTGAAAGAGGGAAAAGAGTTGAATGAGCCAGAGGGATTAAGAAAGCCTCAGCCAATAGGGGCTCACAAAGACTGAACTGCCAACCAGAAAGTATGTACAGGACGAACCTAGGGCCCCTACACACATGTAAAATTTGTGTAGCTTGGTCCTCATGGGGGATTTCTACAGCAGTAGAAGGGGCTGTCTCTGACTCTCTTGACTGCCTTTGGGACTCTTTCCTCCTACTGGGCTGCCTTGTCTAATCTCAATAGGAGATGTTTCTAGTCTTACTACAACTTGATATGCTAGGGCTGGGTGATGTCCCTGGAAGGCCTCCTGTTTTCTGAAGAGAAGGAGGAGGAGTGGTTGGAGGGGGAGAATTTTGGAGGTAGAGGGAAGAATTAGGAGGAGGGAGCAGAAAAATGCTTTTGTAATATAAAGTTAATTAATTAATTAAAAACAAGCACTTGAATAATACAGAAGCAGATATGCACAGCCAACCATCGGACTAAGCATAGGGACCCCAGTAGAAGAGGTAGGGCAAGGACAAAAGGAGCTGAAGAGTTTGCAACCCCACAGGAAGAACAACAATATCAACTAATCGAACACCCCACAGTTCCCTAGGACTAAACCACCAACCAAAGACTACACATGGAGGGACCCATGGCTCCAACTACATATGTAGCAGAGTATTGCCTTATCTGGCAATGGGAGGGGAGGCTCTTGGTCCTATGGATGCTTGATGCCCCAGAGAAGGAGGGTGCTAGAGTCGTGAGGTGGGACTGGGTGGGTGGGTGGAGGAGTACCCTCATAGAGGCAAAAAGGAGGGGGATGGGATGTGGGTTTGTGGAGGGAAAACCAGGAAATGAGACAACATTTGAAATTAAATGAATAAAATAACCAATAAAAATAAAAATAAATAAAGTAAAAATGAAAAAAGAAAATAATCATTATACAGTTATAAATGTATACAATTTTCAAAGAATAAACGTTTTTTATGAAAAGTTATAAAATGTTGATTATAAAATAGATCTAGCATGGAAAATGCTAGAAAAAAGAAACCCATGAATTGCTTTGATATTTGATGAGACACTACTGGATAAAAAAATATTGACCTGGTCGATAAGCATGAAGAAAACATGCAAAACCAAGTACAGCAATGGGAAAGAATTGGAACAAACTGCTGAAAAGTCATTCAGGATGTCTGAGAAAGTGTGTGCCCTTGAAGGCTTGGAGGATAAGAGAGGAAATCTGGCAGAGGGTAATACCAGAAAGTGTTTCAGCTTCACCAAACACTTTAAGCATCAGGCTCAGGACTTATGAAATTTCACAAATGCTATGTGGATTGAAAAACATATATTCTAGGTTCTTATAATAAAAAATGAAATCCAATAACAAAGAGAACATAAAGTATAGATTTCCCTCAGAAGAGCAGGAGAGGAGTGTGCAAGACCCCTCACAGAACTGATAGATGTCAGAAGTTAATGAAACAACATCCAATGGCAGAAATGATAAGCTTCCATTTGGCATTTGACATCTTGTGAAAATAATCCTTAATGTATAAGAGTCCTCAGTTATCCTTAGTTAGTTAGTATATATTATATGATAATATATCTTTAATATAAGTCCAAATCATATTACATATTCTCTGAGATCTGTACAGTTGAACTGAATAGCAATTGCTATCCAGCAAAAGTCTCATTATCTGTATATGGGTCAGCATAAGGGATTGTGTGGAATTCAAGGGTTTTCAAGTGTCATGACACAGGGTTGCAAGTGTGTCCCCAGAGCAATCTCAGCAGCAATGCATAGAGAAGTTAATTTGTTCAAAACCACTCCATGAGCACATGATGAGGCTGGTCCATCTCACTCAGAGCCTGAACTTGTAAGCACACAGCTCTACATCTTTCTTTCACTGTCATCAGAACTGACAGTGATTTACTGTTCTCAGTACTGTGTGAGTAGCACTTTTTTTTGGCTTAATAACTGTAAAATGCATAGCACTATCCAGAATGAACAAATTACAGCTTCAAATAAGTCTAGGTATACAAATATAATAATCTAAAAATGTTAACCTAAAATTAAGTTGTGATGGAGATAAAGTAACCTCATATTCTTGATAACAAAGATATTTCATTTTATTTAGTATAGGATTTCGTTGAAATCAGAATCCTCTTTCCTACTTTCCTGACTCCTAAGATCTTATACATCCACTGACTTCTTCATAAGAACCAATTCACTAAACTTCACAAGATTTTTATTGCTTCAGCCCATTATTTGGAGCAGAGAACAAAAGAATATAGATCTTAGGTTGTGAGTCCAATAGTTTGTGAGAACTAAAGGCATGCTTCCAGTTTGGCACCAGAACCAAAGCAAAATCCAATTGTTTTCTGACTTACTGTAGCCATATTCAGACTTCAAATATAGATAGATAATTGTTGTTGTTGAAGATTATGAAGAGGAGGAGGAGGAGGAGGAGGAGGAGGTAGTTGTCAATCTGGATAAGGAAATTGTAAAACATAGTGTAAGTCATTCATAGACTGATAGGCTTCCAAATGAAAATACTCCCAACTATTCAAGGAAGCAAATTCCTGAATGGACAAGTTAATAAAACTGGACATCTAATGGACAGAAAGAAACTCCAGAATACATAAAACTAGAATTATTTTTTATATAGGGAAGGCAGTTCTTAAAACAGAAACCAAGGTTGATTCCAGACAAAATTCTGAAACAGATTTTTAAACAGATGACTTTGGTGCAATTAAAAATGGAATGAGTGAGCCTCAGTATGCTAAGTACTCATTTCCGTTGCTCTGGCAATCTCATGGAGTCTGAGGGGAAAGCTAGAATATGAATCAGGTCTTGGGTGAGCCGAGGCCTTTTATCATATATTTTGGAGTAGATGAGATGGGAAATTTGATAGCAGAATGTTTGGTGGAATTATGTGATTGAAAGAAATGGTGTATTAGGAATTTAATTAAGAGTCAAAAATTGAAGGCTCTCAAAATTTTGGGTTGTTCTGTTTTGTCTCAGTTCATTAGAGCATTCAATAATGACCTGTGGGATTTCTGAATGTTTGCTCTGAATATCATGTATAACTTAAATCACTCATTAGTAATGTGTCGGACCCTTTATGAATACATGAAGTGGGGGAAGAAAGTAGAAGTATTGGGTGGTATAACTTTATTCAGTGGAAATTTATGTGAAAAGGTTTTTTCATCCATTAAGGTGATAAAACATAGTAGTTTTAGTTTTCCATTCTAGAGACAGTGGTTTTGCCCATTGTTGACTTTTATTACTTTGGGCCAACCACTGATTCATGAGTAACATCTTCACAACATAATCGAAGTGACATACACTGTTGAAAATTTCAGGAAAGTATTCCTCCTTCCCATTGTAGCAGTTGTTGTGGTTTCTGTGTAAAGCACACAGAGACTATACAATTACTTTTGGGATTTATACAATTGCATTCCCCTGTTCCTTTTATTACATTTGCTTTTTTTTTTTTTTTTTTTTTTGTCGACTTCTCATTCTTGACTGCTTTTATACGTTATCTTTTATCAACTCCCACCTGATACATGATCTTTGAGGACATCCTGGCCATCTTCTTATATTTCAGCTAAGAGTGAAGGTGACCGGACTATGGAGGTCCTGCACTGTAACTGACAGTTTCAAATGCACTGAGGATTTCCGATCAAGTGTATGAGATGTTTTGAGATCAGATAAAAAAGAAAGGAACCAGGTTTTCACCTATATAAAAGAAAACTCACTTTTATGAAAGTAAAATTCCATGTGCATAGTAGGTATATCCCAAGGCAGCATTGCCAAGTATTTCAAAGTGTGTGTGAAGGTGTACATATGTCCACATGTCCTCCATCCCACATACACAGGGGGGGGGGGAGACTGCAACAGAGAACAATACACAGTCGCACACATAGTTATGGACCTTGGAAATTAAAAAATTGAATAGGAAAAATACCTGAGTACTCTGATTAGTTTTTGTCAACTTGATACAGACGTAGGCACATATGGGAAGAAGGAGTCTCAACTGAGGAGTTGCCTCTACTAGCCTGGCCTGTGGACATTTTGTGGGGATTACTTTTTTATTGGTAATTTAGATTAGATGGCCCAGCACACTGTGTGCCTGTTTCCCTTTGGCAAGTGGATCCAGCCTGAATATAAAAGGAGCTGAGCAAGCCAGTAAGAAGCATTCTTCTGTGGTTGCTGGTCACATCCTGTCTCCAGGTTCCAACCTGGGCTCCTACCCAAGCAGGAGCTGCTCTTGATGATGATTATAACTTATAATCTATATAAACTTTTGCTACCCAAGTTGCTTTTCTTCATTTTTTTCAGCTTATCTTCATTTTTTTTTTTTTTGGTGTACATTGTCTAGTTCAGTACATAGGTAAGGAAAGCTAATATAATAGATTTATATTTGACAATATGAACACCAATTTTATACTAATAAAATAAGGCATTAGCAAGTGTGCAGTATTTACAATAATTATTACATGTTGGAAGATAATATGATTCTTGCAGAGTGATAATTGCATAGTATTATATGTTAATGATAATGGCTAATAGCCCTAGATTAATGAGGCAGGACATGATGTTTAAAGCATTGAGAGACTAGATGACATGCGTTTTATCACATCTGGACTATTTCTAGTACATGACAGGTAATAGGTATTCAAAGACACTCAATTACTAGTAATCCTTGAATGCATAAATTTCTCCCCAAGAACCATAATGTTCATTAAAAGGCCATCAGAATGCTTCATCTATAGCACTCAAAGTCACCATTTACTAATAAGAATTACATTATTTTTACATAAGACTAATACCTTTTTTTGCAGGTGTCATTAATTCCGTTTGTTCTTCTGATTCCAGCTTTGTAATCTAAGTCAAGTGCAGTTATGGTTACCTTCCCTGTCTAGAATACTGGCAAATCAAATGTAAGACATCAGAGATGAACACTAGAATGGAAAGACTGCCTAACTTCCATAATATTTCTTAACAGACTCTTTTTTTCTTTGCATGAGAAAGGTTTTAGGAACCCATTTAGAAACTCATTTTCTAAAGCTGCCTAGTAGAAGTGGGCATTCTTCTGGAGACAAGAAGGCATATGGTCAGTGAGGCTCTCCAGTTACTGCTTCCAAATGAAGATAGTGAGCTGGGGAGGGGGTAGAAAGATGCTTAGAAAGCTGTAGCCTTGACTTCATTTTTCTTTTCCTCTTACTGTTTTATGACATGAAGAAAGTACCTTTCTATTTTGAATGTTAATTATCCCAACTATATAAAGGGTATAGACATATCTAAGATGTCAACTACGATTACTGCAGTTCTCAAATGAGGTTATGCGTGTCTGTCTACTTCAACAGTGTAAAAATAAGTCCTGCATTGATGTTTGCACCATGAAGAAGTCAATCAAGGAAAGAAAAAAACAAAAAAAAAGGACACTTTCAGCCTCATCAGAACAGATGTATGCTAGAACACTGTCTCTGATCCTTGAATTAACTCCTGTCACAGGTCTACATTTTATTTTTCTCTGATTTACTGAATGTATTTTGAGTTTCCTATGATAACTGTGATTTTAAAACACTCAGTATCTGTCCTGCACTGTAACATGGGTTGTGATTTTTCTTGTTTAATGTCTGGTCTGCTGTGACAGCCTGCCGCTCTGTCTGGTTCTAATAGGCTTTTGTCTGAAGAATGAGATTACCTGTTGTTTAGAATCCTGTGAAGTAGATTGGTTTTTGAGTACATGTGTGAAGCCCCTGGGGTCTTTGAAACAGACATTCAGATTGGAGGTTTCTCTGCTTCCTTATGCACAAATATTTGGACAAACCCAAGTAAACATAGTGAAGAGCTTCAGCCTTTCTGTATTGCTCCATGAACTTCAAGCTTTCTCATAATACGTGATCATAACTTCCAAGCAATGTTTTTGTTATATATATTTGAAAACAGAATGTTTTAGTATAGATTAATGTTTGCTCCTGGGTTGAAAGGTGAAGGCTTCCATATCTCTTTCTAATGCTAACTGAACAGTGAAATTGTAATATGTATCTAAAAGCTTTAAAGCTTAGTATGTTGAAGGAAAACAACAAAATGGATGGTTCCTGGTCACATAAGAAGTAGGTAAGCAATAAATGGACCTGAGTTTTAGTCAACATCTCCTGAGAACTTATCATTTGTCATATAGAACAATTAACAATCTTTTTTTTTTTTTTTTTTTTTTTTTTT
>CM052708.1:8312123-8383604 GCA_028551405.1 Uromys caudimaculatus
GGATATTAGCTGAAACGTTTGGAATACCCAAGTTTCACTTCACAGTAACTGCTGGACTGGGAGTAAGGTCCCAGATGGAGGAGTTGGAGAAGGGACTGAAGGAGCTGAGGGAGTCTGTAGCCCCATGGAGGGAGCAATAGTGTCAACTGGACTGACCTCCCCAGTCCTCATAAGGCTGGACCACCAACCAAAGAATACACGTGTAGGTATCCATGGTTCGGACCACATATGTGGCAAAGGAGGGTCTTGTTGCCCAACAGGGGGAGGAGAGGCTCCAGTAAAGGGGAATGTCAAGGTGGGAATATGGGAGTGGGCGGGAGGGTGGGTGGGAGGTGGAATTCCCTCATAGAGATGGGGGAGGGAAAGGGGATAGGTGGTTTCCAAAGAGGAGACCTAGAAAGGGGGGAAACATTGGAAATGGAAATAAAGTATCAAAAATTTTTAAAAAATTAAAAAAAATAAAAGAAAATGAACTATGTAGGAAAGATAAAGAATGACACTAGTGAGGTTAAAAGTATTTGTTTGAGCATGTGGTCATGCTCCATGGCCAAGAATTTATTTTTCTCATCTTATGACAAAAGAATCTTTCAAAAATGCTTTTGTTACTCTTGATGTTTTTGTTTTTGTTTTGATTTTTTTGTCCTTATTTCATGAAGAAACAGAAATAGATACTTCCTAATCTCTGGCTTCTATAGTTTATAGTTCAAAATAATCTTCATGCTGAAAAGCTATATTTAAAGACACCCTCATATTAAACATAGGACATTTAAAAATATAACATATTAAGCATTTGCCCAACAAAGAGATGACTTAGAAATTGGAGTATCTACCTTTAAAATACAGAAGAATGGACCCTGATACTTATCTCTAACTCCGCACAATACTCATTTCCAAATCAATCAAGGTCCATACTTAATATTATGGAGGAGAAAATAGAGCAAGTGTTTGAGTGCAATGGCACAGTATAAGACTTTCTCAAAAGGACCCCATCAACACAGGCATTAAGACAAACAAGCATTAAATCGGACATCATGAAAGCAAAACTCTTCTGTGCAACAAGAAAATCACTAATACAGTGAAAAGAAGCCTGCAAAAAGAGAAATAAAAGTATTCATAGGACAGAGGTTTATCATCTATAACATAAATGTAATTAAAAGAATAAACACCAAGAAAACAAACACAAATAAAAGGCACGCAATGAAACTAAACAATGAATATTTACAAATGCCCGAGAAACATTTTTTAGTGTGCAATATCCTTATCAATAATGAAAATGTGAATTAAAAATATTTTGAGGCGTTGGGGTTTGGTTTGGTGCTAGGTACTCTGAATCCCAAGATCTGTTTGGCATCTAGATGAGTGAATTCTCACTTACACCAGCATTTTTTTTGTATAAACTTTGCTCCCAGTTTGATTCCTGATTGGTTAATAAATGGATAAGGCTTATGTCTGGGCAGAGGAATAGGAAAATGGACCTTAGAAGTGAGTGGGATGGGGGAATCTTGAGAGAGGCCATGAGGAGGAAAAGAAAAAAAAGGAGACAGAGAAAACAGAAGGTCAGCATTAGATGGGACAGACTGGAGCATGTGGCTGAGAGCTGTGCACCCTGAGGGCAGACTGATGGGGCAAAAGCAGCTCTGAAGACATCCTATTGGCATGTGACTGGCATTGTGTGAGCTTTAACAGGTGCAGGGATTAGTAGAGCTCAGAGACTGCCCAGCTCAATGCCAACAGCTTTTTAATAAATTACCGTGTTTCTGTGTCATTTACTCAGAAATGTACAGAGAAGAAGTTGGGTGGAAAGCCCCAATAGTTATTAAGGAGTAAAATGGGCATACTAACTCCCCAGGAAAACTTCAACATTGAGGTTTAATCTTACCCCAACTAGAGTGACTAAGATAAAAAAAAAATATGATGAAAAGAGCTGGCATGGATGAGGAGAACGTGGAACACTCATTCTTTGCCAGAGAGAGTAAAACCTGCTACAGCCACGACAAGACACAAGTGGGAAGGGTTTCCGCTGTGCTCCACACGATCCTCCTATACCACTCCTGAGTATGTACCCAAATGACTCTCCATCCTACTGCATAGCGACCTGCTTGTATATGATCCTTGCTGTTTCATTCTCAATAGACAGGAGATGTCAACAGTCTGGATATCCATCAATGGATGGGGCAATGTTGAAAATATGGTGTATTTGCATAATGTGATATTACTCAGCTATTTAAAATATGAAATTGGAAGCTAAATGGATGAAGCTTGAAAAAAAATCATTCTGAGTTATACTACCTTGACCCAGAAGACAAAGATTGTGTTTTCTCTCAGCTAGATTTGAATTTTCATATATGTGTTTTCATGTGAAATACCCATAGTGGTCATAAAATTGTCAACATGCTGCAGTAACATCCTTTCAAGGGGTAGAAGACAGAATCCAGTGGTATGGGTTTAAGCAGGAATAATAGAAGAGAAATTTTAAATTGTGCAGATGAGAGGTCAGGCTAGAGGAAGGTGTGACTTTTCAAATGTCATGTGGAAATGTTCCTACTAGTATAGAAGCCTCCTAATAAAAATGAAGCAGTAAAGTTCCATTAGAGCCATAGACTAATAATAAAAAGCCCAGTTCCAGGAATGTGTTTCCATTTTGGAGTTGTTGGTCAGTGAGCTTCTGTAGACTCCCACACATAACAACCCTGTTATTTGCAATACTCTTGATTACTTTTCAAAATATAAGAGTAAGACCTCATTGCTGAAAAGACTACATACCTGAATCCTAGAATTTGGAGTTACTAAGCTTTTACTGACCTAGAATCTTCATCACAACTAGCTAGCTTCCATAGTGCTAGAATCCGGTATACATATTACCAGAAGAGAAAGGTAATCACTGTCTTACACAGAAGTGAACCCTGTGATTTACAGTGACAACTGGTTGATAAGACATGCCCAGTAGTACAATAGTGGTATGAAAATCACGAGGACAATTAGTTTCTGATAGGAACCCATTCCAAAAAATAAGACCTATACCTGCCAAAAGATCAGGACATGAACCTGTCACTAGACAGTGTATAGACTGTGTGGAAGAACTTATTGTAACTATCCTGCTAAATGGACAAAGTATTAAACTATCTTATCATTGTACTGAGAGATCAATGCATCTCTCAACTATCACATAAGTAAATTAAATTGCAGTAGATATTATTTAATATAAGATCCCAAACTGGCCATAATACAGTAAATAAAAGACTATAGAATGCTCAGCTATAAATTATATATACATTGTACATGTACATATATAGGTATACATATTATATGTATCATATATCATTCTCCAAAGGCTCAGGTATCATTGTAGAAGAAGGGCTGGAAAGAGCCAGTGAATGACTATAAGGAAATAAAGCCTGCTGGACTGTTGGACCCAGCAGGGAAGCTGTACATATAAACTCAGTTAGTATGTGTGCATTCCTCTAAAGCCAGAGGTAAACACTGGGTGTCTTTTTTGGTCACACTCCACTTTTTGAGACAGGGTCTCTCATTAAACCCACAGCACATACATTCAGCCATATTAGCTGGATATCAGGCCTTTCTCCTCCACTCCTGTGCTATGCCCAGTCCTGTGCACAGCAAGGTCTAGCTGGTTTACATGGGAGCTGGGAGTTGGATCTGGATCCTTATGTTTATATGACAAGTACCTGATGCGCTGGGCCATTTCTCAACCTCAGAGTGCCTTTCATGTGAAGGTAACAGGTTTTGTTTTCAAATATTTCATTGCTATCTACAGCAATTTACGGAATCCATCACTTCCTGTATAATCAGACTGTAAATGTGGTCTGCATTTAATGTCTCATGGGCAGATGGAGACCTTGTGAGTTTTTGTGTTTTCCTTCCCCCTTAAAATATAAGTATCTAGTTTTACATAAACCAAGCCTTTTATCGCAACATCCTTTGTACACAGTTTCTCATCCAGTGACTACGAACATCTGCTTAAGATAGCTAAGCTTATGAATGCACACACTATCTAGGTAATAGACTTAATATCTTGATTGGTAAGTATCAGTAAACAAACAATAAATATACGTAACGTGCAAGAGAACATCAAGGAAAAAGTGCGCTTTATACACAAACATTGCTAGTGAATATATTCACCTTTTTCCATGCCTGTCTGCGTATCTTTTTTAATACTAAGACTATAAGAGTTCAGTAACAGGCTATTTGTTGGCTCAGTAGCCTCTTACTGACTGAAACAAAATACTTTTCAATCATTTGATAAAATGTGTCTCATGAAATACAGCCTCTTTCTTACCATCAAATTGTTGATTATAGGATATATTTTATAGGTTTTGTCTCTGTTTTTTTCTACGCTCTAACTCTAAAGGGAAACATTAACATAAGTTTTTTCTTGTCAATAATTTAGCAAACTTTTCAATTCACAGGTACCAAGTTGCTGTATGGCCTGAAAAATGCACCTTTCTGGCAACATAGTTCTCACCTTTTAAAGTAAGCACATAAACAGAGGCTTTTATGTGTGTGTTCAGTAAAGTATCTTTTTGTTCTCTCACTGTTTCTATTTAGAAATTCAGGATGTTATGAAGAAAACTGCTATCTTGTACTAAGTACATCCAATCCAATCCTGTGCAAATAAATAGCAAAAAATAGTGTTTCTCCCATCTGGAAGCCTACTTTACAAATTAAATTTACTTAGTGTTTAACTCAAATATTCAAAGAATTATAACTCCATGGAGTTATTCAATCCAAATTTGCATTTCAGAGAAAACTTTGTGATAATTACATTAGGAAAAACAAATCAATTTATCAGGAAGGGTAAGAATCTGACATAGTGCCAACAGCTCAAGCAGAAGTATTGTGAATGGAGCTCCATAACCACAGACTGATTATTCTGACATGCTCAGCTGTTTAATATCATGCCTGGCTACCCTGTTCTGGTTGATGGTTTTGCTTTGTAGGATATGACAGGTCTAAATGAATCTGAACCCTTGTGAATTAAAACCCATTCATTCATTTACTTTGGCTAAAATCCCTTCTGCACATGGCACATGTGACATTTTCTTCTTGAAGTGCATTGGACTCTGTATATAATTATGTGTGAAATTCTGAATATTTTGTCACTCCTATGAAAGAAGAACTGGGTAAGTTAGAACATTAGAAAAAGAGGGATGTTATCAGTGTTTAATCATTCATTTATTGATACCACAGTAAAACAGATGAGCAAGTAATTTGAGGTTAAACTATTTTTCCAAATGAGTACACAAATCTACAAAATACCTCCGGAGCTAAGCAAGGTACATAAAAGAATAAATATTTCAGCATGGTTGTGTTTTTAAATGCTGGGAAGTGTTTAGGTGCTTTTAAGTGTGTTTACTTGTTTAATTCTTACTGTGTTAGTTACACCTGCTGTGATGGAATAGCATGAGGGAACTTGGCAGCGGGACTCAACTGGAGTCCTGTGACTCCATGATTTCTAGACAGGATATATACATTTTATGCTCCCACCAGCAAAGCTTCTAGGCATCTTTATCGTTATATTTCTCCATTCATAGGCACAATTGAACTCTGCACCACTCACTGGCCTTATGATAGTCCCTAATATTTACAAAGTGATACAATTACACTTTTGAAGATAAGAAATAGCTACAGAATAGTGAATAATAGTAAGGACCACATAATAACCACTAGAGACATACGTAGTATATCCATTTCAAATGTATTTGACATTTTATTTTTTCTTAGTCTATCTCGGAGCTCATACCAACCACAAATATAATCAGTTTGTTGCTTTTGCTATTATGACTGTCTTTATTTAGAAAATATGCTATCTCTTTCAAAGGACTTAAGAAAAAATGATTAGATTGAATTTGTATGTAGTAGCCAGAGTCAGTAATCATAGATATCCTTAGATTTTTTAAAATATATTTTTAAAGAATGTGATTATACTTATATATACAATATACTTTTTAAAATATTATTCTGTGTATATGTATGTGTTTTATATATGAGTTTGGTTGTATGTGTATGTGTGTGGTCATCCACATACGTATGCTTTCATGTGAAGTTAATGTGTTGATGTATGTTTTCCATTTACTAAATATATTATAAACATATATGTTAAATTTTGTTATTTAGTTCTCTAGAATTCTTATATGTTATAATAAATGGCATACATTCTTATTTAATGTCAGTGAGGTTTTCTTATTTATTTTCAAGACATTAATAGTAAAATGGTAATTGTAGAACACTAAAATTATATATTGGACTCATTAATAAACAATTCCAACAATCTAACATGAATTGACTATGCCAAATGATGGTATCCAAAAATGGGCATTTGAATCAATGATTGTGTGGAATATAGCAGCATCTCAGTTTAGTTTGCTCTGTGATAGTGTTCATGTGCACCTGACTAGAATTGTTGCTCTTACTTTAAAGAAGATATGTGTAACAAATCATTTGATTTCTTAAGTCTCAATAGGGGCCACACAAAGTCAACTCCAACCAAAGAATTCTTGAAAACCCTGGACAAGTACTGAGGGAGTCTTATGATTTGGATGTAGTTTCATATTGCACAAATATTACACTTGATAAAGAGATATGACAATCCAGTGTCAAAACCAAAGACAAGAGCACCATAAATGGTTACTAGTATTGAGTGCTCATTCCTGAATATTGCTATTTGTACCAAGTGGTAAGCTCTTAAATAGTGTGTGTGTGTGTGTGTGTGTGTGTGTGTGTGTGTGTGTGTGTGTGTTAATGTTGGTAAAATCAACATTAATCAGATGCAGCAAGTTATATTCATACAGATGTATATTTTGCAAATACATATAAAATATTTTTCTGCGTTCATTTTCATATAATTGTGATGCATGTGTGTGCATTTGTGTGTGTGTGAGAGAAAGAGACAGTAACAGAGGCAGAGACAGAGAAAGAGAGCAGTAACAAAAGGAGATCATGAATCTGAAAAGAAGGCGGCGTGGCAAGTGTTGGAGGGAAGACAGGGAAGCAGAAGGTGATATACATACAACTTAATGTAAAAATAATGAAGAAATATTTTAAAGGAAATATCAGCATTCAAAGTAGCTGTAACCAGAATCTTCTACTAATATTGTAGATGCAAAATTCAAAACAACAAGATTTAATTTGCTGAGGATTTTACAATATCAATGCTGACTGAAATCTAACAAATAATCCTGTGGAGTTATGTTTAAAATGTCCATTAAATATTATTGATAACTCAGTATGTGATTAGCTCTATGCTAACACGTTCAAAAATGAGTATTGTTTTTACCAATCACTACTTAAGACTGAGGTTTTAAAAATATCAAATTCATCATCTTATCAGTTTGTCTGTGGTAATGGATGTAATTCTGGGTCAGCTGGCTTCCCTAGATGACATGGCTAGTTTCTGCATTTTGTTTATTCACTTTTACAAAGTTGGGACCACCAAATGTATGCTAAGTATTGGCTAGACACTGCAGTAGCATGATTTGGTATATGTTCAAAGAATACAAATTCAGCCCATTAGGCCATACAGAACAGTGAAGGAAACACATCATTTCCTAAGTAATGCACTGGATCTGTTCCTGTTGGCTGGACCACACACTGACCTGTTCTTGCCTTTATTCACTCGGAACTAACCCAAAGGTTCATGTCATGGTTTAAGGCCTCCCAGATCATTTTGCTCTTATGAGTCTATTCTTTGGAGTAACTGATCCCATGTTAACCATTCTATAATTAAAAGAGATTGTAAACTAAATCTCAACAAAAGAAAATCCCACAGGAAAGCAGTTTATAATTTATTTCAAGCACTACTTTTGACCATGCAAAATTAGTAATGCATCAGTAATTTATGTTCGGCACAGAGATTTTTCAAAGCACTGACCCTAACCCAAATGTATATAAATTTTAATCTACCTTTAAGACAATGTATGCATGATGCAAAGAGAATAATTTGGTACTTGTGCTTTTTCTATTGAATATGGCAAGTGACTGGTCCTTCCACTCCAACTAGAATCTGAGAATTTCAAGTCTCCCACCGGGATACTAGCAATTGGAGCAACTGGCCTTGCTGGTTCCATCTCATCAGCCAGGAGTCTGTTTGGCTGTGTAAGCAGCATAAACCTATTACATACACTCTTTGAGATAAGGAGATTGCCCACTGAGTAAATCTACTACTGGCTAAAAGCTTTTCACTGAAGAGTGTTCCATACATCCTGATTCTTATCTGCAATAAAGAATGTGCAGCATCCAAAGAATTAGCCTACATTAGGTCTAGGGAAAAATACTTCATCCAAGAAAAAGTATGCAGCATGGAATTAGAAGAAAGACAAATGTCTCTGGCAATGATCTTAGAATCCTCGGATTTTGAAATGTTAGATTATGACACAAGTTCATGGTCAACAAGTGAAAACTCAACTCATTGGGTAACATTCATCCAGTGAATGATAGCCTCCTGGGAGTTGGAGGGAAACCACTGGTGCCATTGGATAATGTGGTTCAGAGAGAAACTATAACCGCTAGATAAATCAGAGTAAACAGGGTGTAGCTCTTCTGTTTTCTCCTATCATCTTCCGCAGGCTGATCAGCATTGTCCAAGAAATGGGAGAAAAGTCACTTCCTCTTTCTCATATAGGCGTGGTCTTCACCCCTCAAAATCACCCTTTTGGGAGTTAACCACACAAGTCCTCCAGTCTCATACCCTGAATTTGGAGAATTAGAGCAAGGATGAAATATTCACTCTTAAAAGACATCACCACCAAGAGAATACTTAGCCAACTAATTTGACTCACGAATAGAAAAGTTTATAGATAACAATTGGGAAATAAATGGCTGTTCTCATCTGTTAGCAACACTTTTGAGCTATGCTTAGCTGAGGCCCTTATCAGGATTCTGTTGACCTGGCAGATAGACATGTGTAAATGGGAAGCCAGTTGATTTTATCATGTCTTTTTTCACATTGACTGCTCACATTCATCTTTGTAGTTTTTACTGCCTCACAGACCTCCACTAAGGGTCCACAGTGATGGGGAGGCAGGCCTATACTTCTGAGTATCTGAGTCACTGAACCTGAACGTCTATGTTGCTATCCTACAAGGCTCGAGGATATATCTGGCAATTCACCCATCTTTTTGTATGCTGGTGCTATGAATTCCAAATCAGGTCCTCAGTCTTGCACAGAAGGCACATTGGCAACCTGGCCATTCAAATCTTTAGCCATAATTTTTGTTATGATAAATGAAAAGAAGCTATGTAAATTGCTTATCACAGCATTAATATTACATGTATTCACACACACAGAGAGAGAGAGAGAGAGAGAGAGAGAGAGAGAGAGAGAGAGAGAGAGAGAGAAGAGAGAGACAGAGACAGAGAGAAAGGTCACAAAGACAAATTTTATTAAAATAGCAATAATATGTAGAATAAGAGGTAACTCCATTGTAACTGCTTAGTAGAGGACCTGAGCTAGTGTGTGACCCACAGTCAAAATTTCTGACCCAGAGCTGTTCCTGTCTAAAAGAACTACAGGGACAATAATGGAGAAGAGACTGAAAGAAAGACAGTCCAATGACAAGTCTAACTTGGGATCCATCTCATGGGGGGAGGCACCAGGACTTGACACTATTATAGATGCTATGATGTGCTTATGGATAGGAACCTGGCATGGTAGTCCTCAGAGAGGCCCTACCAACAGTTGGATGAGACAGAAACAGATACTTATACCAAACCATTTGACCAAAGTTGGGTTCCCCTCCAGTTGAATTAGGGGAAGGATTGAAGTAGCTGAAGGGGAGAGCGACCAGCAGTGTCAACTAACCTAGACCCTACGGAGCTTTGAGAGACTGAGCCACCAACCAGGAGCATACCTGGCTATACCCTTGAAGCTTATACAACAATGATTCCATTGCTCAAGAATGATCCAGTGAATATTAAAATGCAGATGTATATATATTTGAGGCCACTATAACAACATAACTCTTCCAATGGTTCATTTAATTTGTACCTCCTATGTGGTATCAAAATTTTGAAAGGCTAATGATGTCCTGCTATTGTGACTGTTGTTATAAAATACTATTAGGAATGAGTTGAATTTGGATTACATATCCAGAAGGAAATGGTCTATGAAGTCAGAGAAGACCTGACAGGATCTAGTGGAAGTCTGCTGGCAGGGAGAGAATGGTAGCTGGTTACTGCATCCACAACGGGCAGCAGAGTTCACATAAGAAGTAGAGCTTGGTTATTAAGCCTAAAGGCCGAAGCCCAGTGACCAGGTTTCTCAAATAAGATTCCACTCCATAACAATCCCGCACCCTTTCCAAATAGTGCCATTAGCTAGGGACTGATATATAAACATGTGAACCTATGGTGGCATTCCACATTCAAATCAGAACAGCAAAACAGCTCCCCTGTGCCTGATGAGTGGGGGTGGTATTGGAAATGGAGCATTACACTAAAAAGTAGATGTTTCTTTCCATATTGAAATAAATATATATTTCTTAGTATGATGTCACATTAACTTTACATTCAAAATAGCATTAGGCTGCTTTTGTTCCTAAGGTTTGTCTGACATTTTATTTCTTTCCCATTTTTCTAAGCTGAATTTGAGTGATTATATTAAATTCTACACTGGCTTTTGGATAGTCTAGGCTATTAAATGGGACAATTTTGATTATTTATTTCTGTTAACTTCTATACAATCCATGAGAAGCTACTTCTTGCAAGTTCTCTTCATATTTTTTGGTGCTATTGAAGGAACATCATGAACAAAATTTTATTTGTAATATTTTCCTTTTAGAATGTATTTAGCTTCACTCTTTCCTAACATTTTAGAAGCAGACTCATATTCGAGAGTGTTTTCATCTTTGAAAACTAGACTATTAATATTTGCAGCTTAATTTAATTATCTTTATAGTAATATTATTATATGGTAGTCATAGTTTTAAGTTCATAGGTGACATTTTTCTCATTTCAATTCTTAAAACACAAGAAGATGAGTTTTCTTTCAATTTTACAATGAAAGGTGCTGGGGATAAAATAAAGCAATAAATCAATATTGAAATAATGATCAATAAAATATGTTGAAATTTAAAAGCTAGGATGCTAGTATCTAAATGATTTTGAAGGGGCAGAAGAGTGGTCTCACTATTAGACACTGAGCTAACTCTTCCAGAAATTTTGTTTGGTTCTATGCACTCGTATTGGAAGGCTTAGCTCCAGGATATCAGGAATTCTACCTTGAATCTGAGGGCACCTGTATTCACACATGCATATAGCCTCCCACCCTTGCCATGCATACAGACACATACATATAATTTTCAAAATCAAATATAACAGGGGCTGTGGAGATAGCTCAGCTCTTTCATAAGACATGCTAATCTTCTAGCATTCACATTAGGTATCTTCACAATAGCCTGCTACTTCAGATCCAAGGTATCTACCAACCTCTTCTGGGCTCTGTGTGCACTCCCATACACATAGCATATTCATAGATATACACACACGTATAGAAATAAAAATAATTAAAGGTAAATGAAAAATAAAATAGATCTTTAAAATGCTGTTTGCTTGTAGAACTCAAAGCTTAGTAATGCTTTGTGTTGGATGAATGAATACTAAGGATAACATGCAGTAGCAAGTACCTGGCAACCATTTATGCTCTTATGGAGCTAAATACCATCTGGTGCACATTCTTAATATTTCTTCCTCAAACACCTTAATAAGCAGTACTAGTGATTTGCCATATGTCTCCCTTAGATGGGACTAACTCATTAAAAGAAATAACCAAACCGTAGCTGACATATGTACTAACAAGATACACTCAGATTGCCTCTGTACCATGGCACGGATAATTTTCATTGAATCTGAAATTTCATTTTCTTCCTGACATTTAATGCATATTTGTATCTACAGTATTATCCTCTTCTGTTATATTATATACTCACCACTGTGGTCTGATTATATCGACCAAAGTCTAATTAAGAGTGACTTATCATCAAGTTAAATAATTGGTTCTCTATTATTAAAATACTATGTATTTTCCATAACATATATTTTCATAAAATTAGAGTTGTTTTCATATTATTACAAATAACTATCATGGAGAAATATATAGTCAGTTGATTTTTTTGTTTGTTTTATTAAAACAAAGTTAAAACCAAAGGCTTGGAAATTCATCCTAAGTGACTGATGTAGCCCCATCCTGAAGTATTGCCTAGAGTCGAGAAGACGTTCAGTGGAGATTCACTTACTGAGTCAGTGGCCACTCGCCAAGGCATCTCAATTAATGCCAATTTCCTTTTTAAATTCTACGTTAACATGCTCCATGTCATCTTAAACTAATAATGTCAGAAATGAAGTCACAATCATCCTAGATCAATTCAATTGGCTTTTCATGTAGCCAAGCTCTTTCGATGCTGCCTCCGGGCCCAGTCCAGTGCTCAACTCTGCAATGTTAAGGAAAATAAAACTCCACTCATGTCCCTCCTGAAGATCAAAATGTCAATGTATAGATGGGATAAAAAGTGTGACAGGAATTAGTTGAATTTTATTTCAATAAAACAAAACATCAACCTAATTTTAGCTGAGTGTTCCAAGTTTTTATCTGTCACTTTTCTTGTTCTCATGACAGCAACAGTGGCAATTATAGAGCAAGCGTTTGTCTATGCAGACATGAGGGATGAAGGCTGGCATGCTGTACTATGTCAATCAAAGTTTCTTTTAAAAGGTTTGTGAGGCAAAGCTAAAGTAGTCGAATACTAGTAAATTATGGAGTAAAAATTTGAAAATAAAAATAAAACATGACTGACTAGTAATGACATAGCAGCTAGGAACAACTGACCAGTTATGAAATACCAGCTGGAAATAACTGACCAATCATGACATAGCAACTGGAAACAACTGGAAGGAAGCTATGTTAGAAGATTTTCAGATCCAGAAAATTCAAAATTACTTGAAAATTCAGAGATAAGTAGCAGGAGGTATCAACTAATGAAGTTCTAAGTAGCATAGTAACACTCGGGAAATGGTTTTACAGTTTCCCTTTAATAAATGGAGGCAAGGTTGTCTGAAATTTTTAAGCTTCCAGATTTGAATCCTCAATATGAATAGGGACTGAGCTATGATCACTATACAGTTAACAATATATAGTAAAATATAGTTATGCAAAATAAAACATTGTGAACTTGCTTACATCTGCATCTTAATATTAACTGGATCATTCTTGAGCAATGGAATAATTGTTGTATAAGTCCAAGAGTATAACCAGATGGAGCATTTCTAGAATTAACCACCAAGTACATGCTTGAAAGATTGAAAAACTAACACAAATAAAACAGGAGAACCCATATTCTTATTCCCATCTGTGCTGGAGAGTTTTGTGTCCACTTGACCCAAGCTAGAATCATCTGAAAGGAGGGAAATTCACCTGAGATGATGCCTCCATAAGATTCAGATGCAGTGCATTTTCTCAATTAGTGATTGAAGGGAGAGGGCCCAGCCCACTTGAGGGTTCCTGGATGTATAATTAGAGAACTGAGGAAACTCTGAGGAGTAAGCCAGTAAGCAGCACTCCTCCATGGCCTTTGCATCTTTCCCTGCCTCCAGGTCCCTGCCCTGTTTGAGTTCCTGTCCTGGCTTCCTTCAGTGATGGACTGCAAAGCAAAGTGGAAGTGTAAGCTAAATGAACCCCTTCCTTCCAACTTGTCTTCAGTCATGGTATTTCATCATGTCAAGAGTAACCGTATTTGCACTCAAAGAGAAAAGCTTAGAGTAAAATCTCTTAGGTATTTTAGCAAAATCCATCCTCAAGGAGACCTGACCTTCCCTTAATTCAAAGGGTTTTGAGTCTGCAAAATGGCTCAAATTTGGAAACTGGTTCACAGGCCAACGATCCCTTTTGCCACTATCCAACAAAGGCTTTCTTTTGTTTGAGAATTTTTCTACTTATACTGATTAGACAAAAATGCAGCAGGTTTCTTATCCATTTCATACCTGGAAACACTATGATTGATTATCCATCACCAAAAGATCATTATGAGTATTGTCACCATAAAATTCACTTTGTGCTTCCCATCACGGGTCAGAGCATTGTGGGCATTGCTTTGCCATGCTGCCCATTACAATAACTATGATCATGCCTCAGTGCTGCCACCTGGCTCTGCTACTTCAGGGTCCAATTAAACCCATTTAATGTTTAAGTCATGCAACTGAGCAGCAGCATCTCCAATTCTAAGATCTAGCATACCACCATACAGAGTAAATGGAAAAGATGATTTGAGATGAAAGGTTCAGATAATGGCAGAGCTGTTTTATATCTATGTTCTAAGGTACCAGGCCAAGTTGGGAATTTGATTCAAAGGTTCAAGGTTTTGAGTCTAGTCTTAGTCCCCACACCCACACTGCCATCACTAAACTTTGGATTCTGGAAATGAAACTTTGAGAATAGAGAGGATGAGATTAACAGGAAGGCTCATTTCTTCCAACAGTGACATTTGCCATTCATTTAGGAGGCTTACAGAGGAGTCTGCAAAGCAGCCTATGGCCTGAGGAGCAGGTCTAAGGGGTTGTCTTGTCAGTCACATTGACCTTACTTAGTCAGAAACACTCAGAAATAAGGAACACAAAACAAGGTTTCCAAGTTGTTAAGCTTTGAAACTCTGCCTATAAAAAAAATCCTAGACTATTTTATTATTATTGGCACCGTGCTTTACGTATATGTTGTTTAAAATTAACACAAAAGGAGATCGAAAACTAAATTTTCTGAATAGTAGTAGATATAGAAACATGGATTTTTGGTGAATTTCAATAGTGCATCTTCAAATCTATGCAAGGATTTGTATATTTCCATGGCAACAGCTTGGCTCTGAGTCATCTCAAGGGAAGGGTAAAAACCAACCAAACAAACCAACAAAAAATCCCCTACTAAAGGATTTTCATGGAAACAGGCAGAAAAGATCACATCAATTTACATGACATTCTATCACAGAAAGTATTGGACTGAGCTGGGAGTAACAGGGAAGTTTTTGAAAATTAGAAGGGGGCCAAGTGATTATAAACCTTGGACACTTACAAACAAATCTCTGGACAAAGCACAAGTCCCCACACAGAGTCAGAAATGCTAAGTCAGAGTGAAGGACAATGAGAAGAGAAGTGGGGTAATTGAGGATAGCCCCCAAACTGGAAAACCTACAGAACATATCTGTAAAACAGGAATTCTAAAATCTAGGGAAGATAGTTTGGTGGTAAGGAGAAGAAAATACATCAGCTCCAATTCTCCTAAACTAGGAAGGGTTTTTGGGAAGCAGGGCTAGAGAACTAGAGAATACCAGTGTTCAATAAATCATACAACAATCTCATGATAGCAAATTCTGAGCGTTCCCTCCAGATCTGACTGTTATCTTACTTCTAAGAGAAAACTCACAGGTTCCAGTTGGTAAGAAAAGCCACTGATTGCAGCGGACAGGTGCAAAGGAATTTGCTTAGCAGCCATATAAATATGAATGTAAAACAATAAAAAGGGGATATATTAACTCCTAAACAGAGATATACTGTTATAAAACAGATGGGAAATTTTGTGCATTGTACCATAAAATTTAAAAATATAATAAGATACAAATGTACCTTGAAGCAACATATAAGATGGTGGAGAAGAAAGAATGTGAAATAAAAATAAAAAGTGATGGAATTCATAAAGAAAATAAAATTCTAGGGCAAAATTTATACCCCAAATAACAAATAATAAAGAGAACAGGACTGGAGAAATGGCTCATCCGGTTACAGCAGAGTAAATGCAGGCTTAGCGACTCAAGCCCAAACGCTGAAACCCAGACAAAACCCAGAGAGCATTCCTAGAGCAAGAGGAGAGGTGGAGACAGGAAAATTTCCCAGAAGCTTTCCCACCAGCTAGCATGAAGTACCTACCAAAGCACCAGAGACAAGATAAATCCACCAGCCAAATAGGGGAATCTGAGAAGTCTCCCAAAAATTGACCTCTAACATTCTGAGCTACACTATTTTATGTGCTTTAGTACATATACACCAAATGATCACCTTTTTTTAATAGAGAGAAGAAGAAGAAGAAGAAGAAGAAGAAGAAGAAGAAGAAGAAGAAGAAGAAGAAGAAGAAGAAGAAGAAGAAGAAGAGGAAAATAAGAAAGAAAGAAAGAAAGAAAGAAAGAAAGAAAGAAAGAAAGAAAGAAAGAAAGAAAGAAAGAAAGAAACAAAGAAACAAAGAAACAAAGAAAGAAACAAAGAAAGAAACAAAGAAAGAAACAAAGAAAGAAACAAAGAAAGAGACCATCACAAAGATAAATGAGGGAAGAAAAATAATTCTCTCCCAGAAGAAAGATGAAGGAAGAGGAGGAGAAAGAAGAGGGAAATGAGGAAAAAGAGAAGGAGGAGGAGGAAAAGAAGAATACTTGACATGCTTATAATCCCAGCACTCAGCGACAGACGCAGAGGATTACAAGTTAGAGAGCAGCCTTCTCTACACAGTGATATCCTGACTCAAACAAACAAGCCAACAAATCTAATCTAAAAGATAAAATAGAAGTAGTTGCTGAATGGTTCTGTCTACAAGAAGCCAAACTAACTATATATTTTTATATATCTTAATGATATATGCATATGATGATTAAAATGTTCCCCTGGGAGGAATATCTTTGTATAATAATTGTGCTTTATAATAACTATACTTTAAAAAGTAAATCAAATTGAGAGCATCATTTCAGACCTTAATCAAAGAGGGCAATTTACTTACAAACTTGAAAATCAAATTGGCACTTACTTTCCACAGTAAAAGTACAGACAAGAAGAGGAAGATACCTACAAGCTAGTGAAGAAAAGAGATGAGAAGCTCAAGATTTATCTTTTTCACTCATTGTATCTATCAACTCTAAGATCTATATCTTCAACCTACTATAAATTCAGAAAACATTTAGAATAGGAATTTCTTGAGGAATCTAAACAGGACAAATCTCAGTCATTTTTCTTAGTTTCTTTTCCTGTTGCTTTGATAAAATACTATGACAGAAGTAACCTAAGGGAGAAAGGGTTTACATGGGATCAAGGTTCAAGGGTAACATCCATCATGACATGTTGCAGGATTTTCCCTGTCCAATTACATTAGGGCAACAGGAACCCTGTGATTGGACAGGGAACAACAGGGAGGTGGAGCTAAGAGTTGCACAGGAGAGCGTCTTGAGAGAGGAGCAAAGATGGCAGTGGACTTGAACTGGTATAGTGCCACCCATGGTTATGATATCATAAAGATTAGAAGTTTGGAATAAGTTGTCTAATCTAGGTGGGCAGCTTTTATCATTATCAATTGACTCTGAAATTATTGTATTGGCATCTTGTAAATTGTGTTTTTATTGATACATAAATCTGATTGATTAACTATATACTTGAGAGTTTTAATTCTACCAGATAATTGGGTGTTGAGATGGCTGACCGAGGGGCAGGCAGTTATCGTGTGAGCCTGGTGGCAGAGATCCACCAAGGGACTCAGATCCGGAGAGTTGGAGGGGAGAGTAAGAAAACCTGACGGAGATCTGTTGCCAGCCTGAGCCCAGGAACATGAGGGATTTCTTTTTAATAATTTCACGCCACAGTGGCAGGCAATTCAGAGCATCATGATCCTGAGGGGAACCTCATGTTACAGCCACCTCAAGCTCAGATAGCAATTAATGCATGCTGTTGCTCAATTCTACCTTCCCATTTATATGGTCCAGGATTCTTGCTAGAGAATGGTGCCACCCACAGTAGCAAATCCCTCACTAAATTATATATTCAAGATATCACAGGCATTCATAAGGCTACTCAGCTCTCCAGGGCCCTCCAGAACCTATCAAGATGACATCAAACACTAGCCATCACATCAGCCTACTTACTACTCAAGAGGTGTCATATTTGAAGTAAACCAAAAGATATCACAGATTTGCCTGTAGACCTAACAAACAAAAGTATATCATAGAATATGTAAAACCCTTTGTACCTATAAGCCTCATAATGTGCAAATAATCCAACCATAAGCATTTGGAGAAAAGACACCTAGAGAAAGTAAGAAGGAATTAGCTTCCTGATTGCCAGGTCAATAACAGGGGAAAACAGCAGGTTATTTTTAGAACTCACATTAACCAGTGCTAAAAAAAAAAGAAAGAAAAAAAGAAAAAAAAAAAAGGAGTGAAGAAATTATAAATCCCACATAGTTTCATTTTATTGCAGATACCACACAGACTTAAATATCTAAATGCAAGGAGGTTTAGGAGTGGATTATACTATAAAAATGAGAATAATAAGTACAGATTAGCTTCATGAATTAAAATACAGTCAATTTAACAATATATTTTCTAATAATATTAGGAAATATTACATATACATATCCACAGGCAAAAAATGTATTAAAATCAAATGCACTCTGATCTTTAAAAATGCCATGCTGACAGAGTCATAGTGAGTTATCAGGGTAGTTTAATGTGATTTTATTTGCTTATGTTTCCATATTTCACCTCAATTTTTGTCACAATATTTTTAAAATACTTATTTTATTCTGTTTTTATGATAATCCTAACCACCTGATTCTAGTTTTGCCCTTGTACCAAATTTTCTGGAGAATTACATGATTATGGGTTTTGTTTTGTTGTTGTGCTATTTTGGCTGGAAAAATATTCAACAGACACTTGGAGCAGTAAGTTTGCCTTTCCACTTCCTGACTACCTTTCAATATCTTGTTACTGTTGTTTATTTTCAGTTTCCTTTGTTACTTAGTGTTTTTTTTTTCCTTGCAATTTTTAAGTTATTAATGACATCAGTGTGACAGACAACAGAGGACCAGAAATCCATGTAACCTTCTTAACAAAGTTATTTGATAGTTGTAACTTTTCAGTAGAAATGGAGAGTTACAGTCATAAATTTTCCCTGACATGGAAAAATGACCTAAGAAACTAAGTCTCTATTTCAGCGAATACTGACGAGATGTGGTTGACAGGACAAGAGAGTTGGCAGTTAAGTGCTCAGGTGGAATGGTGTCTGGACAAATAACACAATTCATCCCGCTCTCAAGAGGGGAAATATGTATTAGTGAAATTTCAAACTCATGTCACTTTCACCTTTGTTAATGCTCCCAAACTGTGTTGGAACATCCTGTGATCAACCACATCAAAAACACTTGATAGATGAAATGCCATTAGCGGACCGAGCAGCTATCCATCACACAAAGTTCATCCATCACCCATGGACCAAACCCAATTCTACCTTACAGTGAAGCACACACACTCCCACTGAAACCTGTCAGTTGCAAGTCACCTAAAACTTCTCCACGACCACATGACAATATTCAAGGAAACAATAGATTAAGTACACGGATGATCTGTGGAGAGGACGTCAGTGACACTAAACATTAGCCAAGATTGTGAGATTCCCAGTACAACACTCGCTTGACTGTCAGAACACAGTGCTAAGGCTTCCTGCCAAGAGAATACCTTATTTCATGCATGATTATACACATCTCATATTAGCAGCATGGATTTTCCTTTTTCCACGTGTTCATGCGTGTGGCATGCAGGAATATATCTTGTATGCATATGCACATGTCTTTGGATGCAATGTATGTGAGAGGAGTCATTGTCACATGAGTGCAAGCATGCAATGGCCCAAAATTGACTTTTGAAACTGTCCAGATCATTCTTTACTTTGTTTTCAATGGGGACGGAATATTTGCCTACCCTGGAACTTAGGAATTACAGCTAGTCTAGTTTGCTCCAGAATGCCCTGTCTGTGCTTCCTAAGTGCTGGGACACAGACAGTGCCCATGCTAGTATGACTGATATGTGGGTATAGGGATACTAATTACCGTGTTGGTTTGCCGGATAGGTGCTTTATCCACTGAACCATTTTTTGGCACCTTCATTACATATCAAATCTCACACAAACGTGACATTAACCATGTTTTCATGTTTCATATTTAGAACCTTCAGTAGAAATGAAGATGAACAGTGATGAAGACATAACAGAAAACAGGTATTTCTCTAAGCAGATGTTCAGTCCAACTAATCATCTGCCAATAGAAAACATAGCTTCTACTTATTTTCTTTAATAAGTGATTTTTAACAGTTATGTAGCTTGATATTTTAACTGTTCCTATGAAAAGCTTAAACACATTTTTTTCTAGAGATTCTTAGATGGACAGTGTGATTTTTAATACAGAATTATCAACTGTAGTTAGAACATTAAGAAACATACCAACTCATCATTGTAGAAGATTCTGATGCATGGCATGAGCAATAATTCTCTATGCAGTAACAATTCACTATATTCCTTAAATTATTTTTCTACATATGCAGTATATACACTTGTATAATAATGATTTTCATCATAAGGTAAAATATAAAGCCTGTGATAAATTTTACATGCAATATTATATACATACAATACACACACAAATATATATATGTATATATATATATATATACACACATATATATATATACACACACACACACACACATATATATATATATATATATATATATATTGTCTTAGGGTTTCTATTCCTGCACAGACATCATGACCAAGATGCAAGTTGGGGAGGGAAGGGTTTATTCAGCTTACACTCCCACACTGCTGTTCATCACCAAAGGAAGTCAGGACTGGAACTCAAGCAGGTCAGGAAGCAGGAGCTGATACAGAGGCCATGTAGGAATGCTGCTAACTGGCTTGCTGCTTGCTTGCTTCTCCTGGCTTGCTCAGCCTGCTTTCTTATAGAGCCCAAGACTACCAGTCCACAGATGGTACCACTCACAAGGAGCCCTCCCCCCATGATCACTAATTGAGAAAATGCCTTACCTCTGGATCTCATGGAGGCATTTTCTCAACTGAAACTCCTTTTTCTGTGATAACTCCAGCTTGTGTCAAATTGACACACAAAACTAGCCAGTACAATTGACCCCTTGTCAACTTAACACACAAACACATCACCAATAAGCCTCGAACCTTACTTCCTTAGTCATCCCCAAGATCTAAATAACTTTACAAGTCCCACAGTCTTTACAAATTCTTACATATTAACATTTCGGTCCCTTTTAAACATTCAATCTCTTAAAATTCAAAGTCTTTAAAAATTCAAAGTCTCTTAACTGTGGGCTCCACTAAAATACCTTCTTTCTTCAGGAGGGAATTTATATCAGGGCAAAGTCACAATCAAAAGCAAAATCAAATTCCAACCGTCCAATGTCTGGGACCTACTCACAATCTTCTGAATTCATCCAAGGGCTTGAGTCATTTCTCCAGCTCTGCCCTTTGTAGCACACACAGCTCCAGATGCCAGTACTCCACTGCTGCTGCTGTTCTTGGTGATCATCTCATAGTACTGGCATCTCCAAAACACTGCTGTCTTCCGCTGCAACTAGGCTTTACAAACAGCTTCTCATAGGCTCTCTTCATGGTGCCAAACCTCACCTCCTTTGCATGACCCCTTCAGTCCTGGGCTGTCGATGCTACCGAGGCTGCACCCTTCACCAATGGCCTTCCACAGTGCACAGGCCTCACCTGCTCTTCAGGATTCCTTTAAACCTTCAAAACCAGTACCACCTGGGTGACTCTTACACATTACCAAGCGCAGCCAAGGTGCAACCCTGGCTATCTCTGGAACGCAGCCTCTGTGCTCTCAGAAAACACTTCTCAGAAGATTTCATCTCAATGATGCTGGTCTCCTTTCAATCTCCTCCAATTTCCCAGCTCCCGCCAACCAGCATCAATAGTCCCAGCAATGCAATGGTTTTGCTTTAGTAGTTCTGGTATCTTGTAATTCACAGCTGATCCTTCAGCCCCAGCTAACCAAAACCACAGAATCTTCACAGTCAAAATAGCAAGGGCCCTGAAAAGAGTCTTTAATCTTCCCTCTGAAATTTCACAAGCCAGGCCTCCATCTTCTACTCTGCTCTCAACATTATCTTCCAAGCTCCTACACAACATCCCACAGAGCAGCCCGAAGTTCCAAAGTCCTTCCACAGTCCTCCCCAAAACATGGTTAGGTTGTCACACGAATACCCCACTATGCTGGTACCAATTTGTCTTAGTCAGGGTTTCTATTCCTGCACAAACATCATGACCAAGATGCAAGTTGGGGAGGAAAGGGTTTATTCGGGTTACACTTCCATGCTGCTGTTCATCAGGAAAGGAAGTCAGGACTGGAACTCAAGCAGGTCAGGAAGCAGGAGCTGATGCAGAGGCCATGGAGGGATATAACTTGCTGGCTTGCTTCTCCTGGCTTGCTCAGCCTGCTTTCTTATAGAGCCCAAGACTACCAGCCCACAGATGGTACCCCCCCTTGATCACTAATTGAGAGAATGCCTTACCTCTGGATCTCATGGGGGCATTTTCTCAACTGAAGCTCCTTTCTGTGATAACTTCAGCCTGTGTCAAGTTGACACACAAAACTAGCCTATATTATATATATATATATAAAAGTTTTCCAAATACTGAACTCTCTTTTTGTTAAATTTCCACCTCAAGTCAATGGGAATTTTTACCCCTCTAATATATTGCATATTAAAAATGAGCTGTGTTTTTATTGATTTTTCAAAACAACACTTCCAAGTATGAAAGTAATAGCTTTTTGATTGATTTGGTCAAGATGGGTCAGGCATCGAGAACAGAAGGAGAATTAATCTGAAGGGCTGATATAAGGCCTGTTCATAGTATAGATTTCCCTTTTTTGTGTCATTGTTCTCTTGTTAGAGACCTGATGGACTGCCTTACCAGCTTGAATGATAAAATGACTAGAATTTGAGAGGTAGTAAATAAAGATGTAGGAGAAATACGTCCATTCTCAAATTAAAGGTAGAGACTAAATTTCACATCTCAGGATTCTCAGAAGAAATTCTACAATTTTAGTTAGAAAAAATGCTTAATCCTTATAGAAAATGAACAGACAAAATTTACATAAGAAATATTAAGAACATGATACCCCGACGATGTAATGTACCATATTGAAGACTTGAAATTGACTCAGAAGATATATATTCAGTGTTAATATCAATACCCACAAATACATATGTGGGTATTTAATATTTAGTATTCTATGATAAAGTTCTTAATTAGCATGAGTTTGCTGATTGCTTCACAGTGTATAATTATCTAACAAAAGGCAGCTTACATACACCAAGTCGAAGACTTACATACCCACAATTCCTATGTTTCTATTTTGACTCAACAAAGGAGGAAATAGAGATCATAATTTAACTTTTTCTTACTGGAAAGATCAGATGTTTCAGAAAATATGCCTACAAATTGCCTAAATTGTCAACCAAATTGCACACAATAGTTAGAGGTTTGACACTGACATTTATTCATTTCTTTGTTTAAGTGATTCAGAAAATGTTTTAACGACACAGATAGCACAAGGTCCTGAAAACTCCATGATATGCTAAATAAAACTAATTCCTTTCTACATAATCACAACCGATATGGTTACACAGTAAAACTCAGGATCCTCAGCAACAGCAGCAATAAGATCCTTGGGCCATCTGTGATGCAACAAGTCCTGTCATACTGTCCAGTAAAACTGAACTCTGAAATGGTCAGACCAGGACCTGCGTCTGAGAGATACTACTAACACAACCATGAAGATCAACAGTCTTCCTGCCGTCCAGGATTCAGGCAAACAATGAATGCAGGGAAATAGTTGACAAAAGGATATATTCAAAGCTTCGATAGTTTGCCACATAAACCGAATGCTGCAGAAGAAACATCCATGAAGAACTATATGAGCTACTTCAGACAAGAGGAAGGGATCATACCATGACAAAGAAAAGGAAGGCAGGGCTCAGGGGAACTCACATAGAACATACTAGTAACACTGCATAGAGAGCTCACATGGAGCACACTTGTAACATGGTATACAGAGCTCACATGGAGCACACTTGTAACATGGTATACGGAGCTCACATGGAGCACACTTGTAACATGGTACATGGAGCTCACATGGAACACACTTGTAACATGGTACATGGAGCTCACATGGAACACACTTGCAGCACTGCATAGGGAGCTCACATGGAGCACACTTGTAACACTGCATGGGTTGCTCACATGGAACGTACTCATAACAGTGCACACTACCATACTTTTTTTTCAAGATTTCCTAGCAGCCTAGAGTTACTTTATGAATGTAGGTAGCGTTTTCTAGATAGTGAAATGACAGATAGTAGTCAAGAAACTCCCAAAACTCTTAAGTGACAGGTCACAGTATCTAAGCCAGAGGAAAACATAGGGCCTTATTCACCCTGAGGTAGAGTAGTTCTAATTGGGACCCAAATTGGGATGTGGTTAGAACATGTGATGGAGCTAAAAAGAGGTTAGAAAGGTGGGATTTATGATGTGGTGGAACGATATGATGTATTCTGGCTTCCTCATTTAGCATGACCTGTAAGTCACTAGTTCAGTGCAGCAGCCTTGGACCCTTTAGACTTTCCGTCATCCTAGTACCAAAGCCATAGTTTGTGCCCTCATCCGATCTCAGTACTCACTCTATTGAATTACTAAGAACCTGTCTCCAATATCACTTCATCTTTGAAATTTCAGAGCAAATGTTTTAACTAATAAATTTAATAATTTGCCTGTTTAAATCTGTATTTAAAATATCAAGAAACATGGGGACACAGATTAGTTGGCACAGTGCTTTCCATGCAAGACCTGAATTTGATCCAAATTACCGATTTATAGCAGTTGGAGCCTGTATTTCAGCATTGTGAAGGCAGAGCTAGAAGAATCCCTGCAGTTAGCTGACAAATCAGCCTAGCAAGTCAGGGAGTTTCAGACTCTGTGAGAGACCACATCTCAAAATCAGATGGAGAGCAATTAAGGAACACTTGAAATTAACCTCTGACTTTCATATGTATATAAATACACATGTGTCATCACCTCCTGTTCCTGTGCACACAAAACCCTACAAACATACGTAAATATGAAACATGAATTTTATTGTAAGTACAGTTATAAGCATCCCATTTAAGGGATCATTTTAAGAATGATGTTATTTAATCCAGTAACTGGCAAAAAAAATTCACCCTCCTTGGTTCTACATATGATAGAAGAGATTGAACCTAGAGTTATGCTCTAGCCTTCCTTGGCCATGTTTTAAAGTAAGAAATATTCAGACCTATAAAAGGCTCACTGGAAAGGTGCCTGCTCCCAGGCTCGGTCGCCTGAATTTGATCCTGGGAACCTACATGGGGGAAGGGAAGAACTAACTTCAACTACTTGTCTGACTTCTACACATGTGTCATGGCCGCTGAATACAAACACACACACACACACACACACACACACACACACACACACCAAATAAATAATAAATAATAAAAATATAGTAACCAATACTTTCAGAGCAGGTAAGAGAGCCCTGAGTCTTGGTGTCTTTGTATGTTACAGAGATAAGCAGAAGAATTTTATTAGGTGCCTTCATTTCATCAATGCTGTCATTAAAGAAATTTGCAGTTAAATCAATAGTAAAAGATATAAAGATAGAATCTCAAATCTAGTGAGTTTGTGCAAACTAAGTACAAATAAATTTCTCTTGTGCATGATGACATAGCAATACTACTATTTACATTTTTTAATCTGACTCTTTGTCTTAGTCAGGGTTTCTATTCCTGCACAAACATCATGAACAAGATGCAAGTTGGGGAGGAAAGGGTTTATTCAGCTTACACTTCCACACTGCTGTTCACCACTAAAGGAAGTCAGGACTGGAACTCAAGCAGGGCAAGGAGCAGGAGCTAATGCGGAGGCCATGGAGGAATGCTGCTTACTGGCTTGCTTGCTTCTCCTGGCTTGCTCAGTCTGCTTTCTTATTATAGAACCCAAGACTACCAGCCCACAGATGGTACCACCCACAAGGGGCCCTCCCCCCCTTGATCACTAATTGAGAAAATGCCTTACCGCTGGATCTCATGGAGGCATTTTCTCAACTGAAACTCCTTTCTCTGTGATAACTCCAGCTTGTGTCAAGTTGACACAAAACCAGCCAGTACAATAGACCCCTTTTCAACTTGACACATAAACATATCACCATTAAGCCTGACCCTTACTTTCTTATTCATTCCCAAGATTTAAATAACGTTAAAAGCCCCACAGTCTTTGCAAATTCTTACATATTAAAATTTCAATCCCTTTAAAAACGTCCAGTCCCTTAGAATTCAAAGTCTTTAACCATCAAAATTCTCTTAACTGTGGGCTCCACTAAAATACCTTCTTCCTTCAGGAGGGAATATATATCAGGGCAAAGTCACAATCAAAAGCAAAATCAAATTCCAACCGTCCAATGTCTGGGATAAACTCACGGTTTTCTGGATTCCTCCAAGGGTTTGTGTCACTTCTCCAGCTCTGCCCTTTGTAGCACACACCTTGTCTTCTAGGCTCCAGATGCCTGTACTCCACTGCTGCTGCTGTTCTTGGTGGTCATCTCATGGTACTGGTATCTCCAAAACACTGCTGTCTTCCGCTGCAACTAGCTTTACCAACAGCCTCTCATTAGCTCTCTTCATGGTACCAAGCCTCACCTCCTTTGCATGACCCCTTCAATCCTGGGCTGTCAATTGCAACTGAGGCTGCACCTTCACCAATGGCCTTCCATGGCCTCTCACAGTGCCCAGGCCTCAGCTGCTCTGCACGACTCCTTCATGCCTTCAAAACCAGTACCACCTGGGTGACTCTTACACATTACCAAGTCCAGCTACAGCACAAGATACAACCCTGGCTATCTCTGGAACGCAGCCTCCATGGTCTCAGAAAATACTTCTCAGAAGATTTCACACCAATGATGCTGGTCTCCTCTTAATCACCGCCAATTTCCCAGCTCCAGCCAACCAGCATCAATAGTTCCAGCAATGCATGGTTTTGCTTTAGAGTTCTGGTATCTTGTAATTCACAGCTGATCCTTCAGCCCAAACCAAAGCTTCAGCTAACCAAAACCACAGAATCTTCACAGTCAAAACAGCAACGGCCTGTTAAGAGTCTTTAATCTTCCCTCTGAAATTTCACAAGCCAGGCCTCCATCTTCTGCACTGTTCTCAACATTATTTTCCAAGCTCCTACACAACATCCCACAGAGCAGCCCAAAGTTCCAAAGTTTTTCCACAGTCCTCCCCAAAACATGGTCAGGTTGTCACAGGAATACCCCACTATGCTGGTACCAATTTATCTTAGTCAGGGTTTCTATTCCTGCACAAACACCATGACCAAGATGCAAGTTGGGGAGAAAGGGTTTATTCGGCTTACACTTCCACATTGTTGTTCATCAGGAAAGGAAGTCAGGACTGGAACTCAAGCAGGTCAGGAAGCAGGAGCTGATGCAGAGGCCATGGAGGGATGTAACTTGCTGGCTTGCTTCTCCTGGCTTGCTCAGCCTGCTTTCTTACAGAGCCCAAGACTACCAGCCCACAGATGGTACCACTCACAAGGGCTCCTCCCCCCTTGATCACTAATTGAGAAAATGCCTTACTTCTGGATCTCATGGAGGCATTTCCTCACCTGAAGCTCCTTTCTGTGTGATAACTCCAGCTTGTGCCAAGTTGACACAAAAGCAGCCAGTGCACTCTTACTAATTATAAAATAAACACACAGGCATGTGTCACTAGATACTGTCATAAAAGCAAAAGGTAAAGGTAAACATTTTGTAATAGTGATTAATAGTGATATTTTTGGTAAATTCTTAACACTTTATTATGAAAATCGTCATAGTTAATAGCAATCAGAAGGGTCAGCTGCCACAAGATTATTATGTATTGTCTTGTATTATGATTTACAAGAACTGGAATCAATAAACATATTATCTGCTACAACTATTAGGGAAATGGAATTTCATTGCAATAGTATTTTGCATATGTTTAACGATCATCCTTATTTTATTCAATGTAAGAAAAATGTGCAAACATTTCAATTTTATCTGTGTACTTATACTATGACTCTAACTATAAATTTCATTTTGACCATTAAAATAGTAGTCAAACATCATGTGGATAGGTAAAATATACTATGAAAGAATTAAGCACTCTAGAATTTTAAAAGTAAGTTATTTACAGCGCTACTCTATAACCCTAACTTTTCTTGGTGCAGGAAGAGTTTTAAATATTGTCAGTAGCTTTGGCCCCTATTCTGTAAAGCAGCAGTGTATCACAATATCATTAAAGCTATAAGCTGGAAGGAACCAGAATTAAAGGAAATCCCATAGCTTAGGCTGTAGTAAACTCTACTTGCTTCAAAAGTCTCCATAGGCTTCCAGCATATACCAAAGTATTCCATGAATGCACAGCTCATAAAATACCCCTCAAATACAGAGCATATCTCTGACCAATATAGCATGGGTAGATTTCATGTACGTCTTACAAGGTTGTCATTCTCTCCTGCAGAAAACTTACACGTGCTTTCATTGTGTCTTTCATAGGTGATATAGCACTGGAGCTCCTTCAAATCATGGCTTTTTTCCAACTGAAGGTTCATCTTTCTAATTTCCTCTAACATTTGTTTGTCTTTATCACTTTCAATAAACCCATACACAATCTGAAATGAAGTAAAAAAAATGGAATCTAGTGTATCTGTATATCAAATTTCAGAAAATATATTCTCTCTCATAATGTGCCTTTCAACTAAGTCTAGCTATAGTTTTATAAAATTGTGTGTGGGGAAATACAATCTGGAGAAAGAATCTGTAACCTTCATCTCTAGGCACATAAGTCAATAGATCATTGTGACAGCTCCTCCAGCCATATGAAAGATCAATATTAAGGCATTTACCTGTGGAGATTTCAACATTGTGCCATAGATTTTTCAACTTGCTGGCTCACTTTCTGGTCTCCAACTTGCTGTTTCACAGAAACACAGTCAACTTGAAGCATAAAGTATATACCAAGAATACAAAACTATGTTTTTGCTTTTTAAGATGTTGAAAAATTAATGTTGATCAAAGTAAGAGCCTTTAAATGAACATAAGTAAAAAGGAAATAATAATACAAGAAGGTGCATTTATGTGATTGGTTCTTATATGGTTGTTGACCGAATCATATGCATTTGCTAAGTATAATAGATATTGAAACATCATGATGGGTGCAGAAATACTTTTATGGTAAAAATATGTAATTTTAGGTAGGGAAGGCAAGAAAATCTGTGTTTGTTCTGCTGTGGGTGGGTGCATCTAGACAAAAACAGTACAACAGACATGTCAGAATGGTTTCTCTCTTACACTGTGGTACAGCTGGGCACCCATCACACCTAGAGAAACCTGCCTTGGAATGATTTGATTAGCATGGTTCAGAAAGCTCTGGCTGTAGGTAGAGAAGAATGGATCACCATGTGAGAAAATTTGAAAATTCTCATGGGTGTTTGTCCTCAGGTTGTTATCAGGGAAGCATGGACTTTCAAATAAATAAATGGACTCCTCAGCTTACACGTCTTCCCGTCTACCTATTTTCTATGACCCTAAGATAACTTCAACACAAGTATCTATGGTATTATTTAAGATACCATAATAAAACTACTAGAGTGAGGAGGCGAATCTTTGCTTTATAAGTTCCTTAGAAAAGGTGGCATACTAGCATACTAGGTTGCAACATAGTCTGTGTTCCAAGAGATTCTAGAGTGAAATGGCTATAAGACATAACAACCAACCATACATTGCTACAAGGCTCTTTATCGTAACCTAGATTTCTGGGCAAACAAATGCTTAGTGATCATCAAATGCTGGTTCCTTCTCCTTCTTTTCACCCATGAGAACATGTTTTCCAATACCTTTTGCATGTACATAGGTATGTTGTAAATTTGCATTGAAAATGTGCAGAAAGTATGCTGGTACTCCAAGATGAGCCAATTATAATATTCTGATTTAGCCCAACAAGTCCTCAACTGTCACAAATAGGAGAGGACTAAATAAATGTCTATATAATAGAAAATGTTTTGTTCCCTGAAGGGCCCTTCAGGACCTCTAGGATCTGCCTTTATTAGAAGGCAGAGATGATCAGAGTAATATAATAAATGCAATGATTTATTAACAGTACTTTGTTTATCTAAGTTAATAAAATCATTATGGTATTTCTCACAACTTTTCTGCAGATAAGAGCATGAGAGAAGTGATATCCTCTGCTCATTCTTGCTGGGTTTGAGTACTGCTCTCATAGCTTGAAGTGAGGTAAAATGCTTGAAATTTGACAGAATGAGGACCATCTGGGTCCCATTTGCCTTTGGAAAGAATAAGGTGATACTTGTCCATTTTTCTTCACTTTGGCTAGTAAGTGACCAGAATAAAAATGCATTATTTAATAATCTAAATCATTATGAGGAAACCCTTATTATTTATGGACCAATTATCAGCTTTATTTGCCCAGTAGTAAGGATGCCTTGGTTAGCTGCTAGCTTTGAAACTAAATCTCAAGATTGACCTTAGAAGACAACCAGTTTTTAACATTAAAATGAAGCATTACTATTCCCAGTGATGTCAGGCAATCAACTCCAGTCAGAGAATACTATTAAATTAAATAATGAGTTTGAGAGCAAATGTTATTCACAAACAGTAATTTAGCATGCTTTCTAAAGAGCCAACTGTCAGGGCTTACCAGAGAAAAGTATGTGTGAGACTTGCTCCATACTTAGCTCCTTTATAAGAGCACTTAACTTCTGCTCTTGGAGCAAAGCACCTGTGAAACATGCTTTCAATTAGGTGTTTAAAATATCTTGCCTCTCGGTCCCTGTTGATCTTTTGGTCAAACTTTGTGTTTCCTCATATTGGTAGAATCACTAAAAATCTTATTCTTTGTGTATGTTGCTGAGTCTGAATGTTTACAGTCACAGTAGAAAGTAAATTTTCTTCTAACTTTTGAGCATTAGAGATTGAGATATAGGAGGAGGCTCTCAAGCAATAAGGCACGCATTTGGAGTACCACCTATAATTTGTTACCTATTGGTACATTCCAGAGTTATTCTGAGGTGAATCTGAAGGGAGACAAACTGTACGGCACCACATAGAAACCTATCAGTACTGCCAAACTACCTGATATAGCGAGATTTAATCCAATTCAAATGAACATGCTTTTTGAGCAATACATGGCAATTGCTACCTAGCAGTTGTGATTCAGCATCTGACCACACAGGGCTTGCATGCCAGTGGGTGTGGCTCCTGACTACACATCTCTGTAAGAATACAAGGCATGGTGATGCCGCAATTCCAGCAGCCACAGGTAGAAACAGGAGGATTCAAGTTGGAAGTCATCTGAGTAAGAACACGATCAGAGAAAACATGCCTCAGAAGGACAAAACAGGGCAATACAAAATAGAACGAAACAACGGCACTATGGTACTGTAGAATACCTTGAGTACTATAAAGGAAATAAAAATAAAGAGTTGTGTAACAGAATGTGAGACACAGAAGGCAGTGTTAGTGATAATAGTCCCAGGTTTAAAGCACAATATCCTTATCTTCCAGCTATAGCACACAATGCATCTGCTCTTCATGTCTCAGTACTTTTTAACCTTAACAGTGAGTGTATTTAATTTTTCTTCTGTGGATTAATGACATGCTTAAATAAAATAACATGTAAACATCTAACCTATGGAAAGAGTACTAAACACTTCATTATGAAAAAACAGGGAGTTGTCACATTTTCTAAATGTTGAAGGAGGGGACTTATCCATAATAAATGGATTAGGCTTCTCGAAAGAAGGAAAACTGAATAAAAGTACAAAGATTGAACATGGAAACAGAATAGGAAGAAAAGAGAGAAATTATGCAGATTGAATGCTGCCAAGATAACTGAGCAGATGACACAGAGGCAGTAAGAAACAGAAGAAAATAGCCATAACTGTTTATTGTAAGAAACCTGAAACACACACTACAATATATTTATATTTAATTCTGTTGATGAAGAATTTCTGGTAATTTGATCTATGGGAGTTCAGAGAAAATGACTTTAAGAAAACAGATGTTATTCATAATGTTTAAGTCATATTTTCCTGAAATAAAGGGTTTTAAATTTTATATACACAGTATATTTTTCATCTTTTTTTTTTAGAATTTAACACAGTTAGATAGATTTTAAGAATTGAAACCATGTTTATTGAAGTTACTCCCCTGTCCAAAAGTATTTTAGGCACAAATATGACTAATACAATATGAAATAGGGCCATACACTGATGATTCACGCTTCTTAAATTCTACATGGATTTCCTAAAATATTGTATACATGGAAAATATAATTTAGCAAAACTTGAACATTTCAAATACCCTAAGTCCAAATGATTGTCTGGTGGTGGTACCTAAAACAGACACAGGAAACTCGAAGGGAGACCAGGCTTCTGAGGAAAGAGCTGTTGATATGGTGAGCTTAAAGACCTATGTGATAACTGTCGATCTAAAATAACCACTGAAGACTTTATTTCTTGTCAATGAGACTTAATGTAAAATCCAGCTAGGCAGAGATATAGTTCAGTTGACAGAGTACCATTCTGGTCTTGACCTACATAGTTATTCTGCAATTAAATAGGGTAACATTATCTTGGGGCTTAAGGGCTATATAGCGGGTGCTAAGTACACGGTCTTCTTAAATTTGTATGAAAATTTCAATGATAATATATTAATTTTGTACATTTAAAGGCCAGTTTATCATTCTAAGCTTTGAAAGGGGAATTGTCCTCATACAATAACCCTTATTGTTGTGAAGCCTATCTTGTAGTAACCACTAGAGATCTCTACCAATATTCATCTGGGAAATACTAAGACTTTTAATGGAAGTCTGATATTTTACACATCAGTTAATCAAAAAAATTTCTAATGGTATATAAAAAAATGAATATAGATGAACAAATTGGAAAGGTAAGATCAAGTCTGTGATAATAAAGCAGTTCAATTTCTTAAACATAGATAAACCTAAAACAAAGGAAAGGGAACAGCAAGAAAATATATTTCTATCACCGTTTCAGCTTCTAGGCAAACCATTAAAATGACAACCAGATACAGACAGCAACAGATGTACCTTCCATTAAAAAGTTAAATTAAATCAAGTGAAAATCTCAAATGAGGTGTTCAATGAGAAGGAAAGGAATAAAAATCACATCTGTTTACAGGATGAGGAAATGAGAACTCAAAGGGTATGCTGAAAATTCAGATGTAGGTAAGCAGTCTGTGAACACGCACTGGATAATAAAAAGAAAAAGAAGTACCTGGCAGATCCATGTAAACCATGATGTTTAACTATCAAAGAAGTGGGAGCTAGTACCGTGCAGATTCTCCATGGTAGCTCAAACAACACAGTCCAGCCCCTCGACAGACAGAGCACTGTCATCCCTCACACCAACGGCACACAACTGCTTCCAAACTCAAAACTGCAAGTGATTTTCATATCTCAAGGTTTTTTGGCTTCACATTCTCAGTGTTTTCCATGATTTTAAGATAACCCCTCTATGGCATAAACTCAGTTGTTCATGAACATTTACACTGGCACTGTACTAATGATATTAACAATGACCGTGTTCACAGCCTAAGAGTAGAAAACAGTGGAGTCATTGAGTGTGGAGTGTAGAACTAGGTCTAGATGAGACTGGCAAAAAATGGGAAAGAAATGTACATTTTACCCAATGCTGGAGTCTGGACTTAGAGGCACTGATAGAGCCTGTGTAGAATAGACGTTGAAACCAAATGTTCTATTCTCAACTTTACTATCAGGAAAATAGAAATGAGAGAAAATTTTCCAAAAGTATTCTGTGTTTGTGACATTGACATTGAGAAGAGAGTTGATGAGGTACTGCTGTATGCTAGGAGTGAGTACAGTAAAAAGCACTCACCTCTATCGGCCAATCCTTGCACCTTAGCAGGTCTGGGTTTCCTTCTTTACATCGTCCTTTCTTCTCCGGTCTGAATCAAGCTTTGATCAAAATGTCTTTCTGTGTACTTCCTCTATGCACAATTTGTTTTTAAATGCTATTCATAATTGTGCAAGCACGGCTATTATTTCAGTACCACATAACAGATGTGTATTTCAGGAAATCCAGGATGTTAAATGAGAGAATTTTGGAGTTCCCTATGTGCCACTTTCCAAAGATGTATCTTTCTCCTGTTATTGATGTCTATCTTTCCTACTCCAGCCCCGTTTTAATGATCTAAGCAAAATTAACCATCCCCCTGGTCCAGCTTCTGTATCATCAGCAGACACTGATATAACTTAAAATGTGTTATGTGTCTAATTATTAGCCACAAAAACAAATAAAAATGGAGGGATTTCCTCTGAGGCCTACGGTATGATAAAGTAATTCACAGTCAGTTAGTTATAGGAGGGACACTATAAAATTGGCCACATTTTAAACACAAGTCTACGTATTTTGCTATGTGGGGTAATGTAGAGATAAATACTCCATGTCAATCTTTCTGCTTGACTTAATGGCAACCATAACTAAAATTAAAGTAACATAAAGGCAGATAGGTAAATACTCACTGAAGTCACTTACAACATTAGCTAGGATCTCTGAGTGTACCAGATGTTTAGAAACCACATGAGCAGGGATAGATGGCAATGAGAGTGCAGACATGTGAGAGTTAGAAGTGAAAACAGATGAGACTTTTAACATCACTGTTGTTGTTGAGAATTTAACAGTCTAAGTAGTACAAAGGTGAAGTAACAGAGAGAAGCGACATGGATATGTAGGTATGCTTGACTACAAAATTAAACAGCACTGAATTGATTTTTCTCCTTCACTGATCTATTTAATATTTTTTTAGGGTAGACATGCATGTTACATACTTGAAGACTATTTCTCAAAACACTTCACTACGTTACCATCTATTGAACAATGGTTTTAATGAGAAATTAGGATTGGCAAAGAACCTTCCTTTCCAATGGCTCCACTATCATTTCCCTTTTCTAGTGATGAATTTTCAGGATTGAGAGGAGTGGGGGTGGGGGTGGGGGGACAGTGGCATCAACACTGGTTCTTAGAAACTGTTAGGTTTAATACTTTAGATCAACAAACTGCAATGCAGATCAGAAGGCATAAGCAATCGATACTTGAAAACGTTGTGCTATGAACAAAGGGTATAAATATTTATAACTAGATTGAAACTTGATCTAGAAGATTTATAAAATCAACAACATTTTACAAAAGGTGAAAAGAAAAGGTTGTTAAGTAACTGCGATAGCTGCAAATGTTCTGGTTATCTTCTCTCTGTGCCTTGCATTATTGATAAACACAGCACATCCGTATCAGGCCAATGTGTTGTTGTAACTTGGTAATGTATAATTTTAAATCCTCTAGCAGTTTAGAAGAGTAAAGTACTCATAATTAATTGTATTTACAGAGAATTCTTATCTACTGCTATGGAGTGTGAAATGCAGGATATTAAATCCTTAAGAAATGATTATTTAAATGATTTAATTATACCACATTTTTCTACTGATGTTATAATTATGTTTTAATGAACCAATCCTAAAAAAAAAAGTACTGTTTCAATGTTTAACATCAAAACCCTATTTCATTTGTAGCTCACACTAGTTTTCAAATATAATTTCTGTAAGTAATTTAGACTAAATTTTAATTTGTTAAAATAAATCAGTATATGACTTAGAAATCATGCCTTTTAATTCCAAGGGCTTTTTCCCTATCAACACAGTAACATGATTGCCAACACAAACCCCTAGAAGTATTACTTCTATAATGATTTCAGAAGGCCAAAATATTTCTATCAAATAAATTCTAAGTATACAATTTCCATAATTATAAAAATATACCTAATAACAAATAATATTGGAAATGCATAACACTTTGATAAATACAGAGGGATTATTAAACAATAGCTTTGGCCCACACAGTTTATGTGCACAACCTTTTCAAACAAACACATTTATTATTTGCATTGAATTATTAACAAATATTTTGGTAGACTAGAACATGCTTCAAAAATTATGTACACCCTCCCCTGCTTCCATCACTGACATGAATAAAATTCTCTACTGCTTGACTTTGATTAATTCTATGTGACATGCCTTTGCAAAGGGAATTTCCAAATTTGGTGAGTTTGGCATAACCGGAAATGAACATAAGTTGAGTAATTCCATCAAAGTCTGAGGAAGTGTTTCTCAATAAGAAATCGTTACAGCAATCAATACTGGATTGCCAAAAGTACTATGTCTGGTGTGTTTATAAAAAGATAAAGGGGGGGCATGTTCTATGGACTTGTGATGAGGTATGGGGGAGGGGGATGTCTCAGTGGGCCATGCCCAAGCATCCCTTCCCCCTGAGGGACCAGTCACACGATGGTAGAGTATAGAATAGAGTTTGTTCAGGGCATGGGAGGGGAGCTAAGAGGGTAGTAGAGGCAGAGAAAGGCAGAGAGAGGAAGAGAGTAGAGAAGTAGAGGCTGGACATGAGCACAGCATGTGGAGAGAGAGGGGAGAAGGGAAAGGGGAAGGGGCAAGGGGACAGAGCAGGAGCAAGAAGGGAAGAGCAAGAGAGCAAGAGACAATCAAAAGAGGGAGGAGGGGGCAATCAACTCCTTTTATAGTGGGGTCAGGCCTACCTGGCTGTTGCCAGGTAACTGCGGGGAGGAGCATACCTGGTTGTTGCCAGGTAAATGTGGGGTGGAGTTTAGACAGAATGCTAACAATGTCATTGTCCACCATTTCTTTCAACCAGGTATCACTTCCACTAGAAACAAGTCATAATATTGTTTCAAACATACTGCTAATATGGTCTGATTAAATAATATGACTTTACTACAATGACCTCTGATAATTAATTCTAATTTCAATTGGGATGAGATACTTTCTAAGTTCTTGGAACTTGATGAAGCTGGAGGAGAAATCTTATTATAAACTCTGAAAAGTGGGTTCTTCATTTTTTGATTATTATGTAAATATTTGGTTTTCCTCTTCGCTCATTTTGTGGTTTATACTAGTTTTTAAAGGTGTCATAAATGGTCTTGATCCATATTAAAATAATCAGGAGGTCTCTTATCTTATGCTAGAATTTCAAATATATTTGTTAGAGAAATAGAATGTTTTCAGTTTTTACTTACCATTTGCCTTGGAAGAAAACCAGTTAATTATAGCTATTATTTCTGGAATGTCATAACCCTCATCAGTGTTTTTATTTTCTCAGCTCTGTATTCCTTATATTTATCAGAATGTTGAGCACACAGAGCAGAAGGTAATAAGTTAATACCTGCCAGGAGTTTGAACAGATAGGTAGATTAATGGACCCAAAATTACAATAATCTTAAAATTAAATTCAAGATTAAAATAATTATTTATCTTGATAATGATTTTAAATAGTTATTATTATTATATGATATTTTGAGGGAATTGCTCTCTTATTTTTATTTTATATGTAGTGATCAAATTAATTATTAATTTTATTCACACCATTTTAGTAATTGTTGTATATTCTATAGTAAGTGGAGATTGAACAAAAAGATTTCACAGTAGTCTTGGATATAAAGATTAATCTTAAGTGGAAAAACCTTTAGGTTGCAATGTATTTGAAAATCTCAAAGAAAGAAGTCTTCTGAGAATGAGCTAAAATGAGAAACCACATGTTCCACCCTTGTTAGCATTTTTACGAATGGAACACTGAAATTAACAGCTGGGTAAAGATACTGAACTCTTGGTTATATCACTTAATATTAGTGCCAAATCCTTGTCAGTGAAAATATTCATATGTAGTTCTGGAGGAGAGTTTGAGAGTTATAAGCACTTGCTTCTCATGAAGAGGATCCAGGCTCAGTTCCCAGCACCCACATAGTAAGTCCAGGTCAAAGGAATCAAATGCCTTCTCCTGGCATCCAAACATAGTTTTGGCACACATACATGCATACTAACACACAGAAAATAAAAATATATAAGTAATTTGTTTTTTGAAGAAAAAAATATATGATTACCTAAATGGGAACTAAGTACAAATAACTTATATATTTGAATTATGTTTTGTTTATTTTTTATGATGGGACATTATAAAATTAAAATCCTGCTTATATTTGAATGGATGCAAATAAGGATTTTTAAACTCTTAAGGCTAAGTTTTTCAAAATTTATAAAAATTTATATAATGCTTTAAAAACATATTTCTTTTCCAGACATTTTAGTCATCCTCTCTGGTGCTGTGATCTTTGTAGGAAAACCTTTGAAAACTTTTCTTATTAAATTAAATGTGAAAGTTTACAGTAGAAATTTCCTAGGACTGGTAAGGGAAAGGTAAGTTATCTTGCTTTGCTATGTCCATCTTATAAATTGAGTTTTGACTTGCACAGTTAAAAGCTGGCGAGCTCACTTTTATAAGATGAAAGACGAGGAGCTGCCAAGGAAAGTTAAATAGGATTCCATCACCTGTTTATTGGGCTTTAGGTCTAGTCATAATAAATTTCACACTATAAAATTTCAAAATGATAATTTTCAGAAATACTTGCTGACCAAACCATGAAGATATACCTACTCCAACTCATTACTATAAAATTCATGATTTGTTCTATATCTAATGAAACTGATTATGGTTCTATCACATCAGTGTGAAGCCCAAAATAAACACAAAATTTACATTTGTAAGACTTGCTATATTTACAGTTAGTGTATGTGTATTTTAATTTGTGCAGAACTCTCAGATGGCGTAGTTTCTATTGAATCTTTACACAGACCTTTATCTCTCTTCTTCAACAGTCTATGCCTAAGAAATATTCCAACGGGTCTCCCACAATCTTCCCTCGTAAGTCAGCCTTCTTTGTGGGTGCCTTAACTGTTGGTAAGCTGCAGGAGGCCATCTGCTTAAGTGCTGCTGCATTGCAAGGAATGCATCCTGAACTGCTCTGCTCCGACGTCTTAAATCTTCAAAGCACATTCATAAAGTTGGTGTTGAGTGGTTAGAGTAAATTTATTGACCGGGTAAAGCATCATAGACTCATCATTTACCTGTGGAAAGCTAAGATTATGTATGTATGAATGAGCTATTCAAAAACTACATATGGCAGGGAGTGTTGAACGCAATCATTAGAGACCTGTTTTCCATGCTAGTACTTGAGGCAAGAGGTGTCAAATTCTGATACTTTCTAGAGAAAGCTGTTACTTCTCCCACCAAACAATCAGAAGTGGGCAGACATGAAAGGCTGTTTTTTTGATTGGTTTGTTGGTTGGGTGGGCAGAAGGGTGTTTTGGGAGCCTTTAGGCTACCATCATCCCTCAAAGCTAAATTCAAAGGAGAGTGACAGAACTATGAACTTCAGTAGACAGCCAGATATACCTAGTCATTTTGTTTCCCCTAGAGCACGTAGAAAAATGAAGGAAAAAAAGATCAACAAACAGGAGATTGAAAATTGGCATGATCAGAAAGAATAAGGTAGAATAATCTAGGGATTTGTGGACAGAACACACTTGCTATGGGGGAGGGGGTTGTAAGGAGCAGACGAGTTAGGAGTGCATGTGGATCATGTGATATGAGCATGTCAAGAACTCCAGTACCTCAGACCCAGCCCAATGGTAAAACTTTCCCTCCTCCTCCCTGTGTGGATCTTAACAATGTGTACACAAAATGTTAACCACACCTTCCTTTTGGATGTTCACACACAGGAGCCCATAAAGACCTCCTACAGAGATCAGTTAAACTCACTCCTGTTTTCTTGTTCAGCTCTATAAAGTAGCTCTCTAGCTTCTCAATCAACGGTTTACAATAGCCCTCTCCTCAGTCAGATGTATTAAACAGGTGTTCTGAGTTCCTTGGGTTGCAATGGTTTGTCTCCACCAGATTTTCTGTGTATGTGTCTGGCGATTCTTTATTCCTGTCATCCCTGATAGGTCAATCCCTAAGCCAGGCACTTGGTAGAACATGAGAAGAGTGTTCAAGGATACAATCTTTTTGACTTGGGAGTTGTGTTGTGTTCCAATTGCAGTAACAAATTTCTGCAGAGAAAGGTTTACTTGGGGTCTGGGTATTAATAGGACCCCCTCATGATAAGGAGGACCCACTGCTTTTAAGCCTTCAATAGGAGTGCTAGAAGGCAATAGTAGGAAAATGTATGGGGGAGCAAAAGGCTTATCCTGTGATGAAGAACACAAGTGACAAGAGGGTGGAATCTACCTGTCTTTTTCAGGGGTTCAATTGGTAAACTAAATACTAGTCAATTAGACTTTACCTCTCAGAATTTCAACATCCTCAAATAATGCCATTAATTAGTATACTGAGTGTACTGATTTGTGTTTTAGAACATCTTTAGAAAAGAGATGCCATGTTGTCAAATTTATAGTTTTAGAAAAAACAAACAACATAATCCAAAAACAAAACAAAACAAACAAACAAACAAAAAACACAGATAATTTGATTTCATTATAATCACATAGTGATAAGTGAATTATTTTTTAAAGAGTTAGTAGCATATCCAGTGTGCTGACAGACTGTTAATTGTCTACTGGATTCTTTCACAAAGAATATCTAGTGACTTCTCAAGATTAATGGCAGAGACCAGAGACAAGCACAAGATATTGAAAAAAATGCAGGAGAGGAACTGGAGATCGTAACTATAGATAACTGATACATTCTAGATAAAATTAAAAAAATAATAATAATAATAAAAACCTGTTGCTCTATTCCAAGTCAACTATCATGAGGTAAATGAGACAAACAAAAAGATAGGAGAAAACCTTAAGATTGCAAGTGATGGGTTGTTACGCCAGCATAGGTGTAAGTAAACTGCTAACCAAGTTACCAGCTTAAAGAACTGCGAATGAGAAGATAGGATGCAAACCAGAGGAAGAGGGTCTGTCAAGGAGGATGGTGTTTTCATGGCCATCTTGAATTTGAAGCTCCATGTTGCCCTCACAATATGAGAGTAGGTTGAAGTTATCTGAGGCTTAGGAGAAACATGTTGGAAGAAGATAAATACTTGGTTCTCATAAAGTCCTGAGGGTGTCTAGGGAGGTAGAAGGGAGGAAGAAGAAGGCAATTGTGTCACATCGCAAAATAACTTTTAAAGAAGTTAGAGAAGGGAAAAGATAAAGATCCTATAGAGAAGTCAGAGAAGATGCTAAGAAATCAGGGCAGAGGAGTAGAGGAAATCCATTGTGCAGTAAGTGTTCCTAGGCCGAATGAGATAATTACTAATTAGATACTGTCGAACACTTAACTGAAAAAGTAAAGATAAGCAGTCAGTATAGCAAGAACACTCCAGTAGACCAATGGAGACAGCACTGACTGCTGGAGGTCAAGTCCCTAACAGTGAGAGAAGAACTAAAAGTGATTAAAACTAACAAAACTTCATAGAAACTGACAATTACCAAACACAGTATTTGAAAAACCATCAATGTAAGTCTTCAGTAAACACCCCACTGGCTTAAGTATATCAATTAGGTGAGGTCCTTGCAGACATAAATGACTGTGTAATCTGAAATTCAGTCACTTGCTTTGTGAACTCTATAGGTCTGTTTCTTGCTATGTTGCCTTATTATGGTATACTTTTGTGAAGACTGGAGAAAAGTTTAGGTTAGTTTTTTTTTATGTTGTTGTTTTTTGTTTGGTTTTGTTGTTGGTTTTTTGTTGTTATTGTTTGTTTGTTACCTTTGTGTTTGGTTATTGCTATTTGAAATTACTCAGTGGGTATTTAGGTTATGGTCTTAAAAACATTACAATTGTCACTTAATATAGTTGTCACTTTTTACCAGCCTTGTGACTAAACGCCAAGTAAGTAAGATTTATGATGAGGAAAGAATAAGATGAGGTCCCAATTTCAGAGATTCCAGAGCTCCATGGGAGAGAATGTCAGAATGATTCATATCATGATGGACAGGAAGCAGAGTAAAATGCTAACATGAGAAAGCCAGTGTAAAATATGGTAAATGTAGCTTTCAAGGCCACGTCCACTGTGACCTACTTCCTTCAACCATGACCCATCCTCCACAGTTCCACCACTCCTCAGTAGAGTACTCAACTGCTGAGATCAATAGGTAAACCAAAGCCTCTATGACCTAATATCTCTGGAAACCACCTCACTAACTCATGCAGACACACACATTGTTAATTGCTGAGGCATCCCTCAACCCAATTAAGTTGACAAGAATAACCCTAACAATAATGTACCATATATTTCTGTATTTCATAATTTTGGCAATAATTTAAATCCCAATGGACTTAATTTCTTACAAAATCTGAGAAGAGAGAAAGAGTATCAGAGTTAGAGAATGGGAAGGTATCTTACTTTTCTACTGCTGTGAGGAAGCACAATGGCCAAGGAAATTTATAAAAGCAAGCATTTAATTTGGGGAGCTTACTTTTAGTTTCAGAGAGTGAGTCCATGACCATCCTGTTGGGGTATATGGCAGAAGGTAAGTAGGCCTGGTGCTGGAGCACTAGCTAAGAGTTTACAGGTTGGGATACCAACTGTGAGGGAGAGAGAGCTAAGTAGGAATGGCATGAGCTTTTGCAACCTCAAAGTCAACTCCCAGTGGCAAACCTCCTCCAACAAGGCCACACTCCTTAATCCTCCCCAAACACTCCACTGACTGGAGACCAAGCATTCACACAGAAGAACCTATGGAGGCCATTCTCATTCAAGCCATCACAGAAGGAATGCTATAAAATGCTATCTTCTGACATAGCTGCTGCACTCATAAACTCACTGTGTCAGTGGCAAACTACAGAAGACCTATACAGGACTGAGCCCAGCTGCATTCGATCAAAGATGGAGAAGGTATTCATAAAGTCTCATTTCTTCCAGAGGGGCTACAGACACTTAAAGATTGACAGGGGAGAAGGAGTCATATTTCTACTGACTCAAATAACACTCTACCAATGCTCATGTAGGGTACTCTAATTTAATATGGATGGTCACAAAACAAAGGATGAGGAAGGAGGAGGACGTCTTCAGAAGAAGAGATTTGGTGGGGGAATAAGGAAAATACAGAGGATAACAAGGGACTTTGATTACAGAACACTTTACATGTGTATGAAATTATATAAGAATAAATAATTAAAAAATAAAAGTTCTAATTATCAGTGTTCTTTTAAATACACATAAAAAGAAAAATCTGTCTGGGAAATTGCTCATCTTATCATGTAAGATCAACAGCCTTACTGAAGTGAATACAGAGCTTAGCCCTCAGTCAGCACAAGACAATTACATACTCTTTTAAGTAATCAGAAATAAATCAACGATGACCAACGCTAATCTCATTACTTTCAAAGAGAGTTCTCAGGACTTTGTTTCCAGTTGATTGTATACTAATTGAAATGGCTCTTTTATGCTAGCAATTGATTGTTTTAAATGAATTAGCCAGTAGTGGAGTCAGAGTCCTTCTACCTCCCATTCCAGAAAGCAGCCTTCAATTGAATTTTTTCAAACAAACTAATTGTTGAATTTGATGGCCATTCAAAGTTATTGAGTACATTCAAGTGCTTTCTTTTCAAACATGAGTTAACTGTGTGTGTTTTGATGGCTGCTGCATTGCTAATAAGTGGAAAACTTGTTGATTATGGAATATTAGTACCAAGGTCTGTGTATAACAGAATCATGTGGAGAAGTCAGTATACAGTGTCACTTTCCAGAAGAAGCACAGGATTGGGTAAAAGGATCCAGATCTAAGGGATAGACTGCTTTGAAATCACAGTTAAAAGAAGTAGAAAATTTCTAAAAGGTATTTCACAGTAAGTTTAATGAGAATAGCTTGATAACTCCTCAGAATTCAGAAACTTGAAATAACAGTATCTTTAGAAAGTCTTGTCATTTACATATTTATTTCTTTGTATACTATTTATTCAAATACTATATTCTATAACTATCCATTGAGATTTAAGTTTGAATCTCTTTCATTGCATCATGGTTCTAACATGACTATTCATCATATTGGTATTTCACAAAAGAGAGAAGCAAGGCAGAGTCTATTTAGCATAGTTGTTCCCTACATGAAATAAGAATATCATCTCCTCCAGAATATAGTACACTGTAATCACTGGAATATATGCTTTCATATGTGTGATTATTTTACACTTTAAGTAATGGCTATGATTTCTTCCCTTTGAATAAGAAAGTAAAATTAACTTCATACCTAAGGACATTTTCATGAAGAAGTTTTAATCCATATTAAACAGATGTTCAATAAAACTTGGTGCTCGTAAATGAGCTAGAGTGGTTAGGTTTGAGGAACCAAGTGCTAGTTAATGGAAAACTGAATGTCATTGCATCGTGCATCCCATAATGAAAACATGCAGATTAATTTCTAAGCAGCAAAGCATCAACTTCCCCAATAGTACTCAGAGGTTGGTATTTGAGCCTCTGCCAGCATTTTTTTTTAAATGATAGCTGTTTAATGTTTAAAGACAACTTTGTTACAGGTGCAGCACAGTGCTCTCCTCAGGAAGAGGCTTGGAATGCAGATTGAAGACCAGTTCTGTAATCTGAGCAAAGTTGGATCCAGGAGGAAGAGTGGTAGGTAATATACTCTCTTCTTCCATGATTCCTGCTCACATTGTAGAAGAGCTTTCAGGCAGTGAGGAAACACTGTGCTCCTAAGTGAGAGGAATTGACTATCTTACTACAGCCCTTTGGTCTCTATGCATCAAATTCATCAATATGCAGTTAAGAAATGTGGCAGAGGAGGGCCTTGTTGGCCATCAGTGGGAGGAGAGGCCCTTGGGCCTGAGATTATTAGATGCCCCAGTATAGGGGAATACCAGGGAGGGAAGAGGAAAATGGGGGGGGGGGTGAGTACCCTCATAGAGGCTGGGGAGGGGGAATTGGATAGGGGGTTTCCAAAGGGGAGACCTGGAAAGGGGAAAACATTTGAAATGTAAATAAAGTACAAAAAAAAAAAAAAAGAATGTAGAAATTGGGCCTGCACTTAATGAAGAAATATGATAAGATTATTTATACTAAAACCTCTCTCTAGGAAGTTTTGAACCTCTTTGTAAGTCATCTTTCAACTACAATAATTTTAATTTAAAAAATAATCAAATCCCTTGTAAGGGATTTGCAAATCAATTTTTAAAATTCCCACACAGCAAGATTGGCCAGTTAAAGTTTGTACATCTCAATGAACTTCTTTACAGTTAGGACAACCATTCAGAGACTGTAGAGCTTCAAAGTAGATTTCATAATTTCAGTGGTAATTATAATTTTATGTACTCTCTGTCACAAAAAAGAAAACTTATGATAGGCATAAAATTTAAAAAACAAAACTTTATATCTCTCTTAATTCACAGAGATTTTAATCTTATGTGCAGATCTATCTATAATATATACACATAGATATAAGTGAATATATATCTGGGTACAGTATAACACACACAGAGCATAACTAGAGAGAATTAATATTAGCTGATAAGGAAGGGTGAAAGGCAGATAAAGGATACAGTATTTCTTTTGGCCAACTCTGCGCTGTCCTGCTCATGCTAACTTTGTTAAGAGGCCTCTAATTTGGTGTCTAACACTCCTAAATGGTCTGTACTGCTGACATGTTCTAGTCACTGCTAGACTTCTACCTGACCCTTCAGTGTATGGGCAAAGCTGTTGCATGCCATTCCTTTCCCATATAACTCAGGTTTTTTTCTGTGCATGCAGGTTTTCAGTATTGATAGCAAATGTCCTTATCTGGTCTTTTTCTTGCCAATACTTCCAATCTATACAAAAACTAATTCCAGATCTAATACTCACCAGGTTCTATCTATTTCTCATAATTATCTACACAAATCGTTCATTTCCTAATCACTATCTTCATCCACCTGAATGACTTTCTTTTACTCTTTCTCCATGAGGTCCATGTTCCACAATATAGCCAAAATATCTGTATAAAACATAAATCATGGACAAGACAAAGCTGCCTACTCTCTCCCTTTCTATTCAATATAGTACTTGAAGTTCTAGCCAGAGCTATAAGACAACAAAAGAAAATCAAGTGGATGCAAATTGAAAAGGAAGACATCAAAGTATCACTATTTGCAGATGATAAGACAGCATACATGAGCAACCCCCAAAATTCCACCAGAGAACTCTTACAGCTGGTAAACAATCTCAGCAAAGTGGCAGAATATAAAATTAACTCAAACAATTATGTAGTCTTCCTTTATATTAATCATAAATGGAATGAGAAAGAAATTAGGGAAATCACACCCTTCACAATAGCCACAAATAGTATAAAATATCTTTGTGCAACTCTTATCAAGTAAGTGAAAGATATATTTGACAAGAACTTCAAATCCCTGAAGAAAGAAATTGAAGAAGCCTTCATGAGACACAAAGATCTCCCATGCTCATGAATTGGTAGGAATAACATAGTGAAAATGGCCATCTTACCAAAACCAATCTAAAGATTCATTGCAATCCCTATCAAAATTCCAACACAATTCTTTACAGATATGGTAAGGGAAATTCTCAACCTCATATGGAAAAAAAAAAAAAACCCAGGATAGCCAAAACAACTCTCAACAATAAAAGATCCTCTAGGGGAATCACCATCCCTGATCCCAAGCTATACTACAGAGCAATAAACCACATGGTACTGATACAGAGACAGGCAGGTCCATCAATGGAATAGAATCAAAGAACCAGAAAAAAACCCACACACCTATGGTCAGTTGGTCTTTGAAAAAGAAGCCAAAACATACAGTGGAAAAAAGAAAGCATCTTCAAAAAATGTTGTTTGTCCAACTGGTGGTCTGTATGTAGAAGAATGAAAATAGAACCGTATTTATCATCTTGTACAAAGCTCAAGTTCAAGTGGATCAAGCCCGCTACATAAAACCAGATACACTAAGTATAAAAGAAGAGAAAGTGGGAAGGAGCCTTGAACCCACTGGCACAGGAGCAAATTTTCTGAACAGAAAGAACACCAATGGCTCAGGCTCTAAGATCAACAATTGGTATATGGGACCTCATGAAAAGCAAACAACACTGTCAATAGGAAAAAAACGCAACCTACAGATTGGGGGAAAAAAACTTCACTAACCATACATCCAATAGAGGGCTAATATCCAAAATATATAAAGAACTCAAGAAGTTAGACACCAAAACCCAAATAACCCAATTTAAAAAATGGGTTACAGAGCTAAACAAAGAATTCACAACAGAGGAATCTCAAATGGCAGAGAAGCACTTAAAGAAATGTTCAAAGTCCTTAGTCATCAGAGAAATGTAAATTAAAATGACCCTGAGAGTTTACCTCACACTAGTCAGAATGGCTAAGATCAAAAGCTCAGGTGACAGCACATGCTGGTAATGATGTGGAGAAAGAGGAACACTCCTTCATTGCTGGGGGATTGCAAGCTGGCACAAGGACTCTAGAAGTCAATCTGGTGAATTCTCAGAAAATTGAAAATAATTCTACATGAAGACCCAGCAATACTACTCCTGGGCATATACCCAAAAGATGCCCCACCATACCACAAGGACACATGCTCTACCATGTTCATATCAGAGTTATTCATAATACCCAGAAGCTGGAAACAACACAGTTGTTCCTCAACTTTAGAGTCAAAATTTCTAACCCAGAACTGTTCCAGTCTAAAAGAACTGCAGGGACAAAATGGAGAAGAAAATGAAGGAAAGATGGTCCAGTGACTGACCCATCTCCTGGGAATGCACATAAGCCTGACACTATTACTGATGCTATGTTATGCTTACAGACTGGAGCCTAGCATGGCTGTCCTCTGAGAGGCCCTGCCAGCAGCTGACTGAGACAGACCCAGATACTAACTTACACCTAACCATTGAACTGAAGTTAAGGACCCCTGTGGTGGAATTAGGCAAAGATAGAAGAAGCTGAAGGGGAGTGCAACCTCATAGGAAGATCAGCAGTCTCAACTAACCTGGACCCCTTAAGAGCTACCAGAGACTAAGCCACCAACCAGGCCGCATACATGGGCTGGACCGAGGCCCCTGGCACATATGGCAGAGGACTTCCTTGTCTGGCCTTAGTGGGAGAAGACGTGACTAAACCTCGAGAGACTTGAGGCCTCACAGAGGATACCTGGTGTGTGTGTGGGGGGGGGGGGAGTAGAGGGAGCACCCTCTTGGAAGCAAGAAAGAGGAGGAATGGGATGAGGAACTGTGTGGGAGGGGCGACTGGAAAGGGAGGACAACTGCTGGAATGTAAATTAATAGAATAATTTAAAAAAAAAAAAAACCATAAATCAAGTTAAACCTCTTCCTCCTCCATTTAGAATAAAACATGTGCCTAGAGTGTATGACATTCTTATGCCTGCCTCCCTTGTCCCCTCACCCAGCTGCAGCCTGGAAAATCCTAAACTTTCTCTCAGTCCTTTCACCCCAGAGTTCTCACAGATTTTCCTTCATGCAGCAGCTCACGCCTTCTAAGTTCTCTTCTCCGTCTCCTGTGTTTCTTTGTACTTCTTGCCAGCGATTGTTATGCTTGTTCTGAATTTACATTTTTTTCTCAGAATGCAAACCCACTGAGAGTAGAAGTACCTACTTTGACTCACTGCTGTGTAAATGTACCGTAAACCTATGAAGTTAAAAGCCATATGCCAAGTGCATTTAATAAAATAACTGTAGAAACATTGAAAATGTAGGCATTTCAATATAAAATCTCTTAGACCCACTTGCTTAGTGATTAATTGGAGAAGTCAAAGAAAATGAGGTCACAGCTCAAGTAGGCCAAAAACACAGGTGTTTCAAAACTGACATATGGAAGTAATTATTACTAATATTTTTACTGGCAAAGAGTATGGATAGATTATTATTGTGTACTTGTATAAAGACAACAGGCAATGGGAACATTAATCTCGCTAATAAAATGTAGCATTTTGTCATAGTACACAGTTACAAATGTAGCTAACATTCATTATAATGAAAACAACCTTTTATATAAACGCTTACTTGATCATCTAAATCTATGGATTGGGCTGTGAAATATGTCCCAATGTCCGTGCCCTCACTTAACCCATAGTACTCCCAAAGTAATGAATTCTCACACCAGGAGATAACCTTTCTGAACCTTTTTCACAAATGACACCAGGGATCCTGTTAACTGTCCTTTGCTGTTGCATGTGACACCAGCCACCTTGCTGGGCATGTACACGGAGTCAGAAGTCTGGCAAAATAAAACCTTTTTCTTCGTCGGCAGGAAAGTCAGCCTAGGAAGCAGTATATTCTAAGGCACAAAAAGTTAATGTTCAGTGACACCTGTTCAGGATATGAATTTCTATGATCTTTTACAGAAATCTAATTTTCAGCCATATCATCTCAACAGACGTGAAATTCAGACCTCAAAGGCAATATAGATTTGATACTTTCTTATAATTCTATAATGAAACCGAATGCTGAATAATTTGAAATCTGCATACTCATAAAGATGAAAACATGGGGTGGAATCTAAGCAGGAGCTTAAAACTGGGCCAGGTCCCTGCAAAACCTTGAAAAGGATGTAACTTTGATATCTTTGCGACAAGGATTTAGCCATGTTATGCAGAACAACAGATCAGTAATCCATTCTCCACAGGGCTTTGGTGAACCTCTGAAGATTGGAAACCGACCCCTTCCTTTGTGTGTGTGTATCTTCTTAGGTTTAAGTACGTGCCTATATAATAGAGAGCAGCTATAAACATATTAGGAACCACAAAGTTTCTTCATATATACATATATGTCATAGATTATAGATAAATAGAAGATAAAGAGAGATGATAGATATACGTAGATAGATAATAGATAAATGATAGATGATAGATATAGAACAGCTTGATTGCATGTCTACTTTATATGTATACTTACGGTTTTCCTACTACATCCAATTATCACTGCATCTCTAGATGACATATTTAACTTCCTACAATAATCAAGGGAATAATGGGATAAGATCTGCTAACGACTGGCTTTGGCATCCATGGGATGAGTAAACCGAAACAGGCAACTGCAGGGGATGAGTGCTTAGAGCCACGGACCAGAGTGTATCCAGAAACCTACATGGTCTCCTGCCAAAGGCTGATAGTGATTAGAGAAGTTACTCAGCAGACATTCTTCTGAGGGAAAAAAAGCTTAATTTATTGGGTCTGACACTCTCTGTGGCCAGCAGAAAAATTATGAACTAGGGCTGGCAAGAAAGAGAAGGAAAGAGAAAATTCACACACACACACACACACACACACACACGCAAACAGATGCACATACACACACATACAAATACACACACACATACACACACACACACACTGAATGGACAAAACAAAAGGCAAAGTCTAATAACTTCATACAAATATTCATGTATATATACAAACACACATACAGACCTGCAGACAGACATATACATATTCACACATAGAATGCTTAGAGGAGAGTTCCAGCAAGTGGGTTACAAGTATTCTGTGCATACAGACGTAAAGACATACAATTGGTGTACGGGAGTAACAATGTCCCAACTCCCATTGGAACAAACTTTACACATACACACCTAATTGATGTATGGGAGAAACAATATTCCAGCCACACCATACTATACTTAGTCTTTCTTCTATAGCTTACATATCCCAGAGAAATCTTTCAAGCAATATACAATTACAATGTGATTACAATTTAGTTTTCTTCTAGTGGATGATTATGAAACACCAGTGTGTTTTCCAATACCTTTACAAGAAGTAACATTATGTAATGCAGGTAAAGAAATCAAATTATTAAAAAACCCACATACATTCATAACCAAGCAACTTCTTATAGATTAACAAAGTGTGAGCAAGCAGGGTAGATTTCTCAGCCAATTTCTCTTACTGGCAGGCAGCAATTTGCAGTTGCAAAGAAAGAAGTAATTATTTTATTATTTATCTTTAAAAGTAATCCTGGAAGAGTCTAAAAGAATGATAAATTTAAACTTTTGTATAAAAATCAATCATATCTACTTTAAATCCACAAAATGCAAATCTACTCATCAGCAAATTTTAATAATATCAGAAAGCTACAGGCAAAACCGGGTATAAGAAATCAATCAGCAGCAGTCCAGCCTCAGTGAGAGTCACATCAGCCAGGGCTGCCATTGCCCTTGTTCCCTGATTGTAAAGGTCCCTATCTAACTAATAAGAGTGGGCTTTCCAGAACTTCCAATTGTTCCTACCTCAACCTAGCTTCACTCACAACTTTTTTCCAAATGATTTCTAAGAATGGTAGTCATTGTTGGGGATCTTTATCTCTAAATTCTTCTCTAGGATGGGAATAAAATCATAATGTGCTGCAGGCACAAGGCCTGGAAGAGATCAAGCATTAGTACCGTGAGTGCCAGACACTGCCCAGTGAGGGACTGGAAGCCTCCTTAAAGTTTTCATATAACTCTTAGATTAAGAGGGATGTATGTGGGTGTACTGTTGCTGTCCTCAGACACACCAGAAGACAGCATCAGATGGTTGTGAGCCACCATGTGGTCGCTATGTTCATAGCAGCCTTATTTATAGTAGCCAGAAGCTGGAAACAACCCAGATGTCCTTCCACAGAGGAATGGATACAGAAAATGTGGTACATTTACACAATGGAGTACTACTCAGCTATTAAAAACAATGACTTCATGAAAGTTTTAGGCAAATGGGTGGACCTAGAAAATATCATCCTGAGTGAGGTAACCCAATCACAAAAGAACACACATGGTATGTACACACTGATAAGTGGATATTAACCCAAAAGCTCAGAATACTCAAGATATAGTTCACAGACCACATGAAGCTCAAGAAGAAGGAAGACCAAAGTATGGGTGCTTCAGTATTTCTGAGAAGGGGGAACAAAATATTTATGGGAGCAAATAGGGAGACAAAGTGTGGAGCAGAGACTGAAAGAAAGGCCATCCGGAGACTGCCCCACCTGGGGATCCATCCCATATACAGTCACCAAATGCAGACACTATTGTGAATTCCTAGAAGTGCTGGCTGAAAGGAGGCTGATATATATAGCTGTATCCTGAGAGGCTCTACCAGAGCCTGACAAATACAGAGGCAAATGCTCACAGCTCCATTGGACTGAGGGCAGGGAGGAGTTAGACAAAGGACTGAAGGAGCTGAAGGGATTTGCAACCCCATAAGAAGAACAACAACATCAATCAACCAGACCCCCCAGAGCTCCCAAGGACTAAACCACCAACCAAAGAGTACACATGGAGGGACCCATGGCTCCAGCTGCATATGTAGCAGAGGACAGCCTTGTCAGGCATCAATGGGAGGAGAGGTTCTTGGTCCTATGAAGGCTTGATAGATGCCCCAGTGTAGGAGAATGCAAGGGCGGGGAGGCAGGAGTAGGAACACCCTCATTGAAGCAGGGTATGGGTTGGGGGTTTCCAGGGGTGAAAGCAGGGATAACATTTGGAATGTAAATAAAGAAAATATCCAATTTAAATAAGAGTATATTAAAAAAGAGGGATATGAGAGCAGCAAGTAGAGCAGAACTCCATAACAGCATAAAGTCCTCAGGACACATAGTCCCAAGGCTCACCCCTGTGTCTGTGACAACCAGGGGGCTGCATTTCATGGGTTCTAAAGTCATTTGTCATTCCTCCAAATGGCCCTCAGCAAAGATCATCACATTTCTTCTTTCCTACTAAAGGATAATCTTGTACACTCACTGGGTCATTTGTAACCATTATAGATGTTGTTGCTTTTTTGTCTTGCAGGACAATGAGCTGATTATTGTTATTACCAGTCTGGTCCATGGTCAACTGTGCACTATAGTTTCAAACAACATACACTTACAAACCACTGGATGCCACTTTGACAAGAGTTATCACTCCGGCAGCTGCAGACCTTCGTCTAGTCTTGGTTGCTGTTGACCTGGAACTGAGTTAGCATAGCTGATCCTTATCCCAGTATAATCAAGCAATATCTGTGCACACAGGAGACTTAAGATATGCCTATTCGACTCCACGTAGATGGCCTGACGGAGTCTTTCATCCCAAGTTGTTGTTGAGTCAAGATGAGATTTCTGTTTTGTACCAGGACAACTACAGAACACTTCTGTTTAGTCCTCTACAGTCTTTATTTCCCATACCCTAATTGATTGCCAGGACACTTACCCACAAATCCTCACACCATAATCTTTTCCTAAGAAAAATGTACAGAAGTATATAATGAAAGTATACTCAGCCCGTGCATGCAGTCGCTTTAATATATTGATTGTGAGCCACCAGAAACTCGGGAAGTAAAATAATATCCTAAGTTTTCTTGAGGTTTCATTAGTTTCTCACTGGGCCTAGATCAATTTTAGCTGCAAGTATTCTTCTTGTTGCTGTGGAGAAGAGAAATTCCAAGCAGAAGAATTTGCCAGGATAAGTTCCTGGTAAATGTGGGAGGTATAGTCCCAGATGGTCTGTAAACTACTGCTTTTGAACAACAGATCTCCAGGTGACCTCAGCCCACAGATTACCTCTTCCTCACTGTTACTTCATCTCCTGACACAACTGCAAGGCTTTCTGTCTCCAGACTCTCCTCAGCATTTGGGTCACTGGGTAGTGGTTTCACCTTGCAGCCTAGTCTTTTAAGGAAATGGTTTTAGCTTTACCTATGTGAGGGAGTTAGGTTTGCTCTCAGATATTCCTCAGATACTTTTCTCTTACACTTATTTTTTTTCTGAAAAGAGCTTGTCTCCTGTACTGCCAAACAAAGGAGTTGCTAAGGTATCACATCACAAGCAACTGGATAAGCAATGCAGGGGTCAGTGCCTCCCAGGGGAATCCAGCCCTTTAAACACTAGCCTCTATGTCCCCTCACATAGACTTTCATTGGGATTTAGAGGCTCGTGAACTGAATTCAAATAACTGTTTCTGAAAAATCTAACTGATGACAGTCACAGAAGTCACTCAGATATACCTCACATGCAAAGAAAATTCAGATCTATTTAGATTTTCTGTAGTATCATACTGAAAGTGATTAATTATCTACACCAACCCGTCATTAAAATGAAGATGTGTGCATACAAAAATTGTTACAGAATGACTACAACTTAAGGAATAATCCTTCTTCTAGCAAGTTGTGCAAAATATGCAGTGGGGACAGTATTCATAATATATAACAAACTGTTGCAATTAATAGTTTAATGCAATATTCTTTTGTATAATTATCATAATATGGCTCATATATTATGTTAAGCACAGCAATGTATATCACATAAAATATCAAACAGAAGTATTTAATGAGGGCACACCAGTAAGATTACACTCTTATTACGTAAACTGTGGAATAAGTAAATAGCAGACTTTTCACGTGTGAGTTAAGTTTGGTTCAGGATACTGCAATGCTTATAACAGTGTTCATATAGTTATGTGTAAGGATATTCTGGCTTTTGTGGTCTGATATATGTTTTCTTTACTGATCATAATTGTTCCTAAACTTACAGCTTCTTCAATGAAGATGAATGTACCCTAAAAGATTCATTACTGACATGGAAGAGGTGAAGACCTGCTTGTCACAGATGCACACTGTTTACCCCTACCATTAGAACTGAGTTTAAGTGGTGATGACTCTACAAAGTATTTCTGGAACAAGAGATATAAATAAATCATTGCAAAGTTTAATTTAAGTAGGATATAAGATATACTTAGCAAAGAAGTCAAATATGGTAGAAAGCATTTGCATACCATTTAAAGTTGATAATAAAATAAAAATCAATATAATAAAATATATGTAATAAAATAAAAAACATGTACTTACCTGGATAACATGCTTCAGTTTATCAATGATCTGGTTTATCACAGGATCAGTGCCTCTGACTCTGACTTCAGGATTTGCAGACTGGGCTTTGATGCCGTTCCCAACCACTCGCTGAGCATAGCTAACGGAGTGAAAAGGAAAGAGTCATTATTTGAAGACTGGTCAGGAGCATCCTAAGAGTAGCTTGAAACATCTTGGTTCAGAATTTCATTCTCTGGGAACAGACACTAGGGCTCTGCCTCTCAGAATATAGACGGATAAGCCATTACATGTCGACTGAGGTGACACACTTATAGGGATAATAACAAAAGATGTATTCAGCATGTGACTGTGTTTATCAACATGATATAAAGTGTGTGAGTGAGTGGATCTGCGTGAGTGTGGGCGTGTGTGCGTGTGTGTGTGTGTGTGTGATATTGATAATTCTGTCTGAATAACACATTTACACCCACAATATCCATGTCAATTTGTTTTATGCAGTATTTGGATAATCCCCAGTGCACTACACACACACACACACACACACACACACACACAAATACACATATACACACATATAAACACACAAGCATTTAGATATATAAACCAAAGTTATTAAGCTTACAATGAAACAAAATCCACAAAATCTTTTGTAGATATAGGAATATAGGAAATTACCTACTTCATGTGATATGGAAACATTAGTAATGGGATGATTTCACAGGCAGTAGAAGGTAGTTGGGTATCTGCTACCTTCTCCAAATAAGAATAATATAGCATCAACTTATTACTTATGAAAATATATGAATTCATCAGTCCCCAAAATGTATCAATCTCTACTCTATTCAACACTATGTACCAATAGACTTGGTGTAAAAGGAGCTGTAAGTCTTGCTCTCACAATGCTCACTACCAACCTGGGTATAGAGAATAACAGTGCTAGTGAAATCAATCACTCACACCGTCATTCATTACATTTTACCAGATTTCAAAGTCGCGTAGGAGAATCCAGCCATATAACTACACCTGTTTTCTGGACAATATACTGTAGTTATATAAGCAAAGTAATCCCTGATATGTTTCTTAAATTACTGACAAGGATAACATCCATGAAAGGCATTTGACCAACATGAAAGTTTATGAAACCAACGAGTATCATTGAAGATACATTTAGTTTGGAAAATGGCTCTTCTGTTCCAATTGAAACATTTCCTTTATTTATTTTTTTCAAAGTGTTTTATTTATTTACATTCAAAATGTTGCTCCCCTTCCCAGTCCCCTATTCAAGAGTTCTTCACCCCATTCTCTATCCCCTTTTCCTCTGAGAGGGTGCTCCCATACACCCCCCAACGCACCCCCTACTCATCCCCAAATCCTTTCCTGGGGCCTCAAGTCTCTACAGGATTAGGTACATCTTTTCCCACTCAGGTCAGACAAGGCACTCCTCTGCTACACATGTACTCAGTGCCTCGGACCAGCCCGTGTATGCTCTTTGGTTGGTGGCTTGGACTCTGGGAACTCCCCAGGATCCAGGTTAGTTGATACTTATCATTTTATAATAGAAAAGGATGTAAGATTTTTTTCTTCTCAAATTTCAATAAACATTCAGGTTTGTCAGCTAAACAGAGAAATAGCAGCCATCACTGGAAGACTGCCAAATGATTTATACAACTTCTTCTAAAAATACAACCACAGTTAAAGTAATAGAAAGCGATGCTCATTCTCAACTTCAGTGAAGCTATTAATTAGCTCACATTCCTATACATTCACAGACCAGGAGGACTTTAACATGCACTGAGGGTACTTGGTATTAATCTGAGGAACTTCTTGCTTTTTGGTGTTTGGATTATCACAGTTAATGATACTGTTGATTAATTAAATAAGCCCAGGTAAAATTTTTCAGAATTATTACTCACATTCAGCTACTCTATTATTAAATAGTTTATTTATTATTAGACTCCTCTTATTTGTATATTAAAAACATTGCAAATTATAATGAAAATTAGAGTGAAATATGATTTATTGAAAGCAGTTTCTTCCTTGTTTTGTAAGAGTAATAACAGTATGACATAATCGTCTAATGTTCATACTATAATGGTTCAAGTAAAAAAGATGGGTGATATCAAGTATTGGCAAGAACATAGGGTGACTAGAAATCTCTTCCACTGTTTCACCTGTCAATATGTTCTGGGTAGTTGTGACTCATTCATTCTCGTTGCGATACTGTATTTCCTTCATATATACCGCCATTTATTTGTGTGTGATAATATCAATGGTACAAAGAAAACAGTACAACCATGAAATTAAATAAAACACAACAACATTAAAAAAGACTGACAAGTTACACAGCCTAAAATAAAGGATGATACAGAATATACTTTATGATTTACTATACTTCAAAATATTTATTATATTTTGAAGACCTATTCAACTTCAAAGTCATCCAAGACCAGTGACTCCTTTTTGGATAGAAGAACCTTTAAATTGGGGTTCCCAAAGACCATCAGAAAGCACAAATATTTATATATATAATTCATGACAGTGGCAGAATTACGGTGATAAAGTAGCAATGAAAATAATTTCATGGTTACGATGTCAGAAAAAGATGAGGAACTGTATTAAAGATTTACAGCATTACGAAGGTTGAGAATCACTGCCCTAGAGAGGAACAACATTCACCTTCTTGACTTGTTCTTAATTAATCAAAAGTGCTTATTACAATAGAAAGGTACTGAGCTAAAAGGTGAGATTTGGACACTGTACTATAAGTTATATGTATATATTTTGAAAAAATATACTTCAAAAATTCTTCTCTTTCTTATAATATTTACGGAAGAAAATATTTTTGCATTAAGCTATGTGTTAAATAAATAATACACAGGCAAATATATCAATGATTCATGACTGGGCATATTCACTGTACCGGTACAGTGTTACATCATGATGTTTTCATGTACTATGCACTGTATGGTAAGCATATTTGCCTCATATTTTCCTGTCCTCCTTCATGTCCACCCCTTCCAGCCTGACCCTTTTGTTACCTAGACAGTTTCACTTCTTACATCTTGCCATAGATTCTTCGGCAAGAAGAAATGTTTCGATCATCACTAAACAAATGAGTGAGGAGTCTAGTTTGATTTTAAAACTTCTCCCATAGACAAATTTATATGCACAAATATGATTTCTAAATTAAATGAAACTTCTAACAAATGTGCTTAATTTTGTTAAGAAATTTCTATAGATCATTATTTCTTTTCTCTGAATGTAACAGTAATGAGGGAACATTGCAAGAATTTCCATGGCAGTAATTAATTTTAAAAAGCTAACATTTCATTGAGAAGAAACTGAGAGGTTTTTTTTTTTTTTTTTTTTTTTTTTTTTTTGATATAGAAGTAAAAGACCCATCACACGTGCTTATTTCTTCTCAGCAGAGTGGTAATGGCTGCTAACAATGTACTGGAATATTCACTCAAAGGATGACTTGTTCTCATCAACAAGAACAAAGGGAAACACCATACACCCACCCACACACACACACACACACACACACACACACACACACACATACACACATTCACGCGTGTACTCAGTACAAAAAGTAAATATTGATTAACAAGATTTCAGTTCTCTCTGTACTGGATACTTACAGCATAAATGACATGCCAGTAAGTGTACAGTGTGTCGCTAGGAAATATTAACTTGATTCCTGACTTGACTGGAAATGGCTACTTAAAACCATTGTCATAACCTATTGACTTGGCAGATCATAGTTTTGTAGAATGCAATACAATTTGATGCAGATTCATTCCAGAATTATAATATTTTGATATATAGTTACAAAATTTCAGGTGAGAAGTCCAGAATCTACTCTGGTATATAAACAACTTAAAAGGATGTATCATGAATGTTTTACCCAGTTCCACCAATACAGGAGGCAAGGCATGATGATGGTTCCTGATGAGCAAGGCACTTAATCAGATGTTTCTCTTTACCAAAACTGCAGTATATATGAGCAGTTAGAAATCAAAAGAGGAAACATAATTGCTGCTACAATTTTTGTTGTTTCCACTAAATTTTTCATGACTGATTTTGAAGTTTTATATTAAAATTCCTTTCATATCTAGATCATGAGTCTCAATATTGCTATTAGGTAAAATGCTGGGTTTATAATTAGTCTAATAAATGTGTTGCTGTCTTCGTATCTGAGTGGAAACACAGGCTGCATGGTACAATATAGGCGTTTATCACGGAGTGTTCCTTTCCCCCAGTCTTAAGATGGCTGAATAGACCTTGAGCATTTGCCACAGTTGGACCTTAACAACCCAGGTGGGTCCCAGGTGGAGCCCTGTTGCAAGTTCAACTTCCTACAGGAATTTAGAAGAATAGACTGCCCACTGAGCTTGTTTTGCAAGGTAACACAGATGAAACAAAGCAATCCATCTGAAACAAAGGATGGGGTCTGTAGGCTCTCCCTATAATTGCTGTGCTTAATATTAAACTTTGAGCCTTGATCAGAAACTTTTGTCTTTGCTTCATCCTTCTCTCACACCCTGTCCCTTTTTCATTTCCAGCCTCCCTTTCAGGTAGACCCAGTTCATCCATGACTGCTGGACTACTACCACTGAGTTCCTTGTAGAAGAATAAATTACTTTTAAACCCTCTCTTTTCTGTCTTTCTCTTTCTGGTAGCAAATACGATGTAAATGCTGGAAATTTGGCGTCAGGATTTCCCCTTGAACAACACTGCTGAGTGCTATTCATCTACACAACATTTTCTCCACATGGGAAGTCTTAATTTTGAAACCTCAGACTAGAAAGAACTCTTATGACTGACTTTATGAGCCAGATTTATGGAAATAACCTTTTATGGTAGAGTGATGCTCACAGGAGCTTTAGAGAATAAAGACAATTGTAGAGTCGATTTTCAATGATTAAACTTTTATGGCTTCACAATTTTACTTCAATTGTTAAGACATATAACCATTTTCAAAATACTAGCTACCATTTATTTAATTTTATAATTATATATGTTACATCTCAATATGAGATTTTATTTCTGATTTTACTAATATCAAAATAAATATAATTAAGTGAGTGAGATCATGTTTTGGAATTGTTATTATTTGTAAATAACTAATTTCTGTTATGAATGTGATAGTTTGTGATATGTTTTAGATGGTGATAGTATTATTTTTAAAAGTCACTGTATGCATTATGTATAATGAACTTTCAGCACACCACTGCAATTAAACAATTAAGAAAAAGTATGTTTAGGAAACTAGAAAGCATGAACTCATTAAAAAATAGGCATGACTCAGTCTTCAGCCTCACTTTGTTTGGCAAGGCATGAATCAATGCTTGCCAGTTTAGCCAAGAGAACCACAGGGAAGCAATTTCATAACAGTTTGTAAAAATAAGCAGATGTGTGAACCAGAAAGAAGATATGTCAGCATTTGAAGCACCTGAACTACTGGAGTCAGAAGGAAGCTGACACTTCAGAAAACATTAAATAAACAGTGTTGTGCATATGTTTCCTTCTAATGAAACTTAAAAATACATCACATTAGTTAAAACTAAATATCAAGCTATAGTAAATATTTTCTCTAACTGTTCATTGATCTACACTGGCTAATAATCACAATTATATTTTATTTTGAATTTTCACTGCAGTGTTTCATGTATTATATAAAAATATGCTATATATGTATACTATTATACAGGCTCTAAATCATATTTTAAGTCAAAATGGTTCAGAGTATAAATCCAACCTATATCTTTATCTATATCTATATCATATATATGCATATATATATCTATATATATATCTATATATATATATCTTTTTAGCTTACTAGCTCTCTCTCTCACTGATAACGGAGACATGCTCTACCATTGAGCATATAACCATTCTATAGTCAATATTTTATCTGAGAGAAAAAATTTTAGATATTAAAAATAAGGCTTCTATGAACATAGTGGAGCATATGTCCTTGTTATATGTTGGAAATCTTTTGGGTACATGCCCAGGAGTGGTATAGCTGGGTCTTCAGGTAATACTATGTCCAATTTTCTGAGGAACTGCCAGACTGACTTCCAGAGTGGTTGTACCAGCTTGCAGTCCCACCAACAATGGAGAAGTGTTCTTCTTTCTCTACATCCTTGTCAGCATCTGCTGTCGCCTGAGTTTTTGATCTTAATCATTCTGACTGGTGTGAGGTGGAATCTCAGGGTTGTTTTAATTTGCATTTTCCTGATGACTAAGGATGTTGAACATTTCTTTAGCTGCTTCTTGGCCATTCGATATTCCTCAGTTGAAAATTCTTTCTTTAGCTCTATACCCTATTTTTTTAATAGGGTTATATGATTCTCTGGAGTCTAACTTCTTTTGTTCTTTGTATATATTGGATATTAGCCCTCTATCAGATGTGGAATTGGTAAAGATGTTTTCCCAATCTGTTGGTTGCCAGTTTGTCCTTTTGACATTGTCCTTTGCCTTACAGAAGCTTTGCAATTTTATGAGGTCCCATTTCTCGATTCTTGATGTTAGAGCATAAGCCATTGGTGTTCTGTTCAGGAAATTCTCCCCTGTGCCCATGTGTTCAAGGATCTTGCCCACTTTCTAATCTATAAGTTTCAGTGTATCTGGTTTTATGTGGAGGTCCTTGATCCACTTGGACTTGAGCATTATACAAGGAGATAAGAATGGGTTGATTTGCATTCTTCTACATGCTGACCTCCAGTTCAACCAGCACCATTTGTTAAAAATGCTGTACTTTTTTCCACTGGATAGTTTTAGCTCCTTTGTAAAATATCAAATGACTATAGTTGTGTAGGTTCGTTTCTGGGTCTTCAATTCTATTCCATTGATCTTTCTGTCTGTCTCTGTACCAAGACCATGCAGTTTTTATCATTATTGCTCTGTAATACGGTTTGAGGTCAGGGATGGTGAGTCCCCCAGAAATCCTATTCTTGAGAATAGTTTTCGATATCCTGTGTTTTTTGTTATTCCAAATGAATTTGCAAATTGCTCTTTCTAACTCTATGAGGAATTGAGCTGGAATTTTGATGGGGATTGCATTGAAGCTGTAAATTGCTTTCAGCAAGATGGCCATTTTTACTATATTAATTCTGCCAATCCATGAGCATTGGAGATCTTTCCATCTTCTGAGATCTTCAATTTCTTTCTTCAGGGACTTGAAATTCTTGTCTTGCAGATCTTTCACTTGCTTGGTTAGAGTCACACCAAGGTATGTAATATTATTTGTGACTATTGTAAAGGGTGTCTTTCCCTAATTTCGTTCTCAGCCTGTTTATCCTTTGGGTAGAGGAAGGCTACTTATTTGTTTGAGTTAATTTTATATCCAGCCACTTTGCTGAAGTTGTTTATCAGCTGTAGGAATTCTTGGGTGGAATTTTTGAGGTCACTTAAGTACACTATCATATCATATGCAAATAGTGATATTTTGATTTCTTACTTTCCAATTTGTATCCCCTTGACCTCCTTTAGTTGTCTAACTGCTAGAATTTCAAGTACTATATTGAGTAGATAGGGAGAGAGTGGGCAGCCTTGTTTATCTCTGATTTTAGTGGGATTGCTTCAAGTTTCTCTCCATTAAGTTTGATGTCGGCTACTGGTTGCTGTATATTGCTTTTACTATGTTTAGGTATGGGCTTTGACTTCCTGATCCTTCCAAGATTTTTAACATGAAGGGGTGTTGAATTTTATTTATAGTACTCACAAGCTGGAAAGTACCCAGATGTCGTTCAACAGAGGAATGGATTCAGAAAATGTGGTACATTTACATAATGGAGTACTATTCAGCTATTAAAAACAATGAATTCATAAAATTCTCAGGCAAATGGAACTAGAAAATATTATCCTGAGTGAGGTAACCCAATCACAAAAAGAACAATCATTGATAAGTGGATATTAGCCCCAAAGCTCAGAATACCCAAGACAATTCACAGACCATATGAAGCTCAGGAAGAAAGAAGACCTAAGTGTGGATGCTTCAGTCCTTCTTAGAAAGGGGAACGGAATACTCACAGAAGGAAATACAGAGACAAAGTGTAGAGTAGAGGCTGAAGGAAAGGCCATCAAGAGACTGCTCCACCTGGAAACCAATCCGATATATGGTCACCAAACCCACACACTATTGTGGATGCCAAGAAGTACTTGCTGACAGGAGCCTGATATAGTTGTCTCCTGAGAGTCTCTGCCAGAGCCTGACAAATACACAGGCAGATGCTCGCAGTCAACCATTGGACTGTGGGCAGGGTCCCCAATTGAGGAGTTAGAGAAAGGACTGAAGGAGCTGAAAGAATTTGTAACTCTATATGAAGAATAACAATATCAACCAACCAGACACCCCCAGAGCTTCCAGGGACTAAGCCACCAACCAAGGAGTACACATGGAGGGATCCATGGCTCCACTGTATATGTAGCAGAGGATAGCCTTGTCAGGCATCAATGGGAGGAGAGGCCCTGGGTCTTGTAAAGACTCGATGGATGCCCCAGTGTAGGGGAATTTGAGGGTGGGGAAGAAGAGGTGGGTGGGTGAGTAGGTGAACAACCTCATAAAAATGGTGGGAGAAGGGATGGGATAGTGGGTTTCTGGTGGTAGGGAACCAGGAAAGGGGATAACATTTAAAATATAAAAAGGAAAATATCCAATTTAAAAACAAAGAATAAATATAATAAATAAAAAATTAGATATTGTTGGAATTTTATATTTTGTATATTGTCTAATTTTATATAAGAATCAGTTCAACTTTTAGATAAAACAATGTTATTGTACATAAAAGTGATGTTATTTAATCAACAACAGAATGCTTTCAAATTCATGGAAACTGGAGAACTTACAGCTAATGAAAAATGGGCCAAGAAATGAATTAAGAAAGAAATTAAAGGACTGAAGGAGCTAAAGGAGTTTATAATCCATAGGGAGAACAACATTTGGGGATCCTGTGCTCAGTCCAATGGTTGGCTGCAAACATCCACCTCTGTATCTATCAGGCTCTGTTAGAGCCTTTCAGGAGACAGCTATATCAGGCTCCTGTCAGCAAGCACTTCCCAGCATCAGCAATAGCATCCAGGTTTGGAGATTGTATATGGGATGGATCTCCAGGTGGGCCAGTCTCTGGATGGCCTTTCCTTCAGTCTCTGTTCCACACTTTGTTTCCATATTTCATCTTGTGAGTATTTTGTTCCCCATTCTAAGAAGGACTGAAGAATCCACACTTAGGTCTTCTTTCTTCCTGAGCTTCATATGGTCTGTGAATTGTATCTTCGGTATTCTGAGCTCTTGGGCTAATATCCACTTATCAGTGAGTGCATACCATGTGTGCTCTTTTGTGACTGGGTTACCTCACTCAGGATGATACTTTCTAGTTCTACCCATATGCCTAAGAATTTCATGAATTCATTGTTTTTAATAGCTGAGTGAATTGTGTAAACATACCACATTTTCTGTATCTATCCCTCTGTTGAAGGACAGACATCTGGGTTCTTTCCATGTCCTGGATATTATAAGTAAGGCAGCTATGAACATAGTGGAGCATGTGTTCTTGTTTTATGTTGGAGCATCTTTTGGGTATATGCCCAGGAGTGGTATAGCTGGGTCTTCAGGTAATACTATGTCCAATTTTCTGAGGAACTGCCAGACTGATTTCCAGAGTGATTGTACCAGCTTGCAGTCCCACCAACAATGGAGAAGTGTTCTTCTTTCTCTACATCCTTGTCAGCATCTGCTGTCGCCTGAGTTTTTGATCTTAATCATTCTGACTGGTGTGAGGTGGAATCTCAGGGTTGTTTTAATTTGTATTTCTCTGATGACTAAGGATATAGTTGTACTGCAGAGCTACAGTAATCAAACTTCATAGCATTGGCACAAAACAGAAACATTGTTAATGCAATCAGATTGAAGACCCAGAGATAAATCCCCACATCTTTGTACACACTGGGAAAAATGTATTTTAATAAAGCAGGTTGATCAAACTGGTTGACTGTATATAGAAGATCCAAATAGATCCATACATATCACATCGTACAAAACTCAACTGTAATGGATCAAAGACCTCAACATAAAACCAGATACACTGAATCCTGTAGAAGAGAAAGTGGGGAATAGCTTTCAACTGATTGGCACAGAAAAATACTTTTGGACAGTACATAGTTGCTGAAGTAACAGCATAAGCACAGACACTATAATCAACAGTCGATAAATGAGACCTCATGAAAATGAAAAACTCCTGCATGCCAAGGGATGCTGTCATCTTCACAGAATAGGAAAAGATTTTTATCACCTACATATCCAATAGAGGGCCAATATCCAAAATGTATCAAGAATTAAAAAAATTAGATGTCAAGATATTAAAAAATCTAATTTAAAAATGCATATATATTTAAACAGTGAGTTATCAACAGAGGAATCTCTAGTGGCTGAGAAACACTTAAATGTTCAATATCCTTAGTTATCAAGGGAATCCAAATCAAAACTACTTTGAAATTCTATCTTACAACTGTCAGACTATTAAAGACCAATAAAACAGGTGGTAGCTCTTGATGACGAGGATGTGAAGTAAAAAGAACACTCATCCATGCTTGTGGCAGTGTAAAAATTTTATAGGCATTATGGCAGTCACCCTGGCAGTTCAGACATACACTGGGAATAGATATATCCAAGATATATCAAGGTCCAGCTAAGTTACTCTTGAGCATATACCTAAAGAATAATTCATTCTACCACAAGACAAGATACGTGCTCAGCTATGTTCCTTGCTACTCTACTCATAAGAGCCAGAAATTAAAATGGATAGTAATATTGTGGTACATTCCCACAAGGGAATAGTAATCAGCAATTAAATTAAATTCACAGAGAAATATATAGAAGTAGAGAAAACTCATTCTAAGTGAGGTAACACAGACTCAGAAAGACAAATATAATGTATATTTTCTTATTTGTAGGTAATAGCTGTTTAGCTAATGGTAACCAAGCTACAATTTTAGACCTACAGAGATTAGGTATACAATAAGGGACTAGGTAGGGACAGATAGATTTCTTTAGTAAAGAGAAATAGAATACATAGTTATGCATGGCTGGAACAGGAGGAAAAAGTAGAGAAAGGAAGGTAAAAAGACAATGGATGGAACAGGAAGAGAGACAGCTAAAAGTAGGGGACATTTGAGGGGTAGTACCAGACCAGAGGCTTCATAAAATATATACATATGTAATGCAATCTAAATAAAATCCCCAAAACTATGGAGGAGATAGAGCTCAAATGGTCATTTATTTTCATCAGATGAAGCTTCCAGTACCTGAACTGGGTTACACCTAATTGAATTTTTAGCCAAAGTGGTTCCAGGGGAATCCCCAAGCATCTCAGACTGTTGCTAAGGCTATAGGTTGCTCTCCACAAAATGACAGCAAGGTCCTATGCTTGAAGTCAACACCTACACAATTAATGGAACGTGAAGATGTTGAGCTGATGCCTACATAGAACCTTGATGTCTATTATGTTAGTATCTTTGGTACAGTGTACCAAAGGTACTCTGCATGCTACCTAAGGAGAAACATAAACGCTAAGCCAGCCTTACTCACTTTGGTCTTCAGTGATGTCCTGCCTGTAAGATATGCTAGTGAAATGTTAGCACAAAGCTGTGTAAGTAACCATCCCATATCTAATTTCACTCAAAGACTACTGCAAGAGATGGGGCTCATACATAATACTGAAAGGCAACAAAGACTCTGTAACTAGATAATCCAGAGACCTAGGGTAAGACCAAATACTACTATTCTACAAAAGAGTGTGGCAATAAAATGATTCCTAGTAATATTCTAGTATGCTTGTAGATCAGTGCTTTGCTCATCCATCATCAGAGACATTTCCTCTTGTAGCAGATGAAAACAAATACAGAGGCCCACAGCTAGACATTATGCAGAGAGTGAGAGGCCTAGGAACGTTCAACCCTTAACAGGATGTTTCCATGAAATCCCTCCCATAGGCCTCACGGAACCTTGTGGAAGAGGGGACAGAAAGAACATAAGAGGCAGCAGAGAGAGAAGACAAACCATCTTCTAAGAAACCAAGGCCCTCTAAATCAAGAAGGTTGTTGCACATATGAACTCACAGGATGCAAGGCAGCATGCACAGGGCCTGCTTGGGTCTAAACCAGATGGGACCTAGAATGGACCGGAGATGTGGACACAAATTTCCTCAGAAAGTGGACTCATCAGATAATTGTGAAAGAAGAAGTGGACACACGCTCTCATCCCTAGCCCAAAGTAAATCTCCAATAAATAACCACTTACAAATGAAAGTTTAGTTTCCTCCAAAGAGGTCTCACTGAGGCATCAAACTATTCTTAGGATAGACTGCATACTAAGCAGTAGAGGGCCAATGAAAAATGAAAAATGGTATCTTTGAGGTTCCTTCTCTTATACTGTCATGTCAGAACTTTCCTTCTTTTTAATTTTAGTAGTCTTTATTTTTCATGTTTATTTACTTTCCTCTCTCTCTTTCTCCTACAAGTCCTTTGTGTATATATTATGGTTTCCAGTTTAGTGTTCTTATTTTGGATTCTCGAGTGTACATACAAGTGGGTTTCTGTTTCTTGTGCCTTCTCTTGGACTTTTCTTCTATTCTTCTATTTTGTTTACAGTATTTTGATACGTTAATTGAAATGGAAATTTCTGGTTTCTTTGGAACATATTGTGTCATATGATTGTTTTTCTGGAAACTGTCTTATGAGAGGATGTTTTTGCTGATACAAGCATGTGGGAGGATGTTTTGCTGAGAATACACATGGAATTTTTCTGGAAGCTTCCCCAAAAAGGGGCATGTAATATTTTGCTACAGCAAATGCTTGAGAGAACACATGATGATTGGAAAGAGTATAAATATAACCCCGCAGACAGTAGACAATGCTGTGTGTGTCGGTTCACTTTGCCATTCTTTGCTGGTGACTGTTTGTCATCACTTTATAGAGACAAATGCACCAAAGAACTCCGGTGGTGTTCTGGCACATATTTGGCCAGGTGTTTTCTTTGTAAAATTAGTTTAAGAGTAAAATGTTATATTTACTCATATTTTGTATTTTTAACAGTTACTTCTGTCTTATCACTGGAAGGCTGCAAGGATCCAGAACAGGATGAATCTCACACACCGCCTTAAGGAAGAAATACACCTGTAGCAAGAATATGGTACTCGACATTCATCTCTTAGCCTAGAGATCAATGGATTTCTTTTGTCTGCCTTTGGTGACAACAACATAAATTTAGAGTTGGAACGGACCTTGGAGGTCATTTAGTTCAACTCAGCCATCTCTTAAAACAAATTGAGGAGGTATGTTTATTCATCCTTTTGTATATAGGTGCTGTGGGTTTCTGAAGGCTTCTGAGACATAAAAGGCACAGACTCCATAAAACAAAGAAAGATGAAAAATAATGAAGGCAAATGGAAGAAAATTATATGTGGAGATAGATGGAGAGAGACACTAGCCACCCATCTGAAATTTTGCTCAAACTGTTTTCTTGATAAAGACCAGAAAGAAAACCAGTAATCAAATAGATCATATTATCTACCAATTACCTAACACAAAGAGTGTCAGCATATGTTTGCAACCATGTTTTGGCCAACTGTTGATCTCCTAAACATGTTTATGAATCTTTAAGTAATAGAAAATAAATTCAGTAAATAATTCAGTAAAAATAGTATTCTGCTTAGGAGAGATGTTCATGTCCCCAAGGCCTAGTGACTTCACATTTCCAGGTGAATTTGGCTGATCTCTCACTAGGTGTGCATTTTTCTCATTCTCCCAGAAGTTCTGTAGAGCGGTCTCTAGGATCCTTAGAACGTACAGACTCTGCACTCCATGCATTCCTAATCATGTTAGGGATTAGTTACGTGAGCATATCTCTCTCTCTCTCTCTCTCTCTCTCTCTCTCTCTCTCTCTCTCTCTCTCTCTTTCTCTCTCTCTCTCTCTCTCTTTCTCTCTCTCTCTCCTCTTTCTCCTCCTTCTTCTTTTCTGGTTTCCTTTTTAGTCTTTTAGAAATAACATACACACAATTTTTTTTAAAGAAAGAGGTAGAGGTGGGGAATGGAGAGATGAGAAAGAGAGAGTAAGAGACGATCGATAATAGCTACATGGTAGATGATAGATAGAGTCAGACAACAATTTAAAAAAGAGAATGAGATATATTGAAGGACCAGGGACAATGAAATTCTTGTAGTTAGTCAGAAGAACAGTTTGGGGTCTGTAACCTAAAAGTTGATAATCTAAGTATCCAGGTTCCTGGATACTTCCTTCCGTTGCTTCTGATAGCCTGAATTCAGCTCCTTTTTCTATTTTCTTCCTATAATATGCATTATTATTTAGCATACCTTCATCTTAATGAAACTGTGGGCTTACGGAGATATAATGTGGAATAAAATAGAAAATGCTAATTAACAACTCACTTTCACCATTCGAATCAGCCATTTAAAGTCAATTCTTTAAAAAATGTAACGTTCTCTCAGAATTCCCATCCAGAAACCAGCTGAGTGTATAATTTATAAGCCACTTGTTCTTGCCTTCTCCTCTAGTTCTCCCTACACATGCATGCTGGTTGTTGAAATATGTATCATATTCAGAGGCAGACAGGATACAACAGGTATACATGCTAGCTCAGCTACACGGTGCTCACAAGTGCTTGCTGGCTACCCAGAGCAACTACAGCCATCAATCTTACCAACAGCATAGGGCAGAGAAAGGCATTAAACCATCTCCTCAAAGGTAAAAGAAGAAATTAAATTTAAAAGTGGTCATTTATATAAAATGATACACAGAAAATGATGTGCTTTTAAAAAGTAGGGCATAGACAAGAGAGAAAGAAAAACACGGCACGAATCATCAGCCTTCAGAAAGAGAATAAGAGTATCGTGCTAAGCCTCCTATGGAAAATATCCTTAAGAAGTACAAGGCTAATCAGAAGACATATTCAGAAATTTTCTTTAAACTATTTAACTTTGAAAAGTATGGAGGTCATACCAATTTAGGAAACATGGCATGAAAGGTACAAAGACAAATAGACCCAGGCGACACTGAGAGTTGCTTCAGATTGGTTTTACAGGTGACCGAAACTGCAGGAGCAGGTCCTCTATCCACACAGGGATCCACAGAGGAAAGTTCAGGCAGTAATTGAATTGGAGCTCAGGGGGGAAGAGCAACGCAAAATAATGACAAAGGTAAGGGCAGATAGGCTGTGGAGAATAGGCTTCTGAGTCAAGAAGAATTGTTGTAATACAAAAAGAAACAAGAAGGACAAAATCTGAAACAGAAATCAAAACTATGAATAATAAAAGGACTACTGAGTTCTTCAGAGGCAGGAGAAGAAACAGCAAACAGTGAACCATGTAAAGACAGTAAGTGGACAAAGCCTGAGGCCAAATCAAGAAAATGTCAAACAAATTCAAAATGCAGGGAGAAGATAGAGGTGAGATTTAGTTATTTATAAATAAATTACATAAAATGTTTATAAAATTTTCCTTCTATTCCACTTAAATTATTAGAAGTCAGGAGTGGTAGAACAGTTCTGTCCTCCTAACACTGTGGCCTCAGAGTAGAGTAAGGATACTCAAGAGTTCAAGGCTACCCTGGGCTACATTGTGTGCTTTTGCTCAAAAGAGCAGAATTGATCAGTCAATCAACCAATCAGTCGATAAATACCAAAATCAAAAAAATCCAATTAAAAAGTATGGAAGTTTTAAAAAAGGAAGACTACAATCAAAAATATTATGTTAGGCTACTCATTTTCAAGAACTCTCCCTAGTACAGAGAGCTGCTAACATTCCTCCCAATAAACTGTGCGTGCTTGGCCTTCTTAAGAATTAGGAATGATATATCATGTGTTTATCTGACTGTATTTGAAAGAATGACATCTGTTTACCAAATATGACTCTGGTTTATCCAGGTAATAAACTTCCCTCAATGGCATACATGTATAAATTTATAAATAGCAAAATTAATATTTTAATAATTAGAAAATTCTGACTTCAAATTCCTGAAAGGAAACCATTGATTCAGTTTCAGAAGAAGTTAGTTCTACATATTCTGTGTTTATTATCTCAGTAGCACTGTCCAAAGAATAGCAAGAGAAAATCAAACAAATACCAAGTCATGTCATATTAATAAGTAATATTCAAGTCCTAAACAAGTTATGAAAGTTGATATTGATAAGTAGCATGATTTTCCCATTTTAGAACTCTCTGTAAAATCAGGTTCCTTAAAAAAAAAATATTACTGTATGCTCTACTCAAAGCATACACAGTAGACTACCAACATAACTGGCCTAGTTGACCATTTCTTCTTCTGATTATTACAACGAACTCCTGATTTCTCAGCTTCTGCTATTGATCTTCTCCAGCTGTTCTTAGAATAGTTGTAAAAGGCTCTTGTACCATAATTTACATCAAATCATTTCTCTGTTTCAAGCTTTTCAGTGGTTTCCATCTCATTTTGAGCTCCCTGAAACCACAAGGTACTTACTCCATGAAGTGTTCTCCACGTGTCTTTCTCTAATGTTTTCCTCTAATTCCCTCCTCTTGTTACTGTGCCCAACCTGGTCGACCTTCGTTGGTGATATTTAGAATCAGGTCACAGGACTCTTGTTCAGCACTTCCATAACAAGCTCTACTCATTTTTCCTTTTTGTACTGTCTTTTTAAACTACACCCACCGGACTGACCGCCAGCAGTTTCCTGCGACGGCCGGAAACCTCAGCTTGGGCCACAGGGCCCCACACCTGATCAGCGCCGGGACAAAGATCCCTCGCCGGAGATCACAAGATCCAGCAGAGGGCCAAGGACACGCCCCACAGCTCACCAGGAACGCAGAAAAGCTCAACCC
>CM052708.1:8384104-8436477 GCA_028551405.1 Uromys caudimaculatus
GGCCTGAGGGTGCTAGGGGCACCAGTAAAAGGGAATGTCAAGGTGGGAATATGGGAATGGGTGGGCGGGTAGGTGGGAGGAGGAATTCCCTCACAGAGGCGGGGAGGGGGAGGGGACACGGGGTTTCTAAAGAAAAGGGGAATCATCGGAAATGTAAATAAAATATCAAAAAATAAATAAATAAAAAAAAAAAAAGAAACACTGAAAAAAAAAAATTGTGAAAAAAAAAAAAAAAAAAGAAAACACGGTAAATAAATAACTCCACACCAGTGAAAACAAAACAAGGGGAGCACATGCACGCAGGCGTGCGCGCACACGCGCACGCGCGCACACACACACACACACACACACACACACACACACACATACACACACACTAAATATATAAATATAACTTGTTTAGTCCACAAAGTATTATTAGATTTCTATGAAAACTAATTTGTATTGGATGACCAATTGGGAAGCTTTACCCTGGGGAAGACTATTTCTCCAAAAGAAAAAAACAAAGAAAAGGTAAAAAGGGAAAAAAAATCAGACTTCCAAACGATAGCTGCCTCATCCTGGATGTTAACAGCCTGAAAACATAATTTAAAGAAAATCTTCTACCCCCCCAAAAAAAAAATAAATAAATAAACTACACCCACCAAGATTTCCCATGTTTCTCACGGCTCTCCCCAATCATTTTTCATCTGAGGTCTAATTTCCACATGTAATAGTTTTCAATGGGGCCCTGAAATAGGATGTTTTGACAATTTTTTTTTATTGAATTCTGGGATATTTCATTCCCCAGTGAGAGATTTAGGAACACGGAAGAAGTATTGCCTTGAGTTGTGTAATTCTGAGAACCACACTAGACTTCATTGGAAAATTCCAGTCCAATAACCACAAAAATGGCCTGGTTTACCTTACTGGGCTACAAAACCTACCATAATCCATCAATCTGGGGAAAGAACACTTAGGGATGGAAGGGTAACAAGGTTGACGGGAATGGGGTGAGAAGAAAGATTAAGGAAGCAAAAGTGATCAGAGTATATTACACAAATTTATCAAATTGCCAAATAAATTTAATCAGCACAGAAAATAGCTAATGAAGGAAGGAAAGATGGAAGGAAGGAAGGAACAAAGGAAGGAAGGAAAGAAGGCAGGCAGGCAGGCATAGAGAAAGGAAAGGACCAAGTTGAGATAACTATCTTTGTTTAAACATGTATTATTTTCTCAATAAAAAATTAAAGCTGATTTTCTTGAAACTATTTTAGGTACAAAATGGCTTGCCTCCAATCAGGCAATGTATATGACTGAGAAGAATTAAACTACATTACTTACAAAGAAAACTATTGGCAACATGATGACATTACTATCTGGGGGTATCTGCAGTTTTCCCCATTTGCTGCCAGAGGAACCTTGTCTGAGGACGACTAAATTAGGAACTAATCTATGAGTATAGCAGAATATCATTAGGAGTAATTTTATTGATAATTATTTTTCAAAACAAAAGTCAAACTATATCAAAGGCCTGAACCTAAAAACCAGATACACAAAACCCTAGAGATAAGAGAGTGTGGTATAGCCTTGAACACACTGGCACAGGAGATGACTTTTAAACATAACACCAATAGCATGGGCACTAAGATCAATATTTAATAAATAAGACCTAAAGAAACTGAAAAGCATCAGTAAGGCAAAGGACAGTGTCAACTGGACAAAGCAGAAGTCTACAGAATGGGAAAATATTTTTATCAACTGCACATAAATAGATATGTGAGCTAATATCCAAAATGTATAAAAAACTCAAACTAAATCTCAAAAGACCAAATAATCCAATTAAGAGTACAGATGTAAACAGAATTCTTAGTAGAAAAAAATTAAAATAGCTGAGAAATGTTTTTTAAAATTATTCAACATCCTCAGCTACCAAGGAAATGAAAATCAAATCACTTTGAAATTCCATCTCACATCTGTCAAAATCGCTAACATCAATAACACAAGGGAGAGCTCAAGCTGGTGAGGATGTGGAGCAAGGGGAACACCCCTCCATTGCTGGTGGGAATGCAAACAGGTACAGCCACTATGCAAATCAGTACGGCAGTTCCTCAGAAAGTTGAGAATTGATCTATATCCCAATCCAGTTATACCACTCTTGGGCATATACTAAACAATGTGCCACCATATCACAAGGACACTTGCTCAACCAAATTCACTGAGGATTTATTCATAATAACCCGAAACTGGAAACAGCCTACATGTCTCTCAAAAGAAAATGTATAAACAAAATGTGACATTCTTACACAAGGGAGTATTACTCGGCTGTTAAAAAAAAATTGACATCATGAAATTTGCAGACAAATAGATAGACTAGAAAAAAAAAATCATTTTGAGTGAGTTAACTCAGACCCAGAAATTTAAGTACAGTATGAATTCACTTCCACTAAGTAAATGATAATCAATTTACTATCAGTAGACTCAGAGAGGTTAAGAAAAGGGCAAATGTGTAGGGGTAATGCATGGGTCTCCTTGGGAGGGGAAAACAGATCAGAATTTATAGGCATACTGATGGCAGTTACAGATGGGAAAGGGGGGATCAGGTGGGGGACAGATGGGGTGGAAGGAATGAGTACAGGAAGAGATGACTGTAATTGGGGGGATGTGGTGGCTGGAAACCTAGTGTTGTGAAAACTTCCCGGAATATATGAAGGTAACCCTAATAAGGACTCATAATAATTAAGGACATGGAGTCTCAACTGGCCATATCTTGTAGCCAGGGAAGGCCTCCATTGTTTAAACTGGGTTACATTTAATTGAATTGTTGGCCAATTGAATTGTTTGAAATCCCCAAACAACCCAGGCTCTTGCTAAGACAATAGGTAATTCTCTGCAAACTGACACTAGGGCCATATTGCTGAGGACAACCCACCACAACTCATTGAGTGTGGAGATGAGCTGTTTACATAGAGCCTGCACCTCTACATTCTAATCTCATTGGTCCTGAAAGGTACTGTGTAGGCTATCAAAAGAGAAACGTGGACACCAACCCAGGCACAAAATGTTTGACCTACAATCAGTCCTGCCTGAAAAATGTACCAGGGCGATGGTGGCATAGAACTTGTGCCAGCAGCCAACCAATGTCTGCCTTGACTTAAGACCCACTCCATGGGAAGGAATTCATACACACCACTGCTTTCATAACTCAGAACCAGAAACTTGATATCCCAGAGACCTAGAGTAAACCCAAAATCTGCTGGTCAATCTCTAAAATTTTAACTTATTGCGAGCCCCAGAATGTAGAGGGTAACGTACTTGACAAGAAGATTAAACCTAATAATATCCATGTTAATTAAATATTTCTGTTGGCTGGCCCAAAGGGGGATGTTTTAACATCAAAACCCACATCTATTTGGCAGGGGTTCAGTTTTTGATCCCCTTTCAATAAGAGTGATAAGGAGTCTGGCCCCTAGATACCTAGCACATTTTTAAAAATTCACATACACTCTTGATACCCCATCACTCCACTCATGTACCTTAACCTTCAAGGTGTTTCTTTACTATGTTTTCACATTGTTTACCATTTTGGGGTATGAGCACATGCCATGGACAACCTGTAGATGTGAGAGGACAACATGCCAGAACTGTTTCTCTCTTTCCATTTTATAACTTCGAGGATCAAAGGTGTTATCAATGAGATTCTAAAAAGAGAACATATGAAACTTAAATGGAAAAAACACATATCTTAAAAGAATTAATCCAACAAAATGTTATCAGAAGCAGAACATGGAGAGCTGATTGTCCTGTGACTAAACTTTCTCTGGTTTGATGGATGCCTTGAGAGCTTCAGAGAACTGCTTTGCTCCTTTGATCACTGTGAAAAACATTGACATCTGAGAACCACTACTGGGGCACTCAAAACAATGATCTTGCAGGAACTTTTAATTAGAATTCTATACCTCTAAAAATGAGAAATAAATCTCTATTTAGGTTCTGGTCAAACACACTAAGAAATTGTTTTACCTTAATTCTAATAAAAATATAATAAAAGAATAAAAGAAACAATAGAATAAAATAAACCTAACAAAGTAATTACAGGGTATGTCCTTACTGAATCAGATAATTATCACAAAAATCAATTACTTTTACTGTTACCTTATTCAAGAGAGCTATAATACAGAAATGAACATCAATACTATCTGTACAAGAAAAGATTGAATGAATAGTCAGGACCAGTTTGAAAAACTAATCTTGGTCCCCTCTGCAGTCCACTTCCCAGGCCACAGCTCTGCCTGCATCCCTAGTGACCTGCTGCCACTGAGGACAACTAGGTGATTTTTGAGACCAGGGTTACTCTGTGAAGTTATATCCTGGAACTCATTATGTAGACCAGGCTGGCCTCGAACTCACAGAGATCGCCTGCCTCTGAGTCCAAAGCGCTAGGATTAAAGCTGAATGCAAACACTGCACAGCTAGTGGCTATTATTTTTATACATAAGGAAAACCATTCATTTTATGATAACTCTTAACTAAAGGTAATATACATAAACCAATGAAAAATACTACAAAATCAGTTTTAAAAAATATTTAGTTACCCTATGTGAACATTACCTGTGGACTACATTGTTAGTGCATTATGTCAAAATGTAAATAGGTTTGTTACTTTCCACAATGCCAGAACTTTCTGAATAACAATAAACTCATAAGGTTCAGCAGATTTAACCACAGTGATCTAGTACTCCAGTGGAAATAAGCAAAGGTCATTTCTTTCCATATATAATTACTAATTTTGACTCTCATAGCACACATTATATGCACATAAATAAATCAATCAAGCAACACACTTACCTCTCTGCCTACTTAAACAAATTTGCAGTTTACAGACAAAGAGGTTAGTGCAGAGTTCTAGAGGTTTCAGTAGTGTCCTGATAGAAGTACATAAACTATATAAATTAACATAATGAAACCAGAACCAGCTACTGCAAAAGGCTACTGCTGTGGAGATCAGTAACAGGAGAGGCACGATGGAGACTAAAGATGCAGAGACAAAGTGGCAGAACTTCATTTCAGCAGAAACAGAAGATTTGGGTCCAAAAGAGTGAACAGGTGGACAGGCAGAATATACTCAATAATATAGTCCATGTCCTCAGTAGGACATGGTCATACTGAGCTCAAGCATAGGTAACAAACTGGAGATAACGCCTGTTGGTCCCTGGTATGCACACAAAGTATGACCTAATAGGTTGCAGTAGGGTCACTCCATTACAAGGCTAGGTTCCCATCACCTCATGGGGTCAAGATGAAGAAGTTCTACCTGTTCTTCAGTCTGGCATGTCTGATAAGTTCTTTAGCCTGGTTTCCCTGATATAATTTACACATTCCAGTGTGCCCTTAATGTCTTAATTTATGTTGATCACTAAATAGATAGAGCCATTTCTACTTCTAAGCATAAGTCACGTATCAGTCTGGGTTACATGAGTAGTGCTGCTCACCTGTCCACTCTGTAAAGCAATCAGCCTCCATCTCAAAATGGAGTCCAAAGCTGATAGCAAAATGGAGTTTATTAGGGCAATATAGTGCCAGAAAAATCATGTAACAGAGTAAAAGTGCGCAGCTTAATGTAAACAATCTATCCCCGTGGGTCTTGAGGGGATGGCCCAGTGGATCTGCAGAAGAGCAAATGTTTTGTTTATTTTGTTTTGTTGGTGTTTCTGTGTAACTTCTCAAAATGTAATTTCAGACTGTTTCAAATAACTCAGACTATCCTTTATGTAAGTAAATTTAACCGTATTCCCTGTTTCTTGCTTGTTTAAAAAATAATGGATTGTCATTGTGTAAAATATTACTGTTGGCTTATTCAGGGTCACTAAAACATGGTGTTTGCCTGCAATTTGTCTGCAATTTTTGCATGTCTACTCTTATTTCAAGATAATTTTGTATCAATCCAAATTGTAAAGAACATGTTGAAGAAGAGAGAAGTAAAGTTGTGAGACATGTTACAAAGAGTAATGTTGTAGAAATATTTAATTTAATCATACAAAATAGAAGTATAAGGGAGAAATACTGAAATTTTACTTGAAACTATTTTAATATATAATATAAAATAAAAAATTATCTCTGAAAAAGTACAAATAAATTAAGAGACAGGAATCATCTTGTAATCATTCATGTACCTTAATCTTATATTTTTTAAAACTCAATTTCTGCTGGGCAGTGGTGGCACACGCCTTTAATCCCAGCACTTGGGAGGCAGAGGCAGGTGGATTTCTGAGTTCGAAGCCAGCCTGGTCTACAGAGTGAATTCCAGGACAGCCAGGGCTATACAGAGAAACCCTGTCTCGAAAGAAAAAAAAAGAAAAAAGAAAAAAGAAAAAATAAACCCAAAAAATCCCCAACAAAACTCAATTTCTAATCTTACATTTACTTGATTAAAGCAAATACTGTATTATATTTAACATACCTCTACCTGTAGTCCCATAAACTATTAATTACTATTAAAAATTATATTAATGTATGTGGCTTGCTATAAAACAACTGTGATGTTCCTGGGAAAAACGCAAAGAGAAGACATGAAATTGTCAAGCCCAATAAGAATAAGACAGAAGCCCACAGATTCCAAACACAAGGAACTCCTGCTTTATGTAGACAAAAGGGCATCTAATATAGGACTCCTCTGAGCCATTCCTCAGGAGACCAAGCCTCAGAGACACAAGTTTGACATTTCCTATTTCCTTTAAAACAATGCTGCAAATCTCTCAGCCCCCACAGCAGCTGCCTGGGAGAGACTGGAGATTACCTGATAATTTCAGAGCTGGTGTTTGACACACCACTGACATGTTGAATATTTTCCTTCAGCCACAGGAGATCTCCAACTCCTGCCATTGCAAGTCAAAGGGGCACACACTCAATTCATTCTTTGTTATTGAATGGTTTGTTTTTGCTGGATAATTGATGGGAAATTAGCACGGAATGACAGCTTGGATATGGCATAGGAACTGCAAGCAGATGAGAAACCTGAACAGCATTCCCAGTACCAGACAGAAAAGCATACCACAACAAAGGTCACATGATAGAATTAACCCAGGCTTTTATGCACTGTCAAGTCTGAAATGCAGTATTGGCAAACTCCTGAGCTGGGTTATTTCATTGACTTTCCTTTTCCCCTTATTAAACTATATTTTGAAATTCTCCACAGCTGAAGAGACATGTCATTATCAAAATCCTAACAAACATCTAACTTTACCATTTGAACTTTACAATGCTGAATGATTCAACAGAAAGGAATTCAATATATGTGAATGAAATGTCATGAGTGTATTACTTTACTGTGCCAAAGTAAAAACAATTCAAGTGTGCACAGGTGAACTGTGAGATATTTACTCTTAGGAAGTACATACATATTGAAAGTATTTATTTAAAAGTTAATATGGAAAAATTCTGAATACAACATGCTATGGTGATTTTAAAAAAGCGAATGAAAACTGCTTAGCAATATTGTCTCAAACAAATGGAATTGTTAATATGTACAAAACAAGAAAACATTTGAAATATTTAAAAAAATATAACATTTATTTTCCACATAAAGGTCCCACAAGTGTGAAGGAGCCTTCCTATAAACAGTCTCCTGATCAAAAGGCCTGCATGGAAACTGTTGCGGAGAAATATTGTTGGAAGAAGTGTGGCACTGGGGTGGGGGTGCAGGCATTTGAGGTCTTAGATCTTCAAGCCAGGCCAGTGGCCCATAGTCTCTCTTCCTGCTGCCTGCCAGATTGGGATGTAGACATCTCAGCTACCTCTCTGGAGCCATGTTTGCCTGCATGCCACTATGCTTCCTGCAATAATGAAAATGGACTAAACTTCTAAAGCAGTAAGCCAGCCACAATTAAATGGTTTCCTTTATAAGAGTTGCTATGGTCATGGTGTCTCTTCATAGCACTAGAAACCCTAATCAAGACATTCACCCACCTCCACTATGCTTCGTGTGTTTAGATTAAATACTATGTGTCACCCAAGTGTCCAACAAGGGAAATATTGTAACTCACAGTTGATAAATGAGGATGCTTAATCAAAAGACATTAAACCTGCTATCTGTGGCAGGATTTTCCCTGTCCAACCTAGTTAAATATTAGTGCAGCAAGAGGTCTGTGACTGGAGGGAAAAGGGATGCAGAGCTAAGAGTTGCAGAGAAAGGGACAGAGACAGAGGGAGAGGGAGAAAGAAGTGAGATGGAGAACAGAAAGGAAGAAGAGTCTGATCCCGCATGGTTTTAAATAGCCACAGAAGTTATGACTATCATATAGGGATGGAATAATTGGGATAACTTGTCTAATCTAGGTGGGCAGCTTGTATCATTATCCATTGGATCAGAAATTATTGTGTGGGCATCTTGTGAATTGATAATTTATTGTTATATAAATCTGACTGATTAATTATAAGTTTCTAGAGTTTTGTTTTACTGGGTTACTAGAAGGTAATACTGCTGACCACAGAGGGATTATTATGGCTGAGAGAGCAGCACTGAACCAGTGAACCAGAGTTGGGAAGACAGTGATTGGTCGCTGTTGGCGCTAGGCCTAGAGCCGTGGAGGCAGTGGAGTTGGCGGGCAGAGAGTAGCTGGCTCAGGAGAGGGAACATGCCAGCTCGTTTTTTAATACTTCCCACAACAACTACCAAACCTAATGAGCTGAATTTAAGACCAATCTGGAAGGATACAAGATGCACCCAGTCAATCAATACACACACACACACACACACACACACACACACACACACACACACACACACACACACACATACTCCCCCTCCCCACAATCTTCTGAGCAATGAAAAGAAGTATACCCAATTATTTGAAAAACATTGGATTTGGAAAAGAATTCATGCTTTTTCAGTGTTTTATAGATGTTCCAGGTTAATTACGATTTGTTTCTGTATACTAAATAAATAAATAAATAAATAAATAAATAAATAAATAAATAATACTTTAAGTTTTGACCTATAAAGTAAATACTTATTTACAATCTTTAGGTACAACTCAAAATATAAAATGATTGGTAGTAATTAATAAATAAATTCATTGAAACTATGTGCCTTTTAAAAATATATCTACTGATTTTATATATGAAAACATAATTTCCCTTTTATCCTTGAATCTATGCACCCTTTAGAAAACACCTCTTGAATTTTTAAGTTTATAAAATGGTGTGTGTCTGTGTGCGTGTGTCCACCTATGTGCCAAAGCTTGCACATAGAGGTGAAAACATAACATCCAGTTCTGTTCTCTGCTTCCATCACGTGTGTCCTAGGGATTGGCTCAGGCCATCATGCTTCCCAATAAGCTCCTATAACCAACTAAGCCATTTTGCAAATCTCTGGGTTTTTTTCCCATCACTACTGTATGCATCAACACTATTTGCTAGGTATAATTACAACATACTGTCTATGCTTAATATATGTTAATAACATTATTAAAGAATAATATCAAGTATATAGGCTATGGAGTATATAAAACATTTATATTTCTTTTCTATAAATGTCAGTGGGTATCAACACATCCATTGCTGCTTCCTTGGCTCTGAAGATAAGATGCTCACTGACTTATTTACAAGAGTCAGAAGCTCATGAAAGGTTCAAGACTCCTGGTACATAATTCTCCATGTAGCTGACTGCACATATTGTAGGGAGAGCCAAGGATGATGCTTTTATGATTTTCACCTATGCTCCTATGACCTTTTAGTAACACAATTGCTGTTGGGTCTACAATGATACTGTAAGAGACACTGTCATAGTTAGGGTTTCTGTTGCTGCAACCAAAAAGCAAGTTGGGAGAAAACGTTCCCATTGTTGGTCATCACCAAAGAAAGATCAGGAACTCAAGGAGGGCAAGATTCCGGAAGCAGCAGTAGATGCAGAGGCCATGATGGGGTCTATTGGCTTGCTTCTCATGCCTTTCTCAGCCTATAGAACCCAGAACTACTCATCCAAGGATAGCAGTAACCACAAGATGCTGGGCTCTCCCACAATGGGCTCTCCCTTACAGATGGATCTTATGAAGGCATTTCCTCAGCTGAGACTTCTTTTTCTCTGATGGCTTCAGATTCTGTCAAGTTGACATACAAAACCAGTCAGCTACAGGCACCAAACTCTTGGTTCTTGAAGCTAGACTTGTATGGAACACATCATTGGACTATCATTGGTGGTCTCTCTGGGGTTAGAAAGCATTTATTCTACTACCTCCAGGAGATGTCCCAAAACAGCAGGTCATGCTGAATATGCTATGTGGCTACAATAAGAAATCAATGTGACTGAGTGTGTGGGATACCTTGTCACTTCTGTACACTATGTCTTTGTGGACATACATGTGCACATGTACAAAGCTAAGCATATACTGTAATGTTTTCTTGGTTGCCATACACAGAACAACATTTTTTTCAGGTTGAATATACAAATGTTTTTGTACAATTAGGTTTTATTTGGGGGGACAGGCAAGATGACTCAGTGGGGAAAGGTGCTTGCTGCCAAGCCTAGTGACCTGAGTTGGATGGCTACTAAACACAGGGTCGAAGGACAAAACCAACTCCTGAAAGTTAACCTCTGACCTCCACATGTGCACCCCAATACATGACCTCTCATGCACCCAAAACAAAGTGTTAGTTGTTCTTTAATTTGGACATGTTCTTAGTTACCTACAGTGTATTCTTATCCATCACTTCCTCTCCAACCCCTTCTCCCACCCTTCACGGCTGCTAGATTCTTTGTCTTTCCAACCCACCCTCTCCACTTCATCCACTTGAAAAAACCAGTACAGGGCACATGTACTTATTCTCTCTTTACATTACATAAGAAAGAAATGGGAAGAAATAGGGATGCTTATATATGATAGTCCAATATAGATATCTTTTCAAATATCTCCAAGGCTCCTACATGTTATACTTTTGTGAAATTTTTTTAGAGATAATTGGATTGCAGAAGTCCTCACTGCATCCTTGATTCAATGAAATATCTCTCCATGTCTACCTTCTCCCCACAACTTCATCTTAAAACAATCCATATAAGGTACATAAAGACAACAGCAAGTTAGTGCTAAAAGAGCCCAGTGGCACACAGAGCTGACCTCTGCCACCTCTTGAGAGGAGAATGGTTCCAGGGGAGCTGAAGTGACTCCCTCCCGGCTCCCTTCAGGATTGTTGGCAGGCTATGCCTTCAGCTGTTCCTCCACTGATGTTCACAGTCAATTTTGTTTCTCCACCACGGGATAACTTCCTCTCATGTAATTCTTTTCTTACCTATCAGACTGGACCTTCACATTCTTTCAAACGTTCTGTCACACTATTTAGGCAGGCTTCCCTTTATTGACAAGTAAAGGCTTTATCTGTAGAAACAGGCAAATACATTTTCTCTCACTCATTCTATTACTATGTAAATGAAAGAGGTGTAGGTAATTCTAAAACCACACATTTCAGTAATGCAAAAATCTAACGGAAAATTATTAAGCAATATAATTTGAATATATATGCATGAGGCTATAGTAAAACTAATATAATTAACATTAAAACTATTCTCAAAGAGTCAAAAAATAAGTTAGACTTTATGTATCCATGTTTTCTAAAATTAAAAGTATTGAAGTCCATTGCTAGATATTTTAATTTAGGCAAATGTTGGTTTCCCTTCATCCCCAAACAGAACACTGCATGAGGTGAATAACTTTTTGAAGCCCATGTTCTTTTAGGACTATTACTCAAGCACAAAACCAAAACTTTCCCTCAAATTCAGTGGTAAATGTGTTAATTCTCCCTGTATTTTATGCATAATAAGTTCCTAAACTCTCAGTGAATCCAAGCACACAGAAAAACATCTTTAGTACAGTGTCCTGAGAATGTGACTCAGGTTGAAGTTGCCAAATGAACTCATTGTCTCCTGAACAGATTCCTTCTGGCCAATGTACCGTTAGCACAAGTAAAGTGACCCATATTGTAAGTACCATGCTATGTACTTCTGAGTACATCATATATTTAATTATATTTCTATTCACCACTATAAAAGCTATAGCTTTATAGCCATTTATTATTTCATGAATGAGTTTCCTTACTTATTAATACTTTTAATACCATCACATGATTCATCCCTGTGGTAAATGGACTGAAAAACTAAAGTTCAGGATACAAATGCCCTCATTTGTATAAGTACTTGTATCTACTCCATTTCTAACGAACACTTGTACCCTCAAAACACCTCCTCCTCTTTAGTATATAATTGGGTTATTCTGCTTTAGAAATCTAGGAATTGGTTTTTTAAAAGAAAAAGTATATTTTTAAATTTTTTTAGTGAATGAGGAAAGACAAAGTAATATTTTAATGCCATAATTCTTTTCTCTTTAATTTACATGTATGAATTATTTTTATTAGGTGATATATATATATATATATATATATATATCACTTAATATATATTTGCATCAGGTGTGTGCAACAGAGGCCAGAAAAGAGTATTTGATATCCTGTAGTTACATATGGTTGTGAGCCATGTGTGTGTTAAGGACCACTAAGCCATCTTTTTAGCCCCATGGGCTATATAATTCTTCATAGATTATCTTTATCACTGAGAACATTAAATAAGTAAAACACCTAACATTTCTAAACAAACTCATTCTCCTAAACTCATATTATGCTGCTGTCATTTCAAATCAGCACCATGGAAACTGCACTGTTTAGAGAATAATATAAGCTGGAAGCACAGAATTTAAAATCCCAGAAAGCTAGAAAAAAAAATCTGTTGGTTATGGCACTGCAGCCTTGAGAGATAAGCTATCAAATAATAAATAGCAACTTAAACCAAGGCATCCTAAATTATTTTTCAAGAAACTGGACAACAAGAGTAAACATCTGTCTTTGGGTGCCATGGCTTTGTCTGGGAATATTATCAGCAATCTACAAAGACCAATGTCTAACAATATCGCTGGAGAATCAAACATATCTGCACATAGCTGCAGTGCTTTGTTTTTAACAAAAAAAAAAAAAAAAGAAGAAGAAGAAAGAAAGAAAGAAAGAAAGAAAGAAAGAAAGAAAGAAAGAAAGAAAGAAAGAAGGGAGGGAGGGAGGGAGGGAGGGAGGGAGGGAGGGAGGGAGGAAGGAAGGAAGGAAGGAAGGAAGGAAGGAAGGAAGGAAGGAAGGAAGGAAGGAAGGAAGGAAGGAAGGAAGGAAGCCAGGAAGGAAGAAAGAAAATGCTCACCCTCCTCTCTGAGGACATGCCCTCTGGAATCATCTAGAAACTTGGTCATGATCTTAGAGCCTGTCTGTGCTGCCATCTCACATGGATGCACATAAGTGCCTCAGGCATGAATCAGAGCAACTAGGCAATCTTAAACCCACATCTATCCTCTACCTCATGCCCCACATATCTCTGTTTCTTTTAAAGAACAACTTCTCTCCAGCACTAGAGCTTATGATAGTCTTAGTTTCTTTTTACTGGGATTTCTGTTAGCTGGTTCTCTAAAATTTTAGTCTTCAAAGAAACCAAGGCTGTCCTAGTGGTCCAACCCCATGGTTGCTTAGTGGAGTCATCTTCTTAGTCACTTCCTGTCAGAGATGTGGCCTAGTTTTCCAGTTTTCCTTTTCTTTCTTTCTTTTTTTTAACTGATTATATTATTTATTCACATTTCAAATGTTATCTTTCTTCCCAGTCTCCCCTCCACAAACCCCCATCCCATCCCCCCTCCCTTTTGCATCTAAGAGGGTGCTCCCCCACCCATTTACCCACTCCTACCTCACCCCTCTAGCATCCCCATTCACTGGGTAGAGCCTCTATAGGACCAAGCTCCTCCCCTCCCATTGATGCCAAATTATGCAATCCTCTGATATATATGTAGCAGGATCCATGGGCCCATCCATGTACACTTTGGTTGGTGGTTAAGTCCCTGGTGGCTCTGGGGGGTCTGGTTGGTTGATATTGTTGTTGTTCCTGTGGGGTTGCAATCCCCTTCAGCTCCATCAGTTCTTCCCTATCCCTTCCATTGGGGTTCACAGGCTCTTCCCAATGGTTGGTTATGAGGATCTGCCTCTATCTTAGTCAGGTGCTAGAAGAGCCTCTCAGGAGTCCTACTGGGCTTCTGTCTGCAAGCAGCTCTTGGCATCAGCAATAATATAAGGTTTTAGTGTCTGCAGAAGGGATGGATCCAAAAGTGGGGCAATCTCTGGATGTCCTTTTCTTCAATCTCTCCTCCATTTTTTGTTCTGCCTATCCTCACTCAGGATGATATTTTTTAGTTCCATCCATTGGCCTGCAAAATCATGAAACTGTCATTTTTAATAACTGAGTAGTATTCAGTTGTTTAAATGTACAACTTTTTTGTATTTCTTCTTCTGTTGAGGGAAATCTGTGCTTTTTCCAAGCTTCTGGCTATTATGAATAAAGCTGCTATGAAAACATAGTGGAGCACATGCCCTTGTTATATGGTGGAGCTTCTTTAGGTATATGCCCTGTAGTGGTATAGCTGGATCTTCATGTAGACTTATTTCCAATTTTCTGAGGAACTGCCAGATTGATTTCCAGAGTGGTTGTACCAGCTTGCAATCCCAACAGCAACGGAGGAGTGTTCCTCTTTCTCCACATCCTCTCTACCATCTGCTATCACCTGAGTTTTTGATCTTAGTCATTCTGTTTGGTGGAAAGTGGAATCTCAGGGTTGTTTTGATTTGCATTTCCCTGATGACTAAAGAGTTTGAACATTTCTTTAGGTGCTCTTGGCCATTTTAGATTCCTCAGTTGAGAATCATCTGTTTAGCTCTGTACCCCATATTTTAATTGTGTTATTTGACTTGAGTTCTTCATATATTTTGGATATTAGCCCTCTATCTAATATGGGGTTGGTGAAGATTTTTCTCCCAACTTGTCCTATTGACTGTGTCTTTTGCCTCACAGACTATGTCTTTTAAGTTTCATGAGGTCCAATTTATCAATTGATGATCTTAGAGCCTGGGCCATTGGAATTCTGATTAGGCAATTTCCTCCTGTGCCAATGTGTTTGAGGCTCTTTTCCACTTTCTTTTCTGTTCAATTCACTATATATAGTTTTATGTTGAGGTCCTTGAAATACTTGGACTTGAGCTTTGCATAAGGTGGTAAATATTGATCTATTTCCATTTTCTACATATTGACAACCAGTTAGATCAGCACTGTTTGTTGAAGATCTTTTGTCCACTGTTATATTTTTGGCTTCTTTGTTGAAGATCAAGTGTCCATAAGTATGTGGGCTTATTTCTGGATCTTCAATTCTATTCCACTGATCAACCTGTCTGTCTCTGTTCCAATACCATGAAGTTTTTATCACTACTGCTCTGTAGTATTGTTTGAGGTCAAGGGAGGTGATTTCCCCCAAAAATTCTTTTATTGTTAAGAATTGTTTTTGCTATCCTGAGTTTTTTTCTTTTCCGTATGAAATGGAGAATTGCTCTTTCCATGTCTGTGGAGAATTATGTTGGAATCTTATTGGGATTGCATTAAACCTGTAGATTGCTTTTTGTAGAATGTCAATTTTTACTATGTTAATCCTATCAACCCATGTGCATGGGAGATCTTTCCATCTTCTGAGGTCTTCTATTTTTTTTTTTATTTGAAGTTCTTATCATACAGATCTTTCACTATCTTGGTAAGAATTATACCAAGGTATTTTATACTATTTGTGGCTATTGTGAAGGGTGGTGTTTCCCTAATTTCTTTCTCAGTCTGTTTATCATTTGCATAAAGAAAGGTTACTGATTTGCTTGAGTGAATTTTATATTCAGCCATGTTGTCAAAGTTGTTTATCTGCTTCAGTACTCTGGTAGATGTTTTGGGGTCTCTTATGTGTATTGTCATATCATCTCTAAATATTGATGCCTTGACTTTTTCTTTTCCAATTTGTATCCCCTTAATCTCCTTTTGTTGTCTTATTGCTCTAGCTAGAATTTTGAGTACTATATTGACTAGACATAGAGAGAATGGGCAGTTTTTTCTTGTGCCTGATTTTAGTGGGATTGTTTCAACTATATTTCCATTTAATTTGGAGACTATCTCAACAAAAATGAAAAATCTAGATGAAATGGATGACTTTTTAGACAGAATCCACATACCAACGTTAAATCAAGATCAGATAAACTATATAAACAGTCCCATATCACCTAAAGAAATAGAAGTCATTAAAAACTTCCTAACCAAAAAACAAATAAAGAAAACTCAGGGTCAGATGGCTTTAGTGCAGAATACTACCAGGCCTTCAAAGAAGAGTTAATACCAACACCCCTCAAACTATCTCGTAAAACAGAAACAGAAGGAACACTATGTAATTCTTCTACGAAGCCACAGTTACCTTGATGCCTAAACCACACAAAGACCCAACAAAGAAAGAGAACTCTTGGTCTACCACAACTCACTTCTGTCTTACTCCATTCTTAGCAACAATTCCTGCTTCCATTGAAAATAACTCTTCCCTATGACTTTTAAAATTGTGGTTACTTGAATAGTAACACTACAGTTTCAACACACTATTCTAAGTATAGCATTTGCATGCATATATATATACATATATATATATGTGTGTGTGTATATATATATATATATATATATATATATATATATGAACGTATATATATATGAACAATCCCCTTTAAGCTTCAAGGAATAGGTTCATTTGCAAGCATATTACACCCTGATATTTACTTAGCTATTTAACTAATTCTCCCTTTGAAACTACAAGATTTACAACCAATATTGTAGAAACACAAATATTTACTTACTAACATATACAAGAAACCCAATTTTAAGTTTTACATAATTTGTTAATGTAGAATGAAATTCAGTGACCTTACTCATCAAAATCTAAAATGTGAAGGTTTGTCTAAAATCTTGAATTGACTTTCAGATTAAATAACTTCAAAATAACCCAATCTGCATGCAATTTAAATTGTTGAATCAATAGTGAAGTACTCTTGTCTGTTCAAAATGAAAAATGAAGTATATTTGGAATTTTATTAAATCACAATGACACAGAAACCCTTCCTTTTATTCTAAGAATTAAAGCATTTAAATTAGGACTAAAGCTGAGAATTATATCAGTAAATCAGTCACACTTCCTGTGTTTGATGCCCAAGACATAACTGCTTCAGTTATGTCAATCAAGTATTAGTGTACATGGAAGCTTTAAGGAAATATTGTCTATTTTATTCTCGTTCATTTACTCAGTTTTGAATGATTTTTATCATTTTGCATTAGTAAATTGCAATGACTCATAAAAAGTAAGCAGTCTTTATTCCATTATGACTAACTGCCCTTAGCTTTATTATATCATGAAAGAGAAACTGACTTCATATGTATGTTATATAATTCAATATAATAACACTGAATATAGACTGCTACATTGGCTGTAATGCTAGTGAGAAAGAACACAATTCACAGACAACTGTATGGAAGATTAAACATGATTTCACTACTTAGATATGAACATAAAGTTAAGAACTCAAAAGTCAGTGAGGTTTGAAGCTGTTCTTCATGATTTTGCTTTTTCATCACCTCCCCCATGGTAAATACATAATAGTTAGAAAAAGATGTCAAGATGTACAGTGAATAAGAGACTTTGGAACACTCGATCATAAGTGGGAAATCTTCACTAAATTCTTCCCCTCAAGGCTCAGGGTGCTATTAGGGAGAGGAGGCAGAAAAAGCCAGAGATAATAGGTGACAGCAAGAAGTGTCTTCTAGAAACAATAGAATGTTGGGCATATGGACTCACAGAGACAGTGACAGCATTCATCAGGCCTACACAGGTTCAAGCCAGACTGAGTCCCAGCTCTGAGAGAAAGAAGTACACATAGGCTCCCATGCCTAACCAAGAAGCTATCTTCAGTGAAACTTCACTGGGTATTATTAATCACATTTATTGGTAGTCTCCATGTCCAGCAGCAGGAGGACAACCAAATGATAGTTGTAGATATTTTTAGCCTGATATTACTTTGTGAGGACATTATTTTATTTTATTTTATTTTATTTTATTTTTTGGACTTACTGTCTTACAGCTTCTGATTTAGTGTTTTTATGGATATTGGTTTAGTGTATGTTTCTCATGGGCGTTTTTGTTTGTTTGTTTTTTGTGATTTATTGTTTGTTAGCACTTTTTCTATAGAAAGACACAAAATACATTTGGAAATGATGGATGGAGGGTACGGATTTGGGAAAAGAGAAACCATGATCAGAACATATTATATGAAAAAAATTCAATAAAATCTCCATGCAAGGGAGATAAACTCTATCTTCTAGTATCTGTGATTCTTATCAATTTTAGTCATATTTTCTAAATATTTAACTATAATAAAATAAATTATGTTTAATACAAATTAAGTCCATGGTTTGGTAGCGGCAGAAAGATTCCAGTATAGCTGTTTCTTCCAGTTTGAACATACAGTGAGATCACTATTTAACAGAGCTTTCACACAAAACAGTTAACATCATAGAGAGCCAATGAAACTAAGGATGCCTTAAAAGTAGTGATTGTCAGACCATTATTTTTGGAAGTGTTGAAATTAGCCTTGAATATTTTCAAATGCATCCATTAATACCTGGGTTTTAATTAGATTTCACATGCATTTCTCAAAAGCAAAAAGAAACTGTAGAGTCATTCTTGATATGATTTCATGTGAGAACATTTGCATTTTTGCTTTTTCTATTTGAAATTATAAGTAGTAAACTTGTTTTTTCAAAACTTCTGATTACAGAACTATCCACAGTATAATTTATCTGCTCACAGAATAATGTACTTCATATTCTTCTTAACACACACATATACAAACACACATATATACACAAAAACACACACATTCACTTGTTCATAGAATACTACTCTTGGCTTACATTATATCTGGCTTGGAACATAAGTGAATAAGTACATAGATATCCTTTTCCAAGCCAAGAATTCAGAAAAAAGAATAATAGTAAAATTGGAAGATTTAAGGAAAGCTATTTATGTTTCTCTGAGGAATACAAATCAATAAAAGTTCATGGCTGAGAGGTTCTCATTGATTGGAACATACTGGTAACACAGTAATTTCAAACTCACTGTAGGGTTTGTCAACCACACCACATTTTCTGATTGTATTCAATAAAATGTTATGATCTAAAAACAGCTATATTTTTTATTCTATCATGACTGAAATTAGAACAATGGAAATACAGATGCAAAGAATCCTAGAATATTTAGTTTAATACTTCAATGACGATTTCATGAGTGTTGTTCACGGAAACTAAACTGTTCATGCTTTAAAGGCATTTGAAAAATAACATAATAATTTGACCATCCATCCTGAGTTTTCCAACAAGTCCGAAAATGAATATAGCTGCTATTATATTGCCATCTAATAGGCTGCTAAGTTTCCTGCTACACTTGACCTAATGCAACCTCTCCACACCTCAGTGGTAAGGTCAAGTCTCATGTCTGATTTTAAGGGCTGGGTGGTCACTTTTCAAAGAGTTGCTCTAATTTTCTATGAAGCTTTCAAAATGACCCCGTAGTCCCCTTGCTAGTCAAGGTATCTTACAAAGTAACTATACTATTTTAAGTAGGAATAGAACCAAATTTCTCTAAGAAGAAAATTTTCAGCCACACTGACTATTATATTCCAGATGTTAAAAAAAAAAAGGAAATACTCAAAAGGATAGTTTTAAAAATTAAGAATTTACTATGAATTTCCTTGAATATATTTCTAATGCTGATCAACCAACAGTAACATAATTTTTTGGTTTTACAAAATTTCATTAGTTTCCCACTCACTGCATTGATCTCTGTGGCCATTCCTCTGCTCACAAAGTTGAAACTGTGAAATATTTAAGATGAAGAGTCATAATCAACAGTGTCTCCAGATAAGATGTAACCTATATGGGTACAAATGGCTTCAGTTATCTCTCTTGTGTTGTTTCCCTTGCTGCTATTCTTTTGATGACTAAAAGAACATCCCTCCATATGTACAGAGCACGCTGGTAATAAATAATATATAGAAATAGATAATTTATAAGGTCTATATTATCTTACTAATATATTTTTAAAAATTTAGTCAGCAATTCCATCACCTTTCCCAATATTTAAACACATTTAAGCTTCCAGAAAATAATAATTCTATTTATTACAACACTCATTAGTCATCATGTTAAACATTGTCTCCCTATTCTCTTATTTTGTGTAACATGTTTATACAATATAGAAATATGGATCAACATTAGAACCTCATGCATCCTATGTAAGTACTCTATTACTCAGGTACATAATCTTTCAGGTATTTTCAACTGGTTATTGAGACAAATATCTTGATTGAAGGATCACTTCCATAATTAGACAATACACAATATTTCTGTACGTTGAATATCAGATGGAGAATTTTTCTGCACTACACAAATGATTGCTTTTATCTCATTCAAATATACTTCCAAAAGCATCATATGATTGTGGAACATTAGATTTATGTGGAACTAAGAAGAAATTCATATGCTCAGGACAAAGATGAAGAAAGTGAGGGTCAGATATAGAAAATTCATTACTTACTTGTAAGTTGCAACAAGGATGACTCTAACACCAATATTCTTTTTAATCCTCCCCACCAGGATACAAAACTTTCATGGTAATCTTTTGAGTGCTAATTATTTATACCTCTTTTAGGACAGCAATTTTTCTGATCAGAATTTTCTTGGAAATCGCAGCTGTCATGTCTAGGCAACTCTAACTCTCACCTTGAAAAGCTGGCAATACCTAGGCAACTAGAACCTATAACAATGCCATTAGTTAATACTATAACTTCATTGAAAAATGTTGACACCAATATTTTCTGCTAAATATAATTTAAATCTGTATAATAAGGAATATTTTTCTTCCATATGTGACATTTGCCCATTTTGGGTTGACATAGCAAAGAATTTTTCAGGCCATAATGTCAGGCAGTCCTAGTAATTGCAGTATAGTGATTCCACAGGTTTCTGTAATCTGTTTGATGATCAATGAGTTTTCTATTCTAACTGAAACTGTTTTCTTCCCCTTCATGTTAGATTTGAAAGTCTTAGGATCATTTCTACCTGTAGTAGCTCAGAGTTGAAGCTTTCCCCTTGCTTTTGTTTCAAATATATAATCTTCCTGCCTCAGTCTCCAAGGGCTGGGATTCTAAGAAACTCACCACCAGTCTTTGCTTCAGTACGCTTAACTCTCAATGTTTTAAGCAACTCAGTAGCAGAGGCAAGAGTGTGCTATTCAGCTCTGATTGGAAATCTTTATCCTTCTGGTTTACAGGATTAAATCAAACAACTTCTCTCCCTAATTGAGTTGGCAGAGATGAACTTCATTGATAAAATAAAACAATTGAGTCACTCTATGGCATCCTCTTTACCACCCATCCCTTGTCCCTGTTTATTCTGTTTTCTTTCAATTTCTACTCCTGCCCATTGGCTCAGCCATAGCCTAATACAGACCATTCTGCTAGCAGCATGACTCCTCCTAGATAAAACAATTTTATTGCTTTCCCATTGCATAACTTGGACTTGTACATTGAAAAGGATTTTGATGTCAACATGGATGACATATATTTTAAAGACCTTATTTTTACTGTTCCAGTTGATATTTGAGAGTATTCAATGGATAATTTATTAATAAAAAAATAATAGTAGTGTTGGGTCATGCTTATATTACAAGTGAACTGAAGACACATACTCAGACATTGTGATTTCTCTTTTATAAAATAGAATGTATTATTATTCAATGCATGGGTAAATAAGGAACAAAATAAAATTCAAATAAAATTTTACATTTATTTGGTATCAAATGTCTTCCAATCAGCATTTTTATCTTAAAATATTTTATTGTTTGACAATTTATATAATGAATTTCAGTTATTTTAATTTCCAGCCACTCACTCTCTTATTCCCTTTCTCTCCTCCTATAAAAAAATCTTGTCAACAAAGCCCCCCCTTTTGTTTTTTTATTAATTGCCACAATGAGATAATGTTTAAGGCTAAAACATGGAGAAAAAATCATTTGTTGGAGCAAGGAATCGTTATCAGCAGCTTTATTATTGATAACAGTGACACTCCCTTCCCCAGGAACTATTAATGGCCAATACTCCCTCGGACGGGGAGAAGTGTAAGGCTGAAAAGGAGCCAATCTGTCAATTGATTTCTTCTCTTTCAAGCACAGAAAATGAAAGGACATGAAAACAGAAACACCAATATTTTAGCATCTGGATATCGAAAGTATCTGCAACTAGAATTATGTTCTCCAAAAGAATGAAAAATGTATCATACAAGGCATAATCTATTCCTCCAAGGCTATTTATTCCACGAAAATAATATTTATAGTCATTAAAAGGTCTTTAATTTAGAAATAAAGTTTTAGAATTTCTTCTCACAGCAAGAATTTATTCATAAAATAATTTAAGAACTGGTTGTAACAGAACATGTAATTTACAGTTCTATTACCATCAGAATAAAGGACAATTTTTAATCATTAGTGAATTACTAAATATGTCCCTATTTCCTTATGGCTCTAGTTAGTGTTATATTCTGACCATTAATTCTCAGTATTCTTGAGAAGTTAGTAACTTTTTAAAATTGTACTTTAGAACCTAAGAAAGAGTACCCCATCAAATCTTTGGATAAAGAAATATAAATTTCATGCTAAGTAATAATCAAATATGATACTCCACAGCTAAGAGAAAGAAGTTCATGCTTTATTTTGTCAGTCTCTCCTTATTAGTTATTTTATTTCTTGATTGAGATGTGACATGCTCAATGGCCAGAATCTGCTCCAAAGTATGTAGGCTTAGAATTTTCAAAACCTGCTTTAATAAGGGTTTTAAACACTTCAACCTCCCTTCTAGCCCACCAATCAGAGGAAGGAAAAATGAAAGGTTATAAGAAACAGGAGTTGTATTTGGAACTTTTAGGCTAATATCCACTTGTCAGTGAGTCCATACCATGTGTGTTCTTTTGTGATTGGGTTACTTCACTTAGGATATTATTTTCTAGTTCCATCCATTTCCCTAAAAATTTCATGTATTCATTGTTTTTAATAGCTGAGTAGTACTCCATTGTGTAAATGTACCACATTTTTTGTATTCATTCCTCTGTTGAATGACATCTGGGTTCTTTCCAGCTTCTGGCTATTATTAATAAGGCTGCTATGAGCATAGTGGAGCTTGTGTCCTTGTTATATATTGGAGAATATTTTGGGTATATGCCCAGGAATGGTATACTTGGGTCCTCAGGTAATAGTATGTCCAATTTTCTGAGGAATCACCAAACTGATTTCCAGAGTGGTTGTACCAGCTTGCAATCCCACCAATAACAGAGGAGTGTTCCTCTTTCTCCGCATCCTCACCAGCACCTGCTGTCACCTGAGTTTTTGATCTTAGCCATTCTGACTGGTGTGAGGTAGAATCTCAGGGTTGTTTTAATTTGCATTTCCCTGATGACTAAGGATGTTGAACATTTCTTTAGGTGCTTCTCAGCTATCTTCAGTTGAAATTTTTGTTTAGTTCTGTACCCCATTTTTAATAGGGTTATTTGATTCTCTGGAGTCTAACTTCTTTAGTTATTTGTATATATGAGATATTAGCCTGTTATCAGATGTAGGATTGGTAAAGGTCTTTTCCCAAGCCCCAAAGCTCCAAATAATCAAAATACAATTCACAGACCACATGAAGTTCAAGAAGGAGGAAGACCAAAGTGTGGGTGCTTTGGTCTTAGAAAGAGGAACAAAATACTCATGGGAGCAAATATGGAGACAAAGGGTAGAGCAGAGACTCAAGGAAAGGCCATCCATAGACTGCCCCACCTGTGGATCCATTCGGTATACAGTCACCAAACCCAGACACTATTGTGGATGTCAAGAGGTGCTTGCTGACAGGAGCCTGATATAGCTGTCTCCTGAAAGGCTCTGCCAGAGCTTGACAAACACAGAGGCAGATGCTGGCAGCCAACCATTGGCTGAGCATGAGATCTGCAATGGAGGAGTTAGAGAAAGGACTGAAGGAGCTGAAAGGGTTTGCAACCCCATAAAAGAAACAATAATATCAACCAACCAGACTCCCCGGAGCTCCAGGGACTAAGCCACCAACCAATGAGTACACATGGTAGGAACCATGGCTCCAGTTCCATCTGTAGCAGAGGATGGCCTTGTCAGGCATCAAAGGTAGGAGAGGTCCTTGGTCCTATGAAGGCTCGATAGATGCCCCAGTGTAGGGTAATTTGAGGTCGGGGAGACGAGAGTGGGTGGGTGGGTGGAGGAACACCGTCATAGATGCAGGGGAGGGGATGGGATAGGGGATTTCCAGGAGAGGGAGGAAACCACGAAAGGGGATAACATTTGAAATATAAATAAAGAAAACATCCAATAAAAAATATTGAAGCGTAAAAAGAGAAAGGAAAAGAAAAGAAAAGAAAAGAAGAGAAGAGAAGAGAAGAGAAGAGAAGAGAAGAGAAGAGAAGAGAAGAGAAGAGAAGAGAAGAGAAAAGAAGAGAAAAGAAGAGAAGAGAAAAAGAATCGGGGGTTGTGGATCTGTTTAGAAGTAGTTCTTTGGGGCGATTTCTATCGTTTGCAAGGATATCAGCAGTCATTGCCAAAACATCAAACACTCATCAGTAGCAGCACTCCAGTCCACCCAGCAGACACCAATCAGTAGCAGCAGCTTGATCCAGAAGAAACTGCAAAGCTCTGCAGAATCAGCACAAGTCTGCTGCAGTAGCAAGAAGCAGCTGGAATAGTATGAGAACTTCTTTGGCACTTTTTTCTACATGTAGTCACAACAGGTGAAGATTAGAGAAGACCAGCATAGCATTGCAAGACCTAACAATGCAAGAGTGCTGCTCACTATCTGTTGGGTTATACTTCTTCTCTCTCCAAACATCAAGTGTTCTCTCAAGTGTCTGCCTCAGCAAAACATCCTTCATAAGACAGCTTCCAGAAAAAAACATCACATGACACAACTAAGTCTCCAAGAAAACCAGAGATTTCCAATTAAAAAGTCTATGTGTGTACATTGTGCTTGTGCATGCATACGTTTGTGTATGTATGTATAGTTGGAAACATACAGAAATTCTACCCACAATGAAATTGGTTTCATAATCACTATTTCTAGTAATTATATGATCATATAATTACCAACCATATTTTCACATCTACATCATCAGTACAAAACTCCAATGATGTATTTCTTTAAATGTGTACTCTTTAGTATCATATGGGATTAATATTTTAATTTTATTATTGGGTTACCAATGTCTATACATTTCCTGTACATATGAAAATTTATTGTATCTACTCACAGCAAACTGTTTTTCAAGGTTTGAGTGGAGTTTTGAAATCTATGACAAAAGGACATGAGAAACAGTCTAACAGAAAAATAACCTTTGTTTATATAGAGAGACAGATGTAAGTGCTTAAGAATCAAGCTCCATGTTCTCTTTAATCCTGCATTCAGGAAAAGGCTATTGTAAATTTAATAATGGAAAAGCATAAGTATGCAACAAGTAATTAATCTCTGCAACATCACTACTCATAAAACTGTCCCAAGTTAATTCAGCTATTTCAAGGTTACATCTAACCACATTCAGTTTGCATGTTTGTATCGGTTGCAAGAAAATAGTAGTTTAATAAATACACAAAAAGGCAAGAGATAAACTATCAATATCCTTTTCAGCAAACAAAATGGTTGCCCTGAGTGAATCTGGCAGCACTAGCATTTGAAACACTATAGAATTGACCGTGGGATGACAACCCAGTCCTTCCACTTGATGCTCTGTTTTTCTACTGGAGATGGATTCCCTCTCCCCACTGTTGGGCATTTCATCTATGATCCCTGCCTTTGAATCTTGAGATTCTCCCACCTCCCAAATCTCTGGTATATTCCAGAGGGTCCCATCCCACCTTGCGAGGTTATATATTTCCTTTCATTCTGCTGACTCTTAGGGCTTCACTCCTCGTCCCTCCTCCTAATATCTGATCATGTTCCCCCTTTCCCCTGTCGCTCCCCTCCTCTCTCCCACCCAGGGCCCTCCTTTCCTCTGCCCTCTGCTTTCTTCTCCCTCCCAAGTGGGATTGAAGCATCCTCACTTGGGCCCTTTAGCCTGTTAACCTTCTTGAGTTCTGTGGATTGTATTCTGGATATTCTGTAATTTTTTGACTAATATCCACTTATTAGTGAGTACATAACATGCATGTACTATTAGGTCTGAGATGCCTTACTCATGATGATATTTTCTAGTTCCATCCATTTGCCTGCAAAACACATTATATCCTCATTCTTAATAGCTGGATAGTATTCCATTGTGTAAATGACCAACATTTTCTGTATCTATTCTTCCTTTGCGGGGACATCTGGATTGATTCCAGCTTCTGGTTATCACAAATAAGACTGCTATGAACAAAGTAGAGCATGTGTCCTTGTTATATGTTGGAGCATCTTTTGGGTATATGTCAGGAGTGGTATAGCTGGGTCTTCAGGTAGATCTATTTCCAATTTTCTGAGGAACCTTCAGATTGATTTCTAGAGTGGTTTTACCAGTTTGCACTCCCACCAGCAATGGAGGCATGTTCTCTTTTCTCAGCATCCTTGCTAGAATGTGCTGTCACCTGAGTTTTTAATCTTAGACATTCTGATTGGTGTAAAGTGGACTCTCAGGGTTGTTTTGAAATGCATTTCCATGATGATTAAGAAGTCTGAACATTTCTTTAAATGCTTCTTGGACATTAAAAATTCCTCTGTTGTGAATTCTCAGTTTAGTTCTATACACCCCCCTCCTTTTTTTTTTTTTGATTGGGTTGTTTGGTTTTTTTGAAGGGTAGCTTCTTGAGTTCTTTATATATTTTGGATATTAGCTCTATATCAGAAGTGGGGTTAGGGAAGAATTTTTCCCAATCTATAGGTTGCTGATTTGTCCTGTTGACTATGTCCTTTGCCTTACAGAGGCTTTTCAGTTTCATGAGGTCCCATCTATCAATTCTTGATCTTGTAGCCTGAGCCATTGGAGTTCTGTTTAGGAAATTTCTTCCCTTGCCCTTGAGTTCAAGACTCTTTCTCACTTTCTCTTCTATTAGATTCAGTATATCTGGTTTTATGTTGAGGTCCTTGATCCACCCAACCAATAGTCTGAAGTCTGGAACCCATGTGGTTAGATTAGGGAATAACTGGAAGAAGTTGAGGAGGAAGGTGACCCCCAGAGGAAGACCAGCAATCTCCCCAAACCTGGACTACTGAGATCTCTCAGACACTGAGCCACTAACCAGGTAGCATACAGTAGCTGGTTCGAGGCCCCTGACCACATATACAGCAGAGGACTGCCTTGTCTGGCTTCAATGAGCAAAGATGCAACTAATCCTTGGGAAACTTGAGGTCCCAAGGAATAGGAAGGTCTAGTGGACTGTAGGGGTGTGGTGGCATCTTCTTGGAGACAGGGGAGGAGGTATGGGATGAGGAACTGTCTGAGGGCAGAATGGGAGAGAGATAATGACTGGACTGTTTAAAAAAAGATTAAACATAATTTAAAAATGTAAGCTTTCAGGAATAAAAAAAAATCAATATAGAGTTGGCACAAGAATTTATTTTTCTCCAACATAAACACGTATTTTTACAATCCTACAACAATTTGAGAGGTTACGAAATTAATCTTATGGTATATTAAAACTAGCTTTCTTTTACAGTTTAATAAGTCAAATGTACATGCAGTGGACAATAATTCGTAAGTGAAGTCTCATAAAATGATGTATAGATTAGGTATAATGTTTGGAGACCCATAATCCCTTGTGAGTAGGAAGTTTATCAGGTGCTCTTTGATTTGTGCATTGATTCTGCTCTCTATTAAATGCCTTTCAGATGATGGAGAAAGATAATGAGATAAGACAACAAAATTGAAGGTCAATCAAAGTTCAAATTTAAAAGTGTTATTAGCAGTGTTCTTATTTTAACTGAAATCTAATAATCTTCTATTAGTATGTCCTATCAGCTTAACATTACCAATGAAAAAAGAGAAGCTAGATGAACTGAACTAATTCCTTTCAACTGACATTAACTAGTAAATGAGACATTCTGAATTTTCACTGAATTCTCTTTTGGGGGAGAATAATAAAAATATTCTCTTAAATAGTTATTACAAATTAAGTAAAGTGTTTCCCCTTTATTTTTTCACATTTTCTCAGAATATCAATGGTAGTTTGATTCTAGTCTACTTGTTATTCTATGAATACATCGAACATGTGCATATATCAGTATCTGGGCTCATATTTCTCCTATATTTCTGCCTGATCCTTTAGCCTACTCATGAATTTTAATATCCAACTTCTAACCACTTATTCTCTTGTGACAATTTAAAACATTTTCCCCTCTGGTGAATCTATGAAGTGATTTAAAATTTATACATTTATTTTAATTTGAACACATTTACATAAAAATATTATATACAATATAATATTATTATATACTATATATAATTTTGTCTGAATTTTGGCCTCTTCAGAATGTTTATTAAATACTTATATCAAGAGATCATTAGTACATCAAATTTCATTTATTTCTGGTGTGGAAAAAGCTTTATTAAAAATGCTAAATATATTCTTCAAATTCTTAATTCTCCTATTACATGGGCTCTTGTAGTGAGCAAACATGACAATAATGATATGTTTCATAATAAAATAATAATTAAATATAAAGCAAATATATGCATAAATTAAGTAGGAAATACTGCAAAACCAAAAATCCATAGCTATAGTATATAAGCAGTAGTCAATGTAAGATTATAAACTTGCATTATGTTAATCTAATTTCAAATATGGCATTAGAAGAAGTCAATTTATCTGGAAGAAAAAAAATTCCAAAAAGTAACTCAGTTTTGAAAGAATACATCTTATCATTTGTAATAGAATGCTCAGTTCAGGTATTTGGGAAATGAAATACCAATTTATAAATGCAAAATAAAATCATTCTTATAAGTCAGCATTGCCCATATGTTTCCTTAGAAAGTCCTGTGCTATACTGAGAACAGAGCATTTCAGATGAGAGAGGTTTTTTTAACATTTCAGGACTAATTATTTTCCTATGATAATCTTTGGAACTAAAATGCTTTCAAATAGTTCATTTTTCTATCAATCCTTTTCTCTTAATCTCCTTGAAGCAGGCCACCAGATGAATGCTCTGTGTGTTGACTCTTTGTTACTGTAGCTTCATTGTTTTACTCTCAGCCCAAATAATTAGAAACCTAAGAAAACTCTTTCTGAAATGTAGAATATGGTATCATACTTCACAGCTTAATTATCTTAAAGAGATTACTTAGGTCTCCTCTTTTTTCTATCATGTCTGGGCTACACAGCCTTATTTGCACTGTAAGAATTCTGTTTCTCCTCTTTATCCAGTCTACTCATCCTTAAGTCCACAAACTGAAACTCTCATTATGAAACACAGAGAATAATTCACTAAGTCTGGGTGAAATTCAGTATACTTGGAACAAATTAAATATGACTTTAGGTTCTGAGCATCTTCAAGGACTTGAGATACTACCAATTCATTGTTTGTGCCACCTACAGTAGCCAACTGATATTCCTTCTTCCTTTTTTCCTTTCTTTCTTGTGTCTTTCCCCTTCATTTTTAGTTTCTTTTGAAACAGACTTATATATTTTAATCACTGATATAAATCAAGCAATTTTCTAATGATTTTTATATAAAAAGTACATTTCTAAGTAATATTTACTGATTACATTGTGAAAACACATGGTTTCTACAGCAAACTGAATTTCTGTAACCTTTATATGAAACAAAATAATTTAGAAAACATAAACAGCATTTAATGAAGTATGTTACTTTGAAAAAAGGATTTTTTTTCTTAAAAGTTTACCCACGAATTCAGTGAAGGTAACCATTCAAATCTCTACTTCATGCCAAGGAGTTCTTAGATGGGAGAGGTATTTTTCTTTATGTAGCATGTCTGATTTCTCACTCCATTTTCAGCAAGACGTGCTCAGATTCTCTTCTTATTCATTTTATTACATGATTCACTGAATGTACAGTTTTCACTGAATGTAGAATCATCAATGAATATACAGTCTTCCCTGAATGTACGATTATCATTGAAAGTACAGTCCTCACTGACTGTAGAGTTCCCAGAAAAAGTGCCAGAAAAAATGCAGTCTTTTCTGAGCACACAGTACTCACTGATGTGTATACTTTGCTACATATATAGATTTTACTAGATGTAGTATTACTGGATGCAGTTGTTACTGGATATACTTGTTCACACTACATACTCACTCTCTGAAAATGTAGTCTCCACTGGATGAAGAGTCTCCACTGAGTGTACAGTCCTCACAGGGTGTACAGTCCTAACTTGGTATAACATCTTCACTAAATGTAAAGTCTTCATGGAATCAACACTTTGTACTGGCTAGTTTTGTGTGTCAACTTGACACAAGCTGGAGTTATCACAGAGAAAATGCCTCCATGAGATAGATCCAGGGGTGAGGCATTTTCTCAATTAGTGATCAAGGGGGGAGGGCCCCTTATGGGTGGTACCATCTGTGGGCTGGTAGTCTTGGGTTCTATAAGAAAGCAGGCTGAGCAACCCAGGAGAAGCAAGCCAGTAAGCAACATTCCTCCATGACTTCTGCATCAGCTCCTGCTTCCTGATCTGCTTGAGTTCCAGTGCTGACTTCCTTTGGTGATGAACAGCAGCATGGAAGTGTAAGCCGAATAAACTCTTTCCTCCCCAACTTGCATCTTGGTCATGATGTTTGTGCAGGAATAGAAACCCTGACTAAGACAACAGTCATCCCTGGATGTACATTCCTCACTGATTGTGCTTTCCAGAATGTACAGTTTTCACTCAGTGCAAAGTCTCTGCTGAGTGTCAAGGCTTCACTGAGTATAAGGTTTTCCCTACATGTACAATCTTTACTGAAAGTAAAGTCTTCACAGGATCTACAGTCTTCTCTGCATTTCAATTATTTGCTGAATGTAGAGGCTTCAATGAATGTACAGTCTCCCTCTAAAAATGTATTTTCTTGATTATAGTCTTCGCTGAATTACAGTCTTCACTGCACATACAGGGTTTGCTAGAGGTATATTCTTCACTAGATGTACAGTCTTCCTTGATTTTACAGTCTTCTGAAAATGTGCACTCCTCCCTGAAAGAATAGTCTTCCCGTAATATAAAATCTTCTAGAAATGTAAAATTTTGGCTGAATACAATGTGGCTGGATGCAAAATTCTTGGTTAATGTACAGTCCTAACTACATCTATAGTCCCTGCTGACTGTAAAGTTCTCACTGAATGTACATTCTTCCCAGAAAGTAGTTTTCTTGGGATGCACATTCTTTCCTGGCTGTATAATCTTCACAGGGTTACCAGGTCTTCTGGAATTACAATCTTTGTCAAATGCACAATCCTCATTGAATATACGATCCTTGCTAAGTGTACAGTTATCATTGAATGTAAAATCCTCATTGAATGCAGAGTCTTTGCTGAATGCACAATCCTTTCTGAATGTACAGTCTTTGCTAAAGATACAGTCTTTCCTGAATGTACGGTCTTTGCTGGGTGTTTAGTCTTAATTGCATATAGACTCACTGAGAGCAGTCTCAATTAAATTTACAGTCCTCAATAAATGTACAGTCCTCAATGAAAGCACAGTGTTTGGTGAATGCAGTATTTCTGAAGAAACTATACATGCTTCATTGAATGTACAGTCTTCATGAACGTACACTCTTCACTGAATATACATTCTTCCCTAATTGTACAGTCTCACTGAATGTACAATCTTTCACTGAATGTACAGTCTTCACTGAATGTACAGTCCTCACTGAATGTATGGTCTTCACTGAATGTATAGATTACACTGGAGGAACAGTTCACTGAATGTACAGTTTTCAGAATGTACTTCACTGAATATACAATTTCATGAAACAGTTCTCACTATATTCTCAGTCCTTGCTGAATGGACAGTCTTCACTAGATATACAAATCTTCACTTAATGCACTCATTGCTGAATGTAGAGTACTCAGTGAATATACAGTCTTTGATGAATACACAATCTTTGATGAATATAAAATCTTCACTGAATATTCAATCTGCATTGAGTAGTGTCCACTGAATATATAGTCCTTGATGAATGTAAAGACTTACCAGAGTATACTATCTACACTGGGTGTACAGTCTGCTGGGTGTATATTGTTCATTGTATATACAACATGACTAGATGTACAATCTTTGCTCTATGTACAGTGTTCACCTGAGTCAGTCTTTTTTGAATATACACTCCAGACTAGATGTGTAGCCTACAGTGGATATACAGTATTTGCTGGATATTCAGTCCTCAGTGTATGTACTGTTGTCACCGAACTTAGTCTCCCCTTAATGAACAATCTTCACAGAATTTATGACCCTCACTAAAAGTAGATTCTTCACTGAATATACCATCCTTATTGAATGTACAGTCTTACCTGAATGTCCTGGCCTCACCAAATGTACAATTTTTGCTGAATGTATAGCCCTAGGTGAATTTAAAGTCTTTGTTGAATGGATAATCTTTGTTGATTTTAGATATTTACTCAAATACAGTCTTCACTTAATGTACAGTCCTCCCTGAATACATAGATTTTGCTGGATGCACAGTCATCAGTGAATATAGTGCCCACTTCATACATTTCTAAAGTCCTCACTGAATTTACAGCCTTCACTGAATATAGAGTCCTCACTGAATATACAGTCTTCATTGAATATAGCCTCCTTTATGAATGAACGGATTTCCCTGCATATAGTGTCTTCAGTTGTTTTACATTTTTTACTGGATACACAAACTTCACTGGATTAAATTCTTCACTGGATATACATTCCTTGTTGAATGACAGTCTTTCCTATATGTGTAGTCTTCATTGGATGTTCACCCTTTACTGCATTCACAGTCTTCAATATAGGCTGAAATGAATGTACAATCTTTGCCTGATGTCCAGCATTCCTCCACTGGATGTACAGTCTTCACTGGATATACAGTCTTCGTTGGATGTACTCTTCTCACTGCATATATAGTCCTCAGTGAAAATACACTACTTATTGGATGTACAGCTTTACCTGAATGTACAGTCTTCACTGATATACAGAGGTTTCTGAATGTACAGTCATACATGAATATACAGTCTTCCCTGCATATACAGTCTTTGCTAGGTGTGCACAGTCTACCTGGATATATCATCTGTGCTGGATGCACATTCTTCCTTGGTATATAATCTTTGTTGAATGTACAATCTTCACTGAATATATAGTCCTTCCTGAATGTACAGCTTTATCTGAATCTACTAGCTAAGATTTTGCACAGTTTTTGATGGTTGTACAGTCTTCATTGGATGTACAATCTCTGATGGATATATAATCCTCACCAGATATATAGTTTTTACTATATGTATCACCTTACCTGAATATACAGTTTTTACTGAATGTACCATCTTTACTGAATGTAGGGTCCTCAACTGAACATAAAATCCTTATTGAATACACAAATATCACTGAATACACAGCCTTCATTCGGTGCACAATCTTTGTACGATATGCATTCTTCACTAGGTTTACAGTTTTGCTGGATATACAATCTTCACTGGATTATAATCTTCACTGTATACACATTCCTTGTTGAGTGAAAGTCTTCCCTGTAGGTAGTCTTCATTCTTTGTACAATCTTTTCTGCATTTGCACTCTTCACTTTTATAGTCTAAAATGGATGTACAATCTTTGCTTGTTGTACAGTCTTCTATCACTGGAAGCTTCATGGGATGTACATTTCTCACTGGGTATACAGTCCTCAAGGAACATATACTACTTGCTGAATGTATAGCATTACCTGATTGTACAGTCTTTGCTGATTGCACTGTCTCTAATGGATGTATAACAATCATTGGGTGTACACTCACTGAATGTACATTCCTCCCTGAGTGTACAGTCTTTACTAAATATATAGACCTAGTGAATATACCATGTTCCCTGAAGTACATTCTTCACTGAATAGACATTCCTCCCTTAATGGAGAGTCTTTGTTTAATATAGAGCTGGTTTTGTAGGTGCAGTCTTCACTGAATATACAATCTTCACTGAATATATCATCCTTAATGAATATACAGTCCTTGCTGAATAAACAGTCCTAAGTCAAAGGCCAATCTTTGCTGGATGTACAGTTTTCATTGAATGCACAGTCAGAAATGAATATATAGTGTTTACTGGCCAGTCTTCTCTGAACACCAAGTCTTTGTATAATGTACCTACCTCCCTCACTAAATGTTCAGATTTTCAAATGTACAGTATTCAATGGATATGTAGTTTTCAAAGGATGTACAAGATTTTTCTATATGAACAACCTTCACTGGACTTAGTCTTCCCTGAATGAACAATACTCACAGAATTTACAATGATCACTAACTATAGTCTTCAGTGAATATACAGTCCTTTCTGAATGTACAGACTTACCTGAATGTCCTGTCCTCACTGAATGTACAGTCATGACTGAATGTAGACTTTTTGCTGGATTTACAATCTTCAGTGAATGTTCAGTCTTCATGAATATACAAATATTGTGTACAGTCATACATGAACATACAGTCTTCCCTGTATATACAGTCTTTGCTGGTTGTGCACAGCTTACCTGGATACATCATCTGCGCTGGATGTACAGTCTACTTGTATTGCTGTACATCCAGTATTTAGTCTTTGTTGAATGTACAGCCTTCTCTGAATATACACTCCTTCCTTAATGTACAGTCTTATCTGAATCTACTATTTATGCTGCATGCACAGTCTTTGCTGGATGTACAGTCCTCAAAAGATGTATAGTCTTTGCTGGGAGTACAATTTTTACTGGATATACAGTTTTCACTGAATAAGCAGCCTTCCCTGATTGTACATTCAATTGTAAGAATTTCTTCTTATTAGCTCTGCTATGGAAATCCATTTTCTTGATAAGAAACATAGTGATGACCCTGTCAGGTAAGTGTCCTTACTCATCTGTCTATAAGACCAAGCTCTTCTCTCTGAACTCCTTCAGAATTCATATATGGATTGTTCTGTGTGTATTAGCATCAGTGGGGAGCCTGGATTTCACAGCTCTGTGAAAATAAAAATTCATATATTTCACAATTCCAGGGGTAGCAGATAATAATCAACTTGAAATATTATGAATACACTTTTGTTCTGGCTCCCAGGGATATAGCAGCAATTTTGAAGTGAAGGTATTTTCAACAAGAACTCAGAAATCATTGTGTTCTATAATTGAAAACTCCAAGAAATAAATAGAATCATATATATATATATATATATATATATATATATATATATATATACACACAGTGATAGCATGACTAGCAAATATAAATATAAAATAACATGCTCACATGTGGTAACTTTCAGAAGAGGGATACATAGAAACCCAGTATTCCCTGTATTTTTGGGATTTGTTTGAGCAATCTACTGAAATTTTTTTCCTAGGTTAAATTTTATAAAGAGCATACTGACCTTGAAAGCTTCATTATATCCTGCCTCCTTCAATTAAATAGTCTCAGGATTTATAGTCAATGGAGGCCATTGGTAACTGTACCTTCTCTAGCCTAATTTACCTCTGATTTAGATAGCCTAGTCCATCTACTCACTTTCCTTCTCCCAAATGTTACTGAGTATCTCATCCATGTGAGTCTTTATGGAAAGTACCAAATAATACAAAGGGATGCTGAATGAAAGATAAGGATAGCAAAAACTATTCTCAACAATAAAAGAACTTCTGGGGAACTTATCATCCCTGACCTCAAGCTGTAATAAAGAGCAGTAGTGATAAAAACTGCATGGTATTGGCACAGTGACAGGCAGGTAGATCAATGGAATAGAATTGAAGACCCAGAAATGAACCCACACACCTATAGTCATTTGATCTTTGACAAAGGAGCTAAAACCATCCAGTAGAAAAAAAGACAGCATTTTCAACAAACGGTGCTGGTTCAACTGGTGGTCAACATGTAGAAGAATGCAAATTGATCCATTCCTATCTCCCTGTACAAAGCTCAAATCCAAGTGGATCAAGGACTTCCACATAAAACCAGACACACTGAATCTTATAGTAAAGAAAGTGGGGAAAAGTCTCGAACATATGGGCACAGAGGAAACATTACTGAACAGAACACCAATGGCTTATGCTCTAAGATCAAGAATTGACAAATGGGACCTCATAAAATTGCAAAGCTTCTGTAAGGCAAAGGACAATGTCAATAGGACAAAATGGCAACCAACAGATTGGGAAAAGATCTTTACCAATCCTACATCCAATAGAGGGCTAATATCCAATATATACAAAGAACTCAAGAAGTTAGACTCCAGAGAACCAAATAGCCCTATTAAAAAGTGGGGAAAAGAGCTAAACAGAGTTTCTCAACTGAGGAAACTCGAAGGGCTGAGAAACACCTAAAGAAATGCTCAACATCCTTAGTCATCAGGGAAATGCAAATCAAAACAACCCTGAGATTCCACCTCACACCAGTCAGAATGGCTAAGATCAAAAACTCAGGTGACAGTAGATGCTGGCAAGGATGTGGAGAAAGAGGAAGACTCTTCCATTGCTGGTGGGATTGCAAGCTGATACAACCACTCTAGAAATCACTTTATATCATATTTATTATAGCCAGAAGCTGGAAACAACCCAGATGTCCCTCAACAGAGGAATGAATACAGAAAATGTGATACATTTACACAATGGGATACTACTCAGCTATTAAATACAATGACTTCATGAAATTTGCTGGCAAATGGATGGAACTAGAAAATATCATCCTAAGGGAGGTAACTCAGTCACAAAAGAACAAACACGGTATGTACTCACTGATAAGTGGATAGTAGCCCAAAAGTTCGGAATGCCCAAGATTCAATTCACAGACCATATGAAGCCTAAGAAGAAGGAAGACCAAAATGTGGATGCTTCAGTGTTTCTTAGAAAGGTGAACAAAATACTCACGGGGGGAAGTATTGAGACAAAGTGTGGAGCAGAGACTCAAGGAAAGGCCAACCAGAGACTGCCCCACCTGGGGATATGTCCTATACATAGCCACCAAACTCAGACATTCTTGAGGATGCTGGGAAGTACTTGCTGATGGAAGCATGATAAGCTGTCTCTAGAGAGACTCAGGCAGAGCCTGACAAATACAGGGGCAGATGCTCTGCTCGCAGCCAACTGTTGGACTGAGCGTGGGGTCCCGGATAGAGGAGTTGGAGAAGGAACTGAAGGAGCTGAAGGGGTTTGTAGCCCCATGGAGGGAGCAACAGTGTCAACTGGCCAGACCCCCCCAGAGCTCCTGGAGACTTGACCACCAACCAAATAATACACGCAGAGGGACCCATGGTGCTGGCCACATATATGAAGGAGGAGGGCCTTGTTGGCCATCAGTGGGAGGAGAGGCCCTTGGGCCTGAGGGTGTTAGATACCCCAATGTAGGGGAATACTAGGGAGGGAAGAGGAGAGTAGTTGGGTGGGTGGGGGAGCAACCCCATAAAGGCAGGGGAGGGGGAATGGAATAAGGGGTTTCCAAAGGGGAAAACATTTGAAATGTATATAAAGTAAATATCCAAAAATAATTAAAAAAAAAAAAAAAAGAATAGGTGGACATAAAAATTTCCCATATTTGCTCTAGAGAGGGAGTGAAAAAGTGGCCAGGACAATTAATGATACAGTCAGTTTTCAGACTGAATCCTTGTAGCTATCCAAGTTTCTTCTGGCTCATTATTGCAATATTAATTTCCTATAAATAGAGACTCATATAAATACAGGAAAAAAAAAGATAAGGAGGGCAAAGTTCCTTATCATGAGAGATAATGATATGTATTCATACTGATAATAAAAATGCATACTTAATTGAAAGTGGTAAGAATAAACAAAAGTTTAAAAATACATTAGGAAGTAATTGCAATTAAAATGATTCCTGTTGTGGAATATGAATCACTGCCCAGACCCAGGCTAAAATGGGGGAAATTCATTTTCAACCCTATGGCAATATTACATAAAGGTATTTGGAAATATCATGTATCTTAAGGGTGGAGAACAGTTTGCTCATGCTAGCAAAGAAAAAAAGAAGCAAGAGAAAAATGGTTGTACAAATTGAAGCCTGAACCGTAGTCCTAGGGTTTCATAATTACTGTCACTAACTTCAACTTGATTCATTGTCACTGAATTAGGTGCAAAATTCCAAGACCTGAAACACTGAAGAAACCAGACTACACCAAAAGGGGCCAACACAACTCTTAGCACTCTTAAAATTCACTTACAATTCACATTGTTTGAAAATTAAGATCTTTGTAACAGTTTGAAGCAATTTTGAAGCAATCCCTTCACACATTTTAAAAACATGATTTTAGCATCAAAACTCAAAGTTCTTGTGTATGCACGGGTTACTAATCAAGAGAAGTAGACCTGAGCTCTGCACCCTCCCAGCCGGAAGCATGTGCCTCAAAGATTGTTTGAACCAGTTTGTCTTCTATTCAGAAAGCCGTCAGCATATCTTCAAAATGGTTATATCTTCAAAAGTGTCTTCAGTTACATATGATTAACTTTTGTCATTTGTAAAAGCAAAACATCCACCTCTATGCAATACCCTAAAGCAGCTACAAACTGAAACTCTTAAGTACTGTAAAGGAAGCCGACAAACAAGTTTTAATAGATTGCTTGAGAGCTATAAACCCACTGTAATGCATTGCTAAATACATAATACAATATCAAAATACCCAAATTTGATTATATATCAAAAATATATATCAATAAATGAAACATTATATATATTTATCAAACATACATGTATATGCAACCATTATAGAAATATTACTGCTTACAAAGATGCATATTGCCATTTGTAACAGGAAGATAGAAGTAAAATAAATGTTCATTAAGAAAAATATCAAATTCAGTGAAAGCAATTATTGAAACTACACAATTTGTCAGTATAAATCAAATATTTATGTATCAACTAACCTCTTGAAACACTCCAGAATGTTGAGTAAGAAAAATTAGTTTCTGTGTACCATATAGAATATCCATATTTCAATAAATTGTTAACAAATTATTTATATGCCCATATGGAGAAGCACAGGAAATTGCAGGGGAGGGGCTACATTTTATATTATTGATGTGACTTTTTCCTTGAGACATATTCATTGTTCTTTTAAAAAATTATTTTGTAATTAGCATACAGCATAACGGGTTTTTACATGGCATTTTTATATACACTTTACTTTGGTCGATTCTTCTACCTGGCCAGGCTAATTCTCATCTCCCTGCCTCGAGCTTCCAACCTCAGTATTATCCCTTCTACTTCCATCTAGTATTTATTTATTGTCTCTCAGTATGCCTTCATTAAAGACACCATTCTCCATAGTCTCTGGTTTCCAGGCTTCTGATCACAGTCACTCGCACCTAAATATTAATATTTAAGAATTAGAAATGAAGATCTGTACCTTCATGTCCCTAAATTTCACATATGTGAGAAAACATGGAATCCTTGTTCATGAAATTGGTTTATTTTATGTAAAATAATGATCTCCAATTCCATCCATTCTGCTGTGAATGACATAAATTAATTTTTCTTTATGACTGAATTTAATCCTTTTGTAAATACATTTCTTTCACTTATCCATTCAGCCACTGATGGGCACCTACACTGATGCCATAATTTACTGGGTATGAACACTACATCCACAAATATGATAGTATAGGTATGCCTACAGTCAGTTGGCTCTCATTATTTGGGGTATAAACACAGAAGTGTTATATTTCTAGCATATGTTAGTTCAGGCACTAAGATCAGCAATTAATAAATGGGACCTCGTGAAACCGAAAAGCTTCTATACGGCAAAGGACACTATCCCTAGGAAAAAAATGACAGCATACAGATTGGGAAAAGATCTTCACTAACCCTACATCTGATAGAGGGCTAATATTCAAAAATATATAAAGAACTGAAAAAGTTAGACACCAAAAAATCAAATAACTAAATTAAAATATGATATACAGAGCTAAACAGAGAATTCTCAACTGAGGAATCTCAAAAGGCCCAGAAGCACTTAAAGAAATGTTCAAAGTCCTTAGTCATCAGGGAAATGCAAATCAAAATGACCCTGAGATTCCACCTCACAGGAATCAGAATATCTAAGATCAAAAGCTCAGGCAACAGCACATGCTAGCAAGTATGAGAGAAAGGAGAACACTCCTCCATTGCTGGTTGTATTGCAAACTTTTACAAGCACTCTGGAAATCAATCTGCCCTTTTCTCAGAAAACTGGAGTGATAAACACAGGGCCTGACTGAGTGTGCACCAACTGCTCTTTGTATCTATATAATGGTGGATGAGTGAGGTGTTTTGTGGGATGCAAAACAGTGACAGCTGCTGTGTTTCTGATTACTTTGCCTGGTCTTTGGACATTTTTCTTCTTATTGTATTGTCCAGTTCTGGGATGAGGGCTTTTGCTTTATCTTATCATATTTTGTTTGTCTGTTCTGTCTCTTGGAGGCCTAATTTTTGCTGAAGGGAAACAGAGCAGGGGTGGATCTGGGACTGAGGGGAGGATGGGGAACACTGAGAGTCATGGAGGGAGTAAAGATTGGTCAGGATGTATCTTAGGAGAAAAGAATTTACTTTCAATTCGAAGAGAACCAAATTCTCAGCTCTCTTTGTAACCATATGAGATCCAACTTCAACTTTGCAGTGAGGGTGTTTAGAATTTGGTGTGATAGAATAGTTAGTTAACTGAAAACAAACTTATAACTCTGGAGTAAAGTTTCACAGATTCAGAAAAGGTGTGAAAGGGGAGTGATGGAGGAAGTTACGCAACACTTTTCCACTGGCTAAGAAATGGCCAACATATCAGGGCTAAAAAAAAATTGCCAGCTTCCAAGTTTGTGTCTTTCTTGCCTTTTTGTTAATTTAATGTTCTCCCTGTGGCCAAAGGGCTAATGAAGCTTCAAAAGTCCCAGACCATAACTTATGCAGAAGATGCTGGGTCATTAAACTAAAGGTCTCAGATCGGAATCTTCTCTAACAAGCATAAAGGTGACCCCGACCCATATTGTCACTCAGGGAATAGATCCTTGACTTCCAGGAATGAGACCAGAAGCGTTGGATGATTTTCACCTTTTAAAGAAATAAGATCTTTCAAGTGTCCTTTGAAAATTGGGATTTAAAAAAAAATTTAGGGAAGAAAAACCGGAATTTGAATAAATAGTAAATTAGACATTCATTTAATTTCATAGAAATGTATACACAAACATTAGAAATAGGAAAAAACTTTTCTCAGAGTAAAAAGTATAAGCCAAGACATATATTTGTGTTAAATTATGCACTGAATATTAATTTCTGATCCTCCTATTTCAAAATCCTTTAGTAATTTAGATGAAAATTAATGCAAATGGTACAAATTTGCTGTATCATCCTATTAAAAGGTGCTAATGCAAATATGGAAGCAGATACAAACAGAAAATTATTTTTATACATAAAACATACTTCAAAAATATATTTCAAGCGATAAACATACTGAAATGTATCTTACTATTAGTATTTATGTGGTTAAAAATATATGACTGAAGAATACTTATGCATGTATAAATGTAAGTTTTGTTAAAAAGAGCATATTAAATAAACTTCTTTGTATTGAAACATCAGTAATAAAATGAAGGACTAGATTCTAGGCAGAAAAATTGTGCATGTGTTCAAGGCAAGGAGCAAGCCACACTGTCACAAGGCCTGAGGGCCTGCCTTGGCTTCAAAGTCATGACAAGAAAATTTTCTGGTATGCACATATTAGTGATATTGTTCATAATTATGTATAAAATATTAGAAAATTAAGGATGAAAGTTTTAAACAACAATGACCAGAAGCCAAAAGTATAAACCATTTGTGATTCTTTTGAAAAATATTTACTCAGGCTTTGGAACTACTGATAACCACCTTCTCCTATGTCACCACTGTCTCTGCACCTTTAACACTTGGAATATTTACTGCAATATTTTTCTAATAAGCACATAGTAGCATTTAGTAATTAAAAATATTTTAAGATGAGTGTTATTCTTCTAGATTGGCTTCCTCAGTCACTACTTCCCACCACCACCACACTTCAAATACACTGTTACAAATCTTAAAGGTATACTGTAAAGTATTAGACCATAGCAGGTTATGTGTGCAGAAGCAATCATAAAGTTTTAGATATAGACTATTTACAATTAGCATGTTTTATTTGTCATTTTGGCTATAGGCACTGTCATATATTTAATTTGATACAGTTTTTGTCTTCTGAGTTGATAAATATGCATTTAATTTGGAGATTAATCACAGCATTCCAAGAAAACTAACCTACTCTAGGTAAATATTTATTCAAGGGAAAAGTTGTATAGTCTAACTACTAGGTCTCAGTATTATAAATAGACAACTTTACAAGGATTCTCATACACCTTCATCAAGATAAAACTGCTTATGCTTTCTCCAACTTGTTCTACATCTTCATTTTTCTCTGACTCTTCAATATACACACATTACTTTGTTACTATTACTTCTCTTATTTGTCAATAATCAATAATCAAACCCAGTACCTGTTCCCCATCCTCTGTCTTCCTTTCCTGATCCCTCACCTCCCCCAACTCTTGTTTGTATTTTATCAGGTCTAAGAGTTGAACCAAGGTCTAAGGCAGGCAAAGAGAATGCTGTGCAACTCCGCTACAGTCACAGCCCTTGCTGTTCTGAGAAAAGACCTGTTATGCATCTCAGGCTGGTCTTAAGCACACCGTCTTCTTGTTTCAGCCTACCAGAGAACCTGACAATACAGATGTACGCCATCACACCAACCCCATAGATTGTCTACAATCATCTTCTTCAACCTAGGACACAATCTGGGTCTTCCTCTTGAATATCTATCACACGTTCCATTAGTAGCTCACATATCTGTCTTTACAGGTAGCTATTTGTATCTTTTGTTCTTCGTTACATTGTCCCTTGAAATTTTTAAAATGTTGGCATTTGTCATAAATTCATGAAAAAAATTGTTGAATACAGATTTTTTCACATTTACCCAGTTGGGCCTTTGTTTTCTTGTAGCATAATTTTGATGACCCTACTTTTCAAGATGAACCGCTGAAAAGCTATCTTAATTTTATTATGTTTACTTTATGATCCATCCTCTGCTGAATTTTGTATGATGTGACAGATATGTAAAGACACACGCAAAAATATATTTATCTGAATAACTATTTACAGCTCTTCCAATTTATTTTATTTGCTGGTGGTGGTAACAAAAACAGTTAAACTTATATTTGTCTCTTGGTGAATTATTTGTGCCTTCTAAAGTGAGCACTGTATTTTAGTGAGTAATGGTTTTACTTTAATTTAGATTTACAGTAGTATAAATCTCCCTATTGTATATACAAATTACAGCCATTTTGTGCCTTTTTACATTTACATGTAGATTTCATAATCATTTCATCATTGGTGATAAGATGACATCCTTGACATCAATATGCACAGTCTTCAATATTTTGGCTATTGAACCTGGTATATAATCCTCAAGAGACAAAGCTAAGATTTAAAGATTTATTTTTTGACAAAGCTTCAAAAAATGTCATCTCATTAACTTTTGTCTTAACCTTTTCTGACTAAAAGTAGTTGGTTTTACCCAGTATGTGCTGCAACTCTCTAAATCATGTGGCATTCATCTTGTTACTCAACTTTGCTCCCTGTGTGTTAATTTCACTATTCTCTCTGGGTATCCTGCTTTGAGATTATTCACTTAGCTTAATGTTGAGCTGTTTTGCTTTCATTAAATTTGTGACTCTTTGTCTATTCTCCAAACATTTTATGCCCCTGTCAACATTCTTAACTACACATGTGACGAAGTGTGTCCCATTGTCCCACTTGCTCATGAGTTTGTGTTTTAAAGGCCATCATTTCTTTTTATCTTTGGTTGGGATAATGCTAAAGCATTTGCACTTAAACACACTCACTCCTTAGCATCTCTCTCCAAAAGCATCCTGTACACATTAAATTAGCTTTGATTTTCAGAATTCCATGTGTGTCTCTCTATAGATAGCCTGACAGTGCCACAAATGCTACAAGTGTCCTCTCCACATGAACAACTTTTGCTTCAAGTCCTCCAGCATACCTAGCAGATGACCTGTTAACTGCAGTCTGTGCACATAGCAGATGTGTGGTGATTGAATACGAAGCTGTTTCCCTTTGACTCTTAATCCTAGTTCCCATAGAAAATTTTTATTTTAACGTTAGACTGAACTTTGTGGAGTATATAAAATTAAAGGTATTGGTGTTTCACTCTCGAGCTTCTCGCAGTTTTACTTCTTACAGTTAACTTGGCTCTGGTGATGTGGTGGACGTGTGCTGAGCTCATCACGACCTTCCTTCGACTCAGCTTCCCCTCAGCTGCCATGCTAGGTTAGGATATTTGGGAACTCCCTACCTTAACTTCCACAGAGCAATCCAAGGGAATGAGAAGTCCTGTGAAGGTCTGTGCTTTCTTCACTCTGGGTTTTCCTTCTTGATTTCTCGAACATTGGCAAGCCCATCTTCAGAGTTCAAACTTCATCATCTGGATCCTGAAGCCACAGTCTGTGATTTTTTTCTTAAATTCTAGTTACCTGGAGTTCTGTGATTTGGGCAATGCCTTTTGCCAAAATCAAATAAATAAAGACCTCATCAGCTGCCTTTCTCTGCTTATGACCAAATGCTTTGTGCTCTTTTTGATCATGCTCCCATGTCTTAAATACCTGTTGTTTTCTTTTTCTTGGAGTTTATAATTCTTAGTTCCAACTCTGCTGTTAATACTAGAACGGGAAAAGAGTGCTTTTGTTTATTTTATTCCAGTCGTCATGAGCATTATGATCCAAATATTTTCAATCTATAAAACCTGACAGCTTATTTTCTGACTGTGCTAGGAATAGTTCAGTGTTCTTCCCTATACACATAAAGGTGTTTAGACTCCACCCACAAAGGCTACATTTAATCCTAGAAGCAACATTGCAGACAGGCATGTTTATCTGATTCTACACTGAAAGGGGGAAGACTGAGAACCTGCTGCTTGGAAAAGTTCAATAGTTGTAAAAGGAGTTAAAAAACCATAATAACCACACTGTCTTCTACTGTAATATAGTTCTCCCCTCTTTCAAATCTGCAAAGGTTAGCACCACTGATGAGTATCACCAAAAAATCATCCTCATTTAGTGATGAAAATCATAGGCTTCCAAGTATGACATTGTTTGCTGTCATGGATTATCACAGAGCCCCCATATGTAACTGATCAATTCTACAAAAGCAAACGACATAGAAAATTGCTGTGAGAACTAAATGTGCTCTCTCAGCCACATATCTGATCCATGGAGAAAGTGCTCAGCATGAAATTTTGCAATAACCATTAAATAAGTTTTATTATAATATGATATGTGAAATTTAATCTTCTTCAACAAATAAGAAAAATGTTTTGTGATATGTTTATATCAATCTATCACAGCTGGGAAACTACTGCAGTGTTATGAAATGGAGATAGAAATAGGCATTTACTGGAGATGTATTATATACTAAGTACTGAGTCAGGCATTTTGACTGTGATTATATTTTATTCCCACATTTCTACAGGGTAAATAACAAATTCAGTCTTTTCAGATGAAGACAATGAGTCAGGCATAGAATACTTAAAGACAATTTCCCAACATCAGAAAGTGAGAATGTTCTCAGGCAGCACGAGAACCTTAGTTGACATTAGCACATTTCACTTCTCCATGGAGCAAAGATGGATTCCTGTTACGCTATGGTCCGTACAGAGCCGTTATAAATTCTAATTATCTGACTAATTATCTAGCACTATCTGAGATTTCAACACATTTCAGTGTTTCTTCCTCAGTTTCTTATCCCCCACCTCCTCTGTGTGGTGTCCTAATTTCTTCCTTCAAATCTAATGCCAACATAATCTGATTATAATCTGATCTTCCTGTTACTGTTTTCATCTATTTATTTCACCTTTATTGGATTGGCTCCTAAATTTATTTTTATTATTTTCAAGTCTTTTATGTGGAATATAAACACACACTGTTACTGCTTTAGGCAATGGGAACAGTGAATTAGACTAGTATAGTCTTGTCTCTGTCCAGAAGGCTTTAATTTTCTTAGTAAATCATACATGACCACTTACTGCTTTACCCAGTGAATGCATTCCACAAAAGCCTGTAACATGGTCTCCATCATAACATTTTGCAGAACAAACAACCCCAATAATATTGATATTTCAAAGTGGTTCACTCATTACAAAAATGCATTCAGCACTACAAATATCAGGTATTATATGTGAGATTCAAATCATTAACTCTAGGCATACTAAAGGACTAGTGATTGGAATAGCAGTCACATAAGTGGGTGGAGACATCCCAGCATGTAATGACAATGGGTAAAGAATGAGAACAACATTAGATTTTACTCAAAAATACTCAAAAGGACTTTTTCTTAGTAGAAATTGGCTTGTGGAATTTATACTACTTGGTAGAGATAGAGTCATATTTTTTATTATTAAATTACATTATTTATTTACATTCCAAAAGTTGCACCCCTTCCTGATCCTCCCTCCCTGAGTTCTTCATTATATTTCCTCCCCTTCCCATCACCCCCCACCCCTGAGAAGTTGTTCTCAGACCTGTCCACACACCTCCACCCTCTTCCCTGGGTCATCAAGTTTCCACAGAATTAAGCTCCTCCTCTCTCACTGAGGCAGTTCCCTTCTACACATGTACCCTGGGAAACAAACCAGCCCATGTACGATTATTGGTTTTTGTCTTAGTCTCTTGGGCCTCTGAAGGTTTCAGGTTAGTTGACACTGTTATTCTTCCTATGGAGTTGCAATCTACTTCAGCTCCTTCAGTCCTTCCTCTAACTGTTCCATATTGGTCCCCAACTTCAATCCAATGGTTGGTTGTAATTATCTGCATTTGTCTTGGTCAGTTGCTGCTAGAGCCTCTCAGAGGACAGCTATGCCAGGCTCCTGTCTACATGCACAATATGGCCTCAGTAATAGTGTCAGGATTTGGTGCACACAAATGGAATGCATCCCAAGTTGGGCTGATCACTGGGTGGCCTTTCTTTCAGTCTCTGCTCCATTTTTGTCCATGCAGTTCTTTTAGACAGGAACAATTCTGGGTTAAAAATTTTAAAGATGGGTGGGTGGCCCCCTGCATTGACAGGGGGACATGTCTATCTACTAAAGGTGGTCTCTTCAGGTTCTATCTCCCTACTGTTGGGCATTTCAGCTAATGTCATCCCCATTAGTCCTAGTAACCTCTCATATAGCCTCTGGGACTTTCCAAAGATTTCCCCCTCACCCCTATCCTACACTGCTGTATACTTCAATACATTCTCCTAGCCTTCTGAGCATCCTTCCTATCTCTCCCCATACCTGACACTGTCCCTTTTTTTCCACCCACATTCCTCCCTCCCTCTGCCTCCCACAACTATTTTGTTCCCTTTCTAAGAGGGTTTCAGGTATGCACACTTGGACAATCATTCTCATTAAGTTTCCTGCAGTCTGAGAGTTGTATCATGGGTATTTTGTACTTTTTGGCTAATATCCACTTATCAGTGCATACATACCATGCATGTCCTTTTGGGTTTGGATTACCTCACTCAGGAGAGTATTTTCTAGTTCCATTCATGTGCCTACAACATTCATGATGTCTTCATTCTTAATAGCTGAATAGTATCACATTGTGTAAATAAACCACATTTTCTGTATGCATTCTTCCATTGTGGGACATTTGGGTTGTTTCTAGCCTCTGGCTATTGCAAATAAGAGTGCTATGAACATAGTGGAGCATGAGCCCTGTGGCATGATGGAGCATCTTTTGGGTATGTTCCCAGGAGTTGTATAGCTAGATCTTCAGGTAGATCTATTTCCAATTTTCTGAGGAACTGCCAGACTGATTTCTAGAGTGGTTGTACTAGCTTGCGATCCCACCAGCAATGGAGGAGTGTTCCTCGATTGTCTATACTATCATATCATCCACAAATAGTGATACCTTTACTTCCTCCTTTCCAATTTGTATACCCTTGCTCTCCTTGTTCTAGCTAGGAATTCAATTACTATATTGAATAGATAGGGAGAGAGTGGAAAGCCTTTTCTTGTCCCTGATTTTATTGAAATTGCTTCAAGAGTCTCTCCATTTAATTTAGTATTGAAGGCTGGTTTGCTGCATACTGCTTTTATTATGTTTAGGTAGGAGACTTGAATTCTTGATCTTTCCAAGACTTTTAATATGAGGTATTGGTAGGGGTATTGGATTTTGTCAAAGGCTTTTTCAGTATCTAATGAGATGATCGTGAGAATCTTTTCTTTGAATTGGTTTATATAGAAGATTAAATTGATGGATTTTAATATATTGAGCCATCCCTGCATGCCTGGGATAAAGCCTATTTTGTCATGGTGAATGATGGTCTTGATGTGTTTTTGGATTAGTCTTGTGAGAATTTCATTGAGTATTTTTGCATAGATATTCATAAGCGAAATTGATCTGAAGTTCTCCTTCTTTGTTGTACTTTGTGTAGATATCAGAGTAACTGTGGCTTCATAGAATGAATTGTGTAGTGTTCCTTCTCTTTCTGTTTTGTGGAATAATTTGAGGAGTATTGATATTAGCTCTTCTTTGAAAGTCTGGTAAATTTCTGCACTAAAATCATCTGGCCCTGGGCATTTTTTTGTTTGGAAGATTTTTAATGACTGTGCCTATTTCCTTAGGGGTTATGGGTCTGTTTAGATAGTTTACCTGTTCTTGATTTAACTTTGGTATGTGGTATCTGTCTAGAAAAATCATCTATTTCATCTAGATTTTCCAGTTTTGTTGAGTAGAGACTTTTGTATTATGATCTGATTTTTCAAAAAATTTCCTCAGTTTCTACTGTTTTGACTCCCTTTTCATTTTTGATTCTGTTAATTTGGATATTGTCTCTGTGTTCTTTAATTAGTTTTGGTAAGGGTTTATCAGTCTTGTTGATTTTCTCTCAGAAACAGCTCTTTATTTTGTTGATTCTTTATATCATTCTCTTTGTTTCTAACTTGTTGATTTCAGCCCTGAATTTGATTATTTCCTACTGTCTACTCCTCTCAGATATGTTTGTTTCTTTCTCTTCTAGAGCTTTTAGGTGTGTTGTTAAGCTGCTAGTGTAGGATCTCTCCAATTTCTTTATGAGGGCACTTAGTGCTATGAATTTTCTTCCTAGCACTGATTTCATTGTGTGCTATAAGTTCAGGTATGCTGTTTCTTCATTTTCATGGAATTCTAGAAAGTCTTTAATTTCTTCATTTTTTCCATGACTGAGTTATCATTGGGAAGCGAGTTCTTGAGTTTTCATGAATATGTGGGCTTTCAGTTGTTTTTATTGTTATTGAAGTTTAGCCACAATCTGTGGTGATCTGATAGGATGCATGGGACTATTTCAATCATCTTTTATCTGTTGAGGTTTGTTTTGTGACCAACTATCATCAGTTTTGGAGAAGGTACAATGAGGTGCTAAGAAGAAGGTATATTCTTTTGTTTTAGGGTGAAATGTTCTGTAGATATCTGTTAAATTAATTTGGTTCATAACTTCTGTTAGCTTCACTGTGTCTCTGTTTAGTTTTTGTTTCAAATGATCTGTCCATCGGTAAGAATGGGATGGTTATTTCTCCCTCTGGTATTGTGTGAGGTTCAAAGTGAGCTTTAGTAAAGTTTGTTTTATGATTGTGGTGTCCTTGCATTTGGGACATAGATGTTCAGAATTGAGAGCTTATCTTGGTACATTTTTTACTTTAAGGAGTATGAAGTATCCTTCCCCATCTTTTTTTTACAATTTTTGGTTGAAAGTCTATTTTATTGGCTATTAGAATGGCTACTCCAGCTTGTTTCTTGGGACCATTTGCTCAGAATACTTTTTTCCAAGGTACTTTTATTCTGAGGTAGTGTCTGTCTTTGTCACTGATATTTGTTTCTTGCATGCAACAAAATGCTGGATCCAACTTGCATATCCAGTCTGTTAGACTATGTATTTTTATTGGGGAATTAAGTCCATTGATGTTGAGATATATTAAGGACCAATGATGGTTGGTTCCTGTTATTTTTGTTGTTGGAGGTGTTATGATGTGTGTGTGTGTGTGTGTGTGTGTGTGTGTGTGTGTGTGTGTGTGTGTGTGTGTAATTCTCTTCTTTTGGGTTTGTTGTGAGATGATTAATTTTTTGTGCTTTCTTGTGTGTAGATACTATCCCTATGTTAGAGTTTTCCTCTGTAGGGCTGGATTGGTAGATAGACATTGTTTAATTTTTTTTGTCATGGCATTTATCACTTTCTCTATCTATGATGACTGAGAGTTTTGTTGGGTATAGTAGCCTTGACTGGGATTTGTGTTCTCTTAGGGTCTGCATGACATCTATCCAGGATCTTCTGACTTTAGAGTCTCTGTTAAGAACTCTGGTGTAATTCTGATAGATCTGCCTTTATATGTTACTTTGCCTTTTTTCCTTTACTGCTTTTAATATTATTTCTTTGTTCTGTTCATTTAATGTTTTTATTAATATTTGACTGGAGAAATTTCTTTTCTGGTCCAATCCGTTTTGTGTACTGTAGGCTTCTTGTCCATTATGGTCATCTCTTGCTTTAGGTTAGGGAAGTTTTTTTTCTATGATTTCATTGAAGATGTTTTCTTGTTCTTCGACCAGGGAATCTTCACTGTCTTCTACTCCTATTATTCTTAGGTTGGTCTTTTCATTGTGTCCTGCATTTCCTGGATGTTTTGGGTTAGGAGATTTTTATGCTTTGTGTTTTCTTTGACTGTTGTGTCAATGTCTTCTAATGGTATCTTCTATACCTGAAAGTTTCTCTTTTATCTCTTGTATTCTGTGGGTGATGCTTGCATCTATAGCTCCTGATCTCTTTCCTAGATTTTCCATCTCCAGTGTTGCCTCCATTTGTGATTTCTTTATTGTTTCTATTTACACTTTTAGGTCTTGGACTGCTTTGTTCAACTCCTTCACCTGTTTCATTGTGCTTTCCTGTATTTTATAAGGAATTTATTTGTTTACTTTTTAAGGGCTTCTATCTGTTTGCCTGTGTTTTCTTGTATTTCTCTAAGTGAGTTATTTATATCCTCCTTAAAGGCCTGTATTATCTTCATGAGATGAGATTTTAGGTCATCATCATCTTTCTCAGGTGTGTTAGGTTATCCAGGGCTTGCTATGGTGGGAGAACTGGATTCTGATGGGACCAAAATACTTTGGCTTCTGTTGCTAAATGCTCTTGCATTTGCCTATTGCCATCTGGTTATCTCTGGTGTTAACTGGCCTATGTGTCTCTGTCTGGAGCCTGCTTCCTTGAAGACAAGTAAGCCCTGTGACCTGGGTTAGACCAGGTCTCTTCGGAGGCAGGCAATATTGACTCTGGTGGGGGGAGGGCTCCTATATCCTTGGTTATGGCAGTCCTTCTTGGAAACAGGCAGGCTGTGATGTATGGGAGACGATCTGGCATGCCAATCTTCCCAGGAAGAGGTGCAGAGAAGAAAGAAGATGGGGTTTGTGCAGAAAGAATAGGTCGCACATACTCTGGGTTCCATGTGTGTCCCAGCTGGAGCAGTTATTTGGGTGTGGGCCTCACCTGTGTCACTGGTTATATCATATTCCCTGGGCTACAGGCAGGCTGTGGGATGTGGGGAAGAAGCAGGTACTCTGATAGGCCGTGCTGGAGGTGCAGACAGGAAGGGCGAGTCATATTTTTTAAGAGATTGATAAAACAAATACTTTTTCTGCATCAAAGATGATCATGTGATTTTTTCTTTGAGTTTGTTTATATAGTGGATTATGTTAATGGATGTTCATATATTGAACCAACCTTGCATCCCTGGGATGAAGCCTACTTGATCATAGTAAATGATGGTTTTGATGTGTTCTTGGATTCTGTTTGCAAGCATTTTATTGAGTATTTTGAATCGATATTCATAAGTAAGATTGGTCTGAAGTTCTCTTTTTTGGTGGGTCCTTGTATGGTTTAGGTATCAGAGTAATTGTGGCTTCATAGAATGAGTTAGGTAGTGTTCCTTCTGTTTCTATTTTATGGAATAGTGTGAGGAATATTGATATCAGGTCTTCTTCCTGAGCAAGGTAACTCAGACCCAAAAGGACATGCATAGTATGAACTCACAAATAAGTGGATATTAGCCAAAAAGAAAAAAAACAAAAAACAAAACAACCCCCCCCCCCAGAATACCCAAGATACGTCCACAGAACTTAAAAAGGTTAACAAGCTGAAGGGCCCAAGTGAGAACGGATGCCTCAGTCCCACTTGGGAGGGAGAAGAAAGCA
>CM052708.1:8445293-8512835 GCA_028551405.1 Uromys caudimaculatus
GTGGACGGGGGGGTGGGGTGGGAGGTGGAATTCCCTCCTAGAGGCGGGTTGGGGAGGGGATGGGGGGGTATACAAAGAGGAGACTCAGAAAAGGGGAAACATTGGAAATGTATATAAAGTATCAAAAATAAAAAAGGAGGAAAAAAATAATAAAAAAAAGAAAAGAAAAATAAAAAATTAATAAATAAAATTAAAAAAACCAAAATAACCAAAAACAAACAAACAAACAAACAAACAAAAACCAGTACTATAGCTTAAACCACATACTGATGCTCACTGATTATTACTGGGTAACTTAAATTACTCATTCTGTTTAATAGATAGGTCACCATGCAAAACCTAAACAGAGAAATGCTTGAGCTAAAAACAGAGTAAATCAATTAGACCTAAGAGATATCTGCAGAATGTTTTGCCCAATGCAAAATAAACAAAATATCATACCTTCTTAGCAACTCATGGTATGTTGTTCAAAACTGATTACATACTAGATCACAAATCAAGTCTCAAAAACTAAAATTGAAATAATATCTTGCATCTATATCAACAACAAAAGCTAAAGACACATAGAAACTGAACAACTCACTACTAAATGAAATATGGATCAAGAAAGAATGTAAAAATCTTTTAGAATTGAATGAAAATAAGCATACAAGACACAATAAAGGCAGCTCTAAGAAGCACATTCATAACACTAAGCACATACATTTAAAAATGGAGAGAATTCATATCAGAAACCTAACACACCTGAAAGCTCTAGAAAATAAAATGAATAATGGCAGAAACGAGCAGACAGCAAGAAATAATCTAACTCAGGGCTGAAATCAATAAAACAGATATAATAAAAAACAATGCAAAAAAAATAAAACATGGGAGTGATTTCTTAGAAAAAATGAGTAAGATCAATAAACCCTAGGCCAAATTATCTAAAGGGCAAAATGAAAAGTCCCAAGTTAACAAAATCAGAGTCAAGAAGAAGGAAATAACAGTAGATGCCCAGGTGCAGAGGATATCCATAGAATCATTAGGATATACTTTAAAATCTTATATACCCCAATGTGGAAAATCTAAAGGAAATGGAATTTTTTCTTGATATATATCACTACAAAATTTAAACCCAGATCTGATAAGCAATGTAAACAGACCTATAACTTCTAGTAAAATAAAAACAGAAAAGAAAAGGAAAAAACTCCCAGTCTAAAAGAGACAGACAGACAGACAGAGACAGGGAGATGAGAGAGAGAGAGAGAGAGAGAGAGAGAGAGAGAGAGAGAGAGAGAGAGAAATGGTTTTAGTGTAAAACTACTCCAGACTTTTCAAGAGGAATCAATACCAATACTCCTCAAATTACTACACAAAATAGAAACAGAAAAATCTAAACCATATTAAATTCCCACAAAGAAAGAAAATTTCAGAATTATTTTCCTCCTGCATATAATTGAAAAAAAATTCATAAGACACATGCAAGTCAGTTTCAGGAACACTTCCAAAAAACCACCCACCATGGTCAAATTGGCTTCAAAAAACCATATGATTTTCTCATTAGATGCACAAAAGACCTTTAACAGAATAAATCACCTCTTCATGACAAAAGTCCTGCAGAGGCTAGAGATACAAGGGATATATCTCAACAAAATTAAGGTACTTTACAGTAAGCCCACTGTCTACATCAACATCTCCATCAAATCTCTCCCCTCCAGGCCCATGACCCATGCAGAAGAGGAGATGAAAAGGTGGGAAGACCTGGAAGGAATGGAAAACACCACGAAAGAAAGGCCATCGAAAAACAGGGCAATGTGCATATGAACTCACAGAGACTGCGGCAGTGATTTCAGGACTTGTAGAGTCTGGAGATGATGTTGCCCCAGTGCTGGGAGTCAACATGGACACAGGCCTACATTCTTCCCTAAGCCAGAAGGTATCTCTAATTGATAACCACTCACAAATGAAAATTTGGTTTTCTCCAATGGAGTCTCTCTGGGAATGCAAAACACTCTTAAGGCCAGGACTTATTCCCGGCAGTAGACGGCCAACACAGAAAAAATCCAATGGTGGTTTTTTGATGTTTTTTTTTTTTAAATATATATATATATATATATTTGTCTATCAATTATTTGGGAAATTTTCTTACATTATATGTCATTTGTTTATATATATTTATGGTTTGTGGGGTTTTTATAGTTTGTGTTTGCTGATGTATGTGTCTCTGCATCTGTATTTGTTCCTTGTGTTTTTTCTTTGGCTCTTTGTTTTTTGTTTGATTCTTTTGTTCTATGCAGGTTTGTTTTATCATGCCTTTTTATTTTTTTTTCTCTTCGATGTCTGTTTGTTTGCTAATGAGAAAGAGTGAGAAAAGATGTGGATTTGGGTGGGTGGCTGGTGAAACCCTGACATTTGTCACAGTAACAAATAATTACAAAGACAGTATCAAAAATGTTTACTGTCCAGAGCTTCAGAGTGAATAATAATACTTTGTAAGAATCCTGCACATTATGGAGTTATGTTACTTTGTCTCAGATATACTATTGACAAACTAGCTGAATATGTGCTGCATATCTGCATATTGATATCAAGCAACATATAGGAAGGGCAACCTGAGACATTTATGTAAAGAGATGTATACAGTACATTTTAAGAACACTTACAAGCACATCTCAAAGTGAACTAAAATTTTCATTTGAGATAATCCACAAGCACCAGGCTATTTTGTCTTATTAAAATTTTTACATGTATGGATAATACTTATAAATGGAGGAGAAGGTTATTTTAAATGCTGACTTACTGAGATCTTTCACAAAGTTCTACTTTTATACTTACCGATTTTCTAAAGTATATAATTTATAAAGCAAACTTTTTACTTTCACTGAAAGTACAGATACTGAGAGAAATAAGATCAGCACTTGGCATATTTTCAAAAATATCTTCTCTTTCAGCCAACACTTGGCAAACACAGTTGGTTCTCACTCAGGCCTGACCACACCAACGCATGACCTGCAAACTACATTAAGGTCAAGTCTGATTCTGATCCTCATGGCTCCTGCTCTGTAGAGAGCAACCCAGATGTTGGCATTAGCCATGTGTTGAAATAACCTGGCTGTGTTCTGTGAATGTGCTTAGCTTCTGTGAGGTCTGGAGGCCTCTACTGTCACTCGAGAGAAGCATTTGCAATCTGGCAGCCTGATGCATTGACACTTCTGTACTGTACCACTGCAACCCAAATTTTGGCAGCTGGTGGCGAGCTAATGAAATCCTTAAGTTACAAAGCTTCTCTCAGAGGTCCTGAGAAGGAAGAGTGCTGTCAGACAGATGCTAACAGGTGTGTCGGAGTAATCCAAGGTAAGGAAGGTGTGTGTGTGTGGGGGGGTGAGTTTCTTGAATCTAACGAAACAGTAATAAAAGCAAACATCCATATATAAACTCCATTTATCAATAGAAACTTATTTTAATATTTAATGAGTAACTAAAAGAGGATAAAAACTGGCCACCATGAACGTAAAGAGGTCTCAATTGTTTTTTGTTTTGTTTTGTTTCTTCAGATCTACAGACTAACTACATATGTCAGCACTTTGGGATAACTGCTTCAGTCTGGGAATGTAGCAGCTGCAACAAGCCTTGGCTTAAAGTACACAGAAGTAATTTTAACAGATTTAAGTAATTTAATATGGGGAACTGTGGGGTTACTTTGGGTTTTGTGCTTCTAATAGACATTCAAAGTGTCTTTGGAGGAGAGCAATAAAAACAAGAACTTTGACTTTTGAACCATTCTTTATTTTTGCTACTGAGGTTAATGTGACTTTCAGAGTTATATCAGTGACAGACGATTAAGGCAAGTGAGCACGCCCCTCTCTCTAACTGCTGCTGAGCAACACTTTAACCCTGGTAAAGAATGGGAATGACACAAACATTTGTGGAATACTGGATAAGATGTTTGCTTATTTTTAAATGCATAAAGTTGGGTGAAGTTTATTTTGAGTGATCACTTACTTTATCTTTTAATATTTTTAATTTATCATTTTCCCACTTCTCTGTCTTTCCTCCGGCATCTCCTAGCTATCTGCCCTAGAACCTCAGGGGTAATATTACTAAAAGACCTAATGCAATAAGCACAGTAGCATATGCTGGGGTCAGCTGAGGAAATGTTGGACATTAATAGCAAATCTGATGTTGGCTACATCTCAGTGATGATCAAAGCTCTCTGGGTCTTTATTTCCACACTTAGAAAGCTGAAAGGCTGTCAGCTTGTAACCAGATCACTGTAACAGTGTAGATTAGCAAGACTGTTGTAACACTGTAACTGTCTCATGTTTCTCTATCCTTTTTCCTCTATTTTATAGCAGTGTTCTTTCATTTTATAGTTTTAAAACCACACATTTTCATGCTCTTTTTTAAATAAAGGGACATGTGACTACACATAGGCTCAATGTCCAGCTCCAAGAAATAGGCCAGGAAGACTTAACACACTTAAAACAAAACCCTTAAAAAGCCATCTGGTCATCTACACAGGTGAGTCTGAAGCTGCGCTCACTGTGTGCATGGTAGGAAACATGTTTGTAAATACCTTCTTCATTCAAAGTGCAGATCTCCCCACTTAAGCCTAAAGAGCTTTCCTGTGCTGCCTCTCCACTTTATTTAGAGTGTTTAAAATGTTCTTTTCTACCAGGCTTAGCACACTGTCAGCACTGGAGCTGACTTATTTACAATGCAGCTCCACACTGTGGTTGGACTGGGAACACATTCTGAGCTAAATGGTTCCATGGAAATCGAAATGCCTGCTGGGAAGGTTATTAGCTGGAACAGAAGACACTTCCAGTCTAGGTGAAGGGTCATGTCAGAAACCAAATGTCTGGAACTTTTGACTTGAAATACCATGACTTAACATAGCCCTCGCTGGAGGCAGTACAAGTGATTTCTGTTCATGTCAGGACTTGGTCAAGGTTTACTTTTAAAAATTATTTTTTAGGAACCATTACTAAATATTTTTGAAATTTCTCTCAAAAGTTATCCAATAAAGTCACTTTATATTATTAAGTTATAAATATGAAAAGTAGCAACAAACATACTCTGTAATTGTACAATATAGATTTTATATATTCCTCCACTGATACATATTTATTAATAATAAAAATTTATGATATAATATAATAAATAAACACAAGCATAAATTACCATTTGAGAATAGATTATAGGAAATTTAAAATCAGAAAACACTTTACAAATAAACTAAATTCATGAGAAATCTTCAAATAGATGACTTAAAGAATTTTTAGAAATTTTATTGATTTCTAAATTTAATGAAGATAGACGTTAGCTGGAGTGTGTTCATATTTCCTGTTCATATTCTAAATGATATTATTGACAAAAGTATAAGCTTAGTATAAAATAAATGTTTTCTGGCTTGCTTTGCGTGCATTAAACACAAATCTCAGTTATAATGAATAAAAACAAATACCTAAGAAAGTGTCCTTTATAACCCAACTGTAAAGCAGGTACTAGCAGGTAGTAAGAATCCCTTAGCTAGAATTAGTTTCACTTTTTAAAAATATAATTTTTTAGTAAGCCATCAACTATTACATTAAATCATAAAATATGTAACACTACAGGGGGACTGGCCCAGGCTTAGCCATCAATTCTGGACTCAGAGATTATCCTCTTTTATTACACCATGAGGCGTATCATAGTTATTTCAAATAATTTTTACTCTATTAGGTATTTCTGCTGAGTCAGAAATTTAACTATGCCAATTTTACTCTATGCAGCAAATTGATTGTTCCATTCACTGGAAAGGTGTCTTATTACAGAGAGCACGGTATGCCACTGTAGACCTAGAGAAAAAATGCTCCCTTTGCACTCAGACTTGAATCAAATCTAACCTGCACTGCTCATTGTTTCATAACATTAGACACTGTGAGTATGAAATAAATACTTCTTTGACTTATAAGAAGAAATAAGAAATATAATTGGTAAAGAATGCAAAATAGAAACTCTAGAAAATTATAAACCCTAATTGTTATATATAGACATAAAAAAACGAGGAAAATTACAATGGAGGGTGTCACCACCATACTTAACAAAGTGACAACCCTAGGTCTAAGGCTTTTCCTTCAAAACACTGAAGTCCCCAAAATTTAGGTTTTTTTTTTTTAAATATTTTGAGATCTTTCCATATACTTAAATTGGTATGGAGGAGGTGTTTTGTCCTTTCTGGAATGAAAACAACTTAGTCCAATTATATGCAGCTATCTGGTAAGTAAAACTGCAGATTTTTAATTGCGCGAAATTGTTTTGAAATGTGCACTTGTAAATCTGAAATTTCACACCCTTATTTCCCTAAAGGCTCACTAGCATATGTGTCCAAAACCCGGCATAAAGTGTTTTTCTAGCTTTGACACTCAGTGGAGATAAGATTAATGATGGAATGTTTCCTAGCCGTTTTGCTACATACTTGCAGAAATTTCTCAGGAACATACAGGGACATTTGATACATTCAGTAGACCTTTCACTATGTCTCTAGGCCACCTTATGCTATTGCTCTTTTTTAAAAGATAAAGTCAAGAAATGGGAGATTTCTTGAGTTACAAATGAACATAGTTGTAAGACAATCTTAGGCAAATTACAGGAGGAAGTTAAGTGTCTAGGTGATTCCATAACAAGCACAGATGAGCTCAGGAATTCATCTTAGTGACACTGTGAGAAAAGTGTGCGTGTGTGTGCACATGTGTGTGTGTAGTGTATGTGTGTGTATAATATATGTATTGTAATATATGTAATATATGTATGTGTGTAGGGGAGTTGGGCATGTGTGTGTGTGCATGTGTGTGCATATAGGGAGTGTGAAGTCTATATGTATGTGGGCGTGTATGTGTGTGTGTCTGTGTGTTTGTGTATATGAGTTTATGTGTTTAAGTCTATGTGTGTGTGTGAATGGTGCATGTGTGTTATTATGTCTGTGTGTGTGTGTGTGGTGTGTGTGTCTATCTGTGTGCTTGTGTGAATGTATTTATATCTCTGTGTGTGTGTGTGTGTGTGTGTGTGTGTGTGTGTGTGTGTGTGTAATAAGCAGTCATAAGCAGGCAGACAATTACTTCATCATCAAGTCAAATATCCGCCACTATGGAGGCTACGCACAGTTGTGACATGTGGTAAGAGAACGCAAAGAAAATGTTAAAGGACTCCTACCAAGGTGTTAGCCAAACTTAATGTCTGGAGAAACGTTCCTAATCACTAGCTGTCAGTCATAGCATAGTTCTCTGTCAAGAGAAACATCTGCAGACAGGATAACTGGTGTGGTTAAACCGCAGTTGATCTAAAGCATGTCAGAAGCAGCTAACATTACAGTTGAATATAACACTGACATGACAGATTATATGTATACTACAAGTATCCGATGAGATTACTAGTGCAGTGACAAGGGACCTTAGACAGGCATAGACATGATGAGGGTCTGACGATGAACTTCAGACATATGGAAAGGACAATAAGCATTTCCCTTTCAACTAAAAAAACTAAATATTTAACCATGTTCTTTAAGTTATACCATCTGTGTTGTTCAAAACTAGCCTCAATTATATAATTTATGGGCATCACATTTCTTTTTGGTTTTAGACAGGGTTACTCTATGTAGCCCTGGATGTCCTGGAAATCACTATGTAGACCTTGCTGGTCTCAAACCCAGAGATTTGCCTGACTCTACCTCCTAGGTGCTAGGATTAAAGGCGTGTGCCACCAACCCCTGGCTTCAATTATATACCTGATGATGACCATTGTTTTCACATAATTATCTACATTTTCGTTTTAATATAGTACACTCTTTTGTTTTTATTGAAAACAGAATTTTTTACATTATATAATCCCGATACATATATATATAAATATATATATATACTCCTCTCCGTTCCTCCCCACCTCCCTGAAGGACCCAGCCTAGCTAATTCCATTTTGTGTTCAGACTCCATCTTATGTCCAGCATGTCCTTAGTTTGAACTTAGTAACTTGAAAACCCACGACTTGTTCCAGGAACTAAGACACCCCAAAGCAACAGACACCCCACCCATGCCCAATGTCATGTCCTAGGCAAAGGTCTCAAATTACCCACAATTACATGTAGCAAGTTGAAATTGTCACTAATTCTTTTTTTTTTTTTTTTTTTTTGTGCGAGCTTTGATTTCTGAAGTGTCAGTCAGTCATGTAACTGCTAAGTTGGAGAGCCCGTCCCCCTGCTCAAACTGTATAAAAGGCAAGGCTGACGCCATCTCAGCCCCTTTCACACCCGTCCACAGCAATGGAGAGCACGGAGAGGTTGGAGAGGTCCAAGATTGAGCTTGAGTAATAAAGACTCTTTGCTTTTGCATATGATTTGGGCTCCTGGTTGTCTGCGGTGGTTTTGGGGGGACTTCCACGGTCTGGGTGCAACACTCCCCACCTATGCAGATCCATGCTTTTTCTGTCTATTAGAAAACAAATAGGCGTCTAAGGGATAATAATATAGTAAGAAAAAAAACCAAACAGGCCTATAAGGGATAATATATAATATTAGAGAAGATTTCACTTTCTTATAAGGAACCACACACACAAATACAATTCAACCACGATTTGTTTTTCATTTAAATAGACAAATTATAACAAAGCTAGGCATAATCTGCTCGGTTCCTATCAGCTGCCTACTCTTAAATTCAGACTTTCTCAACACTACTCTATAATATACCTGTTTCACAATCGTCTTATGCAGAAATATCTTGTTATATAACATGTTGAGGAAACAAAGAAATACAAAATCTTCTCGAAACTCGCCCTGTTAAATATTTTGAGAAATATTTCATTTAAAAAGAAACAAGAATATACTTGCTATAGGTGACACTGGCCTTGAACCCCAAGTCTCACAACCTCACTCTCTCTAATGCTAGAATTTCATGCATGTAGGAACAAGTCTAATTATAAATTGGAGTTTTGAAAAAATACTGCATTTCCCAAATATTTTAATGTTTTCTTCCTTGAAATTAGAAAAAAAACCCAACACAGAAACAAAAAAAAAAAAACAAAAAACAAACAAACAAACAAAAAAACCACTTTATGCCGGGCAATGGTGGTGTATGCCCATAATCCTAACACTCAGGAAGCAAAGGCAGGAAAACCTCTTGAGTTCGAGGCCAGCCTGGTCCTCAGAGTTCCAGGAGAGTCAGAGTTACACAGAGAAACCCTGTCTGGAAAAACAAAAAAGTAACACTGCTGCTGATCTTAGATACTACATTATTTTTTACAGAAACTGATCACTTTTATAAAATAGTGTAACATATCACATGATTTATCTTAATCTTCAAATAAAAATGGAGCTTCCTTCCTGTTGTAATCCACTTGAATCTATTTAAAATCCTTTTCATCTGCTGCATCACCAATTAAAAGATAAAATTGAAATGAAACTGAATACATCAGAAGAAAACACTAAACTAAAAATTGACAAGAGTAAAACCTTATCTTTACTACTGCATGAGTGAGTAAATTCTTTGAAGACAGGACTTACTGCTTTTGGTAAATTCACACAAAATAAAATATGCAGTTTATATTTTAGTAGAAGCTCTCCACCTGTGGGTAAAAGGTAGGGCCTCAGTCAGCTTTAACAATCAGCAGGTTGATGAATGTGGGTTTGCAGTTTGCAAGAATAAAAAGTACAGCCCTGGCTGCGAGAGCACTGTCCTTGAAAACCTCTGCCACCTAGTGCCCAGATGCCATCCCACCGCCTTTCAGCGATGCCTTCGAATTGCCGTATGTGTTATATCTGGGCTTTAGAGAATCATTCTTGAGCGTGTCTAGGTCAGTTGGAAGTAATAATTTGAAGAGGGAATAATACACGCACTGCATTTCCTAAAAGCATCTGGCCTGAGAATCAATGCAACATTTCATTTTCATTTTAGCAGCACTTTAAATTAAAACCCCATTTATAAATGTTTTAATATGGCAATAAGAGACTCCTGGGTGTTTTTTAGCCTTTCATTAATATACGCCTCCAGTGTGTTGCAAGATACACGCTTACCAAATAAGTCCCTTTGACCATTCAAGTGCTAATTAATGATGCAATAAAGCAAAGCCTAGGGTGCCTTAATGAAAACAAAATGCAATTCTTTAATTTGGAAAATAAAACGTTTTATTTCCCCTTCAAGTAGCACTTAAGGATATGAAGAAAATAAGCACCAACAGATTTGAAGAAATAACAAACCTTTAGTTATATTTTAAACAGAACCCCCCCACACACACACCCCTACATTGCAGCTTTAGCTTTAGATTTAATTATTGTCAGTTTAATTTTACACAGGTGGAGGAGGATGGAGCATGGGATAGCTGTAAGTGGATACATTTATAAAGCTATATTATTAAGATACCTTTAAAAATTAAAAGCCAAATACACTACTATATCATTCTTGATTCTCTGGATGTTTTTTCTGGTTTGATTTTTAAATGCCTATTCTGATGACCATTTTTCTAAAAGCAGAAAACAGTGGTGGTAAAGGCTGCTATCCATGTTTTCTGCAAGGTATCTCCCCACAACAAGTCCAAGATGAGACAGAACCGAGCAGTGGGCTTTCTCTCCCACATCGGTCCACCTAACATTCATGGGAGGAGCAAGATGGCTGCCATGTCAACCCTTCCTGCCAGGCCTGGAACTGAGGCTTTCTCACTTTCCCTTCAGTGGTCTGTGTCTTAATGAAAGTCTGCTGCACACGTATCACTGTGAAAATCTCACTGTGATGGGCAGGTCTCTCTACACTTTGGCACTGCTAAAACTTCCTATCTGAGCAATTCTAAATGACACAATGGCTTGTTAACCTACTGTACCAATAATTACCAAACTGTTCTCACAAGATTATTTTAACACATGGAAAACTATTAAAATTAGCAAGGATTACTAGCATCAGAGAGTACCAGAGAAAGGAAATAACTTATTCCTCATTTTTCCCCTCTGCCTCACCAAAGCTTCTTTGATGTCTAACAGCAACTAGTCACAAAAAAAGCATGCATTGGTTAAATAAAACATTAGCCTTAAGCAAGAGATGTCAAGAAATTCCTCTAAATTACTTGTCATGATAGCAGGTTGGTAAGCACTAAAAAAAAAAAAAAAAAAAAAAAAAAAAAAAATCAATGTCATAATTGCAAAGGAGGTGTAGACACTTTGGAGTCATAATAGGGGAGCAAAGACCACGATGGAGCACAAATAATATCTGTTATGATTCCCTGCATCTTTATGAGAAAATAAATCACAGGCTTCTCAGACATCACTTCGCTTTTAAAGGGGTGACATTTTAAAAAATAGTGAAATATAGATACTAATCCAAAACTGTAATAAAGCCAAGAACACGTGAATGTGCATGTGTGTTTGTGTAAACTGATTAGAAAATTTCCCAAAAATGTCATAAATACATTATGTGATTACTATATTGTATTCACTGTTCTTTTTTTTTAATTATTGAAAAAATTAACATAGGGTCAATGAGATGTTTCACTGTTAGCACAGTTAAGGATGCTTACTGAATGAGCCTGACAATTGAGAGTTCAATTCCCAGGAGCCAGTAAGGTGGAAAGGAGCAAAGGACTCTGCAAATTTGTCTGTTGACACAAACAAGTGTGCAAGGCACAAGCATGCATGCACAAACACACACCTAGATACACACATGTGCATATTTGCCCATGCATATATACACACAGAACCATATATATGTATGTGTATATGTATATATGTGTATATGTATATATGTGTATATGTATATATGTGTATATGTATATATGTATTATGTATATATCACATAAAATAACAAATACAAAATTAAAAAAGAAGTTTTCTAAATTGATTTTTCCATACCCTAAAAGGTCACAGTTTCACAATTTGAAAGTCCTTTTTCAAACTCTCTTCATTTTAATTTTTTATGACCACGATGAACTGCTTGAACTAACCTGTCCACACTTACAAGGGTAAATGGTCTCTCAGGAAAAATTCTTGTATTCAATAGTTTAAAATTTAATAATAAGGGTGTTGGAGAGATAGTACAGTGGTTAAGAGCATTGACTGTTTTTCCACACAAACTGGTTTCTAATCCTAGCTGCAGCAAGGCGACTCACAGTGTTCTCTACGTCACAGTTTTAAAGTACAGCCACCATATGGGGAGGAAAGGCAGCCTGGGTAGCTCTAGCTGTGGCAAGAGTAACCTGAGATGGTTTTCGCATTTAACGTGTAACCAAGAGGCAGTGATGAATACTACTGATCAGCTAGTCTCCTTTCATTTTTCAGTTTATATATCCAGTCTAGGGCTCCAGTCCCACATAGTGGGCCCACATTAAAGGCCACACTCTCCCTAATTAAACCTTTCTGGAAACATCCTGACACACTACCACAGAGATATGTCTTCTAGGTCATGAATATTAACCACTATATATTTAGTATTATATGTGATGTATATCTATGATAACTTAAACATTGCTCAATGAACTACACATATGCTTCTGTGTTTGAAAGCCTGTATTTTTATGTTCATGGATTTAATTTTTACATTTATTTGTCTTGTGTGTGTGTGTGTGTGTGTGTGTGTGTGTGTGTGTGTGTGTGTGTGTTTTGGTAGGTGGACAGACATTTTTATGCCAAGGTAAGCATGCAGAGACCTAGCAAAACCGTTCTGAAGTGGGTTTTCACCTTCCACTGTATAGATTTCAGAGGATGAACTCAAACAATCAAGCTTGACTGCAAGGGTATTTAGCCATGGCCTGACTCACTACACCCATATATTTGAATTGCACATGGACAGTTTTCTTAACTCACACCTCTGGGACAATGCAAAACTGCAACTTAGAGGTTAGGGAGATGGCTCCGTAACATAGAGCCATTTAGGTGTGTGTTGGAGGTCAGAGTCCCAGAACACTTGTAAAAGTCAAGTGAGTATGGTAAGCTACCTATAGCCCCAGTGTATGGTAGGCCCAGACAGGCCATTCCCCAGAGCAAGATGGTTAGGACACTATAAACTCACGCTAACAGTTCAGTGGGGACACCCTGACTTAGTGTATAAGGCAGAGAGCAATGGAAAAAGATACCTGGCTGCAGGCTTCCTCCAATGAGGGAAGACACATGCAGCAGTAACCCCAAACCCACAAGTCCCAAAACACAAACACATACGAACATGTATGTACATGCATGTACAAAAAGTGCACCAAAGAATATTTTGATGTTTAAGTATGTGGCATCAAGAAGTACCCAGGTAGAGAGAGTTCTGACCTCTCTGGGCCACTGTGGCATTCAAGGATTGAACAAGAGAGTGGTAATGACTATTCATACTTAAGTTTTAGTGTTTCATATTACTAAGTATGTAATTTTGTACGCATTATGTCTCCACGTTGAAAATAGTGATATGAACCTTGCTTGCTGCCACCACAACGCCTCCTCCATAGGAGCAGCAGTTAGATCCGTCTCCAATGTTGATGCAACTTTGTCGCATGTGGTAATTGCTGCACGAGGATGTATCCCTTTTGATCCTTTTACATCTCTTCCCACTGTTCTTGGAACACTCACTTGAGTCTGTCATCAACGACAAGGCATAAACAGTAATTTCAAAGACATTTCTTTTGAGACAGCCAGAGAACTTGTTCAAAGGAGAACAACACATGTAAGGAACACAAGAAAGAATTGTGTCAAAGGTAGTTAGAGTTCTGTCCTAATCCAGGCCAATAAACACTTGGCAACTCTAAGATGTGTTATGAATATCAGATGGCTAGGGTTTCAGAAACAAAGCATCCAGGAAACACACACACACACACACACACACACACACACACAGAGAGAGAGAGAGAGAGAGAGAGAGAGAAAGAGAGAGAGACAGAGACAGAGACAGAGACAGAGACAGAGAGACAGACAGAGAGACAGACAGAGAGACAGACAGAGAGAGACAGAGACAGAGAAACAGAGACAGAGAGATCGTGGAGAGTTGGTCTGCCTGGCATCTGGATTACATTTAGATAAAACCAGGAGAGTAGCAATGAAATTAAACAACTGCTTACTATGAACACCCTTCCATTTTGATTCAATTACAAGGCCATCAAAATCTCCCTGTATTGTTTCAATTTAAGAGTATTTCCCAGAAAAGAGAAACCAGCAGAAAAATCAGCCTGCAGATTAGAATCTAAAAGGTATGTACATTGTCTTTGGCTTGAATAATATACAGATATGTGAAATGTTGTCTACTTTTTAATAAAATAAAAAAATTTAGAATTGTCATTAAAACCTCGCAAAACATCAGGCCATCTTTTCATGGAAAGACTTTGTGAAAAGACTGAGAGAAGATGTTGAAACATTCTAGACATACAGACAACATATGAAGATGAAAAGAATGAACAAGCACACAACCTAAGTCTGACATGGGAAGAAGTTCACACAGCCAAATCCAACCATTGAAGACAATACGATTAACAATGCACTCTTTCAAATATATAGGAAAAAAAGAAATGTTATAATCTATATTGAAACTCAATCCTATATCTAAAAATTCCCTCGACAGAATGCGTGTCATTTTACTTACTACTACCTTTACTCTTCAGTTCAGATGCAGCGCCCTTTCGAAGTAATTAGGAACAAAAAGGATTAGGCATACTCTAAACTCCCCAGGGGGAAAAATAGCCATATTTTAGGTTAGAAGCCAGGAAGTAGAATCCATGAAATTATTACTTTGCATTGCTTTGCCCTAATGAAAAAGGCTCAGGCAGGAAGATCTATAGGGTCTCTATAAATTCTTTTCTTTATTCTCAGCAGAGTGGCATGAAACTGAGCAGGGTGTTTCTATTTTAAACTTCAGCTGCTTGCTGGCTTCCATAAAGAAAGTCGACAATGGGAATGAGAGGTGAGTGAGACAAATTAAATAGCTTTTTCTTACATGGGCTAATCAGTTCTACTGTAGAGCTAAATCAAATGTCATTCTATTTCAGGATTATAATCCTGGTGCAGATGTTACATGTTTATTTTCTCATTCAGAGTATAGCTTACAAGGTGTGACACACTTTTACATAAAATTTTTACCAACATAAAACTATCTTCTCCCTGACATTGTCTTTAAGAAAACAACTTGGAATTCCAGAAGTCAATCATGAGTTTCAAAGACTTGACCCTATTACATGGTTAATTATCTTTGAAAAATGTCAAATCATCTTTATTATACAGATGAAGAAATAAAAATATTCCTCAGGATTGATGATTTATTTTATTGTTAATGAAAGTATAAATGAGATTACATTCCTCTCATTCTTATTTAATAAAAGATGCCACCTCTCAGTTAAATAGTAATCATTTGCATATTTTGTATTTAATAAAACATTATTATACAAAAGAACTGAATTTTACTAAAACTGGCATCATGTTACAATTCTTAGAAGATGAACCTATCTTCAGTATATTCATTCAGTGAATTCTTGTGGAGAAAGTATAGTTCAAAACACACAACAGCTGGTGCTATATATGGATTTTGGATATAGTACATAACATAATTAGTGCAGAGTCTGTGATACTACCAGATAATTAATCTTATAGATATTTCTGTAACATATACTAATATATGTTATATAGTATATGTTTTATTAAATATATTTTTCATATATACTAGCATAACATCATTTTATTCTTTGGAAAATTTCACTTTGGAAAATTTCATTCTTTGGAAAATATCATATTCTTCGGTGAAGATTATCCTACACTTTTGAAATCACATCTTTAAAACGTCCTTGCAACTAAAAAATAAAAATAATCTCAACAGTATAGATTTGTGGGTGCTCTGCATTCCAAATTTATAATTATTTTTTCCTTATGCTAATGCTTCAACACTGAGAGAAGCTGTCACTTTCTGACAGCCAGCTGTCAATCTGATGAATCTCATAGGTACTCTTGTGATGACAACCTCACTGAGTAACAAGAATAAAGGCCACTGAAGTAGCCGGAGCATGGCTGTTGGTAGGCTACCTGCTGTGGCTCCAAGTCATGGTTTTCTCTCTGTTCTGGAATGCTTGCCCAGCAGGAGGATCAATGGATGTTTATAACAGAGGAAAGAGTGTCACTCTCTGATCCTTACGGTGGATGGGAAACTCATAAGCTTGTCTCCTGAGGATCTGTTTCCCTGTATGGGCTTAGGATATAAAATTAAAACCATTTTTCTAAACACTTTGGCCAACTCATTGTAGCTAACCTTTGCCCAGAGACTGGGTAAAATTATCTTAATGAGTAATTTGGAAGACGAAAAATAAGAAAAACACAAAATTTGCTTCGTTTTATAAATAATATAGGGATACAGTATATTCCTAATATTTACTTTATTAATTTCCTTTCGCTATGACTTTTTAAATTAAAAAGTCAGCATAAGTGACAACATCACTGCTTATGACAATGAGATTGATTTTCACACAGAATGCGACCCAGTACCAAACAGAACAAACGAGTGCTCACCCTAGATCACAGGTTCTTAAAATGAATATGGCTGTTCCCCAGAGCTCCCAGGGACTAAACCACCAATCAAAGAGTACACAGGGGGTACCCATGGCTCAAGCTGTATATGTAGCAGAGAATTGACTTATCTGGCATCCCTGGGAGGGGAGCCCCTTGGTCCTGTGGAGGCTTGATGACCCAGGATAGGGGAATGCCAGGCCGCTGAGGCAGGAGTGGGTGGGCAGATGGTAGAACACCCTCATAGAGGCAGGGGGAGGGGGAGGGGATGGGGGCTTGTGGAGGGGAAAATGCAGTGTTTTTACTGTACAGAAAAACATAATTGTTTAATTATGGAAATAAAAGATTTTAATACTTTTATGCTGCCATTTTTCTGTAGGAATACCAAATTACTGTATTCTTGGATTGAAATGACCTTTAAATTTTATAGTTTAGATGCTGACTTTAGTTTCAAAATAAATAAGTAGATAGATAGATAGATAGATAGATAGATAGATAGATAGATAGAACATTAAATAAACTTTGGCTGTGAATAAGGATTGAATCTCCACTACTTTCCAAAATGACCTTAAATGTATTTTGCTCTTTTGTCCTAGGTAATTATATGAAGCAGCATTCTCAGTACCAATGGCAAAATGACAGCATATGTCAAGTAATCAGTTGAAAAGAATTTATTTATGATTTTTTAATAGTAAGTGTTTGATTTGTATACCTATTATAAATACCCATTTTATTAGCAAGTTTTATGTTGTTGTGATAAAATTCTATGACTGAACACAGTTAAAGAAAGGAAGGGTTTATGTTGCCTTAGGAGTCCAGATGTCTGGCATCCATAAAGGTGGGGGATCAAGACTTGGCAGCAAGAGCTGGTTGATCACATTTTCATTCTTACACAGAGGGCTAAGGATTAACAGGAAGCAGGGAAAAGTTATAGACCCCCAAAGGCCACCCCTATGACTGAAGTTCTCCTGCCACACTGTCCAGCCTTAAGGTTCCATAGCATACCTAAAGCCCTCACCACCTGGAGACCAAGTGCTCAGACCTATGTGGGTCACTTCTCACTGAAACCACCTCATCTATCAGGGATTAAATAAAAATGTCTGTGGAAAAGGGGACCATAGGAAGAAACACTTAAGAACCATTGTTGTAAACAGCATATTATTGAGATTCTGTGCCTAGATTCCATGTTTGGAGAGAAAAATACAATAAAATGTCTTCTTTAAACAAACATTAAATTGAAAATGTAAAGCTTAAGAAATGGTTATGAGCATGAATGATTAAGCAGGTACAATTACTGACCAATAGTATGGATCAATATAAAATATGTAATATATATTAAAAAAATATATAAAATAAGGTAATACAGTGACACATGAGATAAAACCCTAGCTTATGAAGCTCAGGTTGTACATTAAAAAGACAGATCATTTTACAACTCGATATGTCACTGGGGAAGAAAATCAATAACAAAGCTCTGATGCTTGGAACAATAGATTAAAAAAAAATAAGCCAAATGTGGACCAAGAATATGATTCAGTAATGAAGTACTTACACAGCATTCTCAAACCCAGGCAACTCACATCAACAAGCACATGCACGCACGCACACATGCACGCACGCACGCACGCATGCACACACACACACACACACACACAGAGAGAGAGAGAGAGAGAGAGAGAGGAGAGGGAGACATAGCCAGAAAGATAGACACAGAGAGACAGAGACAAACAGAGACAGAAATTCAGAGACAGAGTCAAAGGTTGTTATCAAAAGAATAGATATAAGAGAAAAGCAGACATAAGAACAAATCCTACAAGAAATTAATAAATATTAAATACAAGACTTAGAAAATAAAAAAAAACCCTCTTGTTTAATCTAGCAAATAAAGACACTTCTTTTCTAATATTATGAAAGTGTCACTAGAAGCTGTCCATTCAGGTTTACTGTTCATCTGAAAATACTGCTTCCAGACACACGCATCAAAGGATATGGAAACCACCTGAATGCACCTTTATCGAGATGGTGTAGACATCATGTCTTCTGCCAGACACCCATCATACACAACAGCATGCTAAAAACTGTATCAATTGTTCAAAAGGGATGTAAACTCTTTGTCTTGACTGACACATGATAATGCTATATATCTACAGGGCACAGTGAGATGTTTTCATACAGGCAACACATTGTGCCATTTCCAAACTAGAGAGATTAACATGTACATTTACCATTTCTTTGTCACATTTTATTCTAGCCATGGAGAAGGGTTTCATTGGGATGATGTGAAGGCTTTGACATTATCATCATTCTGATTTGATGGAATTTCCTCAACAATTTCTATATCACACTTCTGCTAGGGGTCATTTGCCAGCAGCAGAGTCTATGACATTGTGTTGTTTCTCAGACGGACACTGTCATCAACCTAAGGAACTCTAAGGAAAGTTCATGTTCAGCAAATTCTTTGAATCAAAAGAAATTAATATAAGCTCACCCTTTGTGGAATTAATTGGTATTATTAACTCCATTGCTTTAAAAGGGGGGAGGAGTGAAAGATGTCAGATGGTAAAGCGCTTGCTATGCAAAGACATGGGTCTGAGTACAATCCCAGAATTCACACAAAAACCTGGGCATGGTGGTATATGATTGGAAACCCAACACTGCCTAGAAGGAGACAGACAGATTCCTGAAGGCTCGCTGGCCAACGAAACTAGCATATTCTGTGAGCCCTAGGCCCAAATGAGAGACCCTATCTCAAGAAAACCATGAACTCCCTATCCATATAGTACTTGAAGTTCTAACCAGAGCAATTAGACAACAAAAGGAGGTCAAAGGAATACAAATTGGAAAGGAAGAAGTCAAAATATCACTATTTGAAGATGAGATGATAGTATACTTAAGTGATCCCAAAAATTCCACCAGAGAACTCCTAAACCTGATAAACAACTTCAGCAAAGTGGCTGGATATAAAATTAACTCAAACAAATCAGTAACCTTCCTCTACTCAAAGGAGAAACAGGCTGAGAAAGAAATTAGGGAAACGATATCCTTCACAATAGTCACAAATAATATTACATACCTTGGTGTGTAATAAAGCAAGTGAAAGACCCGTATGAAAAGAACTTCAAGTCTCCGAAGAGAGAAATAGAAGATCTCAGAAGATGGGAAGATCTCCCATGCTCATGGATTGGCAGGATTAATATAGTAAAAATGTCCATCTTACCTAAAGCAATCTACAGATTCAATGCAATTCCCCTCAAAACTCAGTTCTTCATAGAGTTAGAAAGAGAAATTTGTAAATTTATTTGAAATAACAAAAATTCCAGGATATTGAAAACTATTCTCAACAATAATAGAAGTTCTGGAGGAGTCAGCATCCCTGACCTCAAGCTGTACTACAGAGCAGTAGTGATAAAAACTGCATGGTATTGGTACAGTGACAGGCAGGTAGACCAACAGAATAGAATTGAAGACCCAGAAATGAACCCACATCTATGGTCACTTGATCTTTGACAAAGGAGCTAAAACCATCCAGTGGAAAAAAGACAGTATTTTCAACATACGGTGCTGGTTCAAATGGAGATCAGCATGTAGAAGAATGCAAATTGATCCATTCTTATCTCCTCGAACACATGGGCACAGGGGAAAATTTCCTGAACAGAACACTAATGGCTTATGCTCTAAGATCATGAATCAACAAATGGGACCTCATAAAACTGCAAAGCTTCTGTAAGGCAAAGGACACTGTATGTACCAATCTTTTACCAGGCTTCTCCCTTGATACTTCTTTTTCTGTACTACAAGGTTCATCTTCTAGCCTTCCTTGAAAAGTGGTTTCCAGGTACACCTGGTTATTGAGAATTACTTGGGAGGACAGAGGAGTACTAAAGTGTGTGAGGGGCCAAAATACATCCTTGTTTCTCTCCATACATGGAGGAATCTGAGTAGCTGTGATTTCTTGGTGGTTTCAGTGCCAAAGCAGTGGCCTTCCTCCATGTTCCTTCCTGACTTCTACCTAGAACTATGAGCTGAACACAAAAGCTTAGAAGAAAGGGTTCTTGGTCTCTGCAAATTTTACCTCTTTCTTCTTTTCTCTCTGTTTAGAATTAAACACAAATAATGGTGTTAGAATATGTGTTGGCTAATGTTGATACAGATAAAGAATGCCCACAGAAACAGGCCTCTGGTCATGCTTAGGAGAGAGCCTCTTGACTGAGTTCATTGAAGTGTAGAAGTCCATACTAGTAAGCAAACAACATTTCCATAGGATAAAATTCTAGACTTCAACAAACAAGAGAAAGTAAACTAAATCCCAACATTCCTCTTTCTCTCATTCCTAAGTGTGTATGCAATGGACCAGCTGCCTCACCCTACAGATACTATCCTGTCCACACAATGGTGGATTGTACCAAACTATAAGCCCAAATAAATCCTTCCTGAAGATGCTTAGATCACGTATCTAGTCATGGTGATGAAAACCGTGACTAATGTGAGACAGAAGTGAGAGCCTTGTCTCTATGAGGCACCGTCACGATTTCAGTCAATAAGTGAGAAGCTTGGATGTGATACATTGAGTAGAAACAAACAAGAAAATAATAACATAGTGCAGTCTTCCTCTCAGCTTTGACTAAAGATTCCTTATAAAATCTTATGATGTTTTCTGGATTTGTATAAAATTTATTTAGGGCCATACAAATATTAAAAAGTAAGGAGAAAAGCTGGTAAGAAAAATCACCAGTATTGAGGATAATGTCTCTAATTATTTTATCTTTGCCACTGACATTCATTATTGGTAATGCACAGGAAAAAAAAATATTTAGAATGCATTAACATTTATTTTTGTATTTCAAGAATACAAAAACTGGGTTGCTACCCCAAAAACACTATCCTACTGTATGTAAAATATATACTCACTATTTAAATGAAGAAAGTTAATTATACAGTTGTAATTTATCATGTTTTATCAGGAAAATTTTTGTTATAATAAATGCTTAATATTCTGAACATATTACTGTCTCCTGAGAGGCTCTGCCAGAGCCTGACAAATACAGAGGTGGAAGCTTGCAGCCAACCATTAGACTGTGCACAGGGTCCCCAATAGGGGAGTTAGAGAAAGGACTGAAGGAGCTGAAAGGTTTGAAACCCCACAGGAAGAACAACAATGTCAACCAACCAGACACCCCAAAGCTCCCAAGGACTAAACCACCAACCAGGGAGTACACATGGAGGGACTCATGGCTCCAGCCGCATATGTAGCAGAGGATAGCATTGTCTGGCATCAGTGAGAGGAGAGGCCCTTGGTCCTGTGAAGGTTCAATTCCCCAGTGTAGGGGAATGCCAGGGTGGTGAAGTGGGAGTGGGTGGATGGGAGGGAAAGCATCATCATAGAAGCAGGGGGAATGGGAGAGGGGGGTTCTAGAGGGGAAAACAGGAAAGGGGATAACATTTGAAATGTAAATACATAAAATCTCCAATAAAAATAAACAAAATTGGAGCATAAAAACATAAAATGAATTAATTTTTCAGACTTTTCAACAAAGCATAGTATTAAGACTTGGGTTTGGTTAGTGATAGCTGGTTTTAGCCAGACTTCATAAGGGACAGGCGCAAGAGTTTAGCAGAAGAATTTACAAGAAGTAGAGTCTGGCTACCAATGGAAGGAGACATGGAAGGTATGGTTGTTATAGATATCACGGCCATTAAGGAAAATACAAGCACACTGCACTGGGACAGCAGGAAAGATGTTGTGAGAACATCTCAGAAATTGGAAAGACCTCACCAAGTTCAGTCACTGGAGTATAAAGCCGTGAACTCAATTAAAGATGAGAGAGCCAAGTCACTGGATGACCTGCATGCCCAGGTCCATCTAGATAGTGTTTTGCAAGGTTTAGTCAGCAGAATTGTTCTCTTTTAATTTTTGTTACTTTTATTCTTTTACAATCCAGTCATTACCTGCTTCCTGTTCTATCCTCGCACAGTTCCTCATCCCATTCCTCCTAGCCCCTGACTCCAAAAGGATGTCGCCCTTCCCCGCCAGGCCTCCCCACTCCCCAGGTCCTCAGATCTCTCAAGGATTAGATACTTCTTCTCCCACTGAGGCCAGTCTTCTGCTGTATATGTGTTGAGGTCCTCAGGCCAGCTAGTGTATGCTACCTGTTGGTGGCTCATTGTCTGAAAGATCTCAGGGATCCGGGTTAGTTTAGACTGTTGATCTTCCTATGGGGTCACCCTCCTCAGCCTCTTCCAGCCTTTCTCTATTTCAACCATGGTGGTCCCCAACTTCAGTCCAATGGTTGGTTTAAGTATCTGCATCTGTCTCGGTCGACTGCTCGTTGGGCCTCCAGGAGGGCAGCCATGCTAGGCGGCTGTTTGTAAGCACACCACAGCATCAGCAATAGTATCAGGCCTTAGAGCCTCCCCTTGAGATGTATCCCAATTTGGGCCTGTCACTGGACTACCTTTCCCTCAGTGTCTTCTCTATTTTTCTCCCTGCAGTTCTTTTAGAAAGGAACAATTCTCAATCAGAGTTTTTGACCGTGGGATGGCCACCCCATCCTTCCACTTGATGCCCTGCCTTTCTACTGGATGTGGACTCTACAAATTCTCTCTAACCACTGCTAGGCATTCCATGTAAGGTCCCTCCCTTTGAGTCCTGAGAGTCTCTCACATCTCAGGTCATTGGCACATTCTAGAGGGTCCCCCACCTCCCACTCTCAGAGATGGCATATTTCCATTTATTCCATTGGCCCTCAGGGCTTCTCTACTGTCCCCCCAATACCTGATCCTGTTCCCCTTTTCCCCTTTCCCTCCCCTTTCCCACCAAGGTTTCTCCCTCCCTCTGCCTCCTGTGATTGCTTTGTTCTCCCTCCCAAGTAGTACTGAAGCATCCCCACTTGGGTCCTTGGGCTTGTTAACCTTTTTGAGTTCTGTGGATTATATCCTGGGTATTCTGTAGTTGTTTTGTCTAATATCCACTTATTAGTGAGTACATACCATGCATGTCTTTTTGGGTCTGAGTTACCTTACTCAGGATGATATTTTCTAGTTCAATTTATTTGCCTGCAAAATTCATGATATCCTTGTTCTTAATAGATGAGTAGTAGTATTCTATTGTGTAAATGAACCACATTTTCTATATCTGTTGTTTCATTGTGGGACATCTGGGTGTTTCCAGCTTCTGGCTATCACCAATAAGGCCCCTATGAACATGGTGGAGCATGTGCTCCTGCGGTATGGTGGGGCATCTTTTTTGGGTATATGCCCAAGAGTGGTATAGCTGGATCTTCAGGTAGAACTATTCCCAATCTTCTGAGGAAACTTCAGATTGATTTCCAGAGTGGTTATACCAGTTTGCAATCCCACCAGCAATGGAGGAGTGGTCCTCTTTCTCCACATTCTCACCAAAATATGCTGTCACCAGAGTTTTTGGTCTTAGCCATTCTGATTGATGTAAGGTGGAATCTCAGGGTCATTTTGATTCTCATTTCTCTGATGACTAAAGACTTTAAACGCTTCTTTAAGTGTTTCTCAGCAATTGGAGATTTTTCAGTTGTGAATTCTGTTTAGCTCTATAGCCCATTTGTTGATTGGGTTGTTTGGTGCTTTGGAGGTTAGCTTCTTGAGTTCTTTATATATTTTGCATATTAGTCCTCTATTGGGTGTAGGATTATTAAAGTTTTCTTTTTGCCAATCTGTAGGTGGCCGATTTGTCCTATTGACTATTTCCTTTGCTTTATAGTACCTTTTCAGTTTCATGAGGTGCCATTTATCAATTCTTGATCTTAGAGCCTGAGCCATTGGAGTTCTGTTTAGGAAATTTCCTGCCATGTCAATGAGTTTGAGGTTCTTTCCCAATTTCTCTTCTATTAGAATCAGTGTATCTGGTTTTATGTTGAGGTCCTTGATCCACTTGGACTTGAGCTTTGTGCAAGGTGACAAATATGGATCTATTTTCATACCAACTGCCAGTTAGACCAGCACTTTTTATTGAAGATGCTTTATCTTTTCCATTGTATATTGGCTTCTTTGTCAAAAATCAAGAGGACACTAATTTTTCAAACATGCACAATATAAGAGTTTGAAGTTGTGATCACTTTCATCAAAGCTTTGGAAGAAAGTTGCTGTTACCAGGCATTGTATGTCAGGATCCAATTCCCAGAAAGGAGCACCAAAGAGAGAGAGCAGTGCATGAAATAGTGAGCAAGGAGTCTAAGTTGCCACAAATATAGAATACCTGCCTAAGAAATATGCAGATAATGAATTAAATCAGCCTAAAAAGAGTCCATAGGGAGGTGTTGCTATATCTGTATAGAGCTCAGATCTTGACTCCATGTACCCCAGGTGCCTGACATAGAGCAAGAGCATTTAAATTTGCTGTTTGGCTGCATTCATGCCTTTGTCCCATCTCTCATGGACCATCTTTCTTACATTTTGGAATGAAGATATTGCTCTACACCATTTTAGATTAACACAATTTATAACTTGTTATTTTATTTTCCATGGACTCACAACTAAAAGTTTATATTGAGTCTTGAGGAGACTTTGGAGAAAGTTGGAACCCTTTAAAACACAGGTACTATTGAAACTGAACTGAACATATTTTTTCACTGCGAATTAAACATGGGATTTTTGCAAGGTCCAGGATGGACATTACAGTTTAGTGAATTGTTTTGAATAGCAAGTCATCAAGGATTGAATTTCTAATCACTGTCTTTGTTATCAACTTGATTAGATTTAGCATCACTAAGGAGCTTGATGAGAAACACCTGTGAATCTATGAAGCAATCCCAGAGACAATTAGTTGAATGAGGGACAGACATCACCCCAATGACAGGGAGCCTGGATAAATAAAAATAAAAATGGAGAAAGCCAACCACGTGGGAGCACTTTCTCTCTCCCCTATCTCTCCCTCTCCCTCCTCCCCAACAGCCTGCATTTTCATCAGTCATGAAGTAAAACAGTTATCTTCTCTCTCATGTTCTCATTATTAGGAAGCTCTTCCCCAGTCCATGGGGCCATATGACCATAGAGGGAGCTCTCTAAAGCAGTCATCAAATGATAAAAATAAATTAATATATGTTACACCAATAAACTCCAACCTCCAACTTCCTTTATCCAGAGACACAGATGTTAATCTAGGTGAAACTACTTTTCAAGTTATTTTGCCTCCAAACTTTTTCATCTGCAAACATGAAAAGACAACCTCAAATCAAATTATGCTATGTTTTAAACAAAGAAACACTAATTTTAAGCTATTATGTGTTCACTATATTTTCTTTAAGTAGCTTAAGAAAGTCTCATTTTATGTTCTGATTGTACATGATCATCGGCACTGTTGACAAACTAGAGTTTCTAAGATGGCTATAGAAGTTATTTTAAATGCATCCTTTAAATTATAGATATGCTGCACACAATTTTCCCATCTTAGAGGAAATGATATAATTAGGTGGATTTAGCTGTTTTAACTTCTCTGCTCAAATTTATAGATGGTGCTTCCATTCATGGAGTCCATTATACCTGAGAAAAATATGAAAACCTGGTACATTTGATTTAAGTGCAATTATCATTAATGTATACATTTAAAACTTAGTGACACTGTAAAAGCTTATACAAACCCTATATTTCTTATTGTTTATAATGAACATAAGGAAGTTATAAATGTGAATAATAACATTCCTATGAAAATAAAAGAACTTCTTTTCTCTGTAGCTATTATCTGCTGTTTTCCCTCTGTCCATATCTAGACATATGCATAGCTTTATGGGGCTCAGTGGGAAGCATGCATACAACTGTTATAAATCCGTTTTACAAAGTTATCATTAAGTATTGGGTTCTGAGTCAGAACAGTCACCCTGCTTGGCAGATACAGTTCCGTCACACAAGTGAAGTGTGTAACTGTTGCCACTGGATGGCAACCCAAGACACAGAAAGAGTAGGGAAGCTCTGGAAACAGCAGAAGGAACACTGGCACTTCAAAAGGAATTCAAAAGGATCTCACTTTAAAGAAATTATCCTGTTGTAAAAATATATGCAGCTATACTTTTTGGGAAGTGAATGTCAATTGTTTAAAATGTGCTATTGTTCAGCAAAATATCAACATATTTTGAGAAAAAATATCTAAATTGATAACCCAATTATTTTTTCACCAGGACTAGAATAGAGGAGAATGAATTTTTTAAGTGCAGCTTCAAAGCTCCTCCTTTGCAGCTGCCTTAATGTACAGAGAGAAGTGGAGATGTGGGAACTGACTGCTGTTTGCTGCAGGCTGACTTCAGGACAAGAGGCTGTCCACATTAAAACGCACAACTTTCAAAGTAGGCACAGTTAATTCCCACACCATAAACTTAATCCGGAGTGGGATGGAGTCTTTCTTAAATGTGTAGGGTTTTCCTTATTTATAAAATGAGAAAATGTTTTAAACATGTTTAGACTTGTTTATTGAGAATCTAAAGCAGCAAATTCCTCTTTTAAGCAATTGTGACACAAAAATGACCATGAAATCACAAAGGCTTTGTCATGTTACCTTGTTGGGCACTCTCTGAATTGGAAAGCAAGGTTTCATGAGTAAGCCAAACCTGGAAACAAGAATAATGACCCACTTTATATAGGGATGCTTCTTGCAAAATAAGTTGAAATCAGGGATCTGGCCAGACAATGGTGATTCTGCTTCTAACCTTGGCTTTCATCTAAGATTTTCAGGAGGAAGTAAAGGGGGGGGGGGAGAAGGAAGTGAAGGGGAAGGAGATTAGGAAGAGCCTAATCAATGAGCTCCATGTTCAAGAATATGTCTCAACAAATGGAAAGCAATGGAGAAAGACACCCCAATCTGACTTCCGGCCTCTACTGGCCGACGTGCACACACATGAATGAGGATATACATCCCTTGACACAGACAGAATCTAAAAATATAGGAAACAAGAAGACAATGAAGAGTGATGTATGGTGGAAGTGGGAGAAGCCTAGGTGGAAGTGGGAGAAGCCTAGCCTAATTTTCTAAGGAAACTCCTTTCTAACAGAAACAGTGGGGATCAGTGGGACAGGAGACGGTATGGGCATTAGTAAAGTAAAAATGCTTGGGAGCAATTTCCCATCCTTTGATTTGAATACTCAGTTCTGTAAGGTTCATTAAGCTGCCTAATGCACCAAACCAAATTACATAAACAGTCTTCCAGCTCCCATCTACAACCTAAACGTGTTCAAAATCATGATTCATCTTATACAACGTGATATTTTTTAAATTTTAACTTGTAAACTATTTTGTTCAAAGCCTGGAAAAGTAAAATGCACATGAAATTATATAAGCCCCATATAGTATGGAGTAGCATTTGTAAATGTAAGCAGTAATTTGACAGAGTTGATATCTACTCTTATCTGTAAAGAGCACAGAGTCAAACATCTGTGATGTCACACTCACAATCACTCCTCAATCCAAATGCCTTCAGATCACTGAACTCTTGAAAGCTCAACCGCTTACCAAAAGGAATGGTTTTCAAAGAGGATGAAAAACGAACAGCAGAAAAGAAAAAGAAATTACAACAAACAACAATTTTACTCAGGACAACAAACTCTTTCCATTAAAGGGTAATTATAAGCAAAAAACATTTCCTAAATGAAGATGACAAATGATTAAAATGTGTTGCTTCAGTATTATGTAGTGCTTTAGAAAAAAAAAAAAGGAAGGGCAATGTTGGTGGAAGAAGAAAGGAAATCTCCCAAAAAATAAGAAAGGAAAAGGTTTGACTGATTAGAGGATAATAAATTATACATAGTCCTCAAGGTCAAAGGTTAGCAAGAAGAGCTTTAAAAGCGATTTTATTGGGCTGTTACAGATTACAGTGGTAAAGTAACTGTGTGTTCGAAGGGGCTAAAAAGTGCCTTTGAAGGCTTATATAAAGAGATGTAATCATTTTCTAATGATTCCATGATGGTTGGCACTGGCTGGGGTTTGGATAATGAACTAGACTTCAACTTTGCATTACTAGTTAATGTGAGGCATATCACTGACGCCGAAAAGAACTCGATAGCTGAATTCACATGTGTGCTGGTTTGAATGGGAAAACACCCTATGTATTTTCATATTATTCATTCATTTGCTTGATCACTGACACATGTAATTTATTAGCGACTGACAGGAACGCACAGCCATGGGAGTAATATAGGCTCTGTCATCAGATTTGCAGTTTAATCTCTTAGTACTGCTAATGGTATCACCAGGGAGGGAACAGCCCAGCCCCAAGTATCCTTCTATGAGACACCTTCCTCGGGCCAAGCCAAATTTTTTTCTGCTGGAAAGAATTTGGGACTAACAAACATAGTGAAGTAAAGGTAGAAATTTTATTAGGGATATTTTCATGTAAAAATTTACTATAGACTATTAGGATAAAGAGACATACAGAGAAAGAAGATGCACGGAGGATAAGAATGAGGATTGCATCAAATGTTTACTCATGTGGAGGTCCAAAGTCCTTCAGGTAGACGTAGTGACCGGCTCTCTTGGCATTGGCTGTCTACACCACTCTATTATCAGTTAGGTTACATCTCAAAACGCTTCTATGAAACCTGACTTTTCCTTTCATTTAATAAGTGAGACACATGATGCGGTCTTGGATAGAATTAGAGTCTGACAAAATTAGACCCGAAGCTCCGGGGTTGCACATTCTACTGTATGCTCTTTCCTTAGAACAGGGTTTCTGCTGAGTCTGAGAAGACTGCCCATATACAGCTAAGAGAAGAGGAAGGCTCAGAACATTATTAACTATACAGAAATTTCTGTTTCTCTGCTGGCAAGAGGCATCACCTTAACTCTAAAGTGAAATCTCCCTTTCATTCTCTCCTTCTCATTCTCTCCTCATTGTCTTTTACTCTCACACTTATGTGAGCACATGCACAACACACACACACACACACACACACACACACACACACACACACACCTCATACTCCCATTAAATTTTATTACCCTTCTTACTGCTTCAAGAGGATCTTGAGTCAGAACTGGAAATCTCCACTTATTTTTCTGAAAATTCAGTCCATAGTAAACCTTCTTAGCATAAGTTGCTTAGCTATGACTAGCCTTCAGCTAACAGTAGTGTACTCCAACTTGATTACATGTAATCTCATATTAATGTGTAGATGCTCTTCCCAGCCTTACATGGTCCTTTGACTTGACAACCACAGCTATGTGAACTTTATTTACAGCTTACTCTGGCTCCATCTCAGACAGTGTTTCCTCCCTGAAGCACGCCCACCACTTGTGGTCTCAACATCACTTTTTCTCACACATCTGAGTCTCTCAGACTCAAGGACAAGGCAAACTCCTGAAAGAGACAGACATCTGTGCAACTGCTTTAGTTGATTAAGTAGATAAAAGCTATACTAAGAGACTATATCAAATATACCCCACGTAAGGTGTCCCAGAGAAAGAAACGCCAGTTACTCAAAACACGGGGGGAAAATAAGCACCATTGTGATTTTGAAATTGTCAAAAATCTCAACAGCACTGAAATGATCGCTCCAATGACAGCTATGAAAAAGGTATTTGATGTGCTTGGGCTGAAGGCGTGTGGTAAGAGCAGAAAGATCAAGCATAGTGGTAGCAAATCCTTCCTCCTCCTCTGAAGAAATTTATAAGCACTGAATGCATTATTGATTTCTTAAATAATAATCACCTGTGTAGGGAAATAATTTTCAAGAGAGGTGGCAAGTAGAGGGACAAATGTGTTATTAAAATCCAGAGTGGGTCGGAAAAGAGAACACAGAGCCGGCATAGGGCAGAAGAGTGGTAACTGCAGATGCCTGTCCAAGATAAAATGGAGCACACGCTACTTTTAACCTCGGAATATAGTTATATATCATTGTACTTCTGGGAAATCACAAATTATGCCAATTTGCATTCCCAACAACTAGAAATGCAACATTAGTTATAACCCAAATGGGAGAAGAGTATTGACTTTACAAAAATAACCCATAATTTAGTTCTGCGTTTGGCAGTCAGATGTAATGCATAATTTTCTATCTTTTATATAGATTTTTAGAAGTAGTTTCTTTAAAGCTATGTACACTTGTGTTTAATAATATACATAGAAACCAAGTCCACTGTCTTGGAAGACTCACCCTCCTAGGTTACTGCCAGATCATGCCAAATACCAAGTGTAAAATGTTTAAAACTTGTATTGCAATAAAATGTACTTAAAATGGGATGCTATATGCATGCTTTCTACCTGACTATGAACAAGTGTATCGTATAGATACATTTCACCCTTACAGATAGTCTCCATGCTTCATTCAGGAGATTGTGCTTGGGATAAAGAATAAGAATGAGAAGCTCTTTGGGTTGGTAACACTGTCGCAGGCTTTTCACATCCTTAATACTGAGGGCTATAGTCACAATCATGGTGGACAAGCAGAAAAGTCGGGAGGAACCCGTGTTTGGGAAACCATGTAACAGTTTTCAGCTGAACATCCTAAAGGTTCAATTTTAGACTATGATTCCAAAGTATATCAAATACATACATTATTTCAAATGTCGCATGATGCTATATAGTCTAAACTGTACATGATGGTCTGAAGTTTTCGATCCTTTCTGTCATTAGGTAACTAGGAAGTTTAAAGCTTTAACCTTTGGGATCAGTTTTCATATTACTCCTTTGCTTAGAACCAGCCCTCAGACCTCTTAAGTGTGCCCACGTGCATCATGACTTTATTCATTCAGTACGATTCTTCCCTTTTGGTGTGGCTGTCCTCTTCTGTGTAGTGGTGTCTTCTCCTCATGTAAAACTTATCACTCCCTTAACCCTTTCCTTTCTAACTAGCTCATTCTTGTCCTCTGTATCTCAGAATATCTTTGAAACATGTCAAAAATATGTTCATAACATAAGAACATATGTCATAGCTATATGCTTCCTCAAGAGATTATTGTGATGAACTGAAATGAAGGACATAAGGTAGAGTGGATGACTGAAAGCTGGGAAAAGTACAAGAGGTTTCTCAGCCAAAGTCTAGCCTCAGCAAACATGGGCTAGACTGAGGCCCTCAGCATATATGGAGCAAATGTGCAGCTGAGTTTCCATGTAGGTCCCGCAACAACTGGAGTGAGGGCTGTCCTTAAAGCTTTTGCCTGACTGTAGAATCCAATCCACTCCCCGACAGGGCTACTGTGTCTGGCCTCAGTGGGAGAGGATGTTTCTAACCCCGTACAGACTTGATGCTCCAGGGTGGGGATTTATGTTGGGGTTGGAGATTTCACATTCTCAGAGAAGGGAAAGGGAATGGGGCAGACACGCTGAGGGGAGGAGACTGGGATGGATGGAGCAATTAGGATGTAAATAAATAAATAAGAAGGAAAACAAACAAACAGATAAAGTCTGGCCTCCCCAAACCCTCCAGGAAGTAATGAGATATGTATTAAAGCCTGGGTCTGAACAAATCTGGAGATAAGTAAAGCAATCTTTATGAAACTTAGTTAGGAGGCATTTTATGGCCTGTCAGCCAGGCAGCAGTTATATGGAGCTGGTATCAGGAGTGAGATGTGGTGAACCAATGCCTCTAGAAGTAGGGCATACTGCAGATCAGTAGAAAGTGTGAACTGCCATATGCACCCAAATCCTTGCTCACTCTGACATCTTCCAGAAGTCTTGCCAATATTTTGCCATAAAGGTTTGTGCTGAAGAGCTATCCCGTAGTCATTCTGTCTATCAGCGTATGCTGCGATTGGCAACATGACAGGGATCGCTGCTACCCGTTCTTCCCCTGGAGCCCAGAATCATACACAGCTACACACACATCCATAAAACAGGTCGATTAATGATCAACTGAGAGCAACCTAACATTCCACTACAGAATTCTTCCTGGGTAAATTTTTCCTGAAGTACCTTACATTTTGGAAGGTTAACTCTGCTTCCTTAAGGACAAGGACTCTTGACAGCAGGGTTTTAGTGCTACTCCCTGCGGATTTCACCCACTATACTGTCCAGTCATGAATTCTTCCTTGATTTCTTTTAAATAAAATCTAAACATTTGTTTAGCCATTGAAGTCTTGTGAAGCTGAACGCTTTGTCCTCTGAGCTGCTAAAAAACTTCTAGAGAGAAAAGCAACACATTAGCAAGTAAAATGAACAGGAAGTGGCTAATTAGGAATCCCCAAACAGAGTCTCTTCCCAGCAATAGCATTAATACATTTTTTTTACCATAAGTAAATAATACAAATAATAATAACATTTGCAGACAAATAGTCCCCAGAAGACACACATGAGAAATCATGATGAATTGTGTCAATCTACACACTAATGGATCTGTCTGTGGATGTGTTTTGGGGCTTTCTGTGTTTACTTGGATAGCTTCCCAAAGAGAAGCTGACTTGCATGTCTGAATAAATAAATTCCTAATTAGCTTCCTGGTCCTGAAGCTTTTACATTCTACAAATGGCTTCGTCTGCCTGCCTGGACCAGCCTAGAACCTTTTGTCCAAAGAATATATTGAAATTGCAGAAACAAATGATACTGAAAAGATCATGTTCAAAACACAAAAATTTATCTCAACTAAGATACTAAAACTTATCTACAGAAATTTTACCATTTTTAGACTTCTTTAGACTGTCTTTTTTTTTTTTAACTTCAAATCATTAACAGTGAATTTTTCTCGTTTTATTTTTTCTTGTATTTTTGGAGCTGTTGTACAAAGAATGGGGAGCATCGATCTTGGACTGATTTGTAGCTACTCTCCAGTTTATTGCCATCCATAAATAGAACTTCCCAAGCAAGTGCTATTATGGAAATATTTATATATTTTATTTTGTATATGTATATGAAAGAGTGGAGATTTTAAAATCTCTTCATCTCCTGAAGAGTGCTGAAGATTCAAATATGGGCTAAATAATTAATTTATATCAGTGATACTAAATAGCTAAGGAGAGAGTAATCAATGCTTCTCTTTGAGAAGTGTAGAATACTTAAAATTCTGTTTAGTTAAAGTTTTCAACCATTTGAAATGCAAAATTCATTATGTAGAAAGTATTCTGTACATCAAAATAGAATCCTATTAAATAACAACATTACTCTGAAGCTATGATCTAAACAAGATCTACATCTAAACATCTACAGCTCAACTTGTCCTATCTCAGCACTTGAATCTTGGAATAGAAATGTGCACTATGCTATGTCTTCACAGTTTTATAATTATAGAAAAATAATATATATATAATATATATTCCTATACCCAATGATTCAATGGGTAAAGACACTTGCTACCAAGGTATGCTATTTGAGTCCAATTCCTAGAACTTACATGGTGGAAGAAGAGAACCAGCTTCTGAAAGTTATCCTCTGACCTCTCCGCACATGTGTGATGGCACCACTGTACCCCCTCCCCCAAGCAAATAAATAAGCAAATATATTTGTTTAAAGATAATTGCTAATATTTGCATAATACTGTGAATTATATCGATTAATTTTTATTGTTTTTGAAAAGGGCTGAAAGTGCATTCAATTATCAATAGTAAAAGCACATGAAATATAACTATTGAAATATGGTTAATTAATGAGTCTTCCTATATATACGCCCAGGTTTCTTCTCATATAGATATTTTCAATCACTGCCTACAGTGCCTTGTCTTTCTTCTTAAAAATCAAGAGTGCATTCCATCTTTAAAAAAAAAAAATACCATAATCACTACAATTAAATTCTAAATTCCTTATTAAGGAGCATTTTTGTTGTTACATCTGCATGCTAACAAAAGCCACATATGAAGCTTATTTTTTATTTACATGTTACTACACTTGAAGAAAAGATCCTACAGGTAAAGCAAGTAAGACATAGGTGTAGTACTGTTGAAGTATCGACACAGATTTCCTGGTTACCCCTTTCAGAGGCACATGAATAATCTTGTCTTGTACATGAAGACAAACTATTTTTCTCCATATTTTTGACAATGTCAAGAAGTATAAAATGTAACTATCTAGACCATATTAATAAATGAAGAAACAAACTGATTGGGTTTGTGTTTCTTGAATTTAGTTAATTGTGTTCTATGTGCTTAACTTGATTTATATAGGAGTGTAATTAGAAAATTGTCTCCACCTTATGAATCTCTTGGGCATACTAGAAGTCCAATGCACTACCCACTGCTCCAGAAAGCCTACCTGCCTTCACCTTATGAATGTTCATTCCAGTAACTGATGGTTTAAATGGAAAAAAGACACGGGGTAGGACACAGTGTTGAGGTTGGGTGGGTGTGAAAGGGGGAAGAGTAGATCTAGGAAGAGTTCAGGGATGGGGCTGACTGTGATCAAAGGCATTGTATAAAACATTCAAACAATGAAAGGCTTCTATGAGACCAACACACTGAGAAACACAGGTAGCCCTCTTAAGGGGGAGGGACTAATAGGAATAAGGGCAATGATTAGTGGTGTAGTAGATGATTTCAGACGAATTCAACAGTTTAGAGACACAAACTATTGAAACAAAGCCAATCCTCCTGTGGAAAGAACAATGATGTGTAAAAGTTGGTTTTGGCCTAATGAGTGAGACCACAGAAGGAGATAATGTTATGTGAGGAATCTGTCCATTTTCCCTCCTGTGGGACCAGCTCAATCCTGTCTGGTTAACTTCTAATATAGAGAATCTATTGTTATGGTGTAAAGATTGGTCCATTGGTTAAGATGCAACTGCTATTGAAACAGCAGTAAGAGTGTCAATTTTTTTTAAAGATTTATTTATTTTATGTATGTAACTACACTGTAGCTGTCTTCAGACACACCAGAAGAGGGCATCCGATCACATTACAGATGGTTGTGAGCCACCATGTGGCCGCTGGGAATTGAACTCAGGACCTCTGGAAAAGCAGTCAGTGCTCTTAACTGCTGAGTCATTTCTCCAGCCCAGAGCTTCAAACTTTTAGGAGTTGCTTCTGCCATAAGGTCTCTCCCTCATGAGTGGGACTAATACCATTATAAAAGGTTCTTGTTACGGTTTGGATGTGCAACTTCACCAGCAGGTTCATATTTTGAATATGTAGTCTACAACTTGTGGCATTATTATATAAACTGAACGTTAGCCTGAGCAAGTCACTGGGAATGGATTCCAAAGGCGACTTTAGCCACTGGTTCTACCTTGAGCACTTTGCTTTTGCCCACCTCCACAGATCAGACCATTGTGGCTGCCATAATACCCCACCACAACGGAGAGGTGAAATGATGAACCACTTCTCCTTTAAGTTGCTTCTCTTGGGTATTTTTTGATTGCAAAGAAAAAAGAAAGTACTACAAACACATTCACCCTCTTCTTTCTTTTTGCCTTTCTGCCCCGTGTGAGAACTTCTTTTTTGCAAAGGTGCAGTAAGCTCCATGCCAAAAACCTAATCTTGGACAGCACAAGACTAGAACTGTTAGCAAATAAATTTTCTTGTTTATAATTTACCCACTCTCAGGTACTCTAACATAACAACACAAACATAAATAACAAATGATTGCTAGGAAAAACGTTGGTTCCAATATTTGGTCTTCAGTCTAAGTTCCTAATGCAGATCTCCTAAATCCTTTGTAATTTCCTGCATAGAAATATCTAACAGAGTCTTAAGTACCTTGCTATATCCTAAGCGATAAAACCTTGTATTTTAGTGAGGGGATACTTGTGGGCTTTACATGAGGGCTGGTCCCCAGAAAGATCAACGTATAACTAACAACTTGGAACTTTCAGCTTTTCTCCTCATGCTCAGGAGAGTAGAGATGAGATGCAAGAAAAGCGACTCCGTTGATGATAAATGACTTTGAATCACTGATCCATCATGAAGTCTCTACCAATATCCCAAGGCCTTTGTGTTCAACGAAAATTCAAATGGCTGATTATGTCAAAGTGCTGGGAACTCGGGTATGCCTAGAAAGAGTATAGAAGCAGCATGTCTGCCCCCGGCTGCCGTAGCCTGACCCTTTTCCCAGATGCCCTTTGTCATTTGCACCACTCTCTAGTTCTCCCATTTAGCTATCCCTAGATTCTTTTCTGACTAAAATCAAGCAAGCATTCCTCTGAATTCCTTAAGCCATTCTAGCTAGCAATTGACCAAAGCAAAGAATGAGACTATGAAACTCTCCAAATATTAGCTATATCTCACACAAGCTGTGGGGACCTTGTGAACCTATAATTTGTGAATGGCATCTGAAGTAACACTCGTTCTGAGGAGCAGGGCTCTCCACGTGTGGCCTCTGTATTCATTCTGATTAGTGCCAGACTGAGCTGAATTGGAGGAAAAGCAGCTACTCTCTGAGGAGAGATGGATATGCTATTGATGTGGGAGAAGCTGTTGCGTTTGGTGTCAGAAGTGACCTGAATTGAATGTGGATCCAGACCAAAAAGCAGTTTAGTGGTCACCTCCTGTAGCTCGAAATGCCCAGTGACTTGTGGACACAGGCAGATTGAAACACCAAGTAGTTCCGGGCTGCATTACCTGACTTTAGTCCTTATAGCATCTTATCCCAGAAAACCCTGGGTCCTTTTGTCAGTCTGTCCCTCACACACTGGTTTTCCTTTTGTCCTCTAGACATGTGAAGCATGGAGCTCTCTCTACTTGGAGAAGTCAGGTGTTTCCACATGGTAGTTCAAATGTGACCTCTCCATAGATGTTTTCCCTGGATATTTAGCCTAATACAGCCTGTTCCTCACCCCAGCTCTGCAACACCAATCCATGAGAACACAGTTTCTCCTTCCCCACCCAAACCAGTGCGGGTTATTGTTAATTTGACTTAGTAACACACCTAGGATATTGTACTCCCTGATTAGATTCTTTTAGATTTTTCATTTGATATAAAAGGTTATTTTTAATTTTGATTATTTATTAATTAATCTTATAGACATGGACTAAAGCATTTTATCCTCCACAGTAGAAAGAGTCCTCTGTTTCAATAGTAGTCTTGGGCAAAATCCCCAGACAAATTATGAAATTGCATCTCCTAAGGGCCTTTAGACTTATGACTGCAACATAACTTCCCAGTGGGGCTGTCTGCTTGCTCATCTTCCTGGGAATCTTGGAATAGTCAATTCCTGTAAAGGTCTAAATACATAGCCACAAACCCTTATACTATATCTTTTATTTATCAACAATCTGTGTGTATAGTGTGGATCAAACATGCTCTCTGATAGCTCATATAGTCAATTCTTAATCTCTAGCTTATGGTACTATGAAGCAGGAGGATCAGTAAGAAGCAGGACTTCGCAGGATTTCTTCTTGTCAGAGAGGACATGACCTTGAATGGTCAGTGGATGCTAGTTTCTTTCTCTTTTTGTTTCCAGGACAAGAGACAATATGGTTTACTCTGCCATATGTGCGAAGCCACAGGCCCAAGTCAGTGTACCTAATCACCTCCAAAATGGTGAGACTTTTCTTTCTTTTCATTGATTAATATAAAGTCATTTTTCCAGTAATAGAAAACTAACACTACACATACACACATATAGTATATGTACACATACAAAGTCATGTTCATATAGTCAATTTTAAATATATGTGTACAATGTATATATATATATATATATATATATATATATATATATATCCATATCCATGCGTGTATATGTGTGTGTGTATGTGTATGTGTGTGTGTGTGCCTATATATAATAAACTGTTACAAAGAAAGAGCACCTTGGTTCTGTGTTTTAGGAACCCCTAGTTAACAACACCTGCACACCTGTGCCATCTTAGGCTGCTGTTCTTTCCACCCACACTGCATCACTTTCCTGCATAGAAATACATATTCCAATTTGATAAATACTATGTCAGCTTACCTTAATTCAATTCTGAGTCCCTGTACCCTACACTGTTTTTACTTACCAATAATTTTGTTATTTAAATATATCATGCTCACTAAAGGATGGTAATTTGTTAAACGTATTTCCTCTAAGCTCTTCTTGGTTTATTCACTTGATGCACTTAAATGTCTAGATTTTCCCTATAAGAATAAAATGACCAGCATGCCATCTACACATGCAATTAAAGATACTTTCATATTTACTTTATGTAAAATTCCTTTAAATGTACTTATAGCCTCCATGTCTATATTTCTGCTTTTGTGAGTAGCAACAAGGATTACTATATAGAATACCTACCTAGATATCAAAACTGCATCAAATAGCAACCAAAAGTGGATAGTTTTGTACCCCATTCAGGCACAGGTTAGTTCTTGCAGACAGGGGGAATACAATGGTTATGTCGCCTTTCTTAAAATAGGAACTGGCTTTCTATTTACTTAAAGCTCTGTTCTGTGTAGAGGAAATACAGTTGAGGACCCCCTTCCAAATGTGAGATCCATCTCCTCCACAACCTCAAACTTATATTACTTACTAATCCCTCAAACACTTATGGCATGCACGTCTATAAATGTTAGAACATATAAAATTGATTAAAGATGGAACTTTGAAAGTACATTATATGAATACAAAAATAATTTGTATTCTTGAGTCTCCCCAAGTAAACAAAGAAATAGAAGTATTTCAGAGTAGTCAGAAAATAAAGTCTTCAGGAAAATCTAGCACAAAACCACACAACTTGAACAAGCCAAAATATATAAGGAGCAACATACTATTACTGTGCATTTAATATTTTGGGGGTGTTTTCAAGACAGGGTTTCTCTGTGTAGCCCTGGCTGTCCTGGAACTCACTCTGTAGACCAGGCTGGCCTCGAACTCAGAAATCCACCTGCCTTTGCCTCCCAAGTGCTGGGATTAAAGGCATGAGCCACCACTGTCTGGCTACTGTGCATTTATTAATCTGGAAATAATTTTCCATCAGATTCTATAAACTCTCTAACAGCTTCTAGAAGAGCTCACTGATTTCTTCTGAGAAATAAGTAGATCTGGGGACACTAGCAAACATGTGCATGTAACGGATGGGTTGTGCAGAGTAATCAAATGAAGCTACAGTGAGACCTATTTGAAGAGAAAATGGAAATGGATGACAATATATTTCTGATATCTCTTCTAGTCTATTACTTCCAAATGGAACAAATCACTGGTTAATAAATTTATGTACTATAATGTGGAAACATAGGAACTAGTCTGAGAAGAAACATTTTTGTTTTATTGAAAAGAAACTATTTTGCAGGTAGACATCCTGTGGGAATGTGAAGGTTAAATGTGAAAATGATCTTACCAAAGCAGAATTGTCATCCTGGAACATTGTACTATTGCTGCTGTTTTCAATAACATAACCTGAGAGTCACAAGTCAGAGGAACTGTGATGCAAACCAGACCTCCAGAGAGAGCAACTTCTGTGCCACGGAGATGGGAAAAGGCCCGTTAGCTCTCCACTTCATTGAACTCTTATTTTGCTTCCTTTTTTTTTTTTTTTTTTTTTAACACTCCTCTATTCACAGCCTCTGATAGAAGCATGTAACAAGTTAAAAATAGTTGATTCGTATGGTGTCAGCATGCAAGAAGCTGAGTTGGCCCGGGGTGATGGCTGGTGTTCAACTGTATTGTGTTCCAGGTGTTCTGTACACAATGTAGATTTCCTGTGGGAACTCAGTGGGTGAAGAAAAAGAAAAGTAGCAATATCAGCCTTAGAACTGTCATGTTACTGTAGTATAGGTGGTATGGTGTGATGGAAGTTTATCATGGCTTCAGGGCATGATTTCTTGTCAACTGAGAGATTATCACAGTCAACACTATGCCTAGCCAATGATCAACTATTTCCATACTACTGCTTAGGAGTGCTATTTTTTTTTCCTTTTATCTCTGAAACACTCAGTGTTTTTTAACTTTAGATCTGTCTTGAGAAGACTGATCCATTACATAGTTTAAAAAATGTACCCTCTTTCCCCAAGCTGAAATATTTGAGGAACTCTCTTGAAGAAATATTTTCTCTATTTCTATCTCTAGGGAAATAGTCTCCTATTTAGTATTTGGGAAGGAATCACCTTTTACGTTAGTCCTATAAATATGCCATAATTATTTTTTTAGACTTTGGAAAATATTAAATTATGTGTATGCATATGTATGTTTGTAGAATGTGAGCACATAAGTTGCCAAGGGAGGCCAAAATATCAGGGAGTCAGAGCCCCTGAAATAGGGAATCACATAGGGCTCTTAACTGCTTAATTTGGGTGCTGGAACTCCAATTCAAGTCTTCTGTAAAAACAGCATGCATTGTTAACTACTGTGGCAGCTGTTCAACCCCTATTGTTATTCTTATTAATTCATAAACAGCTCTTCACATATGTTGATGTTTCTAAATAGGATTCTTCTAATATAAGATATAACTCATCCAATAATGAGCACCTTAAGGTCCCCACAGTTGTAGCTTTTAATACCTGCCAGCCAGGAACCATCAATTAAAATAATCTTAAATTTATTAGTCATGGAAAGATTTTTTTCTTCTTCTCTCTCATTTTTAGTTCATCCTCTTTCCACACTAAAATCTCCCAGCTCCAAAACTCCCAAGTATACACAGGGAGTTAGAAGCACTTGTTGAAAAATTAGTACAGCTCAGGGTTGACACACAGTCCAGAAATTGCTCACAGCCACTATATGTCTCCCAGATTTAACCAGAACTTATTAAACAAGAGTATGAATAAACACACTGGATGATTTTTAGATTTTCAAATATTACATAGGGTTGGATACCTTCATTGCAGGACTTACACTGCTTATAAGACCAATTGATAACTAAACATCCTTCAGGCACCAACAGTAATTTAGAAGATCCCCAAAACGGGTCATCATTTTAATTTAGTGATAAGAATAGATATCTAGTGGATTTAGTTCTACAGTTAATATTTTAAATTTTCAAAGTGCACCTCTCTGATAATAATGATGTACCCTTGACTAGAGACAACTGCCTATCTAGCAAGCCCCTAACACCTCCCTTATTATTTTTATGAACTCAAACAATGGAATGGTTAGCCTACAGACTACAGTCTAAAGAAAAATAAGAACCTGGACAGAAAGAATTCAACGATAAGACAGCTCAAGGCTGGCTGCTATGCGAGACAGTCTACAGCTGAGAATATGGTAAATTCATTCCATATTTGTTGTAAACATCATACATAAGCTACACTTACATGCATGTTGTCAGACTCAAAATGTCGATTTGGCATGCGATGAATCTACATACAGCATCTTTGTAGCCACACTTTTCATTTCCATCATTTGAGGACAGATGCGTCTTAGTTATCCCCTTACAAAGCATTCTACAATCAGACTTTGTACATTTTTCAGATTTTTTCGTATTTTATTTGTAAAGTATTTGCTTTCATGGACATATCTCACCACATATATATGTAATAAACCGTGGAAGCCAGAAAAAGATGTCAGATCCTCTAGAGCTAGAGTTACAGAGGGTTGGGAGCTACCATGTGGGTTTTGGGAACAGAACCTGGGTCCTCTGGGAGAATAACAATTACTCTTAAGCACTGAGCCACCTTGCCAGCATGTGAAGTCAGACTTTGCACAATTTTATTCATCCCCAACACTGCATCCTTTCATTCGGCTGACTCTTCCTAACATGTTTTAGCCAACACATTTGTGATTAGACAAGCTCTCTGCACTTTGTTTCACACTGCCAATGAAATACACTTCCACGAGATATTCATGACCCTACTGCTAAGACTAGGAAAAACAGAAAAGAGCACCCAGAGCAGAAGTAAGTAGCCAATTTTAAGACTCATCCCTCTTCTACACTGTCTACTACTACCACCAACAGCCTAATACCAGTACTTCCCACAGTCCAAGCCTCAGTGATCAGTACTACTTATGACAGTGGTTTTCTACCAACCTGTGGGTCACACCCCCTTTGAGGGTCAAATGTCCTTTCACAGGGGCACATAAGACTATTAGAAAATACAGATATTTACATATGATTCGTAACAGTAGCAAAATTATAGTTATGAAGAAGCAATGAAAATAATTTTTTGGTATGGGAGTCCTCACAACATGAGGAACAATATTAAAGCATTCTAAGATTAGAACAGTTAAGAACCACTGACTTACAGATTTAATTTACCCACCGTTCTTTTATCTTTAGAAAAATCACTCATGTATACCCAATGATATTAATGATTTTTTACATTAATCGTTTTTAACCTCCCTAGTAATCAAAGGCTTTACTCTAAAAGAAATTAGAACAGAAGAAAGAAGATGTGATATATAGCACAAAAGTCTTTATAGTAGCACAGTAAATTAGAGGTTTCAACACACAACTTAGGGAGTGCATTCTACTAAAACATGAGGTGAAAGTAGGAACAAGGCAAAACTGTATGCATAGTCGCTTGGATAAAATAATTTAGTTGGAAATTACTCTTTTTAATAGTGGAGTTTCCATACTCTGTAGTAGATTTCTGAGATGAATAAGTCCACAAATCGCAATTTGAACAACCTCTAGTTCGCAACCAATTATATTGTGGCAGTAGTGTGTAAAAATAATGTGGAGGGAAAGGCTGCGAATGAGGAAGGACTGAAGGCAGGTAACGAATACAAATTGTGGAAGAGGATGTAAAGTTAGTCGTTTCTCCTAGTTCTTACTCTCTCATGGACTTCTCAATTTTGGTGCAGAATATGCTCATACAATATATTCTATAGTGAAGCTTATAATCCAAAATAAAACTTCCCACTGTAAATAAATAGCTGTTCTAACTCAGATTCATGGAGTTGTACAGTTTTTGGTCTAGTTAATTTATGTGTGTGAGAATTTTTTTTTATTTGCAACCTTTTAAAAAAATTTTTAAAGTTTTAATTCTTTAAAACTTTAAAAAAGGCTAAAATGTTTTAAAAGGAAAAGAGGATTTTGGCAACATTTACAAACCTTGCTGGGTATATATTATACACTGTGGATAGCAACTAACACAAGATGGATGTTCAAATCACAGGCATACTGCATTTTGCACAGTATGCAGGAAAAGCAAGTGGTTCTTACATGAATATATCCAGAGTAGTCGAGACTTGATTATCTTCAAATAAAGGTCGTAAGGTGAGAACAAGACTACTTCTTTTTATAAATAATATATCCTAATATAATTAATCACTATAAAATCAGAAATAACAAAAGAAACATTGAAAGCAAAATTGCTTTCCTGTTAGGTAATAGGTAAAAGTGAAGGAAAAGAAGTCAAACAGTAATTGTTGAGAAAAAAAAGTCCTAGTTGAAATAGAAAATGATAATACATAAGTATAACATTAAAAGACTGCTAACATTTGGTCTATTTTTACTTGATTTTAAAAATTTAGTCATAATCATTTAAAAAAATGGTCACCTTACCATAAAAACTAGAGAGTAAAAATAAAAATTCACTGGATTATTCCAGAAGCATTAGGACCCATTAACTGAGTCAGGATGAATTAGAGATGATGAGGCTTATTAATTTTACTAGGGGAGTTAACAGCTCCTGGCTGTCTCAAGGGCTGATGTAAAGATCATGAATTCCTGTATATTGAGGGAGAGTTACTAGATATTTTTGTCTATAATAACAAGGGGGATGCAAGCTGTGCTAATTGAGGGACTGTCATCTAAACTGCATTGCCCAGAGGGCAGTAGAGAAATCATTGAACAATCAATTACAATTACAGATAACTGGGAACAGAGTAGGGACTAGCACGCCTCTCAGAGAAGAATTTTTGTTTCAAGACAACTAAAGAGTGCAGTAGATAAGATGAATCTTCAGGGATGCAGATCACATAGATTACAGCAGCAACTCATTTTCATCTGCAATGAAGAACTTGACCTATTGACCTCAGTGTTCTACTAGACACATGGAAAAGGTTGTCTTTAAAATTTCTAGAATTAAAACAGACATTTTTTCAGATGTAACTCTCATTATATTTCAGATATTTCAGACATTTTTCTCTTACATTCACACGTACCCAATTTCACAGACTTGAGTGATACAGAAGCAGTCTCTAGATTCCCCACAGCTGCGCACATAAACAATCTTATCAGTCACCTCTTAACAAATGCCTGCAGGAGACAGAACACCGCCAAAATAATCACTCCAGTCTTATAATGTGTGATAAAATCAATCTTGGCAACCAATTTAGTGTGTTGATGTGTTTGGCATAATTTCCCAGGATGGATGCAATGGATATTATAACCTACCATAAAAATGATAATAGTCTTCACCCCTAAATGTGACACACATTCACTTGGTATCAATTTTCCCAAAATTGAATGGCATTATTTGTTTTAACTAAGGGTATGTCTCTAAAACAAATGTTTAATGCAATGGCTGCATGCAGTTCTCCACTGTGAATCTTGCTATATTTTGTTTTCTGATAAAAAATTAAAAATTAATATCATAGCATTTTTCTGGACTCAGTATTATATAGAAATGCTATTAAGTCAATACAGGAGTTCAATAATAAAACACATCTATCAGTGCTTTGACTAAAATGTCACAAAACTCCTAAAATCTGAATTAGAAATTTTAAACTATTAATAATAGCACTTCTTGTCATGTGAACTTTTACTTTCACAAGGAAGGAATAAAAGAAAATTTTTTATTTGGACAATTATAGTCCAAATAAAAGCCACAGTAAATACAGCATAAGCAATCAACTAGATTACATAGATATCTAGATTTTTACCATTACGTTTGCATTGACAAAAATGATATTGTTCTAAACGTACCTCAATAACTGATTGAATCATAATTGAAAATACACTATATGTCAAGCATATAAAAAGATAAGATACCCATGATATTTCCCTCAGAGACAAAATATACCCAACATATCAGTTTTATTACATTAGGGTTGTCTTTGGAGAAGTAAATGACTCAATGCTTAGATTTCTTTCCTCCTTGCCTCAAAATAATCATGACTGAAACATGTTCACCAGCTAATAGATGTTGGGAGCAGCAAAAATGTTGGCTCATTCCATTAATAGTCACTGGAAAAGTCTCCAGAGCCATGATAGGCAAACAAAATATCCAGAAGGAAGACGAAGGTATCTACTAAGGTAATGAACTTCATATAATTATTTCAGGAAGATAACGACAGAGTAAAATTTGTTCTCCAGAGCTGGAGTCTCTGCACTTGGCTCTTGTTAGTAAACAGTAGTCCTTAGCAGTATGGGGAAAGGACGAGATAGAGTGTAATGAAAAGAAGATTCAGAATTACTTTGCTCTAGAAATGTAGACACTTTTCATGGAGAACTGTACCTAAAGATGTGCCTTATAAATTCAAATGCAAAGGGTGTTAAAGATTATATTAAGGAAAGAAATGGTAAAAACAGAGAGGAGCCTGAGGGAAAGGAGGTCCAGTGACAGGCCCAAAGTGGGATCCAGCTCAATGGGAGGCTTCAAGGCCTGACACTATTTGATTCTATGGTGTGCCTAGTGTGGCTGTCAGCAGAGAGGTCCAACAAGCAGTTGAAAGGGTAAGATGCAGATATTTACACCCAACCAATGGACAGAAGCTGGGGACCCCTGTGGTTAAATTAGGGAAAATCTGGAAGAAGCTGAGGAGGAGGGTGACCCTGTAGGAGGACCAGCAGTCTCAATTAACCAGGACCCCTGAGATCTTTCAGACACTGGACCACCAATCAGGCAGCATTCACCAGCTGATATGAGGCTCCCAACACATATACAGCAGAGGACTGCCAGGTCTGGGTTCAGTCAGAGAAGATGCACCTAACCATCAAGAGACTGGAGGCTTTAGGGAGATTGAGAGGTATATCGGAGTGGTGGTGGGGGGCATCCTCCTGGAGACTGGGGTGAGGAAGGAGGTATGGGATGTGGAACAGTCAGAGGGTAGACCGGGAGGGGGTTAAAATCTGAAGTGTAAAAAATAAAAGATTAATTTTTTTTTTAAAAAAAGGAAAGAAATTGTGTTATGTGAATTGAAGGTGTTTTCTATCCAAAAGCTTTTGCTAAGTCATTCACTTCTATTATACAAACCTCAAGGAAGTGACAGAAGACTTATACAAACTGAACACAAATACTTACAAATGCTTACAGATAAAGATTTGGATAAGACAGTTTAACACAATATAATAGAGTAAACGAATTTGCATTAAAGGCTTAAACTTTCATTTGCCATCATGGGATTCTCACTCATCTTTGTTAGAAATATTTTCTACAGAAGAGTTCACTTCTATTTGAATAGTATGCAAAAAAGTTATCATTCAAAGTAGAAATTAATTAGTAGAATGTTGAAAGAAAAATATGAACAGAACTATTTTATCCATTCAGTTGCAGATCATAACTGCTTTCAGTACGTGTAAAAGAAAAATTTTAAAATACAGTCCAAGACTCAAAGAGCATAATGAAAATTATTCTAGTCAGATCACCAAATTCTTTATATTTCAATTTATAGTTTTTATTTTCAAAATCATTTTCTGTGAATGTTCATAATCTCTGGAATTTATTAATTAACTACCACATAAGAATATATAGCTTCTAAGTATAATGAATATGAACACCTAGAATTTTTTTAAAAAATATTACAGATATCTGTATTGAAAGTATACTGTCATGTATTTATCGGAGTAACAATTCATGACATATTTTTTTTCTCTTGTCTTTTTTTTTAATTTTTTTTTATTTTTGATACTTTATTTACATTTCCAATGTTTCCCCTTTTCTGGGTCTCCTCTTTGGAAACCCTCTATCCCCTCCCCCTCCCTGCCTCTAGGAGGGAATTCCTCCTCCCACCCACCCCCATATTCCCGCCTTGACATTCCCCTTTACTGGGGCCTCTAACATCCTCAGGCCCAAGGGCCTCTCCTCTCTCCCTGATGGCCATCAAGGTCATCCTCTGCCACATATGTGGTCCAAACCATGAGTCCATAGATGTGTATTCTTTGGTTGGTAGTCCTAACTCCAGTACGACCGGGGGAGGGGGGGGGTCAGGCCCATTGACGCTCTTGCTCCCTCCATGGGACTGCAAATTCCCTCAGCTCCTTCAGACCTTCCTCCAACTTCTCCATCTGGGACCTCACTCTCAGTCCAGCGGTTACTGTTAAGTGAAACTTGGGAATTCTGAACTTTTGGGCTAATATCCGCTTATCAGTGAGTTCATACCATGTTCGTTCTTTTGTGACTGAGTTACCTCGCTCAGGATGATATTTTCAAGTTCCATCCACATGACATGATATTTTAAGTGAGCGTGTCATCCACCGTGGTGAAAGATAAGCCATGAATATGGAGTACAGACTAGGCACATGAGCGAGTAGGCACACTGTCTTTCTTTTCTACCAGACAACTGAAGATAAAGTGAATTTTCACAGATTCAGACACAACTTTCAACTGATTCAAATCCTAGCCGGGGGGTATAGAAAGGAAAGTGTATTTTACTCTATACTTTCGAAAAACTCTTCCTTCCATCCCCCTCTTCTCTCCTTCCTCCCCTCCCTTTCTCCTTCTCCCTGTGCCTCCCCCTCTCTCATCTTTGCATGAGGATTCAAGTTTCACCTATGTCACTCACAATCATGAAAAATAAGACATTTGACAAATAAAACCAACTAGAGAGAAGATAACAATGTAAAGGCTGGGGTTGTTGTGTATACTGAGACAGGTGGGAATGAAGAAAGAACATTCCGTTCAACACAGGGTGGCTTCAGGGTTGAAATGGAAAGAAGGATCAAAGTCAGTGAGGACAGTAAAAGGGAGGGACTAACCTCTAATCTGTGTGGTAAAGTAACAACAGTAAGCATCCATCTTAATTCCACGGAAGGAAAGCAGGAAGGAAAGCAAGGAAGAACCGGGATCGACACAGGACTTACCTTTTGACTATGCCCTCCCCGTTCCAGCAGGGCCTTCCTTCTGCAGCAGCCAATTCATTAGCACAAAGCTGGTCAGCCAGGCCACCATAGAAGGACCTGTGCAGCCTGAGGCTATTGATGAATTCTCTGAGTGAATAAAACAAAAGAAAACAAACAGAAAATGTAAAATCCACAGAGAAGATATACATAAATATTACCCCACACAATTCATAGAAAGCTTTAGTTAACTTATTTTCATGTATTTCACATACTTTTCTAACAACTGGTAGAAAACATATTATTCTATAAAAGATTACTATGCTAATATTTACATTTATTTTTAGAATAGAAAGTTTTCACTAGCTATGAGTCTTATTTTGAAGGCAGACATTACTAAATACCATGCACCTCTACAACACACACACACACACACACACACACACACACACACACACACACTCTTTAGTCAGTCTCTTTAAACCCCTCCCTAGCTACTGGCATCTAAACACAGTAACACTCTTTGTTTCCTATTCCAAGTGGAAAATGTGAGACACTTACACCTCCCTAATGAATTGCCTACAGAATAAAGGTTTAGTCTACTTACATCACGTTTCTGAGTCTTTGGTAACAAAGAACACAAAGTAGTATGTTTTGCTATACATGATTCAAGCCCTAGATATATAAAATATTAAAATAAAATTTAAAGGAGTGAACACTAGTTTGTGTATCAACTAAGGTTTTGTTTTCTTGAGTCACATCCTATTCTCCTGCCCCTGAGGATTACAGAAGGAAAATTCAATAATTGTACTGACTGGTTATGTGTGTCAACTTGAGTTATCACAGAGAAAGGAGCTTCAGTTGAGAAAATGCCTCCATGAGATCCAGCTGTAAGGCATTTTCTCAATTAGTGATCAAGGGGGGAGGGCCTCTTGTGGGTGGTACCATCTGTGGACTGGTAGTATTGGCTTCTATAAGAAAGCAAGCTAAGTAAGTCAGGGGAGAGGCAAACCAGTAAGTAACATCCCTCCATGGCCTCTGCATCAGCTCCTGATTCCTGACCTGCTTGAGTTCCAGTCCTGACTTCCTTTAGTGATGAACAGCAATGTGGAAGAGTAAGCTGAATAAACCCTTTCCTCCATAACTTGCTTCATGGTCTTGATGTTTGTGCAGGAATAGAAACCCTGACTAGGACAATAATAATGAAGGATTTTGCATTTTTTGCTTAAAAGGCCACAACTTTTGAGTTTTAAAATCAGGTCTTGGAAGGATAAACAATGTTTGCTTTGCATATCAAAGGCCAGTGATAACCAAAATTCATAAAATCTAGGTAACTGTGATGGCCACCAGTAATCTAAACACACAGGAAGCAGAGAGAGAATAGCTCAGAGGCAAGCTGGATAATTCAACTAGCTTGAAGTGGTGAGCTCTGACTTCAGCAAGAGACTCTGTCTCAAGAGCTAAAATGGAGAAGGAATCCCAATACCAGGCCTCCCATGTACACTTTCCATATGTACCTATATGTGTACCTACATACCGTGAACCGTAATACACATACTGCACACACACACACACTGCATGTACACACACACACACACACATACACACACACACACACATACACACACACACAATCAGGAATTAATGTGTAACGTAAGAAGTTTAAGATAATTTGTAAAGAAGGTCATTGAGGTGACATCATTCACTGATATACACAAGGAAGGAAGAAACAGCATCTCCTTAGTGCCCCACCCCATACTTGCAGCCACTTTTACCCCATTCAATGTTTTCATCTTTCCTGACATACTTTCTAGCCTATGGTGTGTGTGTGTTCTGTATGTGTGTTGTGTGTGTCTGTGTGTGTTGTGTATATGCTGTGTGCATCTCTCTGTGTGTGTTGTGTGTATTCTCATTACATTTTGAAGCTTCATCTTTCTCTCTGCTTTAGATAAAATATTCAAGCAGGCAGGGGTTCTTCTGTTTGCTTGTTTTGTTTTATTCATTGCTTTGGATCTGTAGGTAATGATAGTGACAGGAGAACATCTGATAAACGGTCATCAGAGTACTAAATGACCAAACACTACAGAAGTAATCAGAGTATTTGGGTTGATATTTTGTGGAAATGCCCATCTAGAGAATTAAGTAAAATGCTTACCTTTCAAATTGAAAGAAAGAATCACATGAACACCTTACAAGATGCTGAAAAGCCATTGACAAAGTCTAACACCCCTTCATGTTAAAAGTATCAGAGAGATCAGGGCACATACCTAAACATAATCAAAGCAATATACAGCAAGCCAATAGCCAACATCAAGCTGAATGGAGAGAAACTTAAAGCAATTCCACTAAAATCAGGGACAAGGTAAGGCTGCCTCTTTCCCTATCTATTCAGTATAGTACTTGAAGTTCTAGCCATAGCAATAAAGCAACTAAAATAGATCAAGGGGATGCAAATTGAAAAGGAAGAAGTCAAAATATTGCTATTTGTGGATAATATAATAGTATACATTAGCAACCACAAGAATTCTACCAGAAAATTCCCACAGCTGATTAACACCTTCAGCAAAGTGGCTACATACAAAACTAACTCAAAGAAATCATTAGCCCTCTTTTATACCATTTTATTTCATTTGATAAAGAGACCAAGAAAGAAATTAGAGAAACAAGCCCCTTCACCATAGCCACAGATAATATAAAATATCTTTGTATAACTCTAACCAAGCAAGTGAAATATCTGTATGACAAGAACTTCAAGTCTCTGAAGAAAGAAATTGAGAAGGGTATCAGAAGATGGAAAGATCTCTCATGTTCATGGCTAGGTAAGATTAACATAATGAAAATGGCCATCTTATGAAAAGAAATCTATAGATTCAATGCAATCCCCATCAAAATTTCAACATAATTTTTCATAGATCTTGAAAGAGCAATTCTCAACTTCATATGGAAAAAACAAAAACCCAGGATAGCCTTGACAATAAGAACTTCTAGTGGAATCGGCATCCCTGACCTCAAACTGTACTGTAGGACAATAGTGATAAAAATTGCATGGTATTGGTATAGAAATAGACACTTTGGTCAGGGGAAACAAATCAAACAACCAGAAATAAACCCACACACCTATGGACACTTGGCTTTTTATAAAGATGCCAAAATCATACAATGGAAGAAAAAAACATTTCAACAAATTTTACTCATCTAACTGAATGAGGTCTACATGTCCAAAAATGCAAATAGATCCATATATATATATATATATATAAAACCCTTCGCAAAATTCAAGTCCAAGTGGATCAAGAACCTCAACATAAAACCAGATATACTGAATATAATAGAAGAGAAAGTGGGAAATACCCTTGAATTCATTAGTACAGGAGACAAGTTCCTGAACAGAACACCAATGGCTCAGGCTCTAAGATCACCAATTGATATTTGAAACTGAGAAGCTTCAGTAAGGCAAAGGACACTATCAATAGGACAAAATGGCAGCCTACCCATTGGGAAAGTATCTTTACCCTGCATCTGACAGAGAGCTAACATTCAAAATTTATAAAGAACTCAAGAAGTGAGACACCAGCCACCCAGATAACCCAATTTAAAAATGGGGTTGTGATGGTTTGTATATGCTAGGCCCAGGGAGTGGCAGGATTTGAAGGTGTGGCCTTGTTGGAGTAGATGTGACCTTCTTGGAATAGGTGTAGATATAGATATAGAGCTCTCAGGTCTGCCTACAACATACCTGTCTGGATGCTGCCATGTTTCTGCCTTGATAATAATGGACTGAACCTCTGAATCTGTAAGCCAGCCCCACTTAAATGTTGTCCTTATAAGACTTGCCTTGGTTATGGTGTCTGTTCACAGCAATAAAACCCTAACTAAGACAGGGATGCAGAGCTAAACAGTGAATTCTCAATAGTGGAATCTTGAATGGCATGGAAGCATTTAAAAAATATTTGAAGTTCTTAATTATCAGGGAAATGCAAATCAAAGCAAGGGATAGCACATCCTGGTAAGGATGTGGAGAAAGGGGACCTTCTCCATAGCTGGTAGAAGTTCAAACTTATACAACCAGTTTGAAACTCAATTTGGTGGTTTCTCAGAAAACTAGGAATAGTTCTACCTCAAGAACCAAGTATACCACTCCTGGGCATATACCCAAAAGATGTTCCACCATCCCACAAGACACTTGCTATATTCATAGCAGTGTTATTTGTAGTAGCCAGAAAGTGAAAACAACCTAGATATCCCTCAACTAAAGAATAAATAAATAATATGTGGTATAGCTACACAATGGAATACTCTTCAGCTATTAAAAAGAGACATCATGAATTTTGCAAGCAAATGAACTTGAGAATATCATCCTGAGTGAAGTAACCCAAACCCAAGAGAACATGCATGGTATATACTCACGTATAAGTGGATATTAGCCGAAAAGTACAGGGTACCCATGCTGTACTCCACGTCTCAAAGAATCTATACAAGAAGTAAGGTACAAGCTTGTATCTCACTTAGAAGAGGGAATAAAATAGTCATAAGAGGCAGATGGGGGAGGGAACTGGAAGGGAAGGGGATAGAGAAGGAGAGGAATGGGGCTGTTAAGGATCAGATGTAGGCAGGAACAGGAGAAATGTCTAGATGGCTATGAGAATGAATGGAAATTTGCAGGTGACTGGGATGGGGAGGTGGGGGGCATCTCTAGGACCTGGCAGAGACCTGGGATAAGGGAGACACCCAAGAATGAATGGTAGTGACCTTAACTGTGACTCACAGCATTGAAGATATTAAACTTGCAGAAGCCACCTCCTGTAGCCAGGCAGGAACCCCAGTGGAGAGATATGAACACCAACTCACCCACCAAACTTCTGACCCAAAAGTTATCCTGTCTACAAGAAATGGAGAAACAGAAACAGGGTATGGAGCAGAGACTGAGAGGATGACCAACCAATAGCCAGCCCAACCTGAGACCTGTCCCAGGGGCAAGCACCAATCCCTGACACTATTAATGACACTTTTCTACCCTTACAGACAAGAGCATGTTATCCTCTGAGAGACTCCACCTAGCTGCTGACTCAGACAGATGCAGACACCCACAGCAAACAGGGGATGGAGCTTGGGGATTCTTATGGAAGAGTAGGAAGAAGGATTTCAGGCCCTGAAGAGGATAGGATCTTCACAGGTAGACCAACAAAGTCAACTAACATGGATCCTTGAGGTTCTCAGAGACTGAACCACCAACCAAAGACCATATATAGGCTGGTCCTAGGCTTCCCCGAACTATGTAGCAAATGTGCAGCTTGGTTTTCATATGAGTCCCAAATAACTGGAGTGGATGTTATCCCAAAATCTGTTGCCTGTAAGTGGGATATGTTCTTCTAGCTGGGCTGCCTTGTCTGGCCTTAGTGGGAAAAGATGTGCCTAGCATTTCAGAGACTCGATGTGCCAGGTTGGGGGTATACCAAGGTTGGGGGTCCACCTACTCAGGGGAGAAGGCAATGGAAGATGGAAGAAGAATTGTGAAAAGGCATGACCAGAAGGGGCACAGTGTGGGGGATATTAAGAGAATAAGATAAAAAAAATTAGAAAGTTAGATTTCATGCTGGCAGAGTACAGGTATTGCAGTAGCTCATAATCCACAAACAATAGGCAGAGTGAGAAATACTGGAATAGCTTAAATGTTTTGAAATCTCAAAGCCTGTACCCAATAAGGCCACCTCCTCCAACAAAGTCACATCTCCTAATAGTTACCAACTGTTAGACCAACTGCAGAACAAGTATGCAAAGACATGGACCTATGGGGGCCATCTTCACTTAAACTACCAGAGATATCAAGATATATAAGTGAAACAGTCAAATAATACAAATATATTATTACAAATATACATTTTAGTTTTGCTCAGTGTCTAGAAGGTAAATTAGCTACAAGGAAGGAAGGGAGGGAGGGAGGAAAGAAGAAGAAGGAGGAGGGGAGGAGGAGGAGGAGGAGGAGGACGAGAGAGAGAGAGAGAGAGAGAGAGAGAGAGAGAGAGAGAGAGAGAGAGAGAGAGAGAGAGAGAGAGAGAATATAATTGAACTGTTTGGAAATAAAGACCAGTAGTCAGAAGGCAAAGTATATAGTCAGACATTGTGGCTGCTACATAACCAATTGATATTGGACCTCCTGGTTTGACTGTAAAGTGGGTCCATAGTCTTACATGTTGAGAGCTTGTTTCCAAAGATGGTGGTGGTTTAGGGGAGGTCCTGAAAGCATTAGGAAATGGAACCATCCTAGAGGAAGTGAGTCACTGGGAGGGGTCCTTGAGAATACATGACCACATTTCCTGTTCATTCTTTGGTTCAGGAGTATGGATACAAGCCAACTTCCTGTTCCTGGTGACATGCCTTCCTAGCACAATATGGAGTATCCCTCTGGAATTATAAGACAAAATAAAGTCTTTCTTACCTAAGTATTTTATCATGTAAACAATAAGGCAATCCATACCTTTCTTCCCAGGTCAATGCCAACTATTAGGCATCTTATTCCCTTTCCAGTTTACATGAAACATTTGGAGAAATGTTGTATTCTTGAAGTTATTCTAAATTTAAATTTGCTATGGGTATGGCCCACCCATACATTTACATTTCCTTTTCTACCATCATGAAGATAACACCATTTAAAATTTGGAGCATGATACGTGCAGGGGAAAGTTAGAATATCTTGCTAATTATCCTTCAGTAGTTATGTTGTTCATATCAGTTTTCATCTTGTCCTGGAAACTTCACTAAAATATAGAAATCATATATAATTCATGTGAGCAACTGAATTGCAGTACATAAAAGGATATGGTAAAGTGTTTTGCATCTAAGCATTTATTCAAAGTATCATCTATTGGATCCATATAGAAATGTATAAATTCTTCTTCAAGCTTCAGACTTAACAGATGGGCAATGCCTCTGATTTTGCCTTTTCTCTTTCCCTTCAATTCATTTTCTAAGTTATACTGAGAAGCAACATTGGAAATCACAAATTGTATAAGTGAGGTCTGGTACTTCCTCCCAGCTCCATGCTCCCAGAAATAAGACTCAGAACTCAAAATACATTTACAAATATTTTGGCCATATAGACAGGCTCTACTCTGACTAGATATAACTTAAAATATCACATTTATTTTAACCTACATTCTTCCACGTGGCTGGTTACCTGCGCTCAAGTACCATGCACCCTTCTTGACATATCTTCCCACTGTGAATCCCTTGCACCTGGCTCTTTCCCAGAATCCTTTCTGCCTCCAAAATGTCCTACCTCCTATTTGTTACCTAAGCCATACACCATCAGATTTATTATTGACAGGTGCCACATCCATATAGACGCAAGATATTCTCTCTACCACAAATACCATTTTTGATCCCTTTAAATTCAAAGTAATTTAGATTTTTTAAAAAGTGTTATAATGGCCAGGACCTCTTTACATTCCACCCTGTAGCCTTATTCCAGACTGCTACTCTTCCTTCTGGTCCCACGCACCAGGCACAAATCACATCTTTATTGAGCCATTGCATAACATATATCTGTATTGCTTGAACAAGGGTCATGCTTCATGCTTCTGTGTTCATTTCCTCCACCTTGCTCTCCCCTCTCCACTGTTCTATCCATCTAGCCATTCTTCAACCTCTCATTAAAGTTCTCCACCTCTCTTTCAACCTGTGCATGTCTGTGGATTCTTCCTGATTCTCATCTGCGTGTTCCTCATAGCCTCTGCCCTACAGTTGTTCCTACTCTGTAAATCTGTCTCTTCAAATGGAGAATGTCTTCTCTCATAGCAAATGCTCTGTCTTGTTTGTCATTTGTACCCAGGGTTTGATCATCATTTATGCCCAGCTCAGATGCTTGGTAAATTAGCTCTTAGTTTTTAATAGTTTCCAGAACTGGAAATTAGCACAATGTATTTATTTTATTTTTAATTTTTTATTGGTTATTTTGTTTATTTGCATTTCAAAAGTTATCACACTTCCCGGTTTCCTCTTCGGAAACCCCCCATCTCATATCCCCACCCTCCTGCCCTAGCATTCTTCTATGCTAGGGCATCAAGCCTTCACAGGACCAAGGGCCTCCCCTCCCTTTTGTGCCAGACAAGGCCATCCTCTGCTATATATGTGGCTGGAGCCATGGGTCCCTCCATGCGTATCCTTTGGTTGGTGGTTTAGTCCCTGGGAGCTCTGGGGGATCTGGTTGGTTGATATGTATTTTTTAAATGATGATATTCTTAAGCACCTAAGCAGAAAAAAAAAGCCTTAGGATTCTTTAACCCAGATGACCTACTTCTAGATTGTGAAGAATCATGATCTGTTCCTAGTATACTCTCAAAATATTAGAAGTCTAGAAGGCAGGATTACTAACTCAGAAGACTAAGCTGACTCACGGCAGTCCCAGGGATGAATATGGAAATGTACTTGTTACTATTTAGTCTCACAATGTGGTAAGATCTCATGGTAACCCATCACAGATACACTGTATCATGAGTTAGAAACAAGTGAAGATATTTTCTAGTTCCATCCATTTGCCTAACAATTTCATGAATTCATCATTTTTAATAGCTGAGTAGTACTCCATTGTGTAAGTGTACCACATTTTCTGTATTCATTCCTCTGTTGAAGGACATCTGGGTTCTTTCCAGCTTCTGGCTACTATAAATAAGGCTGCTATAAACATAGTGAAGCATGTGTCCTTGTTATATGTTGGAGAATCTTGATCTTATGAAGGCATTTTTTCAAATTGACATAAAACTATCTAGGACGATATGTGGACCTGATATTAAATCAAAATGCATTTCTTTACATATTCAGTCTCTAAGCTTTATCAGTGGTAAAGTAAGTGTGTTTTTCCACTTACTTTAAAAAGATAGTGTTCTTAAGATAGATATTTTATATACGATAAGCCATATGTAATATTTGTGTACATAAATGCTTCTGTGTAGAATGTATAAGTGTGCCATTTAATATACACATATACTCACAAACTCAATAAAATTATACTAAATTTTAAAAAAAAAGAAGAAACAAGTGAAGAAATCATCTATTCCAGTAGCTTCCTGTCCTATTCACATGTCACCATCACACAGGAAAAAAATTAACTGACACAGATAGGACTGGCTCAGCAGGGAAAGGCACTGGCCAGCCAGCCTGCTGACCTGAGTTCAGTTCTGAGGCACACATGAGCAGGGAGAACCAACTCCACGTTGTCCTATGATCTCTTCAAATAGCATTGCACGGTATCAACTATCAAGATCACAAATTTCCAAGGGTTTGAAAACTCAAGGTTTAAAAATGTTAACAAGGAAAATATTGCTCTAGTTATAAAAATCGATAGAAATTACCACATTAAGAAAACATGCACATGATGTATAGGTGTATTGCTATGCTGGAAACGTAGATATATCACTTCTCATAAAAATCTGAACTTAGAATATAGTACGTTCAGATAGGAGCGCTCTCTCTCTCTCTCTCTCTCTCTCTCTCTCTCTCTCTCTCTCTCTCTCTCTCTCTCTGCCTGAAATGTCTAGTATAGGAAGCAGAGAATAGAGTAACTTCTAATCTTTAGCTAATGATCAGCCTGCTAGTTCAGTTAAGAAGAAAAGGTCTGTAGTACAATTGCTCATTCATAGCCTGCAGCTTTGTTTGCCCTGAGCTTACTGAAGGCAGAGGAGAAGCATGAACTAGCATACTTATTGCTTCATTGCTTCCCATGCCCTTGAGGCCAGCCATACCAGAGGGGTCTCCTGATACATCACAAGCTACAATATATAAAAGGAAATGCAACCCACCTGGATGTTGGCCTTTGTGTTTTGTTGACATGGCCATGCTCAGTTACTACTATAAAGGCGGGCAATACTTTCAACTTTTATAATACTGTTAATAACAAAAGCAAAATCTTTTACTGAACAGAACAGTAATTCAAAGGCACTTGAAGATCAGGTTAGTTTGTCCCTTTATAGTGTTTGCATCCCTCCTGAAGTAAGCAGTGTTGACAATCTGGTGTTTATCCTTCCTCAGCTTTCTCTACATGCAAATTAACAAGCAGTCAGATGGAGGAGGCAGATGAGAAAGGCAGAATTATAAGGATGATTTAGTATTACAAAATTGGTACTGAGCTATACCCATACTTGAATGGGTATCACGAACACCTACAACTTCACAAATATAGATCATACTTAAATACATGTTTGTGTACAATTTCATAAATTCAATACAGACTTACAGTCTAATAAAATACTTTATTAAACTAACTTATGTTATAATTTGCAAGATTGACATATGCCTCGTACATCAGGTGTGAAGAGTGGAACCCATATAGAAGTTAAGCTTGGTTCATCTAGAAAACTATGTGCTTTAAATTTGTGGCTCTAATTTACATTTCAGTTTTCATTTTATTTCATTAGATACTTCTAAAATATAGCTGTAATCTACTATCCTTATCCTTAGCGATTTGTTTGGTTTAAAACATTTATATATGGTCACATGTTGCATTTCTATCTTTCTCACTTGAAACAGTAGGGACTATTTCTAATTTTGACCAAAACTAATTATCTGGAAAAATATTGGAAAAGAATCAGATTTTCAAATGGCGCTTTCCTCTGTGGAATGTCTCAAACCACATGTTTCTTTATTTAATGACATGTATTGATTTTTTTCTCTTACCCCTAAAGTCAGTCTGCACATAATACAGAGCCCAAATTAAAAGCAGTACCTTGCATACTGTTTGAAAAAAATCTGTAGAACAAAGGTCAAATGTGCAGTTTGCTAGCTAATGGCCTGAGGCAAAGTTAAGGTTAATGTGCCACTAATGAGCAGGCTCAACCCTGTAGAGATGTCTGACCACAGCTGTCAAACAGTAGACATTTAAAATGTCAGTCTCCAGCTCAGCAGAGGAAATATATAATTGCATGCTTTGAGATAAGAACTATTTTCTCTAGCTGCTCTAAATCTATATTTAATCATTTAACTTTATTCTCACCTAAGTCATTCTATTTGACAAAATATTTTTAGATTTCTATCCCACAGCAATAACAATTCTTTGTAAGTGCTTGACAATAATTCAGTGTGTGTAATTTGATGAGCCAAAGGCCAGCTGAAGTCTCATTTCTTGGACCTAGAGAAATGTAATGGTGATCATATCCTGTGAAGAAATGCTTTGCAAGGCTCCGGGTACATTCATTACAAACTGAAATGTGTTTCAAAGCCTTTAAACTGATGGCTGATATATATATATATATATATATATATATATATATATATATATATATATATATATATATATATATATATATTTGTACCAGCAGCAGCACTCCTGAGCTTTGCTCTCTGAACCCTACCTAAACTCCCTTCCCATCCTGGAACTGTGACCTAAGGTTCGTTCAGCATCATTTGCAGAATTTTCCCATTTTGGTTAAGTGATTCCAGGTTTCCCCTCCTCACAGGAAGTCTTCTTGTTCACCTGCCATGATTTCCCTTCATTAAAAGGCTGACAAGGATTTCTCTATACAACAAACAAGGTGAAGCATTAATGGTATTAAAAGAAGCAACCAGGAAAGACTTGGACACAGATCTAGGTAGGAGGCTAAGAAATTCACAAATCTCCTTCCATGTCCCTTATAGGCAGCTGTTTTTAAGACAGATGTTCCATGGTCAGAATTCTCTTGTAATTTTAGATTAGCCCTAGCTGCCAGTCTATAGCCAGCTACAACGGGATAGAGATTTCTTATTTGTCAATGGCATTCAAATACCAGCATGCCATCATTCACTGTCCCAATAAGAATCATGCATTCGGAATGCATTTTCCTCTTGTGTGATTTAAAACTCACCAGGAAAAGTCAAAACTGGGCTTTCAAGCCTAAGTCATTATTTCTCGTTATAAAAAATTGTACTTTAAAATGTATTGATGCACTTTCCATTAAAGGGGACTTTAAGCAAAAATATCAAACCTAAAAAATAAAGTACGTGTGCAAATGGAAAAGATTTAAAACAAATTGGAAACTGGGAATCTACAAGAAAGAGAAAGAGACAGAGAGAAAGAGAGAGAGAGAATTTCTTTACTACATAACTTTCATTCATTTTAATTAAAATTGCAACTAATGCAGTTAATTCTGCTTACTTAAAGGAACATATCAAGCTATTTATAATTGGGTCAACAAGAAATTTAAGTGAAATGGTACATCTGCAACTCTCCTGATTCTAATTCAAGTCACTCCACAAAGAACCATTTTGAAATATATAGTTTGCCTACATGGGGACTGGGTATTAAATGTTTGTATACAGTATGTATGCTTGTGAACGAAGTGAAGAAAGGATTAGGAGTTAGACAGATTCCTTCCAAGGCAGACAGATGGGTGAGGAGCCATGACTAAGTAATAAAGACGAGGAACTTCCAAGATGGCTAGATTCACCCTCCTGAGCATCAACAAAGGCCTGGCAGCTTAAAACAATACATAAATGGAAAAAGGAAGCTTGGTGTTTTGTCTCCCACAAATGGGTCCTACCCTGCTGATAACCAGCCTGGGTCAGAACACATTTTCAAAAACATCGTGGGTCAACTGACCAATCTGTTCAAACTGACCAACCCAAAATTCAGAGTTAAATGCTCTCAAATAGAAACAGGATTTTCTAGGTACCTGAATATCCCCTCTTAATAGATAACCTGTCTGTGCGCTTGCTCTGCATATGTGAGTGTGTGTCTGTGTGTCTGTGCGTGTTTGAGAGACAGACAGACAGACAGACAGAGACAGAGAGAGAGACACAGAGAGAGAGAATCTCCTGTGTATGTGCTTTTCCTCAATCCTTACTTCACCTGTAGATTCTGTCTTCTGTGTTCTAGAGTTTTCCCACTGCTACCTATGCATTTGAGATGTTTGCTTCCTATTAATTCTCTAACTGACAGAAAAAAAAAATAGGAACCTGATCAAGACCCCTGTACAATAACATGAATGGGTATATATGTGTAAGTGGAAGCCTGAGAGGTAAGAAGAAAAAGTGTGTTCTGATTGTTCTCTGTGTTTATTCTATTCGACTTTCACAATGAAAAACAAGAAAAAAAAATTTATTTAGTGTTTCCCCGAAAGATAATACCGGTGAAGTTACCCAGGTTCCTCCCCTCAACGCTGAGGTGATTAGAACATTACCCACAGTCCAAGCATAGAGCATTTCAGATTTCCCTGACCTGAAAGCCACCCCTTCTCTATCACATAGCTACTTAAATAGACCAGAAGGAATACACCAGCATTGTGTCTGCCATATTTGTCAGCTACAAACCCACAACCCATGTTCCAATCGGATCAATGAGGACAAATCTGATCTCAGTGGTGTATAATAGTCAGAAATTATCAAATGGTTAATCAGAGAACACTGTTCAGAGGCAAGGAGTTCGGGAGTTCTTAGAATTGAATGTGGCCCTGATGGTCAAGATAGCACTTACCTGTAACCCCATCACCTGGGAGGCAGAGGAACCATGAATTTACATCCGAGGCTATCCTGGGCTTCATGACAAAATCCTCTCTTGAGCAAATTGGAGTTATTTGTGCCAGCCCTTCAAAAAGTAGCTAAAAGCCACACAGAAATGGTTCTCACCCACAGCAATCCGACACCGTGTTCAAACCTTGGCTCCCACTTATATTCTCTGTCTTATATTTGTTTCAGATATAGGCAAATTACACCTTAAGATCGAGGTGTTGCAGCCAACAGTAGGGAGTAAATAGCCTGCTTGGCAGGATTGACAACAGGCTAAAGAGACACTTGTGCTCTTCTTCTTGGCACTCAGACCGTTAAAACAATAGATCCCAATAAGTTATAATTTCCCCAGGAATTTCCTATTGGAAGAAGAAAAGGATGAAGCTAATTTCTTGAATCAGGGTCTCCCACTTAACATGATGAAATTCACTGATTCAGCTAGCATGGCTGGTCAACAAGCTTCTGGGATTTGCCTGCCTCTCCCCTGCAGTGCTGGGGCTACAAGTACTAGCCATGTCCTGACGCTCTGACGTGTGTTCTGGGGATCCAAACACAAGTCCTCACATGCTTGGTTGCAGCCATGCTATCTCCTGACCTTCCTTCTCCTCTCATTCTACTTATACCTGGGGATAAAGCATTTTCCATCAAATCCCGAGTAGTCCTTTCTTTTATTGGTAAAATTTTAACAATCGTCATCCTGACTTAGGAAGTGAAAAGCTAGACTGGATAAGAATGTTCGCTTTTAGAATTAGGAGAAAGCTAATGAAATATTTTCTCTTAAATCATCTGCTAATCAGAAGACTATTTTCTGGCATTCTTTTCTCATGTTTTCATTTTGCCCTCGTTATCTAATATTCCTTACTATATATAATGACATTAATTTTTCAGATTGGGAGCAATATTTGCTTGATAAAAATTCAAAAGCTCTCTACTTTCAGTCCAAACACTGCTGCCCCTGAACTCTGCTTTAAAGATGAGTAGATCTGAATGTAATTAAAGCCAGTTAGATAAAGTACACTACTTGAATCTTTAACATGACCACTATTTGGGCCCTGTGTGTCATTTTAGGAAGTATTGGCCTTAATGGCCGAATATCACCCAAGCATTATTTTATCTCTGTATCTGATGGATATCAGAATGAAAGGGTTTGGGTAAGGAGGGAGAATTCAAGAGAACACAGAGATGGGTTCCTGGAGTAGCAAGTTTGAGGGAAAACTTATTAATGGCAAGGTCAGGGGGACAAAGGGCAAATAGCTTGTTGTGGGTTTCAGCAGAGGTCAGGCCCTAGCAAGAGGAAACAGTCCTAATGGCAGACATGGGATTTTCCCCCTTCCTAAGGAGGGGAGGCTTCAGAACACAAGTCTGAAACCAAGTTCTCCGATTCCTAGGCAGGAGGCAGGGAAGGTGTGTAGAGCAGGATGTGGGAACAACACTCCATTTGATCATGTTTTTGAAGTAAAATCACTTCCCACATGAGATTCTGGCACCAGAGAGTTTGTTAGCTCGGGACTTACAGTGTCCTAGCAGGGGGCTATTTAGTTTGTGAGAGTCAGGGGGCTGTACAGTAGTGTAGCCTGAGCGGCAACTAGAATCTAATATTGCCTTCTTACCCACAAGACATTAGTGAGCAGGGTTGAATATGAGTAACCATTGTGCTCAGGTATGACATCGAAAACACCGGATAAAAATTAACGTTCTCTATTCTTTTGGTAAGTTTATTCCTATGTGCATGTTTACACCAGGATTGGCTTAAAGGTACACAAGGTCAAATAAGAAGATGGTTATAAATCCTTTGAGTCTGTTCAATTTACAAGATCCCAAAGTTGTAATATTTGATCTATAACAAGATTCTTGGTATCGGAAGGTAAAACCAATACAGCAAGAGAAGAGCCTTAGTCCTATTGATTTCAAAACATCATCAAAGAGGAGTCATATTTTTTTTTTTAGAAAGAGGCTTGACGTGTCTATTAGCTCTCCCAATGTGAGTCTACACACGAAGAATTACCCTGCACCTTCCTCCAAAACCCGATTTGTTTCTTTTCCAAGAGAAACAAACCACCTGTGATTCTGAAGACACTGAGGAGTACTACTCTGATTTCTTAGAGGAGAGGTGGAAGTTTAATGAATAAGTAAGAAAAACTTAATAAATAAATAAATAAATAAATAAATAAATAAATAAATAAATAAATAAATAAATGAATGAATGAATGAATGAATGAATGAATGATAGGACTTGAAAGGATACAGTCCTACTCTAGACATTTTGGATACATTTATAGTACTGTTTTAAAGACGTTAGGACAATTGCAACTTTGTTGTCTCCTATAGACAGGCAATAGAAGCCAGTGCTGTTATATCACCTTTTCTCTCTTCCTGCTCTCCCTTTTCCTGGTGAAGGACTGTGTCTTAGAACATTTCAATGGCAGTTGACAGATGCGCAGTGTTAGAAATAGTTTTTACCATGCCGAACAAAGTGGATCAGAGAGCTTGGATGTTTGATGTTCAAGTACAATGTTTCTACAGACAGACCAAGTTTCATTTAGGGCCCGATTAGCTCCGACAGGCTCTGTAAAAATTCCTGAAATAACTTTTATAAATTCACGGATGTCATCAGTTTCATTATGGTACACACTTGAATTGTAATGTTTTAAAAAACTTTAGTGGAAAAGAAATGGATATTTAGTTTGAATTTCTTTTCAACACTGCAGATGGTTGTTGACTTTCCAGGAGCTGAAGAGAAGGAAGAGGAAGAAGAGAGGAAGAGAGGACAAAGGAGAAAGAAAGGAGAGAGAACAAAGAAGAAAGAAATTTCCCTAGTGTCATTCGGCAAGAATTTCATTCACAGTTTGGTTTGCTTGTAGAGGGAAATTTAGACCCTTACAAATGAAATAACTCAACAGTTACATTATAAATGCCATTGAAAGCCCCAGGTTTATCTAAGAAGCCTATTACTTGGAAACAGAGATTTGGAGAAAGAGTTTGAAAACTGTCCAATAATAAAGGGAAGTCTTTCTATGGTTTGAAGTATATTTTCTTACTCTTTCTGTAGTGTGGAATATGTAAAACATTATTCTTACTAATCTTATCCTAAACATGACAAGCATATTACTACAGACCCCCCAGATAAGCACAATGAACAAGGCTTTGGGCAGCATCAATAGACCATGAAAATTTTACAGTATTTGTGATGTTCCCTGACATAAGCTGATAGTCGACCCAAACAAACTTAACAAGGATAGCTTCATAGTTTTCTTCAAATTTCAGTGAGAGAGAGAGAGAGAGAGAGAGAGAGAGAAGAAAAAAGAAAAAGGGAAAACCCCTACTAGACAGTAAGCTTGTATGTGTGTAGTCACATCAAAGACCTGCCGTAATTTCCTAATTTTCCTAATTGTAATGTGGATTCACATCAACGACTGGACACTATTTCTCTCATTTCAGGACCACGGGTGTTTAGTATTAGTATAGTTACCCATAGCTTAGGATCGAATAAGGATGCCCTCATGCAATGGCTCGGAAGTCTCCCACGAGTGTAGAGAAAATAAAAGACGGCTCCTTTTGAAAAGACTTCATTTTTTTAATATTAGTTTCAGCTGGAGCAAATTGCTTTCCAATGCAACTAAACTCTTCCTGTGTTTGTTTATAAGCCTTCTTTTCTCTGGGAAGGCTTTATCAGTTCTCGGTGGGATATATGATCCCCAAAGGTTAAGAAGCAGGAACCTAAACTTTTGCCATATGTTTGCAGTGCCTTCTGGCGTTTGGTGTTTCCTGTGGGCCTGGGCTTTGACCCCCTGCAGGCCCTTAGCCTCATTACTCATGTAGGTCTTGACTCTAGCCTGGCTGTAACTTTGTTCCCTCAGTGCCAGCTCTGGCCTTGCCTCTGGCACCCTATCTAAAGTTCTGCTGTGGCCTGGCTTGCCCTGGAAGCACTTACTTTGTATCACCACTTACTAAGTGCTGTTTTAAATTAAACAAAAATTTTCTCATTCAAAGGAGCATGACCTTGATTTTACTAAATTAAACTTTCAGGTAATAAATAATAACGCCACCTCAAAGAACTTACTTCCTTTTAGGAAACAGATTGTAAAGTGCTTGTTTTATTATTGTAAGAGATAGTAAATTCTCAGTTTCCTTTTCTCTGACCTACGTATATGTTCATCCACAGAGTATTTACATTACCAATACAACATTCAGACCAGCGTATCCCAAAATTGACTTAACACTTAAAAAAAAAATCACATACAGCCAGTGTGCTATATAAAATTATTTATTTAATTAATAAAGTATTATAATAGGGTTTCAGTAATTATAAACTCACGTATTCTAAGTAACGGATCCATTTATAGTGAATCTATTCTATTTATCTTGATAATAAACTTAATAAGATTTAGTATTCTTATTGCATATGTGTATAATTTTCTCTACATCTAACTGATATAGGCTTATGTACATATTAGCTGGATATGATTTGCTTTAGTTAACAATGTCATTCTCAAACATTAAATATACACCATGTACAAAACTCCTATTCCTACTTGGGCACCAAAATCTGCATGGTACTAAATATCTTATGTTTGGCTAAGCACCTAGGATAGTCTTTCACACCCAAGCAAACTGGGTGCCTATAGCCAACCTATTCATTGTGTGTTGTACATTGAGAAACTTGGGTAATTGGAAAGCGTGCTGGTGAACAGATGGGCCCCTGGTGTTGAGGCTGTGTCTTAATTTATTGTCCTGGGGTTTTCCTAATTACCCCCTTAATTGGCACAGCCACACCACTTTGAAATAATAATGTACAGCTAATTATCACTGACTTAAGCTTCCTAATAGCTTATTCTTACCAGCTAACTTCAAGAAATCAGGCCGGGCACAGGAAGTGCCACAGGGAAAATCGCTCTGCCTGGGATGGCTTAGACAACTATGTGGGTCCAGCACCCCTTAGCACTGTGCTGATTTGGTTTCTGCCCAAATGAGAAAAGGGTGAAAACTTTCTAGCTGATTAAAGGAACAGTTTCCTTTCTTTCCTTCCATGGCTACAGAGAACCCTGTAACCAGCTTATATCAAACTTTCAGTGTTCAGTTAACTCAGGTTTTTTTTTTTTTTTTTTTTTTTTTTTTTTTTTTTTTTGGTATGATATGAAAACAGAGAAGAGTAGACTGAGTCCATGCCATTACATCTCCCAAAACAAAATAAAATCCCCCTCTGCAGCCTAATTCTCTTCTTTCCAATAGATAGATTTACACAGTCCATAAAGAACCATAGCACAATTGTTACACAGAGACATATTTAATAAGGAAATTATTCCCTATCAAATGTGAGAACAGAGAAAGCACATAAATGTATCAGAAGAGGATTTGTTGTTGTTTTAATGAATATAGAAGAGAAAGGACAGGGAAAATGATTATAATTTTGTATATTGAAGTATAGTTAGTTAATTTATACTTGTGCTGTATTTGTTCTGGATGCATTTTCAAGGTCAGACATCTCTTGATCAGACTCCCTAGACACAGGGCCTGGGTCTGAACTCGATATGGACAGAGGGTAAGAGAAATAATGTTCTATGAGAAAAAGACTGAGAGTATCAGGGGCAGAGGCAGAGGCAGAAGGAGTTTAAATGGGATGTGGTCTTCAGGCAGAGGGCACAGTGAGTGTGCAGAGGGCACAGTGAGTATGCAGAGGGCACAGTGAGTGTGTAGAGGGCACAGTGAGTGTGTAGAGGGCACAGTGAGAGTGCAGAGGGCACAGTGAGAGTGCAGAGGGCACAGTGAGTGTGCAGAGGGCACAGTGAGTGTGTAGAGGGCACAGTGAGAGTGCAGAGGGCACAGTGAGTGTGCAGAGGGCACAGTGAGTGTGTAGAGGGCACAGTGAGTGTGCAGAGGGCACAGTGAGAGTGCAGAGGGCACAGTGAGAGTGCAGAGGGCACAGTGAGTGTGCAGAGGGCACAGTGAGAGTGCAGAGGGCACAGTG
>CM052708.1:8512935-8537328 GCA_028551405.1 Uromys caudimaculatus
AAATGTCTACCCACCTCTGCCAGGTAGAGGCGGTGAGTGCAATCATCTCCACAATTACCACCCATTCACTTGTTCAGGAATCATTTCCTACAGTGAATATGGCTGAACTGTGTAACGTGTTTGGCACAGTAGAAATATGTCTAGTTAAGTATGTTTACATGTTTATGCTGTTGTCTAGAGCTGGGGCAGCCCCCAGTGTACAAAGCAGAAGGTGAACTTTCACCACACAGAGGCAGAAAGCTAGGATTTATAAGGCGTCAACAAGGAATCTCAATAGTGTGAATAAAAATTGGTCATGGTGCTAGAACAGGCACGAAGGTTTGAATGATCGATGTCCCCGCAGACTCACAGGAAATCTGGTCCTAGAAAACAACAATAAATAAAAGCTGCTGCAAAGTGAATCAAAGAACACAGGGTCTCTCCCAAAGCGACAGCCAAATGTACCAATGCCATCAGTAGTCCGGGCTGGAGGCATGAAGGACCTAAGAGCAAATGGATCATGGACTCCACTTCCCCCATGGTTTCAGACAGCCACTGAGGCCAAGTAGCATGCAGCAAGGCAGGCCCTGTGTGGAGGCCCTCACAGCCTGGTTTGAAGTGGAGTCTCCAGGATCTTAGAGATGCCAGTGGCCATGAGACACATACCAAAGAGAGATGCAAACAGGGAATAGAACAAGCCAGAGAGAGAGAAATGCATGCTGCAGGCAGCAGCAGAAGTGCTGAGACAGTGCCAACTAAGCCATCTAAACCCGAAGTCCTAGTCACTGGGCACTGAGTTAGAATTTGGTGCTTGCCCCCAATGGAGTTTGGTTTTGCTTGATCTAGTATTGTCTTACTATGCCATCTGTTAACATTTTGTCTAGACTCTGCTCCACAGTTATCTGGCAACAGTCAGGTGTGTCTGACTCACTATAAAAGGGGCTGATTGCCCCCTCCTCCCTCCCTCCCTCCCCCCCTCTTGCCTTCTTGCTCTCTCTCTCTGTACTCTCGCCCCTTCCACCTCTCTCCCCATTCACCTCCCCGTCTCCATGTGCTCATGGCTGGCCTCTACTTCTCTTCTCTTCTCTTCTCTTCTCTTCTCTTCTCTTCTCTTCTCTTCTCTTCTCTTCTCTTCTCTTCTCTTCTCTCTCTCTCTCTCTGCCTTTCTCTGTTTCTACTACCCTCTCATCTCCCTCCCCATGCTCTGAATAAACTCTATATTATACTGTTGTGTGGCTGGTCCCTCAGGGGAGAGGGATGCCTCAGCATGAGCCCACAGAGGTGCCCTCTTCCTTCACACCTGACTGCACCTCCACCAAATAGATTCCTTCTCTCTTTATTTTTATAAACACAACACCATCCACTTAAGAATAGTAATGTATATTCTTAACCATGGCACATAGGAGTATATAATTCTTCAGTTGTACAAGGGGTCACAATTAAGACATTGCTTTGAGTATCAGAAGAGACTGCATTCTGGGCTTTTAGAACATTTTAATACTGAGAAAGACTGTGGTACTCTTCAAGTTGGACTGAATAGACTCTGCATTATGAATTTCCACAAGCCCGTGGGTGGCGGGAGAGGAATGTGGTGGCATGAATGGGAGAAATACCTCAGAGGCCCAGGTATGTGAACACCTGGTCTCCAATCAGGGTTGGTCTTTGTGGAAGCTGAGGAGATGCAGCTAGAGGAAGCACATCACAGGGGTGGGGCTCAGACTTCATAGTCTGGTAGGACTTCCACTTCATGTTAATGGTTGTGCTTCAGTGATGATGTCTCAGTTTCCTGATCCCACAACAATGACTGCTGTTTCTTGCCCTACCAGTGAGCCATGATGGACTCTTATCCCTCTGGAACTGAAAGCCAAATAAACTCTTTTTATAAGTTGCTTTGGCCATGATGTTTTATCACAGCAACAGAAACAACTTATGCAGCAGGGTTTTCTTTTGTTATGTGGCGGTGGTGGCGGTGGTTGGGGATTCCATAATGTAAAGATTGATGTAGACTGGATCTTCTGTTTTCAAGAAAAACTAACCTATCTGTCCCCACCTCCTTAATGTGTATGTGACCTATCTTATGAGTGATTACATGTTTCTTTTTCTGATCTGTTGCTTCCGGATACAGGAGTTCAATGTGAAGAAATGGCCTCCATGACTGTTTAGAACTGCCGAGTGCTTTTACCTATGCATGTGCTTCTAATTTACAGAAACAGCACACCTTCTATGTTCCTCTGCTTTTCACACTTCTCCTCTTCCATCACACTTTCCCCTAAAGGAAATGTGCTCATTGTTTCTGTTACATAATGCTTCTGAGCTTTACATATCATATTTCCATTTTCTTTTATTACGGACATACTGTTTGCCTCTCGGAGTTACCATAAATAATCAGGAATGTCCCCTGTAGGTATGAGCAATAGCTTCTAACAGAGTCCATCTAAAGAGTTAGACAATAGTATGTAGCCCACTTGAGATTAACAGATATAGCATCTTTCATGATGACATGGCAGTTCTAGTGTATAATATAATCACAAAACGGAAAACTTGGTCCTATCTGTGGACTGTCAGATATTAAGTTCAGAAGAGTTACCACATATATAGGAATAACCCAACCACAAGATCATAAAACCTATTTGGAAAGACATACTGTAGAATTTTTGGTAAATAAAAGTACTAAAGTGAATTACAAAATTTTGCAAAATCCCTCAAAGAAAAGTTATCATAGTAATGGCTAATGAATAAAAAGCATGACTCAGAGCGAGCTGTGATTCACAATCGCATGACACACAGTCAAGGACACATAGTCACTGCCTCTGCATGAAATTCGAATGTGTATTAAGTGAAAAACACAAGTAAGAAAAGGATGGGTTGGCTTAGGATCACGTGGGAACGCTGACTTAGACTTTTAACGTTTAATGTAGGGAACATCCCTTGAGCACAGTGACATGCTGCCTCGTACTTAATTACAAAGGGGAACAGGACTGCAGAGAAAAAATCCCCCTGAGCTCAGTGACTCAGTCTCAGAAAGACACACATGATATCTATTCACTTTTAAGTGGACATTAGCTGTTAAGTAAAGGAAAGTCATGCTACAACCCACAGAGAGGCTAAATAACAAGGAAGGCTCAAGGACAATGCATGGATCTCCCTGGGAAGGGGACACGGAATAGGTTTTGTGTGTCAGGGATGGGGTGGAGTAGGAACAGAAGGGATCAGCTGGGGGAGGGAGGAGTGAAAGGAGAGAGTACTGCCACAGATGACTGGAATTGGGAGACATTTGGGGCATGATATAGAAAGCTAGTTCAGTGGAATCACTCTGCAATCTATCAGAGTCACCCAAGAGAAGTGTCCTTAGTAATGAGGGATAAAGAGCACAAACTGGCCACCTTTTATAACCTAGGAGGGCATCCAGCAGTGGGGCTCGGACATCAATCCAGCCACAGAACTTTCTACCTACAGTCTATTCTGTTTATAAGATGTGCTGGGGTAATAATGGTGTAGAACTTGTGGGAGTGGTCGAACGATGATTGGTCCAACTTGAGGCACATGCCCTGAGAGGGTGACCATACCTGATACTGCCAAGGTGGCCAGGAACCAGAGGCAGGATACCCCAAGACCCAAGATAGAACCAAATATGGCTGGCAGGGAAACAGATCAATAAAAAAGATTCCTAATGATATTCTGCTGTACTCAGATCAGCACCTAGCCCAACTGTCATCAGCGAGGCTTCATTCCACAACTGGTGGAAACAGATGCAGAGACTCACAGCCAAACATCAGTCAGGAAACCTACAACTGATGGGGAGGGAGGATTGCAGGAGCGAGAGGGGTCAGGGATGCTACAAGACTGCCCACAAAATTAACTAATCTGGGCTCATAGGGGCTCAAAGAGACTAAACTGACAAACAGAGAGCCTGCATGGGTCTGACCTCTGCATATGTGCTTTGGTTGTATAGCTTGGTCTTCCTACGGGATTCCTAACAGTGTAAGTGTGCATGTGCTGGGGTGTTTCTGACTCTTTGGTCTGTGCTTGGGAACCTTTTCCTCCTACTAGGTTGCTTTCTCTAGGGTTTGTGCTAGTCTTATTGTAATTTATTGTACATGTTTAGTTGATATCTCTGTTCTTTTTTTGTTTCTTTTATTGGATATTTTCTTTATTTACATTTGGAATGTTATCTCCTTTCCTGGTTTCCCCTCCTGAAACCCTCATCCCATCCTGCCCCCCCCCCCCGCTTCTATGAGGGTGTTCCCACACCCACCCACTCCCACCTCCACACCCTGGCATTCCCCTACACTGGGGCATCAGGCCTTCACAGGACCAAGGGCCTCTCCTCCCACTGATGCCAGATAAGGCTATCCTCTGCTACATATGCATCTGGAGCCATGGGTCACTCCATGTGTACCCTTTTGTTGGTGGTTTAGTCCCTGGGAGCTCTGGGGGGGGGGGGGTCTGGTTGGTTGATATTGTTGTTCTTCCTATGGGGTTGCAAACTCCTTCAGCTGCTTCAGTCTTTTCTCTAACTCCTCCATTGGGGACCCTGTGCTACATCCAATGGTTGGCTACAAGCATCTGTCTCTGTAGTTGTCAGACTCAGGAGACAGAAGGTGCCTGCTCTCTCTCTCTCTCTCTCTCTCTCTCTTTCTCTCTCTTTCTCTCTTTTTAAGAAAGTGGAAGAAAATTAGATCTTGGGGAGAGGGACTGGGAGGAGTGGAGAGAGGAAAAATTGCAGTCAAGATGTAATATATGAGGGTCCACAAAACTGATTTCCAGAGTGGTTGTACTGGCTTGCAATCCCACCAACAATGGAGGAGTGTTCCTCTTTCTCCATATCCTTGCCAGCATCTGCTGTCACCTGAGTTTTTGATCTTAGCCATTCTGTCTGGTGTGTGGTGGAATCTCAGGGTTGTTTTGATTTGCATTTCCCTGATGACTAAGGATGTTGAACATTTCATTAGGTGCTTCTCTGCTCTAAGAGTTTCCTCAGTTGAGAATTCTCTGCTTAGCTCTACTCCCCATTTTTTGATAGGGTTATTTGGTTCTCTGGAGTCTAACTTCTTGAGTTCTTTGTATATATTGGATATTAGCCCACTAGTGGATGTTTGGTGGACCCTCAGAAAAATGAACATAATACTACCTGAGGACTCAGCTATTCCACTCCTGGGCAGATACCCAGAAGATGCTCCAACATATAATATAGACACATGCTCCACTATGTTCATAGCAGCCATATTTATAATAGCCAGAAGCTGGAAACAACCCAGATGTCCCTCAACAGAGGAATGGATACAAAAAATGTGGTACATTTACACAATGGAATACTACTCAGCTATTAAAAACAATGACTTCAAGAAATTCGCAGCCAAATGGATGGAACTTGAAAATATCATCCTGAGCGAGGTAACTCAGTCACAAAAGAATGAACATGGTATCTACTCACTGATAAGTGGTTATTAGCCCAAAAGTTTGGAATACCCACGACTCATGTCACAGAAACCATTGGGCTGTGTGTGAGGTCCCAGATGGAGGAGTTGGAGAAGGGACTGAAGGAGCTGAGGGAGTTTGCAGCCCCATGGAGGGAACAACAGTGTCAACTGGCCTGACCTCCCAATTCTTCCGGAGACTGGATCACCAACCAAAGAATACACATGGAGGGACTCATGGTGCTGGTCACTCACATATGTGGCAGAGGAGGGCCTTGTTGGCCATCAAGGGGAGGAGAGGCCCTTGGGCCTGAGGGTGTTAGATGCCTCAGTATAGGGGAATGCCAAGGAGGGAAGATGAGAGTGGGTGTGTGATTGGGTGGGGGAATACCCTCATAGAGGCGGGGGAGGGGGTAAGGGGAAGGGGGGTCCAAAGGGGAGATATGGAAAGGGGGAAACATTTGAAATGTAAAATAAAGTATCAAAAAAGAAATGTACATAAAGAAAATATCCAATTTTTTAAAAAAGATGTAATATATGAGAAAAGAATAAAAACATTTAATTAATTTAACAAAAAAGAAACTGGGTGATACTATATGAAGAAAGCTGTCTAAAACACTTTCATTGGTTGCTGGAGAGAAGTGGTTAGGAGCACTGACTGCTCTTCCAGAGGTCCTGAGTTCAATTCCCAGCAACCACATGGTGGCTCACAACTATCTATAACAAGATCTGATGTCCTCTTCTGGTGTGTCTGAAGACAAATGCAGTGTACTCATATAAATAAAAATAAATAAATAAATCATTAAAGATTTTATTATAGATTATCTAAAAGATATTCAAAACAACTATCTGAATAAATACAAAATATGTACCATTCTGAAATTGGGTTACAGTTATGTGGTAATGACAGAGAAGCCACTATTTCCTAAGAGATACACAGTCAATTAAATATTAAAAAAGAAAGAAAGGTTTTTCTTAGTTTGAATCACTTTTCATATTGAATGGAAATTATCAACCAAAGGGATACTAGAGACGGTTTTAATTTACCTAGTGAAATAGTGATGAGTAGATTGGATTACAATCTGCTTAATGTTTACCACTTGGTATCAATAAGTGGCCATTCTGCCATTGCAGATAAAATGGAGATGAAATTGCAATTTTTACTACTCTATTTCAAGATGATAAACATTCAGAAACATGAATAACATGGAAGGATAACATTGTCTTAAACTGTTCAAGACACTCACAACCAACTGTGTGCAGAAACCAGATTACTGTTACCTAAAACCAGTTAAAATAAAGCATTCAGTCCTCAGTTTAAATATGCAATGGTCATGTTCCTGTATCTTCTCTAATATAATAAAGAATAATTCCGATAGTCACAAAACAATTAATAGTTCCCAGAAGCTTAATCTATCTTTCAAATTGATGAGAAAGGTTAAGCCACTGAATTTAAAATATTTTAAATCTATTCTTTTGTATGTGTATATATGTGTCTATTTGTCTATATATGTACCATGTGTGCACAGGTGTCCACAGAGGCCAGGAGGAGTATCAGACGCCATGAAACTGCAATTATAGGTGGTTGTGATTAGCTTGATGTGGGTGGGTTGCAGAATATTTAATCGCACTGTGAACCCCAGGACTGTGTTTACTGGGAAAACCTGTTTCTAGTTCTGGTGTGACTCAGCCTCAACACACACCTTTAATTCCTCTGGCTGGAATATAGACATTTTCTTAATTCACACCTTTAATCCCAAGCAATGAGAGTAAATTTAGTTTGTAGAAGGAAGCAGCCATGTTTGAAAGTAAAAATCTACTGAGTGGCAGACAAAGTAACAAATCATGGAAACATTTGACAGAATACACAAGAGAAGAAAGGGAAGCTACTTGATGGGCTGGGGAGAGAGAAAGAGAAAGAGAAAGAGAAAGAGAAAGAGAAAGAGAAAGAGAAAGAGAAAGAGAAAGAGAAAGAGAAGAGAAAGAGAAAGAGAAAGAGAAAGAGAAAGAGATGAGAGGGAGGGAGGGAGGGAGGGAGAGAGAGAGAGAGAGAGAGAGAGAGAGAGAGAGAGAGAGAGAGAGAGAGAGAGAGAGAAAAGAAGAAAGAACAAGGCAGTTTTATCAGGACAGTTGTAGAGACAGGTTGCAGAGAGAATAAGCTAGACCCTGGCAAAGACAGAAGGAAGCAGAGAATGAGAAGGAGCCAGAAGATTAGAACAGATTGCCAGAGTTAGTTTGAAAGTAAGCAGAGCAGTTCAAAGGCTGAGAGACAAACCAGATTGAATCAGTTAGCTAGGAGAGGAGTTTGAACCAGAACGGCTGAATTGAACCAGCTAGCCAAGCATTCAGAAAGAAGGGGTGAGCTTTTTCAGCAGCTGGTCTCAGAGGCTGAAACATTCTAGGCCTAGACTAGATTGTATGGAGGGTAGGAACTTCCAGGACTAGGACTAGGTTAGCAGACAGAGGCAGTAAGCTTTGGAAACAACAGTTACATCAGGTAAATCAAGCCAAACTCAGATCTTCTGCAAGAGCAGCAAGTGCTCTGAACACTGAACCGTCTCTCTGGTCCATGGGCCACAACATTTTTAAATAAAGTAAAATGGCTTTTGATTCTTCTCCTTCCATACTATATTTGGGCCTATTTAATGAACACATTCTATTCTCTTGTAGAATTAATGGCTTACTTTCTTTTCTCTTTCTGGTTGTAAAACAAATGTCTTACTTTCTTCTGTTGGCAAGGCTCTCTTCACCATTCCTAGTAGAGATCTTCATCCCATGCTTCTCCTTGCTTGGATCAAAAGTGCAGCGTGGGCTCTGGGTTGGTGTTCTCACTGGATGGCCACAGAGCTTATTCACCTTTCAAACAGAAAACATCAGAAGGCAGTTACAAGCCTGCTCTAGTTTTTCTGAGGCCATGAAGCAATGGTATGTTCGCCCTTATGTTTCATGGTTAACTTTCAATACCTATAATAATTGTGAGTTTCTAACAAAGAGAATCAATGTATTTGAATTCAATGCCAATAATGATAAGCAAGTTTCATGTATATTGATACAGGCTACAATACACATGGAAAAACTGTCCAAAAATCAAGAATTAAAGTAAAAACTAAATTGCTTGTATAAACAGGACTGCTTAACCAAAATAGATATTCATCGTGCTTTACATTCAGATAAGATAATATAAATCGTTGATGAATATGCACTCAAGTTTGAATGAGTCCTAAGGACAAAAATAAATACGTTCTGAACAGACAGTGAGTCTGTCATTTCTTTGTTTGCAATCGACAAAGAGAAGCTGGGGTCTCACACGTGCTAGGCAAGCACTTTATTATGAGTTTATATCTGCAGCCTGACTATACTTTTTATTTTGAGGTTACGTCTCAAGTTACCCAGGTTGCTCTTGAATTCACTATTCTCCTGCCTCAACTCCTCTAGTAACTAGGGTGGTAGACTTGTACCACCATGTCTTGGTGACAATGAGTACACGTAATCTTGTATAATATTATAAAATCTCATTTTATAATGCCTCTACACCTTCTTTCTTACATTGATATAATTTCAACGATGTTAGAGTCTTCAAAAATGAAAAGAAATAAAAATGACTGCAGCAGAATAGTGGTGGTGCATGCCTTCAATCAGCACTAGAAAAGTAAAAGCAGACAGATCTCCAAGTACCAGGCCAGCCTGGGCTACAGAGTGAGTTCTAGGACAGCCAGGGTTACAGAGAGAAAATCTGTCAAAAAACAAAAACAAAACAAAATAACAAAAATACTTGATTGCTCTTTGGAAACTCTTCAAGCAATGATAATTTACACAGTTTATATAATTTCCACTGGAAAATCGACTTAGCATCTATGAATCAAAAAAACCCGAGATAATATGCAGTTCAAGAGGAAACAGTGTGTTTGGAACAGACACAAAAGCCCTGTGCCAGAATCAGGAAGCTTTACTTCTTGTCTAATTGTTCTTCTTAGTTCTGAGCCCTTAAAAATAGGACGAAAGCTCTTTCAACTTGATGGTCTCACACATAAGGTGAAAATGCAAGACTGTGCCAAAGATATAAACTTCTCCATTTCTTTGGTTGTTCCATATTGGGAATATTAAAATAATTGTACATATATTTCCTCCTCCTGTTGATATTTATTTTACTTCTAACATTTGTGAAGCTCCTGTGCTGAACTTTAAGGGAGACAAAAAGTAAGTGACTTTTGCCTTAGCAGAGCTAACAAGTTAGAACAGAGTGAGATCTTCTAAAGCATCCAAAGGCAAATTGTGTTTTATTTTAAGAAAAAAAAAAAAAAAGGAGGTGGAGGGATGATGGTGTCTTCTGGGTGTTTGGGTGTCTTCTGGGGTTGGAGGGATGAAAAGTGAGGAGCATGCAATTAGCCTCAAAAGGTATTCATTTGCCATGTATGAAACTTAGAGCATCTGTTAGGGAAGGGTATGTTGAAATGTGTTTCTACAAAGCCAACTCATAAGCAAGAATTTATTAAATTATCATTATGTCAACTGCTGGAGATACATCCATGCACATGGTTGAGTTAAATTCGGTGTAAAGCAGCCACTACAGTCTTTCATGACTGTAACAGAAGGAGCGCAGCACTAAAGCCAACAGCACACTTGCAGTTGCACAGAAACTGGGCAGTTCGGTGGTACTCGAGGTGCTTCAGGAAGTGCTTCAGAAAGTTATATCTGAAGAGCAAGTCAAAGGATGAACTGAGAGTTTGAAAGACAGAAAAAGAAAACACACATGGTTCAGGAGAGTCTGAATTACCAAGAGGAATACAACTTGGCATACATATCCCATATGTGAATGCATCCTGTACGAAAACACAGAATGGGGTAGAGCATTTCTCCTGGTGTGGGGACGGAGGATGTCATGTGATGTAGATACCAAGGTAAAAAACTTACAAGACAAAACTGTCACATAGGAAAATGATATTTTCACATCATTACAAGCAGGATCATGGTCAGAATGTGGAGCAGGGCAAGAGTAGGCCTGCAGAGTAACATTAGGATCCAGACTCAGGAGCAGAAGCCAGAACAGGAAGAAGATTGCTGTAGCAGGAAGTGGATAACATAACCTCGTTTGACAAACATCTCAGAGTAAAGGATTGTAGTAAAGAGAAAGGGAAATCCTAAGAGAGGGAGATGTAAGACAGCACAGGTCTGATGCAGACCATGGCTGCCATTTTGTTTTACCTAGGAAGGAAGAGTCTGAACAGGAAACAGCAAAAGGTAATTACGCTGGAAGAGCAGTCTGCAGACAGACCTTGGGGGAGTTCTTCAAGGCTAAGAATGTGTTTGTTAGATAAAAGCTCCTGCAGCATGCCAAGTTAAACAGTAAAATCCAGAAATGGGAATTCTACAAATGTACCGGACAGCATTGCATAAGTTTAACTAGAGAGAAAATTGTCTACTAAATGTAAAAATATAGTTAAAAACTGCTAGTATTCCCAAGGGAGAAAATTAATTCTAAAGTTAACCAATGATAGTGTTCATAGATTATAGACAAAAGTAAAATCAACTGGGCACAGGAAAGGATATTTCAAGTGAAAAGACCAAGGTATTAAAAAGTTCAAAATGAACTCCAGTCCCTGCGGCTAAAACATAGTGACGGTAGAGTATAAAGATATTAGCTAGGTGCTAAAATGGACAGAAAGAGGAAGATTTGTTGTCAACAACCACCAGTACCAGGAACCAAGGGGAAGATGTGTATTGATGGTGGGTATGTCTGGAGGTATTATGGGATATTTTCAAAATAATTATGATCCATTGTGGCTGGCCACAGGGGCTAGAGGCAAAATGAAACTCGAAGCTTCAATGAATTTTAGTTTTCTCTTTCCTAAATTCGAGGAGAGGGGCAAAATACTTTGAACTTACAAGTGGGGAGAAATATTATCTCACACTCCCCACTGTTAGAAACAAAGCCATATCTTCTAATGAACTGTTTTCTAGTTAGGAATATAAGGAGTTGAAAAACATCAGTCTCATTACGTTTGCATTGGTTGCAGGTGTGTGTGTGTGTGTGTGTGTGTGTGTGTGTGTGTGTGTGTGTGTGCATGTATAATCTTAGAGAATAGCTTCAATTGTATCCAAAGACACCAGTAGACACAGAAGATCTCAGTATAGCAAGTGAATTTCAAAGATCCTGTTCCTTGACTTCCTGTTAGGGAGCTCTTCTTCGCATTTTGTTGAAAGGGAACAGAAAACTATCTAGTAGCGGGGGCCTTAGGCTGCCACCTCTGTTCTCCTGAGCAGAGCCAATGTGGGTGGTACATTTCAATACCTATGCCTTCTTCCTATTGAAAAAACCATCACACTTCTGTTGAAGGATTTTCATCTTCACCTTATACTGCAATTTCCTCCATTTCTTCCTCCCTGGTTTCTACTCTTCTCCCCTGTAATCAGTTTGAAGTATCTCGAAAAAAATTGTTTTCTTCTGTAATGCTTGTCAACTCCGGCTTTAAGTTCCATCTCTGGCTTCCCGCTGATTTTCAAGTTCCCATCTCACCTTGAAATGACTCTCCTCCTCACTCCTAAACCATATCACTTCTCCCACTCCAATCAAGTATTTGCTGCAACAACTGCTTATAAGTTCGCTGACTTTCCCATTCTCACTATAATAGTGGAACCGCACACAAAGTGTGGAGCCACCATCAGCCACCAAACACCTCCATCTGTCTGCACACTCACTCCTTTTTCAATCACTCAGACTAAAGATTTCTACTGAAAATCTTTAGGTGTTTGCAGAGAACACCTTTGTTTTCATATCCTTCCTAGTAGCAGGCTTCTGGTTCTCTAACAATGGAAGTCTTAGGAAATATATTAATAATAGTACGAATCGAGGACTTAGAGGATATCCCACTGATTAAAGTGCTTGCCACACATGCATGGGGACCAGAATCTTGATCTCCAGAATCTACATACATGTCAGCTGTACAGGGCTGATCCCCTGTATTGCCAGTGCCCAAGACACAAAGACAATGAATTTCCAGGGCCAGCCTGCTAAGTAGAGAGGCCAGGCAAGGTCTGGGTGCCACCGAGAGACCCTGATTCCATTAATAAGATGGATAGTAATTAGGGGGGAACCCTGACATCAGCATCAGGGCTCCACATGCATGCATGCCTGGCCACCTACACGCATGTGCATCCCCACACACAAACATGCAAACAAACTAGGTACATGTGCATGAGGAAAAGATGGTACAAACTGAACAACAACCTTTTAAGAATATTAAAAATTTAGAATAAAAAACTTGGGTGTTCTATGTATGTTTATTAAATAATTTACCCCAACAGATAAGACAATGGCAAACAATTCACAATTCACAGCACTTTGCAAGCTGAAAGCTGTTGTTTTAGCTTAGGAGATATTATATGAGAAATAACTCTAATATTCATGGGAATAATAATAAAATATGAATCAGTTCAGTGCTTTATCGTGTACTGTGTTCCACTTTATGAAAGGCTAGTTTCAGATTCCTGGGAAGAGACTGATAGGTGACTTTTCAGTTATAACAAACAAAAATGAGTTTATTTTCTCATGCCACATGCCCTTGTGATTTTAGAAACTTCTTAAAGGCAAAGCCCACCAGAGTAAGACTATCTTGTCCAAACAGAGATAAATCCATGATCCCATCTTCATTCTGTAAAACCAATGTTAGTCGGACCAGATCTTGGGAAGAAAGCTGGAGAAGTAGCAGCTAAGTGTCAGTCTTAGTATAATTAAGTTTCTTTCTGCGGACTACAGTGACGTGCTAAAGGTTAATGGACAGAGGAGATGGAAATATTATAGCCTCTGTGTGGACATATTTGGTTGGTTCCCCCTCTATTGACAGTTCAGCAAGGGCTCATGAAAAATGAGAGTAAGGGGAAAGACAAGTCCCTCCATGTTGCAGTGAATAGGAGTTGACTAGAAGTAGATGTCCATGGTTACAGCGAGTAAGAGTTGGCTAGAGGTGGGTGTCCCAGGTTACAGGGAGTAGGAGTTGGCTATAGTTGGATGTCCTGCACATGATAAGAAAGCAGACGGTAAAACCGCTGACATCTTTATCATGGTAACCAGGATGAATATCAAATAGAATAAAAGAAGACTGAGCAAGTTTAGTTTTGTGTAATTGCCTCTAGAAAAAACTCATTTTCTTTTAACTGTTTATGTTTGAGGACATTTCTAAAGAGCAGCTTTAAGTGGTGGGTTAGAGGGTATTTTTTGTTTTGATTTTTTAAATGAAGTTGTTGAACAGATCTACGAATTTAGAACCAAAAGTGAAATATAAGTACAATATGTGGCAAATATAAAATTCAGAAAGAAAATCTAGCAGAGGAAGAAAGATAAAAACTATCATAAATACCTCCTGTCCTTCAAAATATGACTGAAAAGCAGAGTCTGGTATTTCTTCAATACCAGGAAATCCTGCCCTAAAACTATGTTATTAGCACTGTGCAAATAATGTAGACATTATTGGCAAACTTTCAAAGTGCAGATAAGCATAGAAGTCCAGTACGGAAAAAGCTTAGGAGTAAAAACTATAACAATACTTTAAAAGTCTTGAAGAGTATAGCAGTGACATTTATGCAGGGGTCAAGTATCATGGATAACCTATAGACACGGTCCTTAGGTACAGTTTCTATAAGAGAATTATACATTTCCACAGGTGGCCAGTTCATAGAAGACAGCGACCCAAGAGATGTCAAAGCTACATGAGGAAGAAGGCCTGCTGTGGCCCTGCCAGTGGGTACTCACTTGGTACTTTTTCCTGTGTATACATTAAGCCACCAGAGGGAGCTTCTGCATTTCAATCCTCTTTGACAGTATTAATTATACTTACATAAGAGTCTATTTAATATCATATACTTTAAGACCCTTTAAGGAATATTGAGCTTGTCCAATAAAGTATGTGCCCATACATGAAGTCTTCACAAAAATCCAGATGCGCTCTAAGACCTGCGCACTCAGGGAGAAGTGCAGCCCCTGTGCTTAGTCTTGGGGTAGCACCCCCTAAGCTATCTTAGCTTGTACTCTGCAACAGAAAACAAAACTGATCCAGCCTCTACAATTCTTCCTGCTCCGTTCTTCTGCCCTCCCTTTCTGTCTGCCTTCCCCACCTGTCTCCCTCCTTCCCTCTCTCCAGTATGGACCGCTCTGTTGCTGTTAATGGCATACAATGGTCTAGTGAGACTCCAGGATTGAAAGGCAATTACAAAAATTTTCGTCTTTGTTTCACTACACAAACACAATGTTGATCAAAAAAGTGACTATTATTTATGAGATATTATTTTAAGACATGAGAATATAGCAATAAACCTTCAGAATCTATATTCTCATGAGGGAAGCAAGAAATGAATTTTAACCCATGCCACTTTGATTTTTTTTTTTTTTTTTTTTTTTTTTTTTTTTTTTAGGCAGCCTCTTTCTATATAGCCCTGGCTGACCTGGAACTTTCTCTATAAACCAGGCTGAATTCAAAGTCAATGAAATCTGCCTGCCTCTGCCTCTCAAGTGCTAGGCTTAAAAGCCCTGCAATAATACCATGAAATATCTAAACTTTGTGGTGTTTTCAGTGAGAATGTCTCCATAGTCTCCGATATTTGAATACTTAAACATCATTGATGGAGCTGTTCGTGTAGGTTGAAGGAGGGATCACTTTAATGGCAGCAGCCTTTGAGAGTTTAAAGACTTCATGCTGCTGTGATCATCCCTAACCCTGCTGCTTCCTGTTTGTGGTTGAACTTGTACCTCTCAGTTGGCTGCTCCAGTCACCACGCCTGACTGCTGCCATGCTTCAGAACCATGATATTGATGGACTCTTTCCCCCCTGGAACTGTAAATCCAAATAAACCTAGCCTCATATAACCTGCTGCTACCCTGGTGTTTTGTAACGACAAAAGGAAAGTGAATAATACAAAGTTACTCAGTTGAATCATTGGCAGGATGGAGAGGTATGGGGGGTTCTCCTTCTAGGTAATCAAGAATGAACTATTTAAAAAGCAGACAAACTATGCCCTGGGTGGAGTGAAGAAGCAATGTTGTAAGCTTCAGGAAGAAGTGTCAGTTGCAGAGAACAGAAACAGAAACAGAAACAGAAACAGCTCTGAAATGGAAGGAGACCACACAGTCCAGGGGAGTAGGGTGATGGGTGACAGCAGAGACAGTTCAGTCACATTGCATAGTTCCCCCTGTGTTTTGGCAATGGATGAGTTGGTATTGTCATTGAACAGTTTTGAACCTGATGATAGCACAGGGTAGTTCATTTTAAAAATATCTTTGGTAAGGCTAAAAGCCAACTCAGAGGGGAAATACTTGCCAAAAATTACAAGGACCGAAGTTTGGATTCCCCAGAACTGGAATCTCAGTACATTTGGAGTACATACAGGGACAACCTGTGTGGAGAGATGAACTGAACAAGCAGGCCCCTGCTTTGGTGAGATACTGGCTCCATATCCAAAAGCAGAAAATTATCCCAAAAGACCCTTAATACCAAGCTCTGGCCTCTACTGGTTTATCCAGACACATGCACAAGCACAGACATACAGATGCAAAGTGTAAACACATGCCTATGTACTGAGACAAATACAAACATGCATACACACAGGTGCACATACCAGACATACACACACATAATATATAAAAAATAAATATGCCAATTAGCTATTATATGCAGAGAAGTATGGGCAAAGAGTAAGACATCAATAGACAAGGTGGAGAGAGTTGGTCCTGACGGACACTCTGGGTGTGTTGGTGAGAGATGATGAGGGCTTAACTCAAGCTGCTGAATGAGAACTAAGCACTGGTAGATGATCCGCATATCCTAATGATAGAGACACCAAGACTTGAGTACACAATCCAATAATCGAGTTCTACTATCTTTTATATGAAGAAATAAAGGCAAATTGAGTGTCACTTGATCAGAGAGGAAACTAAGAGAAGAGGGGATTTAGGGAAGAAACGCAATGTTCCCCTTGATCATGCTTGCCTTCTGAAGAGGAATATATTCATCCAGGAGCAGGTGGTCATTATGGGAACATAGAGCTATTGGCTGAGGTCAGGGAAGGCATCTAAATGTGCATATCCACTGTGGGCAGAGGACACTAAAGACTCTAGACACCCCCAACAGTTAGACATGGAGACACAGGGAGGTTGAGAAAGACTGGACAAAAAGATTCCAAACAAGTAACTATAAGCAAACAATGGAACCCTCTAAATGTAGGCATTTCCCCTCTTTGTGCTATGATTGCAATGGTGGATCTCAGAGGAGTGGACACAGTGATTTGAATAAGGATGCTTCACACCCATCACTGGTACCTTATGCCTTTAATCCTGGCACTTGAGAGGTAGGTGGATCTCCGTGAGTTCTTCCAGGTCAGCCAGGGCTACACAGAGAAACGTTGTCTCAAATCTTCCCCACCCCTCAAAAAACAAATAAACAAAAACCCCACAACAAAAAACAAGCAAATGAACACATACCAACTCACAATGTTCCCCTTGGGCTCTCACCATCTGAATATTTGGTTCTGAGTTGGTGCTGCTGTTTGGGGGAGGTCTCAGAGATGTGGCCTTGCTGGAGGAAGAACATAACTGGGGTTGAGGGTAGGATGTTGAGGTGTCAGAAAGGACATAGCATCCCTAGTTTGCTCTCTCTGCTGCCTGCTTGCAGCCCATGATCTGAACTCTCTGTCTCCATCCTATCAGCGGGTGCTACTCCCCGCACCATGAGTGCTTCTCCCTTGGAACTATGCACCCAAATAAACTCTCTTTTTAAGGTTGCCTTTGTCTTGGTGTTTAATTACAGCAATGGAAAAGTAACGAATACAGTGGGCTACCTCAGAATTCCAGGAAGACAGAGTTTTCATTTAAAAAGAGGATATGAATAAATGTAACAAAAGGCTGTTGTCATGGCGTCACTATTGCTGTGATGAAAGATTATGACCCAAGCAACTCGGGAGGAAAGAGACCTGTTGGCTTATGCTTCTGCATCACGGTTCATCAAAGGAAGTCATGACAGGAACAGAGCAGGCATCTGGAGACAGGAGCTGGTGCAGAGGTCATCGGGGAATTCTGCTTACTAACTTACTCAGACTGTGCTCTTACAGAACCTAGGAGCACTTGCCCAGGTCTGGCACCACAGTGGGCTGACTTGTCCCTTATCAATCACTAAATAAGAAAATGGCCTACGGCCTGATCTTATGGAAGCATTTTCTATTTCCTCTTTGTACTTTCTTTTATTTTCCATATTTTTTATTCACTTTACATCCCAACGACAGCCCCCCTCCCTCCCAGTTTCGCCCTTACAAATCCCTCCCCCTACCACCTCTTCCCCTCGTCAGAGAAGGGGAAGGCCCTCTTGGATAGCACTCCACCCCGGAACATCTAGTGAAAGCAGGACTAAGCATATCCTCTCCCACTGAGGTCCATCCAGGTAGTCCAGGTAGGGGGAAGAGCTGGGCAAGCCTATTCTGTCAAATCTTCCCCTGATTCATCACTTATTCTGACATTCAGTTAGAGATCTCTTTGAACATAGGTGCTTCCTTCTGCAAACTAACTTTACTTTGGGTTTAAAGGTGAGTACTAAAGGTGTGCCTGTATTCCATCCAGAGGGATTAAAGGTGTGCGAAAGGCTGAGCCACACAACTAGAAACAAGTTTTTTTCAGTAGCTAACACAATCTTAAGGTGTGCAGTATGATCAAATATCCTGCATACTCTCCCTCTGTCTCTTGTTCCCTCTCTCCTTTCTCTCGTCTCTCTTAACTGTAGAATTTATGCAGATGCTTACTGGTCAGGATATTTGAGGAAATAATCCCAAATGCACACTGTGAATACCATGATTTTTCACAGTGTGGGGAAAACTAATTAAATGCTAATGAGAATGGGAAATATGGAGGCGGAACAGCATCTTTCAGAGAGTGATGCTTGCCTCCTGGATGCTTGTTCTCATCTTCAGGAGCACAGACCACTTGTTTTTTCTTCTGTTTTCAGAGTGCTTTGCCTGGGACAATCGCAGCTCAAGCAAATGCACAAGGCAAGTTCCTACCTATTCAGTTTCCAGGACCTCCTCCACAGTAACATTAAAGGCTTTTACCCCAACACTGAGGGAAAAAAACACCATCAGCTGCCAGGGCTCTAGCCGAAGGTGGAGTTATCCCTAGATCACTATGGATAGCCATTAATTCCATTAACTTTTCCCAACCCTTAATCACAAAATTCCTGTAACAAGCACTTCCTAAAGCATTTTAGAGATAAAATGAGGGACCCAGCTAAAAGTAGGTTCCAGGGCTCAAGTAAACACAGTTAATAGATATTTAACCAGTAGCTGAGGCGCCTTTATCACACAATCCGCATGGAGACAACCTGTAATGATCTGTAGAGATGCATGCCCATAGCTTTCCTAAGCATTAAGATTATACAGATTGCAAAGATTAACTACTAATATCTACAAACATCAGTGAGCTCAAAGATGATAGTTTTAAGAATTCTTAAGATGACCAGAAAGAATTATTTAAATGAGGCATAAGCTCACAGCATCTGACAGACACTTATACTGACAGTGGAGACTTGATCTTTCTCCAACCTCTGAAAATAGCTTCTGCCCTAGAATCTGCCTATTCCATAGCATGGAGATACCAAATGCTTATTATTTTCAGTTCCAGGATGACAAGGCAAAGATGGAAAATTGACACAAATGCACCTAGAACCATTTACAGAAAATCTCATGAACCATTATGATGTGTTTTTCATGCTTACTATTTTTAATCTTCACCCTTATTTTCAATAACCCAATCTGATAAATAAGATTTTGACAGGGCTTAAGATAAATGAATATATGATATCCATAACACCAAGATATCTGTGTAAGAGTTTTGACATTATATTTTGTTTATTACTTAAAAGAAACAGAAATTATAACAGTTCTGTGGATGTGCTCTCATGGGAGACAGGAAATGTTAATAATTTAAGTTTCAGTGAAAAACTATAAATGAACATAATTAAATCTAGTTAGTACATTAAATCAGGATGCTTCTACTATCATTTCTGAGGTCATTTCATTTCAACAAATATTGCCAAACATTTTAATAGGAGCTGGGAATAAAAACATTAAGACAGCATAAATCGTCAGAGCTACAGGCTTATTCAGTGAGATGGAGACCAGAAGGGAGACTGAATGAAGCAGGCTTCTTAGCAGATGGGGGATATGTACACCAGGGAGGGTACATGAGGCATTCATAGAGTTTCTTTCTTTCTTTTTCTCTTTTCTTTTATTGGATATTTTCTTTATTTACATTTCAAATGTTATCCCCTTTCTAGGGTTCCCTCCAGAAACCCCCTATCCCATCCCCCTCCTCCTGCTTCTATGAGGGTGCTCCCCCATCCACCCACCCACTCCCACCTACCTGCCCTGGCATTCCTCTTCACTGGGACATATAGACACATGAAGGCTGAAGTGAGGACAAAGATGAATTTGGAAAGAATTCTCCTTTTTGAGGAAATGTGTTTAAAAAGCCATATTTACTAAGTTGGCCAATAACAATTTACCAAAGAGCACACACTGCAAGACCTAGATTCTAGTAGTGGATTAATTGATACTAAAAAAGGGCATTTGCCCTTGTGGCATCTACAATTAAACATAAAATACCAATAAATAATAACTGTAGGCCATAAAGAAATTGAGCCATGTGACTAGTATGTACTAATTACAAGGCTACCTACCCAACTGTACAACACCACACTACCAAATTTTATGATCTCAACTCTAACTCCTTCTAAAACAAATCTTGTTTTGTGTGAGCAGCAATTTCCCATTTACCTGGGCCACCTCCCAACCCCGAGGAACCAGGAAGCTCTCTCTGTCTCAGTGGACTTCCTACTTAGGCTTTTCATGTTAATAGTATCATGTAAAGCAGGGTCTTTGAGATTGAATTACTTCCGATAGCACACATTGAAGTAATTCATTGGGATTTCCACAATCATCCAGATGAAGAATGAAACCAAACTTGAGACCCCTATAATCATCTGTTAAGGAGTCTAAAGGGTGATGGTCAGAGGAGAGCCTACTTCATTCAGTAACAAAGCAGTGAGATTCAAAGGAATGAAGGACCTGCCAGTGGGGCCTCCTACATCAGATCCAGCATGGGGAGCCAAGAACTGCCAAGAATGGTTCTCATGAGGGCAAGGTGGGAGGAAAGCCCAGACAGGCAGAGTTCCGAAAGCCAACAGAAAGCCTTTAGATTCTACTATAAGGTCAACAGACAGTCATGGAAAGGTTTTTGTCATGATTCACTTTATATTTTGGAAAGACCATTCTGACTTCTGTGTTCAGAATAGAGCAGAGGCACTGGTGGAAAGGAAGATGATCTTTAATGAATTCCGACACTGCAGTGACATTATTAATCAGTTGATATACACCCACGGTCTCACTGGGCATCCTTTAAAAGCATGTCATAGAGTTTTGCTAGATTCTAGAGTGAGTAAAAGTATTCTCCCATTAAATCCTGCCCCTAAATTTTCTGAAGTAATTAAAGCCAGTTTCTAAGGTCTTAAAGTTTACTTCTTGTGTGAAAAACAAAACTTTTACTATACAAGGAGATGTTTCTTCTAAGGGACTTTGAAACATTAAGAACAGAATGTTTCTAAAATCTATTTAATGTTTCACTGTGGCTGAAAAGAGTTCACAAAGCCTCAAGAACACATGCCAACACAAGTACAAAAGAACAACCCTCAAAATGGAAATCATTCCCTGAATTGTAGTGGTTCTCCATTTGTGTGAATCTATTTTCAAAATCAGCCAGTCACTTTCCTAAAACATACTACGAACTTCAATGATTTTATAAGTCTTTTTATTATGTAATTTATGTTCCATAAAATTCACCTTTGAAATGTGATTTTAACTATATTTCTAATTGTACAACACCACACTACCAAATTTTATGATTTCAACTCTAACCCCTTTCAAATCAAATCTTGGGGGTTTTGTTTTGTTTTGTTTTTGTTTTTATTAATTATTTCATTTATTTACGTTCCAAATGTTGCCCCCTTTCTGGTCACTCCCTCCACCCGTTCTTTACCCCATCCCCCAACTCCTTTGCTTCTGAGAGGGTGCTCCTCCACTGACCCACCCACCCACCGCCACTTCATTCCTGCTGGCATTCCCCTTCCATGGAAAATCAAGTTTCTACAGGAAAGCACATCCTTTCCTAATGAGGCCAGACATGGCAATCCTCTGGTACGTATGTAGCAGGGGCCATGAACCAGCCCATATATGCTCTTTGGTTGGTGGCTTAGCTTCTGGGAGCTCTGAGGGTTCTAGTTGATACTGTTGTTCTTCCTATGGGGTTGCCATTCCCTTCAGCTCCTTCAGTCTTCCCTCTAATCCTTCCATAGGGGTCCCTGACCTCAGCCCAATGATTGGATGTAAGTAACTACTTCTGTCTTAGTCAGTTGCTGGTGGAGCCCCCTCAGAGGATAGCCATGCTAGGCTCCTACTGCAAGCAAAACATGGCATCAGAAATAGTGTCAGGGTTTGGTGCCTACACATGGAATGGATCCCAAGTTGGGCCAGTCTCTGGATGGCCTTTCCTTCAGTCTCTGCTCCATTTCATTAGACAGGTAAAACTGTTGATCAAGAATTTTGAAGATAGGTGGGTAGCCCCATGTCTCAAATGGGCTCCATGTTTATCTACTAGAGGTGGTTTGTTTAGGTTCCCTCTCCCCACTGTTGGGCATTTCAGCTAAGATCATTCCCACTAGGTCCTAGGAGCCTCTCACATCCCTGGTATCTGGATATTCTCAGCACCTCATGGTACCTTCTCCAAATTTGACCATATAATCACTCACAAAACAAGCCTCAACAGATACAAGAAAATTTCAATAATCCCATGCATTCTATCAGATCACCATATACTAAGCCTGCTCTTCAATAAGAACAAAAACAACAGAAAGCTCACATACTCATGGAAACTGAACAACTCTCTACTCAATGATAATTTGGTAAGAGAAGAAATAAGAAAGAATTTAAAGACTTTCTAGAATTTAATGAAAATGAAGGCATAGCATATCCAAACTTATGGGACATAATAAAAGTAGTGCTAAGATGAAAATTTATAGCACTAAGTGTCTTCATAAAGAAATTGAAGAGATCCTACACTAGCAACTTAGCAGCACACCTGAAGGCTCTAGAACAAAAAGAAGCAAACACACCCAAGAGTAGACAGCAGGAAATAATCAAACTCAGGGCTGAAATCAACTAAGTAGAAACAAAGAGAACTATACAAAGAATCAACAAAACTAGAAGCTGACTCTTTGAGAAAATCAACAAGATAGATAAACCCTTAGCCAAACTAACTAAAGGGCACTGGGACAGTACCCAAATTAACAAATCTTGCTTTGTATAAGTGGCAATTTCCCATTTGCCTGGGTCACCTCCCAAATCTGAGGAACCAGCTCTCTCTGACTCAGTGCATTTGCTACTTAGGCTTTTCATGTTAATAGTATAACCTAAAGCAGGGTCTTTGAGACTGAATTACTTCAAATAGTGCATATTAAAGTGTGTAATTGGGGGACCACTAGCCTGAGAAACCACCATCCTTCTTGGTTCCTACGTAAACAACAACATGAACTTAGTAAAGCCATAGCTCACGAAACTTAAGTTTAGCCAATCAGAAATACACAACCGACAGATAAAATTGTTTTATTTAATCATTAAAATATTTCATTGTCTAATTTCTTTGATAAGCATCTAGTCTATGTTTTCCCTTCGAAATCCTTCATTGGAGACTCAGCTGCTTGCAGACTACAGTTTCTGGTTCAAATAAATTATTTGAAATTCTAAATTATTTATTCTATTTTTTCAGAGTTTCAGTGTTCTGCAACCCAGTGGTGTGTCTCCTATATCCTTCCTTACGAGCACTGAAAATATCCACCATGTGCATGAAAGATAATGCCTTTACGAATTCATCTCCTGACGGTCATTTAGGTAATTTCCTTTTCTCAACTGTCATAAGGCTTGTAATGCTCACAAGTCTATATTTGCTTGGACATTTCATCCTCATAATGTATGTGCAAACATATATATTGCATGTACACACATACAGCATGGAGTTCCTGAATCATGTGCTAACTCTGTACTGAATAGTTTTGAGGAGGCACCCAACCATTTTCCAAGCTTCCTGGACTACTCATTTCATATGGCCTACCTCCAGCAATAGTTAGTGTTCCAATTTGCCCACAGCCACACTCACAGTTTCGTCTATATTTCCATTACAGCCACCCTATGCTGTTAAGTGATATTTTACTGTTGCGGTCACCAATGAGTAAGGATGCTAAATAGCTCCCTTGTTGGAAACCTTCCTTACAGAATACTTATTTAACTCTTTTTTCTCAATTGTGAGTTATAATTATTTTCTAATTGTATTGGTTAGTAAATTCACATAAACATTAATTTATAATCTGTTATATATAAAAAGGATGATTTTGAAAAAATGTTTCTAATATGTCTACTAGAAATGTACTTTTAAAATTGTCTCTTCCACTAATTCTGTTTCAGTTGTACTTATTTCCAAGCTTTATTTTAATTTTTAAGTACATTTTACTACTAGTTGGCAAATTAGAAACAGTATTTGTGCACTCTAGACTTGACATTTATAAATGACATTTTTGGTGTTTGTTTTTAATTTCCACCCTTAGTTTATCCTCTGGAAGCACTCTGTCAGATTCTCAGTTGAGAGATGCTTTCAACAGCACTCATATATGAACCCTCAGTGTGCCCATGATTGAAGAATGCCAATTCTGAACATGAGTTGATGATTTAGTCAGGTTCTAGGGCCCCAAACCAGAGCAATGAGCCAGAGCACAGGAGATTTCCTCTTTTCTATGATATGAAAGAACCCTCAGTGTAGTGGCTGGTTTTGTGTGTCAACTTTACATAAGCTGGAGTTATCTTAGAAAAAGGAGCATCGACGGCCGGAAACCTCAGCTTGGGCCACAGGGCTCCACAGCTAATCAGC
>CM052708.1:8537828-8570605 GCA_028551405.1 Uromys caudimaculatus
AAAGAAAAAGGAGCATCAGTTGAGAAAATGTTTCCATGAGACTCAGCTGTAAGGCATTTTCTAAATTAGTGATCAAGGGGGGAGGGCCCCTTGTGGGTGGTACCATCACTAGGCTGGTAGTCTTGGGCTCTATAAGAGAGCAAGCTGAGCAAGCCAGGAGAAGCAAGCCAGTAAGAAATATCCCTCCATGGCCTCTGTATCAGCTTCTGCTTCCTGACCTGCTGGAATTCCAGTCCTGACTTCCTTTAGTGATGAACAGCAACGTAGGAAGCATAATCTCCCCAACTTGCTTCTTGATCATGATGTTTTCTGCAGGAATAGAAACCCTGACTAAAACAAATTGGTACCACCATAGTGGGGTATTCCTGTGACAACCTGACTATGTTTTGGGGAGGACTGTGGAAGGACTTTGGAACTTTGGGCTAGAAGATCCATTCAATGTTAAGAGCTCTGTGGAATGTTGTTTAGGAGCTTGGAAGATAATGTTGAGAACAGTACAGAAGATGGAGGCCTGGCATGTAAAATTTCAGAGGGAAGAATAAAGATTCTTACCAGGGCCATTGCTATATTGATTGTGAAATTTCTGTGAGTTTGGTTAGCTGGGGCTCAAGAATCCACTGTGATTAACAACATACCAGAACTACTAAAACAAAACCACTGCATTACTGGGACTATTGATGCTGGTTAGCTGGAGCTAAAAAATTAGCAGTGATTAAGAAGAGACCAGTATCATTGAGGTGAAATATTCTGGGAAGTGTTTTTTAAGAGCACAGAGGCTGTGTTCCAGAGATAGCCAAGGTTGTACCTTGTGCTGTGGCAGGACTTGGTAATGTGTAAGAGTGACACAGGTAGTACTGGTTTTGAAGGCATGAAGGAGTCATGAAGAGCAGCTGAGGCCTGGGCACTGTGAGAGGCTATGGAAGGCCATTGGTGAAGGTGCAGCCTCAGTTGCAATTGACAGCCCAGACTGAAGGGGTCATGCAAAGGAGGTGAGGCTTGGCACCATGAACAGAGCCTATGAGAGGCTATCGGTGAAGCCTAGTTACAACGGAAGACAGCAGTGTTTTGGAGATGCCAGTACCATGAGATGACCACCAAGAACAGCAGCAGCAGTGGAGTACAGGCAGATGGAGCCTAGATGACAAGGTGTGTGCTACAAAGGGCAGAGCTGGAGAAGTGACCCAAGCCTGTGAAGAACCCCAGAAGATCATGAGTAGATCCCAGACATTGGACGGTTGGAATTTGATTTTGCTTTTGATTGTGACTATGACCTGATATTTTTCCCTTTTGAAGGAAGAAGGTATTTTAGTGGAGCCCACAGTTAAGAGAATTTTCATTGTAAAAAGACTTTGAATTTTAAGAGATTGGATGTTTTAAAGGGATTGAAATTTTAATATGTAAGAATTTGCAAAGACTGTGGAACTTTTTAAGTTATTTGGATCTTGAGGATGAATAAGAAAGTAAGGGTCGAGGCTTATTGGTGATGTGTTTGTGTGTCAGGTTGACAAGGGGTCATTTGTTCTTTTGTGACTGAGTTACCTCACTCTACTGGCTAGTTTTGTGTCAACTTGACACAAGTGGAGTTATCACAGAGAAAGGAGTTTCAGTTGAGAAAATGACTCTATGAGATCCAGCGGTAAGGCATTTTCTCAATTAGTGATCAAGGGGGGAGGGTCCCTTGTGGGTGGTACCATTCCTGGGCTGGTAGTCTTGGGTTGTATAAGAGAGCAGGCTGAGCAAGCCAGGAGAAGCAAGCCAGTACATAGCATCCCTCCATGGCCTCTGCATCAGCTCCTGCTTCCTGACCTGCTTGAGTTCCAGTCCTGACTTCCTTTATTGGTGAATAGCAGCATGGAAGTGTAAGGTGAATAAACCCTTTCCTCACCAACTTGCTTCTTGGTCATGATGTTTGTGCAGGAATAGAAACCCTGACTAAGACACTCAGTGACTAACAGGGGTCATAGAGTAAACAGACAGAAAAGTTTTTAAAGTAAACAATTATTAGTGCTTTGAACCATCTTGTATCTTGTATGTGTTGTTTGATATCTTTGAGTTTCAGCACGGGTAGGAGGATATATTTCAACTATTTTACAAGTCACTAAGACAGTGATAGCCCAATTGGTTTCCAGAGGACCCTTCGTGTGGCTAACACTACTCAAGGCAAGCCATCAACCCTGAGATCCTACCACTATGAAACTTCAAGCTCAAACCAACAAGAAATAATTCATTTATTGAATTAGCCTTAAAACAGCACATCTGATTTTATAGCAAATTATTTTGTTGGGAAACTAATGAACTCTTGAACAAGAATCCATAATGTTTTAATAATGTTTTAATTATAACAAAGGTGTTACATAAAAGTCTTAGAAGTGTTATAAAGCCCCTCTATTGTGTGTACACACACACACAATTTAGGAGAATGGAAGAGAGAAAGGGCTTGATTGTGGGTTATTCATAACTAAAGGTGTAAAATAGATGTACCTTATGAAAAGCTACTAGTTAGTAAGCTAATTTCAAAAATCAACTTTAAAAATTATAGAAACTTACTACTGTAGAAGCTTTAAAAAACATAAATGTATACATACTTAAAAACGGTCTAAATGGAGTTACACCACAATGGGGGAGGCAAGGTTACTCTCATCACCTCAGGCTAGACAATAAAATGTCCAATGCAGGGTATATGTTAACTCTTTTCAAATAATTAATCAGTAAGTTTCAATAGACTTACCATAGGTTAAAGGCAATTGCTAACTTTCCCAGTTATCATTCAAGAGTTGATGAGACCCTATTATTGACTGTACTTCACACTCAAGTCATAAGTTATGGACCAATCATGCTGGTACTAAACAGAAAATTCCATGACATTTTTTTCTCACTGGAAGGTACCCTATATGTACCATTGGCAGGAGAAAGTGAACAAAGATCTGAACACGGTGAACTACAGGAATGATCAGACTGGCAGGCAGGCATGCTGCTGCAATAGCTGCATGAATGTTAGGGAAACAACCATGTTCTGATTACCTCTGTACAGGGACATCTGTGCCTGATACTGTTAACACGGTTCAGAAAAAACAAAAAACAAAACAAACAAACAAACAAACAAAAAACAGAAAGAAAGACAGACAGACTGACATGAAGGAAGGAGAAAAGGAAGGAAGAAAGGAAGAAAATGTGGCTGTCTAGGTCCAAGGCCCTATTTCTTTCCTAATTGGACACAGTAATAAACTGCCCCCGTATTCTTTTCCTTATGACCATAGATTAGTACAACCCTCAGCCCTCATCAGAGAAACTTTATTTTGCAGTAGATGGTGAGTGCTACAGAGTCCCACAACTAGAGTACTTGACTCTAAAAGGGACGTCTACATGACACTTCTCCCCCCCCCCCCACGACTCAGGAATCATCACAGACAGGACAGTGTCAGGAAGTACATTGTAAGAGCCAGAGAGAGGAGATATGGTAGAGAGACATTGGTTTCGGGACATGTCAGTGAAGTGTTACATATAGAGTCGGTGTCTGTGGCAGCATGCATGAAACAAGAACAAGATCTCACCAAAAGCTCATCATTGATGGGGGAAGAGATCCTGACATTCCACCCTTCCCTGAGGTAACTCATTTGGTAACTCAATTCAATGGGTAACTAACAGCTTCTGGGGGCTGAGGCTCAACTTTCTTCAGAGATTCAGATCCTAGACGCTGCTTATGTTCCACCTGACAATCCAACGCATTTATATATGTGCACATATATAGTTCAACAAACACACACACACGTATTCACTAAATGAAGTCAGTCGTTAGGTTTAAAGTATATAAGAAATAGAGGACATGAATTTTGAAAAGAAAATCAGGGGCTGAGGCCTGGGAACAAATGGGGAGAGGAGGAGATGGCAATAGATTTTATCCAAAGGCCTTAAATAGGTTATTTTGAACAACATACACATACTTATTGTAGTTGGAATATAAAATGTGCTACATGTACTCCTTATGTGAATACCTTCATCCTGGCTGGTAAGCCTATTGTTGTATGTCGACGTTTGAATGCTTTATTTTATCCTGGAAGTCGAGGACTGCTTGGATGTGGGTCACTATGGCAGATTCATGCTCTCATAGTATTCCTCCCTGAATCCTATCTTCTCTGCCTCCTGTCTTCCATAATACAAACAGCTGCCTGTGCCACACATTCTCAGCGTCCACTCAAATGAGACCAAATGATGATGTATCTTCTGAAGCAGTGAGCTAAAATATCCCCCTCCTCCACTCAGTATCCTGCCAGGTATTTTAATCACAAAATGCAAAAGTGATAAAATAAATAAATCTTTGAGCTACAATAAAGAATCAAATTATGTGGATATATCGGAGAAACCTCTAGAATGTAATAAAATGCATACATAAATGATATTAAAATTGATTGGGAAGTAATATAAGTGATTTTTCCCTGTTTATTTAGAATGAAATTGAAGCACACAGACAGGAAAGAAGGTGGCTGAGAAGAAAGTGAAGAATGACCCTCAAATATTGCAAGAGTTGGGAACCCCGACTTCTAGTCTGCAAGCTTTACAATCCAATGTTCCACAGATGTCATTTAAAACATAAATAGAGCTTTCTAGCCTTGGTCACTACACAAAACATGTAGACTACTTCTCTGGCAGATCTTTAGCTTGAGAGCTATACAGATCTGAGGGCACGCGTAGGAATCTTAATCACTTTTTTCTCTTAGGAAATCAGGCAAAAGTAAAAAACAGTGACTGTTGTTACTGATTTTAAAGAAATCTATGTCACAATAGTCTTCAGAAAGACAAATCCACAAATTAATCATACAAATTCCTGTGGAATATTTACTTAAAAATTATATCAATGAAAAGATCAAATTGAATCCACCCATCAGCCTCAGTTTTTGCACTCATGTTTAGATGAGAAATCTTCAAAAGGTAAAGAATCAAACATAAAGAAAACGTATCAGCAGAGACTGACAACTTTCTGTGGGTACCTCCAAGACATAATAATTACTGAACAGCAACAAAAATAATCAATGGGAGATGTTACACTTACACTTGTCTCACATCCCTGTTCTGCCTTCGAGAAGAATACAATAATCCTAGCACTGAAACTACAAACTACTAATTATGGACACAGGTTAAGTGCAGGCACTTCTAGAAACAGGCTGTCTATCACCGCTGGCTGCCGATGGAATCTGACTAATTTAGGACATGTTAAAACATCAGAATTAGTATACCTCTATATCCCTGAGCCTTTGACAAGAATGTGTTACTGGAACAACAAATAATGTCCCACCATCACAAAATAGTAAACACAACTTCAAATCATGGTTGACAAAATTGTTTAGTGTCTATGGCCGTACCACCCTGAATGAACCTGTCTCCTCTGCTCTCGGGAGCTAAACAAGCAGGATCAGACCTGTGTAGAACTTGGAAGAGAGACAAACTGATTTGTTGAAAGGATGAAATCTGTGGATCTATAACTACACTTGTATATCTAATAATAGAAACATCAGATAACTGAACATTTCCTGAAAACCCTCTTTTTGTCTCACTTGAGAAAATATTTATAATTAGTTGTTTATATTAAGTAATCATTAAAATGGTTTTAAAGTCTTGTGATTAAACTCATTAGAGTCCTATATTCTTAAGAAAGGGTAGATCACAATTAATGTAAGACACTGAGGAATTCAAAGCAGTAGTTAGCAGGACAAAAACTCAATAGTGCTTAAACACCTTACTGGGAACACTAAGCCCATCTTAGGCTCACCACTACTCTGACACATTTAGCCCAAGAGCTCAAGGAATCTTGAGCAAGCAGCGGTTCTCATCCCTGTGAGTCACGACCTCTTTGAGATGGAAGAACCCTTTCATAGGGGTCACTTATCAGATATCCTACATATCAGGTATTTACATTATGGTTCATAACAGCAAAATCAAGTTATAAAGCAGTAGCAAAAAACTTATAGTTGGTGATGCAGGCAGAAATATGATCAGCCTCACATGACTACCTGTGATTTTAATCCTAGTCTTTCTGGCTCTGCTTCTACTTTTTTCAGTTACACTTTAACTGAATCTACAGAAAATCTCTAGAATTTAAAAAAAATTAGTCTTTTAAAAGATGCTTCTGTTTCTGGCAGGGGTGTGTGTGTGTGTGTGTATGTGTGTGTGTGTGTGTGTGTGTGTGTGTGTGTGTGTGTGTGTGTGTGTGATACTTATAATTTTGTCAATAAACTAAGAAATTTTATTTTAAGTTGAAATTCTTCTAATAGAACATGGTAGACAAGGCACCTCTATGGATTTCTTTAAGGGAAAATATGTATTTATCAAAGGATACGTGGAGAAGCACTCAAGTTCACAGTTTGCTTTGGGAACATGAGACAGCCATTATTTGCTGGCTCCCCAGCAATTTATTTTGAATTTGTTGAAATCATTGATGTGTGAACTGGTTATCAAAGCTTGATAAACAGTTTATAAATCACTTTGAAGTTGGCACAAATAAATATTAATGAGTCAATTTACAAGGAACTTAAAGTCAGTTTCTTCTTCCTCTTCTTTTTAAATAAATGAAAATAAGGATCTCCACTGTTTTATTTGAAAAAATAATCCACAGTTTGTTAGTAATAATTGTGTTCCTTCAGATACTAATGAGACCATTTGTTATATGAAATCAGACTAATTTTTTAGACTTCTGAAACAATACTCTCCTGCTGATCAAGTCCTCTTAATTGTCAGTCATGACTGCAATAGGATCATACCTTACTGCTGATAACACCATACAACTCATCGTAGCTATACACAAAGTTGGTCCTGAGAAGGGAACTTCCTACTTGATGGCTTGCTTTCAGATGCCAGAATTTTCTATGTGGGCTACAAGAGTAAAAAAGTTAGCAATGGTCTTACCTACCTGAGAACTATATAAACAACAACAAAAAACCAAACCAAAACAAAACAGAAACCAAAAAGTCAATCTACCAAGAAAGGTGCACAAAGTGCTATAGTGGAACAACTGGTACTTAGGGCGTAACCAACTGATTTTGAGGTCTACTCCATGGGCAGGCACCCACGGCTGGCACTGTATGTGTTGTTAATAATAACCCACAACCCATGACTGGGAAGTTGGAAACTGAAGAGAAAAACTTACTACTGCTGTTTACATATGACAGCATCAAAGGACCATCTAAGTACTATGTTTATAACCATGGGGAGGGGCCTGTGGTGGGACATGTGACTACTATCAACCTTAATCATAGAAGCCCATCTTTTTTTTAAAAAAAAAATTGGATATTTTATTTATTTAAATTTCAAATGTTATCCCCTTTCCCGGTTGGTTCCCCCTCAAACCGCCATCCCATTCCCCTTCCCCCTGCTTCTAGAAGGGTGCTCCTCTGCCCACCCACCCACACAATCCTGCCTCACTGCTCCAGCATTCCCCTACATTGGGGCATTGAGCCTTCAAAGGACCTAGGGCCTCCCCTCCTATTGATGCCAGACAAGGCCATCCTCTGCTACATATGCTGCTGGAGCCATGGGTCCCTCCATGTGTACTCTTTGGTTGGTGGTTTAATCTCTGGGAGCTCTGGGTGGTCTGGTTGGTTGATATTGTTGTTCTTCCTATGGGGTTGCAAATCCCTTCAGCTCCTCAGTCCTTCCCCTAACTCCTCCATTGGGGTCCCCATGCTCAGTCTGATGGCTGGCTGAGAGCATCTGCATCTGTATTGGTCAGGCTCTGGCAGAGTCTCTCAGGAGACAGCTATATCAGGCTCCTGTCAGCAAGCACTTCTTGGCATCCGCAATAGTGTCTGGGTTTGGTGACTGTATATGGGATGGATCCCCAGGTGGGGCAGTCTCTGGATGGCCTTTCTTTCAGTCTCTGCTCCACACTCTGCCCATGCATTTCCTTTAGGAGCAATTCTGGGTTAAAAATTTAGAGATGGGTGGACAGACCCATCCCTCAACAGGGGGGGGGGCATGCCTAACCTCTGGATAAGGTTTCTATAGATTCTCCCTCCCCTTTGTTGGGTATTTCAGCTAATGTCATCCCCCTTGGGTCCTGGGAGCCTCTTGCATTCCTGGCATCTGGGACTATCTGGTGGCTACCTCCAGTTTCCCATGCCCTATTGCTACAGATTTCTGTTCAATTTCTTGACCCTCTGTACATCTCCCCCATCTCCTCCCATACCTGCTCCTGCTCCTCCCTTTTTCCCCTCCAGTTCCGGCCTTCCTCCTTAATCCCTCCCATACTCTACTACCTGTGAGTATTTTGTTCCCCATTCTAAGAAGACTGAATCATCCACACTTGGTCTTCCTTCTTGAGCTTCATGTGGTCTATGAATTGTATCATGGATATTCAGAGCTTTTGAGCTAATACCCACTTATCAGTGAGTGCATACCATGTGTGTACTTTTGTGATTGGGTTACTTCACTCAGGATGATATTTTCTAGTTCCATCCATTTGCCTGTAAACTTCATGAAGTCACTGTTTTTAATAGCTGAGTAGTACTCCATTGTGTAAATGTACCGCATTTTCTGTATCCATTCCTTTGTTGAAGGACATCTAGGTTGTTTCCAGCTTCTGGCTATTATAAATAAGGCTGCTATGAACATAGTGGAACATGTATCTTTGTTATATGTTGGAGCATCTTTTGGGTATATGCCCAGGAATGGTAAAGCTGGGTCCTGAGGTAGTACTATGTCCAATTTTCTGAGAAACCACCAGACTGATTTCCAGAGTGGTTGTACCAGATTGCAATCCCACCAACAATGGAGGAGTGTTCCTCTTTCTCCACATCCTCGCCAGCAGATGCAGTCACCTGAATTTTTGATCTTAGCCATTCTGACTGGTTTAAGGCAGAATCTCAGGGTTGTTTTGATTTGCATTTCCCTGATAACTAAGAATGTTGAACATTTCTTTAGATGCTTCTCAGCCCTTCGAGTTTCCTCAGTTGAAAATTCTCTGTTTAGCTCTCTACCCCATTTTTAATAGGATTATTTGATTCTCTGAAATCTAACTTCTTGAGTTCTTTGTATATATTGGATATTAGCCCTCTATCTGATGTAAGATTGGTAAAGGTCTTTTCCCATTCTGTTGGTTGGAGTTTTGTCCTATTGACAGTGTCCTTTGCCTTACAGAAGCTTTGCAATTTTATAAGGTTCCATTTATCAATTTTTGATCTTAAAGAATAAACCATTGTTGTTCTGTTCAGGAAATTTTCCCCTGTGCCCATGTGTTTGAGGTTCTTCCTCACTTTCTCTTCTATTAGATTCAGTGTATCTGGTTTTATGTGGAGGTCCTTGATGTACTGGGACTGGAGCTTTGTACAGGGAGTTAAGAATGGGTCAATTTGCATTCTTCTACATGCTGACCACCAGTTGAATCAGCACCATTTGTTGAAAATGATGCTTTTTTTCCCACTAGATGGTTTTAGCTTCTTTAACAAAGATCAAGTGACCATAGGTATGTGGGTTCATTTCTGGGTCTCCAATTCTAATCCATTTATCTACCTGCCTATCTCTATACCAATACCATGCAGTTTCTATCACTATTGCTCTCTAGTACAGCTTGAAGTCAGAAATCTTGATTCCGCTAGGAGTTCTTTTATTGTTGAGAATAGTTTTTGCTATCCTGGGTTTTTTGTTATTCCATATGAATTTGAGAATTGTTCTTTCTAAGTCTATGAAAAATTGAGTTGGAATTTTGATGGGGATTGCATTGAATCTGTAGATTGCTTTCAGCAGGATGGCCATTTTAACTATATTAATCCTGCCAATCCATGAGCATGGGAGATCTTTCCATTTTCTGAGGTCTTCTTCGATTTTTTTCTTCAGAGACTTGAAGTTCTTGTCATACAGATCTTTCACTTGCTTGATTAGGGTCACACCAAGATACTTTATATTGTTTGTGACAATTGTGAAGGATGTCATTTCCCTAATTTCTTTCTCAGCCCGTTTCTCCTTCGAGTATAGGAAGGCTACTGATTTGTTTGAGTTAATTTTATATCCAGCCACTTTGCTGAAGTTGATTATCAGTTGTAGGAGTTCTCTGGTGGAATTTTTGGGGTCACTTAAGTATATGATCATCTCATCTGCAAATAGTGATATTTTCACTTCTTCCTTTCCAATTTGTATCCCTTTGACCTCCTTTTGTTGTCTAATTGCTCTGGCTAGAACTTTGAGTACTATATTGAATAGATAGGGAGAGAGTGGGCAGCCTCGTCTAGTACCTGATTTTAGTGGGATTGCTTCAAGTTTCTCACCATTTAGTTTGCTACTCTTTTGCCGTATAATTTTTTTACTATGGGCCTTGAATTCCTGATCTTCCCAAGACTTTTAACATGAAAGAGTGTTAAATTTTATCAAATGCTTTCTCAGCATCTAATGAGATGATCATGTGTTTTTTCCCTTTGAGTTTGTTTATATAGTGGATTATGTTGATGTATTTCCATATATTGAACCATCCCTGCATCCCTGAGATGAAGCCTATTTGATTGTGGTGAATGATTGTTTTGATGTGTTCTTAGATTTGGTTTGTGAGAATTTTATTGAGTATTTTTGCATTGATATTCATAAGGGAAATTGTTCTGAAGTTGTCTTTCTTTGCTGGGTGTTTATACGGTTTAAGTATCAATGTAACTGTGAAGCCCATCTTTTCAGTGAATGGTGAATGCAGGGTGCTAAGCATAAGTGACAGTCCACCCCTCAGCCCTACAACACATCTCTACCACCTCTAAGATTCAGGGAACACTGTGCAAGTGAAGTTAGGAAGCATGTAAGAGTCAGGTGATGAGGGGAGGAGCTGTGAAATGCCATCATCAAACCCCAGCAGTATGGTTGTGTAGCGGCTGTTCCTGATTGTCAACTTGACTATATCTGGAGTGACCTACAACACAGAATGAGAAGGCTCACCTGTGATCCAGATCTTGAGTCTGGAAGACACAAGTTTCTGACCTGGATCTTGGCATGGAGATCTTGAAGTATAGTGACCATGAAAAGCTTAGGCCCAGGCAAAGTAGTACACACCCTAATTCCAGGAGACTGAAGCGAGGACATCTCTGAGTTCAAGGCCACCCTGGGACAAAGCAAGTCCCAGATGCAGGTATGGTGGTACATACCTTTAATCTGGGGTACACCTTCTGTTAGAGACCTACATATTGGAAGAAGGAAGATTCGCTCTTCTTGGCCTGCGTGCCTTGTGGAACTGAGCAACTGCTAGATCCTTGGACTTTCATTCACAGCTGCTGCTGACCATTGTTGGGGAGTTGGACTACAGACTGTAAGTCATTAACAAATTCCCTTACTATATAAATACTACTCATAAGTTCTCTGACTCTAGAGAACCATGACTAATATAGGTTGCAACTGTGAATTTAAACCATGGTCAACTGCCCTTGACCAGCACAACACTGGCTTTGTCAAGTGTCAGTCACAGAAAAGAGAGGGGTGCATAGAAAACTACTTCTTCTGACAGATCTACTGGCTACAGATAGATTCTAGGGATCACTATCTGTGAGTTCCAACATATAGCTCTAAACCCACAGTCACACTGATAGCCCTGGGTAAACTCAGCGATTCACTAAACAAATGGGTAATCATGAATATTGGGAAAAATAGTAAGAAGGAACAGTAGGCAGAGTGAGGGAGATGAGCAGGGGTGGGGTATGAATGGTCACTTGTGTTTCTAGACATGTGGGAAATTGTCAAAGAGTAAATTTATCTACTGAAAAGATTTTTTGAATGAAAGAAAGAAAGGAAGGAAGGAAGGAAGGAAGGAAGGAAGGAAGGAAGGAAGGAAGGAAGGAAGGAAGGAAGGAAGAAAATGAAAGAAAGGGTGATGGTTGTAATTGCTGGCAAGACAAATTTTAAAAGGCCAATGCAGGTAACTGGGTAACTGCAGTTGTGAATTCATGATTGTAGAGCTCTTTGAAGCTCTTCAACGTGTCCTCTGGCTTATATATACTTTTTTCTGCAATATTCTGTGAGAATTATGTGGGATGAAGGCTTTCAACAAAAGTGGCTCATAAAATACAATAATTTGATGCTATTCCAGGAGAACTTCCATGCTTCTGACACCTCTCCTCCCATCTTCATCAGACCTGAGACTCCTGAGACATACAGGTAAGTTTCCCTTCCCCCTCCCATCTTACCTCCTCGCTGAGACCCCTGGGCTGCCTGCTATCACAGAGAGATCTTCATTCTCCTCATACCTCTCCTCCTACCTTCATTGGATCTGAGGCTCCTGAATCATATAGATCCAAAGGTCCAGAACCATACAGCCCATGGATACCCATCAGAAGCCTGTCACACCAGAATCATTGAGGTTCAACCCCTCCCAATGCCTAGTACAACAAGAACATCCAGGGACCAAAACCATCCAGATGACTAATGGCCCTCAAAAGAACAAAATCAACAAAAGCCAGGACAATATAACACCTCCAAAGCACAGGTGCCCTACTTCAGGAAGTCTGGATGTCCTGACACAACCAAAACACAAGATGATCTTAAATCCAATCTTATAAAGATGATAGAGGCCTTTAAAGAAGAAATGAATACATCCCTTAAAGAAATACAGGAAAATACAGTCAAACAGTTATAGGTCTTTAAAAAGGAAGCAAATAAATTCCTTAAAGAAATACAGGAAAATATAATTAAGTAGGTGAAGGAAATAAATAAAACTGTTCAAAGACCCTAAAGTGGATATTTAGCAATAAACAAAACACAAACTGAGGGAACCCTGGAGATGGAAAACCTAGGGAAGATAGCAAAAACAATGTATGCAAGCAACACAACAGAATGCAGCAGACGCAAGAGAGAATCTCTGCCGTAGATGATACAATCAAAGAAAGTGATACATGAGTCAAGAAAATATTAAATATAAAAAATTCTTGAAACCAAACATCCAGAAAATCTGGGATACCATGAAAAGACCTAAACTGAGAATAATAGGAATAGAGGAAGGCGAAGGGTTGCAGCTACAAGGCCCAGAAAATATTCTCAACAAAATCACATCAGAAAACTTTACCAACCTAAAAAAAGAGACACCCCTATAAACATATTATAGAACACCAATTAGACTGCACCAGAAAAGAAAATCTTCCTGTCACATAATAATCAAAACACAAAATCTACAGCACAAAGAAAAAATATTAAATGTGGCAAGAGGAAAAAGGTCAGGTAACATACAAAGCCAGACCTATCTGAATTATACCTGACCTGTCAACAGAGACTCTAAAAGGAGCAGGACTTGGACAGATAACCTGCAACCTCTAAATAACCACAGGTGCCAACTGAGACTACTAATCAGCAAAAGTCTCAATCACCATAAATGCAGGAAAGGAGACAAATCCCAGTTCAAACAATATCTACCCACAAATCCAGTCCTACAGAAAATATTAGAAGGAAAATCCCAACCAAAAGAAGATAACTACATCAAAGAAAACAGAAGAAATAAATAATTCCGTACCAGCAAAAATAAGGAGAGAGCACGCGCACGCACGTGCGCGCGCACATACACACACACACACACACACACACACACTAACACCAGCAATATCAGAATAGCAGGAAATAACCATCACTGGTCATTAATATCTCTTAACATTAGTGGACTCAATTCCCCAATAAAAAGACACAGGCTAACAGAATGGATGCAAAGCCAGGATTCATCATTCTGCTGCATACAAAACGACATCTCAGCAGTAAACATATTACGCCAGAGTAAAGGAAGGGCCAGAACAAACTTTCTCAAGCAAACTAACCCAAGAACTAAACCTGAACAGCTACTCTAATATCTAATACAATAGATTTCTCTTATGAACATTGATGCAAAACATTCTCAATAAATAAACATACAACCAAAATTAATCAAAACAGACAAGGAAGGACAGTTCATACTCATCAAAGGAAAAAATTCTACCAAGATGATATCTCAATTCTGAATATTATTGCCCCAAACACAAGGGCACCCAAACTGGTAAAAGAATCGTTGCTAAAGCTTAAATCATATATCAAACCCCACACATCACATTAATAGTACGAGACTTCAACACCCCACTCTCATTAATTGACGGGTAATCCAGACCAAAACTAAACAGAGAAATAATGAAATTAACAGGCATTATGAACCAAATGGTCCTGACAGACATCAATAGAATATTTAATTCAAACACAAAAGAATATACCGTCTTCTCAGTACTTCATTGATCCTTCTCCAACTATTCATATAGTTGGGCCTTGAATGTCAATGCTGCTACACAGAGCAGGAATCTCGGGCCCATGACTTTAACAAGCATACCGCAAATTAAAACTAAATCCCAAGGGCTAAATAGATGGCTCAGGAGTTACGAGCAGTTGTTCTTCAAGAGGAATTTGGTTTGAATCTCAGCACCCACATGGCAGCTCATAACATCTATTACTTCCAGGAGCCCTCTTCTGACCTCTGTGGACACCAGGCACACTCATGGTGCACTCACATATATGCAGGCAAGAGACTCATACACATAAAAATAATAGAGAAACCTTTTAAATAAATATAAGTTGTATTCTAGACTTGGTCCCCAGATTTCTAGTACATATGTTCCCTCTGGACATGCTTGACATTGCAAGATGGATATTTTATTTTCTGTCCGAAATTTAAGACTATAAAATGCTTGTGTGTTCTGTCCTTTTAAAGGTCTATCTTGTATTTGATTTATTTAAATCAGGGAGAGAGGACCAAAAATTAATTAATTAATTAATTAATTAAAAAATGAGGTTTATTACATCAAGTTGAGAACAAGCAAAGAGGGAGGGCATTGAAAAGTGAATATGAAAAAGACACAGTGATACATACATACATACACACACATATACGCACATACACATACATACATACACACACATACACACATACATGCATACACACACACACATATACACATACACACAAACACTCACACATACATACTCATACATACATATACACATACATACATACACACATACACACATACATACATATACATGCATATACACATACACACATACACTCACACATACATACTCATATATACATATACACACGCATGCATACATACACAAATACACACAAACATACACAGCCAAATGCACATACATACATACACACATACACACACACACATATATACGTGAAAACGTCATAATGAAACCCATTATTTTGAACATTAAATTTAAAATGGCAAAAGAAACTTGTTCACTGGGTGGGGACACTCAGCAGAAAGCAATCTGGAGTTGAAATCCAGTGTTCGTGCGACATGCTGACGATGCAGCCACCAGAGGGCACAATTTCTAATTGTCCTAAGCCACCACAGAGGCGCATAAAGTCCATGGGGTGGGGGAGGGAGGGGAACTTGGAAGGTGGTGGTAAAACCCAAACCTTTCAGGTCCACTTTCTATCAAGAATGAAGAGTTGACATACAGATCACGTGACGAGAATATTCTTCAGGTCAGTAAATCAATGTCAGTTCAGAAAGATGATTGTCTTAGAGCGGGAGAGTATCTGTTTTATTTCAGGAGAAATGATTTAGGAGAGTCATCCACAGCATGCTCTGCTTCACTCTAGGAGACATGAGAAGTGTTACTGAAGGAGCCTGAGAATATTTTTAAATAGCTCTACTGGAAGCTGAAGAAAGACAACTCTTGTATCATTTGCTTGATGGTTTTGTCTCAAAGGATTCTTAGTTTGCTAGGAACAAAACCGTATGAGAGAGCACGGGTCAGGCTTTACAGACTGTCCACTCCATCACTTTGTCAGACTCTTAAGAAATGCTTGTGCCCACCAAAGCATCGAACCTTAACTTCATGGATACATAATCAGTGTTTTCCCAGTCTAAAGCTAGGAAGCTACAGACCTCTAACAGCATCGGCCTGTCTTTTTATGCACAGGTGCTGGACAGACAGCTTGCATAAATAAAGCCTTCTCAAAGGGGAATGCTTCAGAAGATTTCGGCAGTGTTTTCTTCTTATCAGTGAGGATACTGAGGTCCAAAGACTTAAAATTCTTACCTCACCCCATACTGCTAGGTAATTTTGCACTCAGACTCAGGTAGATGTTCTTGATAAAAATGTGAGCTTTTCCAGCTTCTCTGAGCCATTCAAGAAGCCATATACTTAATGGCTAACATTTTATTTTAGCTGATCAAAAATTTGGTGTAAAGTAGATGTAACATAATACTTTGAATCAAACAAGTGTATCCATGCATTTTGTGACTGTTTCTTAGAGAATGAACTCACTATGCTGATAAAAATGTGAAGACTATAGCAACAGAATATCAAAGAATTTTGAGTGTATCCTACCTAAATTTTGCATTCTAAGAAGTTAGAGGGGAGGCACAGAAGAGCAGCTTACCTGATCCAGTAACTTCTGCCCATTGAGGTGAGCCTGGAGTACAGCATCATTAACAAGCAAGTGGAAGTTCAGGAGCACGTGTTCAACGTCGTAGGTTCCGTGCATTGCATCTGACAACTCTTCCAGGGACCGGATATAAGCATGCCAGTGTGGATTAAGCTCTGTCATGTGGGCCAGGCAGCCCCTGATAACATTGAGGCAATACCCCATACAGGGCTTACTGAGCATCAGGCTCTGGCAGTGAGGACAGTACTGCATCTTCAGGAGGGCCCTACTGCACTCCTTGGAGAAGTGTATGTGATCCGTGGTGTTGATGACTTCAATGCCCAGATTAAGCGCCTGCAGGAATGTGCGACCAGGCAGCAGTGACCTCCGCATCTGCCCCATGACTCTTTTGGGGATGTTGCCAAAAGGACTAACATCCTGGCGGGCCATTCGGATGCATTCTGAGTATTGCAGAGAACTGTCTGTCACACCAGGGTTTATGAGATGGTTGTAGACCAGAGGAAAAAGACTGTCAAAAAATCTGTTTACAAATTCCTCAGGATTAACATCCGCACCAAATAAATAGAGTCCCACATCCGTGAAAAACTCCTGAATGGAGGTAGCAGCCTCCAAGGCCATGTTCCGGTAGGTGTTGCAGAAAAGGATACTGGTGTAATTCTCTGCTTGTCTGATGAGGGTTTCCAGGGTCTCTGTAACACAGCGAAGGTAAAGGAGAAGGTTTAGTAATCATGCCAAGCCGTCTGTCTGTCTGTCTGCCTCAGGGAGCAAATGTGTAGAATACATCATAACTAGCCCAAGATAAGTCATAATGTGTAATCTACTGAACTGAATTTTCCAAGATGAATAGCCACATGATGACGCCACTACACACACTACACAGACTTTCCTAGTATCTAAACTGGCTAAAGGGTACAGAAACCAAAACCTGGTTACACAGATGGGTAATTTTCATCACATAGCTATTCGTAATCTGCTGATAAGAAGTTCACTTTGTTTCATATCCTGATATTAATACATATAAACATGATGCCATTTAATAATTTATTTCCTGGGTACTGTATTCTCATAGTTTTTCCATTTTACTTTTATTTTCAAACTGAAAGTTTATAGATATATACTAGTTACTCCAAAGGCAGGATCAGTCTGATACTCCACAGACTTCTTAATACTTCCAAACGTAAATAAATCTAAAATATGCCACAACCACTCTCCTTGTAAATTGGCACGCTTTGTTAAGAAATGAGAAATATAAACGGTGCTGCCTAAAGATAATAATCCATTACCATGCTACCTATTTTGCTTTGTTGTTCTTAATCTTTTCTTCAAAGGCTGACTGTGGGATATTTTATTTCTTACCTGAGTATCTGATGCTCCAGAGGCAACAAAGCAAATCTAATATATCCACAAGGAAAGAAAGAATTATCTAAAAGGAAGGGATTGCAGTGGTATAATCACTGAGATCAAACGAAATTCCAAACTCTAGCTATTAAAGAGCAGTAAGCCACCATGACTATCCTAGTAATTACATTTTATAATTAGACCAATGAGTGACACTTGACTATATTGATACATAATTAATTATAAATAATATCCAATAAAATTATCTCTCATAGCAACAGCTTCATAGTTATTTCTAATTAGGTTGTTAAAGGCTACAGTCACACTTCACTAATCAAATCACCACTGGAGTATCTAATTTAAAAAAAAATGGAGAAAAAGTAAAAATGGAATAATGAAAAGCAAATACAGAAGGAGTGACTACTAGGCAGGCAAAACCATACCCATGACTGTGCAAGAGTGTCTTCTCACAAAGGAAAGAACACACTAATGTGCATTCTGAGCTTCCTGAAACTGATTGAAATTGCACTCCAGACTTCTGCGTGAAATCTCAGCGTGCACCTACCCTGCAATCAAAGGTAACTGCTTTGAAAGGCTACTGCATTTCTGAGTTTCATCAAACAGAGGACTACAAACGCTAGACTGCTAATGAGACGGGACTCATGTATTCCTGTGCTGTTCTAGTGCCCAGTACAGGTATCAAGTATATTCTAGCAATTTGGCGAACATGGGAGCGAGTGAAGTGTGTTGGAGCCATGATTTCTACCAGACTCTCCCGAGTGGCCTGACCCTGGTGTGGATGAAGGCAGATGCAGGCTCTCTTAGTCCAGCAGTCTCTATTTAACATGCAGCTCAGGTGATTCCCACATGCCAGACCTAGAAATACTCCAAGGGCAGGTGAAGCAACATTCTCTCTCTGCTCGTAAAGATGGTCAGCAAGTGTCCCAGGAGGACAGCCCAACCCTATGGCTGCATCTCAACCAGGACGCTGCTTTCCAGGACTCCCAGGAGTGGCTGCGAAAGCCACACAGAGCTGGGACTGGAACTAGAATAGAGCATCTGAACACAGCATAGGCCCACATTTCTTGGGTGCTTGCATGTGGAAGTTAATTATGACGTAGGTCACAAGCTATTATATCTGCCACTAGTATTTAAATAGCAATGACTATAAATCAATTGATATTTAAGATAAATGAGACTGGATTAAAAGACATCCCCATATCACATGCAATCTTGCATACTCTCCACACTGGTTTTATAAGGTATGCTATGGATGTATTCAGGTAATCGACACTTTTTAAGATATGCTATGGATGTGTGCGTGTAGCTGACATCAGTCGTGTTACGCTCAGTTGAATGATGTTTGGACATTATTTATTTATTTATTTATTTATTTATTTACTTATTTACTTTTTACTTATTTATTTATTGACAGCTCTAAATGATGATCAAGTATGTGATTATTTTTAATAGACAAAAGTAAAATTTTAAATGTTTCTTTACAAATTCTACCATCATATATTCATAGAATAGAGACTTAGGAATATATAACATTTATGGGTATCTATCACTCTATAACTTGCAATTAACTTACTCTGTGAACACAACACTGAAGAGAAGATATTTATTAGAACATTAGACTGAGTGCAGTGACCTAGAGATTATCTCTTTACTGAATTCACTCTGCACTATTGACAACTTTGATTACTATTGATTGCAGTTAAACAATAAGTTTATAAACAAAGTACACAGTCCAGACTGTATTCTAATTTAGGCTTCTTTTTGTTCAATTTTATTACAAACAAAACAGAATTTTGAAATTGAGGTTTTGTGTTAGTTTTTCACAATGTTACCAATATATCACAATATTGGGATATATCTATTTTGTGTTGGTTTTTCACAATGTTACCAATGTATCACAATATTGGGATTTATCTATTTTTCAATTTGTATTACATCTAACATTTAAAGCATTGTTAATGCTAGGGATAAGCAATTTTGTGACTTTAGTCTATTCTCTCTATATTTTAGCATATAATACACACACACACCCCAGCCGACCATGCTAATACTTGTAATCCCAGTAACCAAGGCCTCAGTTAGGAGGAGCACAAGTTTGAAGTTGGTCTTATCTAAATGGCATGCATAACCCTGAACTATACAGGAGATCTTGTCGCAAAATAAAGAACTTTAAAAGCCAGTCCATTAGATGATTTTGGTAATTTTTTTAAAAAAAAAAATTGAGTAAATTCAAGCTGAAACTATAAAAATTACTTCTACATATTAATTTTGAATCTACAAAGTTTCAAATTTTTTTCTTTTATTTCCAATATCCATGTTTGTTTGTTTTTTTATACTTTATTTACATTTCCAGTGTTTCCCCGTTTCTAGGTCTCCTCTTTGGAAACCACCTATGCCCTCCCCCTCCCCCACCTCTATGAGGGAATTCCACCTCCCACTCACCCGCCCCATATTCCCACCTTGGCATTCCCCTTTACTGGGGCCTTTCCTCCCCGATGGCCAACAAGGCCCTCCTCTGCCACATACTCGGTCCGAACCATGGGTCCCTCCATGTGTATTCTGGAAATCAGTTTGGCAGACCCTCAGAAAAATGGACATAATACTACCTGAGCAGCCAGTTATACCACTCCTGGGCATATACCCAGAAGATGCTCCAACATGTAATAAAGACACATGCTCCACTATGTTCATAGCAGCCATATTTATAGTAGCTAGAAGCTGGAAACAACCCAGATGTCCTTCATCAGAGGAATGGATACAGAAAATGTGGTATATTTACACAATGGAGTACTACTCAGCTATTAAAAACAATGATTTAATGAAAATTTCAATTTTTATTGATAGGAGTTAGCACTGTCCTCTTTTAGAATTAGCACTGTGGAATTAGCAAGAATTTTATCTTTAAAATCAATATTATGTCATGAAGTATTTGCTGCTATGTAAAAGAATTCATATGTAGTATCAATGTGAACAGAAGGCAGGCAAGGTATCAAGTAATTTGTCTAGTGACTTAATTCTCAAGAATAACATATATACTACATTACAAAGTCTTGTTACATGTAAAAATTCCACATCAATTCCATGTAAGCATTACCTTTCCAGTCTGGTGCTATACATTGCAGTGATCCATGAAAACAAACATTTGCCCACATCTGCTTAAGGAACTTAGTGAACAAATGGCCCAGACCCTTCCTCACATTGCATTTGCCACTGAGTATTCCAGTGATGCACATTCAGAGCCAAAGCTCTTCTTCCTTCCTTTTCAATGTGGAGTAGTAGAAAGAAGAAAAGGATGTAATCTAATTACAATTTGATTAAAATTATAATTCCTCCTAGCTTTATAGGAAAATTCACTCATCTAGACATAAAGTCATTTGTGTATAATGTCACAGAGGAATGGATTTGAATGTCTGAAGTCCATGTTCTTCTATGTTGATTACTGGTGTTAGCGTTCTGGAATCACTGCATGATACAGCACACGTGTAGAAAATTTACTTCAGGTTTCCCAGTCCCCATTCCCATTAAAGGTATTTTATTATACATTCAAATGATTGCTGGTATGTAAACCAAGAATTTGAATTCAACTACTCAGAATAACACCACTAGGGGTGCAGGTTCTTGGTCTACATCCAGAGACGGCTCGCTGTACCAGGAGAGTTGAGAGATAGCAATTAAAGTTTTTTTTTTTTTTTTTTAGTTCTTTGTTTACTAAGGGTCCACTTAGGAAGAAGTCAGGGAGGAGCTGTGCTGTGGTATGACCAATGGGGAGAAGCTTCGGCCCAGGGCCCAGTGTTGTCCCTGGAACCTGTCCTGCACTCTTCCTGCAATTAGGTAACAGGGGCATAGTCATTCCAGTGGAGAGTGAAAGTAACCCCATGGTGATTTTAACCCTACTTTCTCTCTGACCCTAAAGGAACTGCTGGCCCGAGAAGGATGGGATCAATCTTGTCAAGTCTATGTGTTACATTTACTTTTACAAAAGAAAAAAAGTATACATACATATATCAGCACACAAAAGCAACTCCGAGGCTGCTAGTGACAGGTGAAACAGTCGCCAGAAAATAAGCCATTCCTCATATCAAATGGAGTAAACTCTTTGTACCTCTTGCTGTGTTTGGATCCCTTTGCCTTGTATTGTAGAGGTGAAGTGCCCCTTGATCATATCCAAGGCTTTGTCTTTCACTGTCTGAATCACGTTCCATCTGCTTGACCCTACCATGTGAGTTCAGAACTCGTTGAACAGAACAACTAAGTCTCTTTCCAGATCAGTATAATGAAGGAGTGATGTGCAATAAAAAAAAGAAAAGAATTTTAATTCAAATAGTACACTGAAGGTAAAGTCAAGTCATACTGATATAAAATTAAATTTAACAAACTGAGAAGTCAGTAAAGTCATGTGAGTGGCTTTTGGCAGCAAGAAAAATGTAATCATCGTGGACTTTTTTTTATTATTTTAAAGATAAATTGACCCCATAGGTAATAATCATGAAATAATAGTTTTAAAAAGCATAACATGAACAATTTCTGGGCCTTAATACACTTTAGCTGTTTAAACCTATGAACGTGTTAAAACACAAAACATGAAGCATTATTTCCATGGCAAGGCTAGATGTCCCCATCTAGAGTCAGGGAACAGGTGAAAAGAGATCAGCAATGGACAACCAGCCACGGACAACCAGCCACGGACAACCAGCCACGGACAACCAGCCACGGATAACCAGCCACAGATGATAACCATTCATGGATAACCAGCCACGGATAACCAGCCACGGATAACCAGCTACGGATAACCAGCCACAGATGATAACCCGCCACGGACAACCAGCCACAGATAACTACCCACAGATGACCAGTAGGTGCTTAGCATGTATGTTTAGGTTGAAGAGGTATTTTCACAGTGACTTCACACTGTTGCACATCAAAGTTCTCAAGCCACAGATTATGGAAGTGTAACAAAGCTTTCATGTCTGCTCAGTGACTCCCAAACTCTTTTGTGCCTGACGCAATGCGTCCCTATTCATTTCACCCTAGAGAGAGAAACAGATGGATATAATGTAAGAATAGTTCCCCAAGAGTTTTATCACACATATATTAAAATAAACTTTAACTCTGTCTCAACCTTTAGAAATGGCTTTCAAAGAATTTTAACATATGTAAATGTAAGCATTATGTAACGACCCCTTTAATCTGCTGAAGACCACTAAACGTACACTGTTGTCATGCAAACTTACATAAAAACGCATCAATTACCTATTTTTCCACCTTGGAAATGTTTATGATAAATTTGTTCTTCTATTTGCATATTTCCTCAAGTTTTTTTAGGAAGTAAAATGGGTAATAAATGTTCTCTGGAATATTGATTTAATGACATTTAAATGCTGTGCATTATGATTTGTAATATAATTCTTCAGAAATTAGTCATCTGTATAAATAAACAGTGACTGGGATATTAATCTGCATCACTAAAAATTAGCATACTGGTCATTAATCTACTCTCCTCAGACAAGCACTGGGGGAAAATAGGCTTTCTCAACTTTTCTTCCTTTGTTTCCCTCTCGTCAACTTGGTCATCACAATGTGTTGACTTGATTCCAATTTAGTCTTCAATCATTTGTTTTCTGAAGGTCAATACAAATTCTCGTAAACATATACTCAATTAAGCACATCCTTAATAGTTAAAATCACTGCCAAGCAACCAACCATGTGAGATATACACAATCGCCTCACACGTTGTAAAGATTTCGAAATAAAATGTTTCTAGCAGTTCTTAAACACAAAGAAACAGTATAGAGGCAAGAAACAGCTACACAAAACTGCTCCTTACTAAGTACTTAATCTGTATTTAAAAGGAACAAATAAACCAGCAACTTTAGTGGTAATTTAATGATTTTGGTTGATAATTTTCATTAATTTAACAATCTAGATCATAGAACTCTTTTACGGAATTAAACAAAAAATACCACTTTAACAAAAACATAATTCCTGCTGTCAATTTCTTCTTTGCTATCTCAGGAAAATAAAATGATTTTATATGTTTGGCTTCCCCTGGCATATTATCCATTTCCTCTTGAATACATTAAAATCTAATTCATTGAGCCAACATCTTTAGAATGTGATATAGACACTGAAGCTGGAACAGAGAGAGCCATGCATGTTTCTGTGTTACAACCATTAGAGTCTGTAGGATAGAAAAAAAAAAAAAGAAAGAAAGAAAGCAAACAAATAGGATTTATTGTCAAGGATCACAGCAAAAACTGAAGAGGAAACTTCATATGTGACTGGAAAATGAGCTTATGTTCCCTGATAACCCTATTCAAAGTAGGAAACTTTCTGAATTTAACAAATATACTCAATCTAGACACAACGTTTATGCATTGAAAATTTAAGTATATGTATATGCAAATGAATTTAAACAAAGATTATTTTCTGACTGGGGGAGGCATCTTAAACAAGATGAACAAGAAACCATTGACCCAGAAGGTAGCACTTGAGAGGATACTTTTGTGAAGAAAGCCAGATATGGGAAGATGAGAATCTGGGACGTTCACAGGAAGACGCGGATCTGGTACGTTCAGGGGGCCTGAAACACAAAGATATGAGAAGTGCAGAAACCTATCACCAGAAAATACACAGTAAAGTGGTTTTTGGTTGTTGACCTGAAGGGAATAGGAGGAGAAAGCAGTGAACAGACAAGAGGCAGATCACAGAGTGCCTCGAAGCCATCAGGACGGGTTAGACCATAGATCGCCAATGGCAAGCTACTAGGGAACTTTCAAGCGAAGAGAAAAAAAAAGTCATGGTTTGCATTTTAGTGAATCACAGCAGTAAGTGGGCAAAGTCTAGACTACTAGACCCAAGGCAAGAGAATGCAGGGAGCTCAGTAAAGCTTTGAGGTACATACCTATATGTCAGGCCGTCCTTATGATGGTAGGACACACAACTGCAAGAGGGCATATTAGGATATGTTGGAAAAATAGCTAAAAGGGCTGTCTGCTCCTTGGAAGATTATAAGAGAAAGAGGTGAAACACATGTCCTGGAGCCCAGGCTTGTGCAGCTGAATTCATGGTAGTACTATTTATAGAGACAGGGCAGACTATGGGGGCACCACATCAAAGTGAGAAAATTAATGTAAAGATTAAAATGCCAATCAGAAATTGAAATGAAGTTGATTAGGACATACTGAGGGAAAATAACAGAGATTTTAAGGGAGACACTGAAGGTGTTTATACAAATTCGCATAATATAGAGAGTGAAATCATGGTACTAGATGAATCAGAAGATAGGGAAACAAGAGTGAAAGATATTAAAAACTATGAATTATGAGGAGAAAAAGAATAGAAAGAAACAATGAAGTTAAAAATGAAAAATCCAAAAAAGATAATGTCACACGGGTCAAGAGAAGAAAATTATCCTTTCATCTCTCGTGTCAAATGCCACAAAGTCAACCGAGATGAGGAGAACCAACAGCTGGCCACTGAACTGTCAAGAGGCTGGCTGCCTCAGAAGAATGAACCCAAGAAAGAGAGCAGGAATCGAGGCCATGTGCAGACATATCCAGCAAGTGCTTCCTCTGGAATCATAGATGCGGGCACTAGATGGGGATCCACAGACAGAGGTTTATTGTTGTTTTTGTTGCTGCTGCTGCTGCTGCTGCTGCTGTTGTTGTTGTTGATGATGATGATGATGATGATAATGATGATGATGATGATGCAGCTGTTTCCTATGGGTCAATGATGATGATGATAATGATGGTGATGATGATGCAGCTCTTTCCTATGGGTCAATCTTTCTATATCACCTCCAGGAATAAACTGAAGACTGAGTAGCAAAGATGGGATCAGGAGGGAAGTCATTTCAATAAAGCCGAAATACGTGATCCTGGACACTCACAGGAAGTCAAAATACTTGACATTTAGTTGGTGCGAATGTCGTCAAGACTGACAGCAAAGTAAGAAAAGAGAAAGGGAACCTGGTAACATTCTCTACTATGGGCTTGATTCAAGAGATTCCCAGCAGTCTTTCTTGCCAAATGTAATAGCTACTTCTCGAAACTCAGACTCCTCTATTTCCTCTAGCCGTTGAACCTGGTGCCAATGATTTTACTACATCCTGTATCCAGGAAACATTTATGTCTTCCCTAAGCCAACATTTAGAAGCAGTAGTCCTTGAAATATATCATCTCCTTTAAAATATGTTGTGTTTATTATAGGTGGATGCAATGGGGGATGGGAGATATGCAAATTCGTGCATATCGAAAGCAAAGAGCTTTTTTTGTAAAGTTGGCTCTCTCCTTCTACCTATTCATATAATCTGGAGATCAAACTCAAATCTCCAGACTTGAAAACAACCCCCTTTACCCACTGAGCCACTGTGGTAGTTTGAATAAGGATGGCTCCTATAGGTTCATATGTTTAAATACTCAATCCCTAGTTGCTAGAACTGTTTATGGAAGATTAGGAGGTGTGGCATTATTGGAGAAGGTGTGTCACCTAGGGGCAAATACCCAACATATTCTTGCTTCTATAAGTTGCTTTGACAATGGTGTCTCATCAACGAAATGGGAAAGTGGCCACGACTAGTATCTTGCCAGTCCTGCATTTATATCAGATAAGATTACAAGTTGCTGACTTCTATATCTACAAATGTAGCTCAATATTTCTCAGAGTTTTTTCTTTATCTCAGGATTCCTTATGTTTGTAAGAATTTATCAAGAAGCCTGAAGTGAATTTTGTCCCACTGAGATGTATGTATACATACCTATGTATTCCTTTAAATATGTATGTATTTCTAATTTATTTCTGTTGCTATGGTAAAATACCCTGACCAGAAATTATTTTTTCTTTTTGGCTTACAATACAAGGTTACAGCCCATCGTTAAGAGGAAAGTAAGGCACAGACTCAAGCAGCTAGTTATGCCACACCCACAGTAGAACAGAGAGAAATGAGCATAACTCTGCTGCTTGCTTCTTCCTCACAGTACCTTTCTTCATTTTTATAAAATTCAGAGACTAGCCTAGATAATGGTGATATCTACTGAACAACTGAAACAATGCCCTAGAGACATGCCCATAAGAGAACCTGATCTAGATAATTCCTCACTGAGACTTTGCCCAGGTGAATCTATACTGTGCCAGGTTGAGAGTTAAAATTAATCAGTGTGTGTGTTGGGGTGAGAGATTACTTAAAATATTTATTCTATCTTGAAAGGGATCTATAAGTATACTTGTACTTGGAGTCCATAAGCACATTTTTGAGTCTCTAAGCATAACGCATGACTAAACAACTTAAGGGAAGAGGTTGAGAAGATGTGGGAGAGTTCACAGAAGCAGAAGCCTGTGGCAGAGACCTTTTACATTACCATGGGCCAGAAAGCAAAGAGCAGACTGCAACTATCAAAGGGCAGCCTTGTAGGACCTATTGTACCAGCTAGGCCTTATAATGCTTCGAATGAGCCTGTGGTAGATATCACAAACTGAAATGATAATAAATATATAACTTCTAAAGAAAAATGTCTACAATTTCCAAAAAGAAAAAGAAAACTTTAGTGAGAAAAGTGTCATTGTTTTATATCACTGAAAATTCCATTAATGTCTATCTTAATGGTATAGGGTTGATCCAGTCACTAACAGTAGGTGTATGCTTGACAAATATAAAAAATAAATTCAACATCACACAGATATTTAGCATTACTTAAGATTGTTGTTAATATTATTTTATATCACATCAAAACAATGCTGTTTTGTCCAAAGTTAGCTGTAGTATTAAAGTCTAGCCATTCACTGTCCTCTCCTCTGTTAGTGAAAATCTATTGCTTATTTTTTCATTGTAATTTGTTCTATTATTCTTGAGAAAATCTGTCATGTACTGACATTTGAAAAATGTTGGTACACAGGATATGCAGATTTCTGTAAGGCTGACAGTTTTGGTCACATGACAGTATTATAAGTCATTCTAATGGCATAAATAATTATTGTCTACATTGTGTAGTTCATCATAAGATTTAATTGCTATTACTATGGTTTGGATAAATGTTTCCCAAAGGTACATGCATAAAAGGTCCATTCTTCGGGGCTAAAAGACTGACTCACAAGGTAGGGGTAACTAGTGCTCTTGCAGAGAACCAAGGTTTGATTCTTAGCACCCACATAATGTCTCACAACTGTTCATGTCGGGGGATTCAATGCCATTTTTTGGTCTCTGTGAGAATGACATAGACTCGCTGCACATACCTGCCTGCAGGTAAAACCTCATATAGATAAAACATAAAATAAAATAAGTCCATTTTATTAAGACCTGATTCCCAGAGTGAACATAATGTCATCTTTAGAAAAAAAGAGATGTTGAGGAAGACTTTAGTTCATGGAGCTAGAATAATAAATATCACTGTAGGGCTGTAGTGCCTCACCCCACCCCTTATTTGGGAACCATGACAGATTGGTAGCCAGTTCTGCCATGATATGTACTCCCACCATGATGCATGACTTCCTGCAGTCCCAAAACATGGGACCAGTGACCATGGACTTGAACCATGAAAACTACAATCCAGAATAAACCTTCCCTCTATAAAAGTTAGCTATCTTTTTCATTGTTTTCTTATATTTTCATCATCATCTATTTCATTATAAAGATAACAGGCCTACTGATTATGACTATCATTAGCACAATATGTAGTAAGTTGATTCCCTTGAAGTTACAAACTCATTGGTTCAGTCTTAAGAAAATGCTTGCCAAAGCACTAATCTGAATCACTGTAACTTGCTTTTTCATAAGGAATAAAATAGTATTTGTGACAAGTTCAACTAGCATATCAAATAACTGGGAAAATGGTATTTACTGAGAGATCCATTTTGTAACATAGGCAGAAGACAGATATGCTGCATGTATTTTTCTCATTTTATCATATTAATTGTGAAAAATGGATTAGTTCACATGAAGGTATGTAATTAGTAAAAAGAATATTTCTTGGTTCATCTGGATATTGTTAAGTGAAACTGTATTTTTAAGTGTTTGTTTGTTTGTTTGTTTATTTATTTATTTATTTAGGTTTTTCGAGACAGGGTTTCTCTGTATAATCTTGGCTGTCCTGGAACTCATTCTGTAGACCAGGCTGGCCTCAAACTCAGAAATCTGCCTGACTCTGCCTCCCAAGTGCTAGGATTAATTAAGTGTATTTAATATAAAGTATATACAGATCTCAATTGTGGTTTGCAGCCATTAATTTAGCTTGTACCAAACTCCAGCAGATGACTCAATTGTAACATTAAAGTATGTTTTGTCTGAAAGATACTCTTACAGGTCACCAGAGCAGTAAATCACATAATGAGACGTTTCTTTAAGGCTTGCATCTTTACCTGAGCTCTAAGTACTTCTAATGTCTGATGAGAGAATTTGAACTGTCCTCCTCATTTGCCTAAAAAACCCTCCATACCTTCGGGAAACCCTATTTTTCACATAAGCATCATCTTCTAATTTTTAATTCCAACAATTATTTTTTATCATTGTAGATGTCCTTTTTAACTTCATCACCCTCAGATATCATTCCTAGAACCAATCTCATCCAACTTGGAAAATATGCAGTGATCCTCTTCTCATTCAGGCAACGTTTCCCCACTCCAGTACTGAGATTTTAATTTTTCTTACTTTTTTCCAAACATATAAGTGCAAGTTCATTGCAGGACCATATCTAAACCTGATAAACCTGAGGAAAAAATTAGAAAATAAACCTGAGAATTTCAAATGCATTATGAGATCTTCGAAACATACCTGAAAAGAGAGATGGATGCTAACAAGATTGACATTATGTAACACATGACATTCTAAACTACAAAAAAACCCTTCAAGAATGAGACTGATATATCACCTTCTTACTATAAGAAATATCTCATCCAGGACCCAGGGACTGAGGAAAAGCCAGGAACAGGAGTCTTGTGGTTTCCATCAGTGTCTGCAGACCTCAGCCTGTGCCATGCAGCTCCATACCCAAATAGCACAGGGAAAGAACTAGCCTCCCAGGAGTGTGGACAAGCCAGTGAGTGGGGTAAGGCCAGCACCTCTGCTCAGAGGAACTCACCCGGAATCCTCAGGACACAGGGACTGAGGAGTGGTCTTCTGGTTTCCTTCTGCAGCAGGGTAACTGATGCTGTCACACAGGGCTCCATACTCAAATAGAGCCAGGAGAGAGCTGGACTCCCAGGAGTGCCAACACACCTTCGAGCACAGGAAGGCCACCACTTCTGTTCAAATTCCTGGATCAAGAGGGACCCTTGCAGAACATCAGGACACAGGAACCAAAAAACAGCTGGGGACAAAATACTTCTGGTTTCTGTCTGCACCCCAGAGCTGACCCTGTACCACAGCTCTCCAAACCCAAATTCCTCACAAAGAGAGCTGGTCTCCAGGGAGTAATGACACAGAGGCTTGCAGGAGGGAAAAGCCACAGTCAGAGAGAGCAAGACCAGCTAACACCAGAGATAACCAGATGGCAAAAGACAAGGGCAAGAACATAAGGAACAGAAACCAAGGCTACTTGGCATCATCAGAACTCAGCTCTCCCATCACAGCAAGTCCTGGATACCCCAACACACCAGAAAAGCAAGACTCAGATTTAAAATTACATCTCATGATGATGATAGAAGATTTTAAGAAGGAAATAAATAACTCCCTTAAAGAAATACAAGAGAACACAGGTACACAACTAGAATCCCTTAAAAAGGAAACACAAAAATCCCTTAAAGAATTACAGGAAAACACAATCAAACAGGCAGAATTACAGGAAAACACAATCAAACAGATGAAAGAAATGAACAAAACCATCCAGGCTCTAAAAATGAAAAATAGAAACAATAAAGAAATTACAAAGGGAGACAACCGTGGAGATAGAAAACCCAGGAAAGAGATCAGGAGACATAGATGCAAGCATCATGAATAGAATACAAGTTATAGAAGAGAGAATCTTGGTGCAGAAGATACCATAGAAAACATTGACACAACAGTCAAAGAAAATGCAAAATGCAAAAAGCTCCTAACCCAAAACATCCAGGAAATCCAGGACACAATGAGAAGACAGAACCTAAGGATAATAGGTATAGAAGAGAGTGAAGATTCCCAACTTAAAGGAACAGTAAATATCTTCAACAAAATTATAGAAGAAAACTTCTCTAACCTAAAGAAAAAGATAAACATAAATATACAAGAAGCCTACCGAACTCCAAATAGATTGGAGCAGAAAAGAAATTCCTCCCGTCACATAAAAGTCAAAGCACCAAATGCACAAAACAAGGGAAGAATATTAAAAGCAGTAAGTGGAAAAGGTCAATTAACATATAAAGGCAGACCTATCAGAATTACACCAGACTTCTCACCAGAGACTAAGAAAGCTAGAAGATCCTGGACAAATCTCATACAGATCCTTAGAGAACACAAGTGCCAGCCCAGGCTGCTATAACCAGCTAAACTCTCAACTACCATAGATGGTGAAACCAAGATGTTCTATGACAAAACCAAATTTACACAATATGTTTCTACAAACCCAGCAGAACAAAGGATAATAGATAGAAAACGCCAACACAAGGAGGGAAACTACACCCTAGAAAAAGCAAGAAAGTAATCTTTCAACAAACTCAAAAGAAGATAGCCACACAAACATAAAAATGACATTGAAAATAACAGGAAGCAACAATCACTATTGCTTAATATCTCTTAACATCAATGGCCTCAATTCCTCAATAAAAAGACATAGACTAACAGACTGGTTACATAAAAAAGACCCAGCATGTTGCTGCATATAGGAAACACATCTCAGGGTTAAAGACAAACACTACCTCTGATTGAGGGGCTGGAAAACAATTTTCCAAGCAAATGGTCCCAAGAAACAGGCTGGAGTAGCCATTCTAATATCAGTTAAAATCGACTTTCAACCAAAAGTCATCAAAAAAATATAAGGAGGACACTTAAATACTCATCAAAGGGAAAATCTAAAAAGAAGAACTCTCAATTCTGAACATCTATGCTCCAAATACAAGGGCACCCACATTCATAAAAGAAACTTTACTAAAGCTCAAGGTACACATTGCAACTCACCAATAATAGTGGGAGACTTCAACACCCCACTCACATCAATGGACAGATCTTGGAAACACAAACTAAACAGAGATACAGTGAAACTAACAGATGTTATGGACCAAATGGATTTAACAGATATCTATAGAACATTTCATCCTAAATGAAGAGAATATACCTTCTTCTCAGCACCACATGATACCTTCTACAAAATTGACCATATAATCTGTCACAGAACAAATCTCAACAGATATAAGAAGATTGAAATAATCCCATGCCTCCTTTCAGATCACTATGGATTAAGGCTGGTCTTCACTGGGAAAAAGCGAACATACACATGGAAGCTGAACAACACACTACTCAATGATAACATGGTCGAGGAGGAAATAAAGAAAGAAATAAAGACTTCCTAGAATTTAAAGAAAATGAAAGCACAACATACCCAAACTTGTGAGACACAATGAAAGCAGTGTTAAAAGGAAAACTCATAGTTCTGGGTGCCTTCAAAAAGAAACTGGAGAGAGCATACACGAGCAGCTTAACAACACACCTGAAAGCTCTAGAACAAAAAGAAGCTAATACACCCAAGAGGAGTAGAAGGCAGGAAATAATCAAATTAAGGGCTGAAATTAACCAAGTAGAAACTAAAACAACTATACAAAGAATCAACAAAACCAGGAGCTGGTTTTTGAGAAAATAAACAAGATAGATAAACCCTTAGCCAGACTAACCAGAGGGCACAGAGACAGTATCCAAATTAGCAAAATCAGAAATGAAAAAGGAGATATAACAACAGAATCTGAGGAAATTCAAAAAATCATCAGATCCTACTACAAAAGCCTATTCTCAACAAAACTGCAAAATCTGGATGAAATGGACAATTTTCTAGACAGATACCAAATACCAAAGTTAAGTCAGGATCAGATAAATCATCTAAACAGTCCCATAACCCCTAAAGATATAGAAGCAGTCACTGAAAGTCTCCCAACCAAAAAA
>CM052708.1:8571105-8594663 GCA_028551405.1 Uromys caudimaculatus
AATATCAAAAAATAAAAAAAAATAAAAAAAAAAAGAACTAAACAGAGAATTCTCAATTGAGGAAACTCAAAGGGCTAAGAAGCACCTAAAGAAATATTCAACATCCTTAGTCATCAGGGAAATGCAAATCAAAACAACCCTGAGATTCTACCTCACACCAGTCAGAATGGCTAAGATCAAAAACTCAGGTGCACCAGATGCTGGCGAGGATGTGGAGAAAGAGGAACACTCCTCCATTGCTGGTGGGATTGAAAGCTAGTACAACCACTCTGGAAATCAGTTTGGCAGACCCTCAGAAAATTGGACATAATACTACCTGAGGAGCCAGCTATATCACTCCTGGGCATACACCCAGAAGATGCTCGCACATGTAATAAGGACACATGCTCCACTATGTTCATAGCAGCTATATTTATAATAGCCAGAAGCTAGAAACAACCCAGATGTCCCTAAACAGGGGAATGAATACAGAAAATGTGGTACATTTACACAAAGGAATACTACTCAGTTATTAAAATCAATGACTTTATGAAATTCACAGGCAAATGGATAGAACTTGAAAATATCATCCTGAGTGAGGTAACTCAGTCACAGAAGAATGAACGCACTATATACCCACTAATAAGTGGATATTAGCCCAAAAGTTCGGAATACCCAAGATTCAATTCACAGCATCTTTTGGACTGAGCATGGAGTCCCAGATGGATGAGTCGGAGAAGGGACTGAGTGAGCTGAGAGAGTTTGCAGTCCCATGGAATTAGCAACAGTGTCAACTGGCCTGACCTCCTGGAGCTGCTGGAGACTGGGCCACCAATCAAAGAATACACATGAAGGGACCCATGGTTCTGGCCACATATGTGGCAGAGGATGGCCTTGTTGTCCATCAGGGGGAGGAGAGGGTCTTGGGTCTGAGGGTGTTAGATGCCCCAGTAATGCCTGGGAGGTAAGATGGGAGTGGGTGGGTGGGTAGGGGAATACCCCCATAGAAGCCGGGGGAGGGGGGATGGGATAGGGGGTTTCCAAAGAGGAGACCTGGAAAGGGGAAAACATTTGAAATGTAAATAAAGTATCAAAAAATTAAAATAAAATTTAAAAAAAGAAAAAGAAATATCTCAATTTTGCCTTCAAAACTAACATTCAACAGATGTGAAAAATGACAGTTTCTACCTGAACACTCCTAGTGTCTTCTGGTAGCTGCACTGTTTAATTTCCTTAGTCATCACATTTATTTTAGATTAGCATATACATTATCAATCATATGTACCATTTGAAGAATTGTCATTAATTTATATGTACCTCTTAGTGTTAGAAAATTCTACTAGAAATATTTTCTAAAAAGTATAATACTGGTGTGCATCAGAGACTCTTACATCTTCCTTGTGTGTGTGCTGAAGTTATTGGAATGCTTCTTACAGTGTAATGTTAAAACACACACACACACACACACACACACACACACACACACACACACACACATAAGCACATCTGTCTTTTTCTGTTAGGCTATCATAAAGGTTAAGGAGTTGAAGTGCATAACACCAGAATATTCTCTAAGTCGTATGCAAAATCAAACTGAAGTTCAGTATTGATGATTTCTAGGACTTACATGCATTATACACACAGGAACTTTGAAAAGGGCTGTAATTAAAACCTGGAATCTGGTGCTTCTCAAGCATCTTGACCATGGTTCCACAGATGTGCTAGATCGCATTGCCAAGAGTCCATTTGAGTGCTTTGTTACTTACAGGCCAGCAAACAGAGAAAGAATCAAAGGTATCCACTACTGAATTCCATACAGTTAAATTAATATACTGCTACCACCTAGACAGGAGAAACTCTTTCAGAAGCCAGGCAATCATTTCAACCATTACATTCTTTCCAAAGAGCAGGAGGAAAAATTGCAATACTTTCTGATAACTGAAATGCACTGTAAAGCACAAAATCAATCAAACCGAAAGGAGTCTGTCTCACTACAGAATGCATTCCTGCATTCATAGCTGTTACCACTGAATGCTCCAGCAGGAGAACAATGAAATGTATAAAGAACAGAGTTACAGTTACGTGATTAAGGTATAGGCTGACGGAAGTTCTTTCTAAGTTCACTGGTAATCCAAATTTTATGTTTTTAATGTTTTTATTATGTAGAGTTTGTGCGTGCACATGTGTGCATATATGTGATTATGCTTCAACGTATCTGTGCCCTGACCACATCTGGAGGTGAGAGGAGGACTTGATGAAGTCTCTTCTATAGAAAGTAGTTTTGGCTACACCACTTTGAGATCCCAATGATTGCAAGCAGGCATCAGCCCAGGAGCTATCTTGGATCCATGAAAGACAGACACACATTAGCACATTTTAAACCTGTCTAACTGGCTCAGTAGCTGGGCCCTTCTAAGCCTCCCTTGGCTAGCATGCCCTTCTCTTTACTCCACGCCTGCACCTCTAAATATTCCCTCAGCTTCCTTGCCTGTTTACCTTCTATAAAGCTCATTGTTCTTGCTGCCCAAGACACTCTCAGGCTTCCCTTTTGTGGGCTCTGCTTTCCCTTTCTGCCTACATTTTGGAAGATCTCCCCTGCAGCTCTGAATCTGCTCTATATCTCTCCTCCAAGTATATTGATTCTCCTCCTCCTCTCTCCTAGCCTGCAGGAACCTGAAAGTCCCACCTCTTTCTTTCCACCAAACCATTAGCCAATAGCATCTTTATTGGTTGATCAAGAACCAATTGGGGACAAGGACCTTTAGCACCAGTACTTACAGTTTCCTGATTAAATCAAAGCTTCAGAACTACTCCTCTAAATGGTTCTTTCCTTCTTCCATGTGAGCTACAGAGCGCTAACTCAGGCTGTTCAGATTTAGTAGCAAGTAGCCTTACCCACCAATCCACCTTACCAGCCTGAACTATAAATTTAAGACTGTATTTCAAAGATATTAGAATCTGTTAATTTTTAAATATTTGACTTCAAAGATATGGAATGATGTAGTTTTTTTCTATATTAATGTCTCAATTCTAAAGAAAATGCCTTCCTTATTTATGAAGTGTCAGGATGAGGGAGGAAAGCTATAATTGCTACTGCCTTGCACAGTAAGAACAACGATTTGTAGTGTCATGGAAGGACTGGAAAGGAAATTAACAGACACAAAAATGCAGAGCCCCAAAGCTTTCATCACCAGCCCAGGAATGTTGGTCTCGCTTTCATTAAATACAAATTTAAATTTCTAAACTGTTCTTGGTGCCATGCTGCCAAGTTTAGTGCAGCCTGAAGACAATGACTGTGTGGCTAATAAACCAAATTACGTACACCTGGAATGAAAGAAAGTCTGTTCCTTATTTTTTTCAGAAATTGACATCAGCTTTTTTTCCCCTATAAAGTACAACATTTAATTGGGCCTAGATTATACAGTTTCAGAGAGTTAGCCCATTATCATCATGGAAGGAAACATGGCAGCATGCAGGCAGAGACTGTGCTGAGGAGCTGAGAGTTCTACATCTTGATCCACAGGCAGCTTGAGCATAGAAGACCTCACCTCATAGCTCACCTACATAGTGTCACACTTCTTCCAACAAGGCCACACCTCCTCCAATAAAGACGCACCTCCTAACAGGGCCACTCTCTATGACCAAGCACTGAAACACATGAATCTATGGGGGCCATGCCTATTCAGTCCACCTCTCCACATATATACTCTTCTTCTCTCTTTCAAATTCTTGGCCTATTTTTTTCATTAATTGCTACATATCCGTAACACATCAGCTCTTAATTGAAAACCACTACACTGTAGGAAGAGTCACTCAGGAAGGTATTCATAAATAATGACTGTTAAGGGCACACTGAGTACTCCGTAACTCCTCAGCATTGCCTCTACATTGGGTTCCTTTTATTTCTGAGATTATAATTTCATGATTTCTCCTTTCCCTTTCCTCCTTCTAAATGCTCCAAAATACTCTTTATTGTTCCTTTTCAAATCCAGTGTCTCTTTTTTCATTAATTGTTGTTACACATATAGATATAGATACAAATGAATACATATTTTTAAGTATCTGCTCAGGTGTACACATTCAGGACTATTTAGTATTGGATAACCACTTGGTGTGTTCTTTCCTGAAGACATTTTATCTTGCTTTAAGCATTCCTTAGTTGCTTGTAGTTCTTTGCGTATAGGTGAGGCTTCTGGACTTATCTCAAGTTCACTTTGGCAGGTCTATTGGTATTAATGTTATTTAGCTCACATTTGGGTCATTGATGAGACTTTATGGTTGTAGCATCTCAAATTACTATGAGTCACAATGGCATAGCAAATTTCCTGATGCTCCAGACTTTACAGTCTTTCTTCTCCATCTTCTGGAATGTTCCCCAAGCCTTAGTTGCAAGACTAGTTGTGTTATAGATGTAGCCATTGGAATTCAGCTCTACAACCCTGCATTTTGATTGGTGATAGTTTTCAATAATGGTTTCCCTCTGTTTCAAATAGAAGCTTCCTTGATGTATGAGAGCTAAACTCATTTGTAGGTAGAATGATAAATGATTCAGTATTTAGAGATTATGCTGGTTTAGTAAAGCAGCCATTTTAGATTCTTTCTGTTGATCCACAACACTGAGATTATTTTGAGAGAATTACCCATGGTACATACTATGCCATTTTTGCAGTAGCCTATAATGCCATGATAAGCACTATTTATCCAAACAACTTGTCTCTCCTTGCTCTTTGGAGTAGGAGTTTATATTTGTTATAATTACACTTAAATATATTTTGTTTCAATTTTCATACAAATTTCTCTTCTACACAACATGAACACACTATCTCCCCTTTGCTCATATGCAAGACATAGCCAAACTGAGCCTTTGAATCAACCAACAGTCTCACGATAGTCATCTTTGAGGCTAACCCACCTAAACACCAGGAAACTAAGGGCCAACTCACTTCCCACTGTGTCATAGTCAATAAAAAATCTTCTTAAAACATTCTCTGAATGAAATTATAACTGCCTCACACCCTTCTCTTTTCTCACATTGAATTTGTGGCAACTTTTTCAGAAGCCACAATACAATTAAGAAAATCTTCAGTTATCTTCAATGACTGAAGCCTGCTTTAGTGTTCAGCATGATTAACTGATTCAGAGGATTCATTGTGCATGAAGGATAGTATCAAAGGGGAAAAAACTACTTGGTTAAAGTGTCAACAATAGTATTTCAGTAGGCATATATAATTTTGTATACTTAAGCCACTCAGAGTTGCTACACAGGGTGCCATCCTCATTTCAAAGTACACTAAAAAAATACTTTCACTATGTCTCTTAGTACATTTGCCATATATATATATATATATATATATATATATAAAGAATATAGATCTATGGTGCCAAACAAGACCACGCATTGTGTGACATTAAAACTGCCAAAGACATCAGCTGTCTTACCGATATCTCTTAAATCCTAATGGCCACAAGCTATGTTAATGGTTTTGCATCTCATCAGGACATTTATGTTCAGTGCACACTTTGTATGAGGTTCATGCACCTTCTTTTTCATCCAGCCTATGGAGCCCTGGTGTCTGGTGCTTCTAAAAGTCTACACTACTTGGGAGTATATGCAGAGTTCTTTGTTGGGTAGAGTCTAAGGAATTATTCCAATCTCTTCCCCATCTTCATTTTCTCTCCCTGAACCTATCCCCTTTCAGCTATGCCACATGTGCAGTTGCTGCTGCAGTGACAGTCACATGGTATTGTGTGGGTTTTGTCAGATCCTTGCACAGTCCAATTTCTTTTTCATTTCTCACCATAGAGCATTCATTCTTACCACAAAGAACCAAATGATGTCTTCTGCAGGCTGATAAGTCACCTGAGAGACCCTTTATATAGATGAATTACAGAGTCATGGATTCAATGAACTCTGCATCAAAAATATATTGAAAATTCATGACCTGTACTGAACATGTGCAGGCATTTTTCCTTGTCACTGACCCTTAAACAATACTTATCGTAGTTACATTTAATTAGGTATTAAAGCAATCTAAAGATGATTAAAAATATATAAGAAGTGTATGGGGCTATTCTCAGCTCAATTGGTTTGACAGGTAAGATGTCACAGGTAAGCATAACACCCACAAGTATGTAGAGAGGAAGTGACTATGGCAAACTGTCAAGACATGAAGAGAGTCACAGGGGGAGCTTTATCTTGGAGTGACAAGAATGACTTAAATATCTTAGAGACAGAAGTGCATGTGTTCCTATTACTAACTCTGCTGTCTCCAAATGTACAGTAAAACTCCTAACAACATGGAGGTAAAGTCAGGAGAGGTTCTGCAGAAAGGGTAGCAGCGGGCAAACTTCCTGTGAAAGCAGGATCTTGAATCTAGAGAACAAAGTAGTGATTTGAACATGCATTCCCTGGAAATACAGAAAAGTGACCTGGGGTCACCATCCATTTAGAAGATGGGAGATCAAACTCGTAATGGGCAGGGGCTTCACTGTTGGGACGCCAAAGCCCTATGTCCCCTTCTGACTTACGCTGACCTTCTGAACTTTGGACACGCTATTTAACTTTCTTTTCTCTGTTCCTTTTCTATCTCTATAAAGAAGTTAAAGGGACTGTACATAGTTCATAAGAGTGATATTAAGGCAGAGTTAGATAACCATATTTTAAAGGACCCCAACAATGCATATAAAAGGCTAGTCTTTCTTAATACTAGGAGAATAAAAGGTCCTCAAGAAAACTTACCTGTTATATCACATTTTCTTTCCTCTTTGATGTACATAAAAAGCATTCACAACTGTAAATATTACAGGCACAAGTCTCATAAGATATTCTTTGAAGTTTTATATACAAACTATAAGGTTATATGTTATAATATTATCACCCTATGTGACATCCATTTATTTCTTTGTCATCTAGTCCTTCTACTCCATCTCCAGATTTATAGAGATGAAAATGTAAAAATCAGATTACAAATTCTAGCATAAGAAAAGAGTTAGAGTTCTTCCTTTGAGGCCCACCAGGGGAGATACAGAAGGACTGCCAAATAATACAGAAAATTATCCCTACTTGAAACTGTTCATGCTGAAGACAACACCCTCTGAATGATCGGTCTTCACTGCCCTCATTACTTTTGTTCATTTCTTAGCCCTCCTAGGAACTGATGCACCGCATCCCCAAAACAGCTACCATATATTAAGGATTCTACATGGCTACATGACTGATTAGAAGTCCATGATTGCAAAGTTGGAATGTTGCGGAAGTACAGTCAAAACTATTGTATCTTAAGTCCCCATAGTAATCATTCATTACTCAGCAACCTAACCTCCTTTTGACTGGCAGATAAGACCTGTAGATGTGTTCTTATGAGACCACTAGGTTATATCAAAACAAAGGCTTAGCGTTATCATCAGATAGCATATATTCTAACATTTTAGTTCAGTGCAGCACTGCCTATGTTTTTATTGATCATTTTATATTGTTTTGATATCATTCATATATATATATATCATTCATATATATATATGAAAAATTTAAAAAGAGGCTGTGAATTTAAGAGAGTACAAGGTGAGTGCATGGCAGGGGTTAGAGAGAGAAAAAGAAAGAAAGGAAAAGATGTAATTATAATTTCAAAGAATAAAAATTATTATAAACTTGAAAAGAAACTTCTGACTTTTCCCCACTCTACCTGATACAACCCTAGCCCCATACCAATATATTTAGTAAGCACCTAGATTTGTGACTTTGTCCTATCCATTGACTATAAAAAGGCCACCTAACAGCTTTTATAGTAGAACTTGTCATTTGGGGAAGCTAATGTCATGTTACAGGGCCATTTGTGCTTGGCTCAGAGTCATCTCCCTCATTCCGTTTGGAGATAGAGCTATGTTTGTGTCATCACTGCACTCCCTTGAGATACTCCAGGGGCCCGGGTCAAGGTGTCCTCAGAAGATGCACCTACGGCCAGCAAGGACCCCTCCCTCTGACGATTATGACACTATTCACTGATCACTCCCTTCCTTCCAGGACTGAGTTGATTAAGAAGTCAAAGCACTGCTGTAGAGTTCTAAAAACACACACACACAGCAGGAAAGAGGGTTGTTTTGGAAGGTTTTTTAATATTTTATTTTCTTTACCCCAAAAGATTCTCAAAATAACAAAGGAAAAAAGAAAGTTGTCTGAGTTTTGTTTTTGTTTTGTTTTTAATCATTCAGCTCAGTTCAGCACTGCCTGTGTTTTTATTGATTATTTTATATTGTCCCGACATTTCCATTAAGTTTGGCATTGCTTGCTTTTGAGACATTGAGTTTAGTATTGTTTCTGGTTTTGTTTTTATTAAACAGGGTTGCCCTATGCAACCAAGGCCATCCTCAAATGCATAATGTGCCCCAAGGTTATGATCCTTCTGAACCAGTCTCCCTACTGCTGTGGTATCAGCTGTGTTCCAGTGTCAACCCGTGGCATTGGATTTACTTGCCAAGAAAATTATTTAAAAATCTTTTCATTGTTTAGCGTATCTATTAAAATTTTCAACCCCTTCTTTCTTTCCTCCTTTTGTCCCTACTAAACACAACTTTGCTCATACTCCCTCTGCTGTGGCGAACCCTTGACCCATACTTACTGACAGCTCTCTCAATCACATCACAAGTCACAGCTTCCAGAGTCACTCCTGAGACTAACTTACTTTGCTTCTGTGCTAAATTCATATTCTTTCACACATGAATTTAATGTTCTTCATTTCACACACTCATGTATGTATAAGATACATCCATACATATATGAACATACACACCATATATAGTCAGAGTCCAAAAGCAATAGGACATTGAGTTTCTACTCAAAACTAATCAGACAGAAATAAATAGTTCTGTCTTATTCAGTTTTTTATTCTAAGTAGACCCTCGATGATTAGATAAATCCCACCCACATTAGCAAAGGCAGTATGTTAATCATTTTCCTAATCCAAATGTTGGTCTCTTTCAGAAACATCCCCACAGAATACTCAGAAATAATGCTCAACCAAATACCTAGGTATCTCATGGCCAATTCATTTAATACATAAAATTATCCTTTATGCCTTTATCACATCCAGTATTTTGAAATACCTATGAAGTTTCAATTGTCTTTTCTTATAGCCAAAGTTCAATGGTATACATATGATGTTTGCTACAAAATTAAATTGGCAACACTCAATTATCAAAATGTTTTAAAGAAAGTTTAAGGTTTAAACTTTAAAACTAAAAGTTTTAAAGAAAGTTTAAAGACTTTCTTTTGTTGTTTCTAGAACAATACAGACACACAAGACAACAAACAGAGCAACAAAGAGACACCACAGCAGTGTTACTCTTGGATTTCTTTTGTTTGCTGGGAGAATCAGTACTTGTTTCCCTCCTCAGGCAACAACTGCCCCTGAGTACCTCCTAAAGTCAGGTGCTAAATCTTCTTAGATCAAAGATTTCTATAAAGAGACAGGATAGTAAAAACATATATAAACAGAAAAATTAAATAATAAAGCAAGGACCAGGAGTAGTGTCACTCCTGTTTGACATGGTGTACCACACACATATTTAACAGGAGATGGATTGTACCACCCTTCTGGGAAAAGCACACCGGGAAGGAACTGGTTTCTACACTTTTTCATGTGAACAATTAAATAGTGCAGATTCCTTAAGAGTATTTTTTTAGTACAGTCTCCCAGAAGGGACTGAGATGGTTATGTTGTCAAACTAAAAGAACCTAGAAATACCTGAGAGACACTAGTCTTTCAGACCCTGACTGTGGTAGACATTTCAACTACATGAATAAGTGAGAAAAGACTCATCTTGACTGTGAGTCAGACCATTCCCTGGGTCGAAGTTCCTGGACTACACAGGTTGGAAAAACTAGTTGAGCACACACAAACATTTATTATTCTCTGTTTTTACACCTTGGATGCAATGTGACTGGTTGCTTCAAGTTCCCGCTGCCTTGATGTCCCCACCATGATGTTCTATACTTTGGACTGCACTTATCACAGCAACAGGGAAAGAAACTAAGACTGAAATCATAACTTAATCTGAGAAGAACAAAGTGAGCAGCTGGTATTTATTTGAGCAATTTGGTTAGTACAGCAGTTCAAGACAGACATTCAGCCACCTGATAATTGTTAGTCACTGCAAATGGTTGTAAATAATCTATTGTTGTTTTGTGAGAAAAGTATGAAAACACTGTGATTCTCTTTTGATTAAATATATGGCAGCTCAAACCACGGTGTCACTCAAGTTTCTAGACTATTCCCATTACCTAGCATAGCTGCAAAACATATCACTAGAACTGACTGTGAACGTATAGACATGAAATTAGCAGATGTGAAAAATAATTTAAATAAAAAATATATCCTTGGGCTTACATTCATTACATCAACCTAGGCAAATATTGCCAAAGTTAATCAACTTAATTAGGGTTAACTTGCACTCAATGCACTAATTATGCCTACATATCAAAAGCAAAGCTCATTTAGATGTCTAAATTAAATCTAATTATCCTTTGTGATCATTTCCTGGGATTTAATCGCTTACCAATGTGAAACATAGAGGGAAATTCCAAGCAGTATGAATCCTAGCTGTCAGGATGCTGTCTTGGATGCTTTCACTTCAGGAAAGGAAAGGAAGGCTAAAGGGCTTTCTTTTTTTCTTTCCTTTCTTTAAAAACATCCTATAACCTTCTTTATGGGAGAAAATATTTTGGCAATTTCATGCCAAGCTAGTTCATTTTTCAAAATTGTCTGCAGTCTGGGAGAGAGAATCATACTGAAGCTGCTCCTAGGAACTAAAGGATAGTCTGGGAAATTATTTTATACACCACAGTTACACTACGCAGTTCATGTTGCACTCTCAAATGGGTTTCACTGCAGCAGCAGTCTTCCAAGTCACTGACTGGTATAAATGAGAAGAAGCAGCTAAAGTGATTGGTTGTAGGCTGCTGACTTCACAGCAGCCTTAGATTTCTAATTCTTCATAAAATAATGTAAGTTAGGATTGATTTAATTTTCAAATTTTTTGAAATGTTGGTTCTCTATCTCGTGCACTTGCATAATGCTACTAGCTTCAGAATTTTCTTTGATTTGTTATCTAGTTCATATAATTTGTTCAAATTCATTACATTGTGTACTATAGCCACCACTCTAGTCTATACAGTCATGTCTCTGATAATTACAACATACTCAATATTGTATATACTCTTTATGAATTCTCATCCCAACAGAATGGATTTATAATCACCACATACTATGCTGCATATTCCATCTTTGCATTATAGAATGACCTCTATTATCAGTATGCTGACACTGAAAGCTTTGAGTCTCAGCCTACCAGAATTCTATTCCCATTAAGTTCCAACATATGACTCTATTCCCACTGATAAAACTTTCCCTGTCCTTGACAACCTTGCTAATGACCTCAGTTATAATAAACTATCCTAGTCTTTTCTAAAATGAGGCTTGTTATATTCTGTATCCCTTCAATAATCCATGAGAACAATTGGCATACATTATACTTTAATATCTTAAAATGTCTGGCTAAAGATGAATTACTGTTAAAATAGAAATTAGGATGCCTTAGCTACTTTATATTGCTGTGATTAAGACACCATGACCAAGGTAATTTATAAAGAAAAGCATTTAGTTTTGACCTTACAGTTTCAGAGACTGAGTGTATAAGCAGCATGGCATAGCACATGGTGCCAACACATGAGTAGACATTGGTGCCAGAGTAGTAGCTGAGAGCTCACATCTGATACACAAATGTAACCTCAAACCTTGCCTTCACTTACATCCCTCCTGCAGTAAGACCACACCCCTAATCCTTCTCAAACAATTCTAAGAACCAAGCATTAAAATTTAAAAGCCTATAGTGCCATTCTTATTCAAACCATTGTACTGGATTATCAAAATTTATAATATCTTGCTAGCTAGTCAGCACACTCTCACTGATTTTCAAATAGTATCATCACTGTATCCACTAAAGAAAGATCTATGGAAGATATTAGTATTGCCAAAAGCTAACATTGAAGAATATTAAAAGCAAGATATACCCAAATCAAAAGGCAGATTATTTTTATAAGGAGTAAGGTAAATCAAAGAAGGAAGTTTTGTGTGTTAACAACAAATTTCTACTAGAAACTCATTTTTAAACATATTCACATACACAAAGAAATTCATTTCTTCTTATTAAATGTGTTTGGTATCACTGTTGATTTTGAGCTTTCAGATTGAGTGGCTGTTCTTGAGAACTTACCTATGGTTTTGATGAAAATGTTGCTTCTCCTCACACATAACAAAATCCAAGCATGAGTAGAGCTTCCTCTGATTCATCACAGGTAAACGCCACCACCTTTTCGGTTTGATGATGTCATTCTACTGCCATTCTACTACCTTGGCTATATGATTATTAGCCATCATTGTCAACTTAGCTAGAATGAGAAACAGCTAGGAGAACCATGTTTGGGTTTGTCTGTAGGGGTGCCTCCACAGAGATTTAACTGAGGCAGCAAAACAGGGTAAGATGCTGAGCCATCTGCACACTAGCATGAATATATTATCACCGGTCTGCTCATAATTCTCTATTGTTTTTTTCTCTGCTAGGATAAACTTCAACTGTGAACCAAAATAAAACCCAACTCTTTTACTGCTGCAAACCCAGTTCTAGAAGATCTGATTTCTGATTCTGGTCTTCTGAACTCAATCACACACACACACACACACACACACCCCACACACCTATGCACACAAACATGCACACCTGAAAGAGAAAGATGGAGAAACAGGAACAGAGATATACAAAGAGAGACAGAGAGACAGAGAAACAGACACAGAGACAGAGGAGACAGAGACAGAGAGAAAATCTTTAAAAAGGAAAAGAAAGGAAGCCAATGGGAGATATGTTGACTAGCAAGGAATGAACTAAAATCCTAAAGCCTTTATTTTAGCCAACGCCCCCTTTAAATTGGTGTGTGTTTAGCATGACTGGCTCAGACCTACAAACTTCACTACTCTATTGCAATGTGTCTTTTCTAATTAGCTAGAAATCAAAATCTTATTCAGACTCACATTGTGTTCTTCCTACATTTGCTGCTAATGCATGCAGAACTGGATTGCCAGGCTCTTGAAGGGACCTTGCTTTTGTCACACCTTTGCTAACAGTGTGCTGCAATGCACAAGTTCTGTTCTTCCAAAATATGACTATCACTGACTTGTGCAACAAAGTCTTCTGTCTGTGGCCAGCATTCTAGTGATGATCCCGGAGCATATTTTACCATCTTCTCTAGTCTGTATTCCAGGCACAGTTGCTGAGCTTCCTAATGCATTTGTAATTACCATGCAGGATTGCACTGTATTTTTTTTATCTAAGCTCTGTCATTTGAAAGCACTCCTCTGTTAGGCCTTGTAAGCCAATGGCATATTGAATAGTTAATCAATGTGTGCGATTTTCCCCGATGTCTATTTTCACTTTATAAAAATGGATTAGTTGAATACGCCTTGTTAGAAAATGCCACTGCAATTATTGCAAAGATATAGAACAATGATTAAAGTATTCTTAGTAAGTATTTCCTGTTTTATTACTTACGTTTGCAACTGTCGGGATATCAATGGTTTTCCCATAAACAGTGTATTAAGATTAACAAGAACCAACTTGACATTTAAATCATTGATATTGTCTGCAATTATTTTCATTTCTGACAAGAGCATTTCATTATGCTGACATTCCACTATCTTTCATTTTTAGAGAAATATGCCAAAAGACATGCAAGACAAGAACTCGTGAAAGTATTCTATAATCCTCCTGAAGTGAGAATAGAAAAACAACAATGACCAAATGACAAATACAATAAAAAATCAATGCAAATATTCTAGTAACTGTGTTGCATGCATTTGAGAATCTGGGACAGAAAGGCAATATCAAAATCCATTTACCCAATAAGAACACATGCCAGTGCAGTACAACTGGCATGCTTTCACTTCATGTCAATGCTGTTGGCCGTTTGCTGTTTAGCCAGCTTCTTTGTGAAGCAAACTGGGATACATGCTGAGCTACATTGCACCCAAACACTCAAGGAAAGCCCCAGAAGGAAGATGCCTTTCCTCCTCTCTGTGCACACTCTCAGACTACACTGCTACACAAGTGCATGATGCGATTCAAGAGGCAGAGCATGGACATAGACATGGGACTCTTCAGAAAAGAAAACTGAAGGCTGAGTCACAACGGACTTACGTTACTAACATCTAAGTAGAAGATGTTTCTATTCTTAGCTTCAGTAAAAGCTGGAAGCCATCACAATTTGTTTGATGAAGCCAACAAATAGAATTGTAAGTTCTGAGTTCCCCAGACTCAGATGTAGTAACCATGACAGCTGTAGTTTTCTGTGTCTTACCCAGGGTTCTCTAGGTATCTGGCCATGAATTCTCTTGCAGAGTAGATGGGTTTTAGCCACATGCTTTCACCTGGAGCTGAAGCTAAACCTATATGGAACTAGAAACTAAGATGCTGGGAGCTGATGTCTAGACACTAAATCTCTGAGACGTAGCACTGTTACATTAGAAACAGATGAAAGTGTAAGCAGGAGGCCTTAGACAGAGAGCAGTCTCCTACACTGAATCTTCTGTGAGGCTGCTTAACTAGTGATAGCTTCACTGACTATGGAAAAGTTGGAATGATGCAGGTCCAGAACTTAATTACCATTTACCTTGGGCTATCTTCATCCCTTCATAACTTCCATTCCAGTATCTCATCTGTGACTCATCTAACACCTTCTTATTAACAGGTAGAAACCCTCTAAAATATATCAACGGACTCTTAGCTTCCACCCACCAGAAGGCTAAGTGTGCCTTCAGACAGTGCCCAAGGCACATAGCAGAGATTTCTTGCTTCACTTCAATATGCTTACCTTATATTTCCACCAACATATTTTAAAATTGCCTTGATTTATGACTTTTTAATGTGATGTTACCTATAAATGCTTCATAACATTTGATACATTAAATTTCTTGAACCTATGTTCCCTAATCCATGATCACTCATATTTAGCTCCAGAATGAGCTGCTTCTTGTCCCTCTTTAGGTGACAGCTGTATTAATGAGGGGGGAGAGGTTGGCCATGAACTTCAGTGGACCACAAACTCTCGGACTGCTCCCCCATCCCTATGATCTCAAGCACCCTTTAATCTACATATCTCTCCACTGCAGCCATCTGTCACAACCACTTCACCCATCTCTCCAATGGCAGCTGCCTCCACTTACCCATGATGCTCAAAGATCCCCTTTCATAAATCTATTGGAGCCTTATAGTAGATTAGGAGAAATCATTTTTAAAGGGAAAATATACAGTAAAATAGACACCAACTTTACGCAGGTGTCCCATGACTTAGGATGGAGTTATGTTCAGATAATCCCATCATAAGTGTAAATATTTTGGGGAGAAAATAGAGTCAATATGCCTATCAAATATCATAGTATTTCCACACAGTAAACACACTACTGATGACCCTGTTGTTTGTCCCAAGTTTCTGTGGCTTAGTAGGTGTCATGACTGGCTGCTATTCCCCAACAAGGCAAGACATCCAACCACATGTTGCTAGTCCAGCATAATATCCAAATAAAAATCTCAAATCCAGTATGTATTGAATAATTTTTGCTCCATTGGATGGTGAAAAGCATTATAACTTCATTGAGAGAGAAACAAGTGTATATATTATGTGTATTAGTTACCTATTTCTCATAACATGGTTAATTCATAAATAAGCCCATCATACTATAAAGAAAATAACAGGTTGATAACAAATATTCCTACCAAGGGTTGAAAAGTAATCTTTAAAAGACTGTATTGATAGTGGTAGTTGTGGTGGTGGTGGTAACGACTGTATTGATAGTGGTAGTGGTATTGGTGGTTCTTTGAGACATATGCTGGCCTGGAAGTCACTATAGTCCAGCCTGACATTAAAGTCACAGTTATTTCTCTCCTTCTGACTCCCTATTGCTAGGATATAAGAGTGAATCACACACCAGCTTTTTATTACTACTATCAAAAACAGCAAAAAATAAAAAGTCTCACAGAATGGTGAACTATCATTATTATTATTAATGGCAAATAGGGAATGGCTTCTGACAAATCCCTGCCGTGGCAAGTTATCAAAGTACAGTAAAGTAAAAATAGAAGAGTTCTACTTAAATACAATAGACTTGTTCTCAAAAACAATTAGCTACCATAATTCTAGGGGAGGCAGGACAACTAAGGGCATACCCTTGCTTTGGATATTTAAGTTTTCTTTGAAAAATCAAGTAAATTGGACAAAAAAATTACAAAATATTCTCTGGTGGTTTTTACCTAAAAAGTGTAAATTCTATGAAAAGAATAAGATATGTTGGCAATGAGAGGTGTAAAAGAAAAGTCACTAGCTTTTATAATATAATATCAGAAAGCCAAAATGTAAAATAAGAGTTTATATACAAAAGTTATAAAATTCTAAACTATTGGAATGAAATCAGAGAGTCCTTGAATTAATTTAAAAACTATAACTATTAAGTTATATAAAACAGAAATCATAATAAAAAGACATATCATTATAGTAAATAGGAAATACTTTACATGATAAATTGTCAATTCATCTAAAATAATTAAATTAAGACATAATTTAAACTTATGTTTTGTTTCAATTAATATCTCAAAATGGGCTCCAAAAGATAAAAAAGACAACACAAAATAAGGTTAACTTTCAAAATATTAAAATACTATAAAAAGTATAAGTCACAGGCTATTGATGGCATGAAACTAGATTAGAAGATTAATCTGGTAAAAATAACTAATTAATAGAATAATTACTGATACAAGTATACAAGTATGCATTTTCAAAACAATGTTTCAACCTTGTAATTATTGAAGCTGATGTTATAGTCCCGTGATATCTCAAATCAATAAGTGTGTATGTGTACTCTAGTACACTTGCCTGAGCATTAATTACAATATGCCAGTGTTCATCAGTGTTCCTATATTGTTCTGCACACAATACTTAAATAATGTTTAAGGATACGTGGAAATCATATTGAGCAAAGCCCTTATAGGGCAATGATTCAAAGTGTTTCCTACTTCCAAAAATAAACAGAGAACATGTTTCCTTTTAATAAAAGTCTTTGGAGATCGAATGGGTTTGCCTACAAAAGCAAAGTGTCCAGTTAAACAGTCACTTAAGCAGTTGATCAGAGGTAGTAAATGAGATTACAGACTAATGCCTAAAGTCACTTCTGGCTATGAGATCTATTGACAAGTTTAATTTCACTGTATCAATGGCATACACTAATTCTATCATGCTCAGATGTTGGTTGGCAGTAGATGGTTATTCCAGTACATGAATTCAAATGACTTCCTTTCCCTTGTGGCCTTTTCTACAACCCATTCATCCAAACCCTTAGTTTATCCTCGCAACTATTAAATCAGAAAACTGTGCAGGTGGATGGAACATAGAGATGCTTTCCTATTCTACACAAAAGCTTGAACAAATTCCATTTTGTAACGTTTCTAGCCTTCAACGGGCAATAATTCCTATGCCATATCCATAATATGATACCTTGAACAAAATGTAAAGTAAAAAAAATGACCTAATTGCAGAACTGTGAGACACAGATAAGTTAAAGTAAAAAAAAATATATTGAGAAGCCCTGAAAGCATTTTGTTGCATGAAGCAACTTAATTCATCCCAAATGTTATGCTACACTAAGTTATATGATTCTGCCAGATGCTTCTCTTTAGAAGAATTTTATTATACCAAAGAGAGCAATTTCTTTTAATGAGAATATTTTTGAATAATATTTGTTCTTGAAACCAGTGCTTTCTTTGTTTCATATCTAATGAGAATAATTCCTTTGATTCATAGGCTCTTTTATTCTTTTGCTGGTTCAATCAAAATACCAATTAACTACACGTACCATGTGAGAATGAAGTGGGCACCTTCCAGCTCCGTCTCAGAATATGCACATCCATCACAGAAAGCACATGATCTGCATCACGAGAATCCACAGGTTAAGAATTATAACCAGAGTTAGTGGTTAATGTCCCAGTTTAGTTTCCCCTCTGGGTAGGGGACTAATGTAAAATCTGAAGGGTGAAAAAACACTAAAGAGACTTTGTCTCAGTTGTCATAAACTGTAAGCAATGCACACACATTAACCTTAACATGGAATATTAGTCTGCTTTTCACCAAGATCTGTGAGAAGTGTTTAGTGATGCAGACCTTGTGCAGACCAAATGAATAGATCTGTTTAGAGAGAGGGCATAAATACAGAGAAACACCATCACTTCAAACTTGGAAAAGGAAAACCGCATAGTAATTTGCCTCTGAGAAAGGTAAATAAACCAAAATATAACTCAAAATTGAACAGTGAAATGCATTTCAAACAGGCAGTCATGGGGGTGACTATGAAGCAGACAGTAGGAGGCAAAAGCCACCACTGCTGCGATTTGGATATAACGACCCCAAAAGCTCCTGCTTTGAAGGATTGGTCCTGCAAAGTAGTACTAATTAAAAGTGACTTCCCTACCTTATCAGGGGACTAATCCATTGGTAAGTGCTTTACTGGGACACACTGGAGGAAGTCAGTCACTGCAGAGTGACCTTGAGGAATGCATCTCCTGCACACAACCTTTTTCTTTCTTTCATTTTATGTTCTCATTGTCTTGAGCCATGTTCCCCTCATCTACAATGCTCATTTTCAGGATGCCCTGCCTAATCACAAGTCTAAAGGCAACAGGAATCAACTAGGAACTGAAATCCCCGAAACTGTGGCCTGACCAAAAGCCTCTCCTCTTTACAACACCTTAAGGAAAAGCTGGATTTGCTGGGTGAATCATATATGTAGGGATGAATACTTTATCAGGGCGCAGCACATGTTTGCAAAAAACATCTGATCACTGTTCTTAGATTTGAAACAAGAGCTAAAACATCGTCCGTCATGGGACCAAGAAAAACCAATCTTGTGTGTGTGTGTGTGTGTGTGTGTGTGTGTGTGTGTGTGTGTGTGTGTGTGTGTTTAACCTGACAAGACTGTTCTAACACTGTGGAAATGTCAAGTGTACTAATGTTGTGTGATATGTCATAATATTATCTAAGGTCATGTCTAATCTCAAAATGTTGAATTCCTTGAAAGTAAATACTGTTTCCACTAAATGATGGGAGTTATATAAGGACCTAGTTTGTAGTATGTTCTGAAAATAAAATCAGCCAATAATTTAAAATGTTGATACAGCAGTAATATCTCAGTGAACCGATTTGTGATTTAATATTTTGTAAATCAAATCCATGTAAAAGCAGTTGAAAACTGATGTCAGAACAGAAATATAAAGTCAAAAGTAAAATCAATATGTGCATGTATTTGTACAGAACCATAAAAGTATATTCATACTGTTTATGAATATATATTAGCCTACGTCTAAATTGATGTTATATAAAACAAGATAGCTAATATCTAACACTTATCTTAAGACCTTTGATCTATAATGAAACAATGAGAAAAAAAATTGACAAAATAACAAGATTCTTTGGTTCTTTAATGGCAGAACCTTAAAAGCATCAGAGTCTTAAATGTAGTACTCTAGCATTCCAGAGAAAACTATACTGGGAATCACCAGTCAATAGCCACACAGTCGATTCTGGGAAAGCTAATCCCTGGTTTCTAGAAGATCTGAGTTAAGAACAATTATTTCAGTGTCATGAGTTCAAAGACTGCAATTTTAACAGCATTTCTATGAGCCTTCCAGCATAGTCCAGTGCTAGTCTCCTCGAACAATTTTGATGTACCTATCATTCTTCCTGTGTTCCAGACATTTCACCCTTCTTAGCAGCTGGAGCCAAGTCAGGTTTGAGAAGCCATTTAAATAACTACAGTGGACAGAGTAATGACATCACAACTAATGTGTTTTGAAGGGAGTGTGCTGGCAGGAGTAATAAAGCAATCACTGCAAGTGGGAAGATGCTACAGTAAGCACACAATGGAAAAATGGTAACATTAAGTCTAATGATGTGGGGTTGGGGGGTTAAGAGTCCAGTCAGTGACACTGAAGAACAGAATGAAATCAAACAAGATGGTAGCAGCAGAACATATAGACAACCATATGAAATGCTGAACATGGAAGAGAGAGCAAAACCTAAGATCCAAATGTGTTCAGGGCTTAAAATTGATGTATTAGGTGGACTCCAAGGAAAATAAAAATGAATTCTGTACTGGCTAGTTTTGTGTGTGAACCTGACAGAAGCTGGACTTATCACAGAGAAAGGAGCTTCAGTTGAGAAAATGCCTCTATGAGATCCAGCGGTAAGGCATTTTCTCAATTAGTGATCAAGGAGGGAGGGCCCCTTGTGGGTGGTACCATCTGTGGGCTGGTAGTTTTTGGTTCTATAAGAAAGCAGGCTGAGCAAGCCAGGAGCAGCAAGGCAGTAAGCAGCATTCCTCCATGGCCTCTGCATCAGCTCCTGCTCCTTGACCTGCTTGAGTTCCGGTCCTGACTTCCTTTTGTGATGAACAGCAGCATGTAGTGTAAGCTCAATAAACCCTTTCCTCCCTTCCGGTTTCCATCTGTGGCTGGGGACCTCAGCGTGGACCACAGGTCTCCATAGCCAGTTAGCACCAGGAGAAAGCTACCCTCCAAGGAGCGTGGAAAAGCTGTGAGTGGGGTTAAGATGAGCACCACTGCTCACCGGGACCCGCCCAGAACAGCAGGACACAGGGACTGAGGTAGTCAGGCATAGGAACCTTCCTGTTTACATCTCTGGCGGGAGACCCCAGCTTGGGCCACAGGGCTCCATAGCCAATTAGGGCCAGGAGAAAGCTAGCCTCCCAGGCCCTCAGGACACAGAGGACTCAAAACAGAGACTGAGGAGGAAAAGTCAGGGACAGGAACCTTCCGGTTTCCATCTGTGGCAGGAGACCTGTGCCTGGACTACCAGAGTTCCATAGCCAAGTAGTTCTGGAAGAAAGTTACCCTCCTAGGAGCATGGAAAAGCCATGCGTGGGGATAAGACAAGCACCACTGCTCACCGGGACCTGGGGACCTCAGCCTGGGCCACAGGGCTCCAGGAGAGAGCTGGTATTCCAGAAGTGCTGACACACCTTCAAGCATAGGCAAAACCACCACTTCTGTTCAAGCTCACTGGATCAAAAGGGACCCTTGTAGAGCCATCAGGACATAGGAAACAAGGGACAGCTGGGGACAAGATCCTTCTGGTTTCTGTCTGCACCCCAAAGCTGACACTGTGCCACAGCTCTCCAAACCCAAACACCTCTCAGAGAGAGCTGGTCTTCAAGGAGTATTGATACAGAGGCCTGCAGGAGGGACAAGCCACAGCCAGACAGAGTAAGATCAGCTAACATCAGAGTTAACAAGATGGCAAAAGGTAAGAGCAAGAACATAAGGAACAGAAACCAAGGCTACTTGGCATCATCAGAACACAGCTCTCCCACCACAGCAAGCCCTGGATTCCCCAACACACCAGAAAAGCAAGACTCAGATTTTAAATCATTTCTCATGATGATGATAGAAGACTTTAAGAAAGAAATTAACACCCTTAAAGAAATACAAAAGAACAGAGATAAACAATGAGAAGCCCTTAAAAAGGAAACACAGAAATCCATTAAAGAATTACAGGAAAACACAATCAAACAAACAAAGGAAATGAGCAAAACTATCCAGGAGCATAAAATAGAAATAGAAACAATAAAGAAATCACAAAAGGAGACAACCCTGGAGTTAGAAAACCTAGGAAAGAGATCAGGGGTCATAGATGCAAGCATAACCAACAGAATACACGAGATAGAAGAGAGAATCTCAGGAGCAGAAGATACCATAGAGAACATTGACACAACAGTAAAAGAACACACAAAATGCAAAAAGCTTCTAACCCAAAACATCCATGAAATCCAGGACACAATGAGAAGACAGAACCTAAGGATAATAGGTATTGAAGAGAGTAAAGATTCCCAAATTAAAGGACCAGTAGATACCTTCAACAAAATTATAGAGGAAAACTTCCCTAACCTAAAGAAAGAGATGAACATACATATACAAGAAGCTTACAGAACTCCAAATTGGATCAGAAAAGAAAATCGTCCCATCACATTATAGTGAAAACACCAAATACACAAAACAAGAAAAGAATATTAAAAGCAGTAAGGAAAGTCAAGTAACATATAAAGACAGACCCATCAGAATTACACCAGTCTTCTCACCAGAGACTATAAAAGCTAGAAGATCCTGGGCAGAGCTCCCATAGACCCTAAGAGAACACAACTGCTGACCAAGGCTGCTATACCCAGCAAATCTTTCAATTACCATACAAGGTGAAACCAAAATATTCTATGACAAAACCAAATTTACACAATATGTTTCCACAAACCCAGCCCTACAAAGGATAATAGATGGAAAACATCAACTGAAAGAGGGAAACCACACCATAGAAAAAGCAAGAAAATAATCTTTCAACAAACTGAAAAGAAGATAGCCACACAAACCTAAAAGTAACATTGAAAATAACAGGAACCAACAATCACTATTGCTTAATATCTCTTAACATCAATGGACTCAATTCCCCAATAAAAAGACATAGACTGACAGACTGGATCCATAAAGAGGACCTCCACAATAAAGACAAACACTACCTCAGAGTAAAGGGCTGGAAAACAAGTTTCCAGGCAAATGGTCCCAAGAAACAGGCTGGAGTAGCCATTCTAATATCAGATAAAATTGACTTTCACCCAAAAGTCATCAAAAAGGATAAGGAAGGACACTTCATACTCATCAAAGGAAAAATCTACCAAGAAGAACTCTCAATTCTGAATATATATGTTCCAAATGCAAGGGCACCCACATTCATAAAAGAAATTTTACTAAAGCTCAAAGCACAGATTGCACCTCACACAATAATAGTAGGAGACTTCAACACCCCATTATCATCAATGGACAGATCTTGGAATCACAAACTAAACAGAGACACAGTGAAACTAACAGATGTTATGGACGAATGGATTTAACAGATATCTATAGAACATTTCATCCTAAATCAAAAGGATATACCTTCTTCTCAGCACCTCACGGTACCTTCTACAAAATTGACCATATAATCAGCCACAAAACAAACCTCCACAGATACAATCCCATGCCTCCTATCAAATCACTATGGATTAAGGCTGGTCTTCAATGGCAACAATAACAGAAAGCCCACATACACATGGAAGCTGAACAATGCTCTACTCAATGGCAACTTTGTCAAGGAAGAAATAAAGAAAGAAATTAAAAACTTCCTAGAATTTAATGAAAATGAAAGTACAACATACCCAAACTTATGGGACACAATAAAAGCAGTGTTAAGAGGAAAACTCATAGCTTTGAGTGCCTCCAAAAAGAAACTGGAGAGAGCATACACTAGCAGTTTAACAGCAAACCTGAAAGCTCTAGAACAAAAAGAAGCTAATGCACCCAAGAGGAGTAGAAGGCAGGAAATAATCAAACTCAGGGCTGAAATCAACCAAGTAGAAACAAAAAGAACTATTCAAAGAATCAACAAAACCAGG
>CM052708.1:8595163-8629380 GCA_028551405.1 Uromys caudimaculatus
AATCTAATAGAAGAGAAAGTGGGGAAAAGTCTGGAACACCTGGGTACAGGGGAAAAGTTGCTGAACAGACCGCCAATGGCTTATGCTCTAAGATCAAGATTAGACAAATGGGACCTCATGAAATTGCAAACCTCTGTAAGGCAAAGGACACTGTCAATAGGAAAAAACAGAAACCAACAGATTGGGAAAAGATCTTAACCAATCCCACGTCCAATAGAGGGCTAATATCCAACATATACAAAGAACTCAAGAAGTTAGACTCCAGAAAATCAAATAACCCTATCAAAAAATGGGGGACAGAGCTAAACAGAGAATTCTCAACTGAGGAAATTCAGAGGACTGAGAAGCACTTAAACAAATGTTCAACATCCTTAGTCATCAGGGAAATGCAAATCAAAACAAGTCTGAGATTCCATCTCACACCAGTCAGAATGGCTAAGATCAAAAACTCAGGTGACAGCAGATGCTGGTGAGGATGTAGAGAAAGAGGAACACTCCTCCATTTTTGGTGGGATTTCAAGCTGGTACAACCACTCTGGAAATCAGTTTGGCGGACCTTCAGAAAAATGAACATAATACTACCTGAGGACCCAGCTATACCTCTCCTGGACATATACCCAGAAGATGCTCCAACATGTAATAGACACATGCTCCACTATGTTTATAGCAGCCATATTTATAATGGCCAGAAGCTGTAAACAACCCAGATGTCCCTCAGCAGAGGAATGGATACAGAAAATGTGGTACATTTTCACAATGGAGTACTACTCAGCTATTAAAAACAATGACTTCATGAAATTTGCAGGCAAATGGATGGAACTTGGAAGTATCATCCTGAGCAAGGTAACTCAGTCACAAAAGAACGAACATGGTATGTACTCACTGATAAGTGGATATTAGCCCAAAAGTCCGGAATACCCAAGTTTCACTTCACAGTTACTGCTGAACTGAGAGTAAGGTCCCAGATGGAGGAGTGGGAGAAGGGACTGAAGGAGCTGAGGGAGTTTGCAGCCTCATGGAGGGATCAATAGTGTAAACTGGCCTGACCCACCCAGTCCTCCTGGAAGCTGGACCACCAACCAAAGAATACACATCGAGGGACCCATGACTCGGACCACATATGTGGCAGAGGAGGACCTTGTTGGCCATCAGGGGGAGGAGAGGCCCTTGGGCCTGAGGGTGTTAGAGACCCTAGTAAAGTGGAATGTCAAGTTGGGAATATAGGAGTGGGTGGGCGGGTGGGTGGAAGGTGGAATACTCTCATAGAGGTGGGGGAGGGAGAGGGAATAGGGGGTTTCCAAAGAGGAGATCTAGAAAGGGGGAAACATTGGAAATGTAAATAAAGTATCAAAAAATAAAATAGAAAAAGAAAAAGAAAAAGAAAGGAAAAAGGAAAGTCGAGAAGACTTAAGGATAGCAAGGAAAAACTGTGGGGGTAAAGTAAAAAATCTGACTTCACTATGAAGAAAACAAAATAAAATTGGATGTGAGAAAAGAATAAAAAGAAAAAAAAACCCGACCATAAATACATAAATAAATAAATAAATAAATAAATAAATAAATAAACAAATAATAAGCAAACAAACAAACCCTTTCCACTCCAAACTTGCTTCTTGGTCATGATGTTTGTGCAGGAATAGAAACCCTGACTAAGACAAACTCCACTCTTACTTCCAGCTACTGTCTCAATTCTTTGCAATGTTTTATACCAAAATTAAAACATTGATCAAAATGTATACATGGTCCTTCTTCCCAGCTTGTGTTTCCAGTCCCCCATGTAGTTCGTCTTCACCAAAGCTTCTCTTTCACTACTCCATGAAATTAATTCTGAAAATGTCTCTGGTGACTTTCAATAGATTTCTGAATCCATGAAGAAACTCTGTCCCTCAGCACAAGCAAGATGTCATCAGTGTTTGAGTGTTGCTCCTTGGCTTGCTTTCTAGGACATTATGTGTTCTCAGGATGCCTTCTACCTTCCTCGCTGGTCATCCTCAGGCTCCCTATTGGTCACCCTTCCCTCCATTCCTCTCATTTTAGGGAGCCTAGAGCATACAACGGTCCTGTACCTGCATTTTTATCTCATTTACTCTCAGCTGTAAACAATATAAGTAAGGCAAGCCCTCAGATAACGATGCCAGACCTCTTTTCTACACTTGACATATCTAGACTGTGCTCAGAGATAAATTATCCAAAAATACAGCCATCTCCGTTCATTGCTAACAGTGCTAACTGCTCTTCCCTTCACTCAAAATAAAGACAAGGATTTCTTTTTTTTTTTTCCCTCATATTTTACAACCTGACAGTAGTTTCCCTTCTTCCTCTCCCAGATCCTATCCTCTACCTACCCTGTTCTCTGGTCCATTCCTCCTCCATTCCCCTTCAAAAAAGGGCAGACCACCCAGGGATATCAACCAAACATGGCCTATCAAGCTGCAATGAGACTAGGCACCTCCCTCATATCAAGGCTGGACAAGGCAGCCCAGTGAAAGGGAAAAGGTCCCAAGGGCCAGCAGAAGAGTCAGAGATAACTCCTGTTCCACTGTTAGGAGTCCTACCCGAAGACCAAGCTACACAACCATAAGTGTAGAGGACCTAGGTCAGTCCCATGAAGTGTCTCTGGTTGTCCATGTGAGCCCTATGGGCCCAGGTTAGTTGATTGTGTGTGGGGGGGAGGTGGTGGTGGTGGTGGTGGTGGTGGTGGTGGTGGTGGTGGTGGTGGTGTCCTCATCTCTAGTTTCTACCATCCTTCCTCCTCTGCCTTCCACAGGATTCTCTGATCTTTTTATTGACTTTTGAGGGCAGACCAGTCGTGTTTGCTTCTATCCTAGGTGTCTTGGATATCCAGCTTCTGGTTCCTAGACCTCCAGGCAGTGTTAAGTGTGGGCTTCTTCTCATGGCATGGGACTCAAGATGGACTGGCCACTCCCTCGATTTCTGCACCACCTTTACCGAAGCATATCTTGTAGGCAGGACAAATTGTAGATTGAAGGTTCTGAGGCAGAGTTTGTGTGTCCCAATCCCTCTACTGGAAGACTTTTACTCCCAATTCCAGTTGTGTCTCCCAGCACTCTCTCTCTCCTCCCCCAACCCAATCCCTCCATTCCTGTCTCCATCAATTACCCCCAGTCCACTCCTGAAGTTCTTCTACTCCTCCTTTCTAGAGTGATCCATGCATCTCCCTCGATCTCTCCTTGTTACTTAGCGTCTTTAGGTCTGTGGACTGTAGCATGGTTATCTTTTACCTTATAGCTCATACCCACATATAAGTAAATGCATACCATGTTTGTCTTTCTGGTTCTGGGTTACCTCACTCCGGAAGAATTTTTCTAATTCCTTCTATTTGCCTACAAATTTCGTGATGTCATTTTGTTTTAATTGTTGAATAATACTTCATTGTATAAACATACCATATTTTCTTTATTCATTCTTCGGTTGAGGAACATTTAGGTTGGTTCCAGTTTCTGGCTATTATGAGTAAAGGTGCTAGGAACACAGTTGAGCAAGTGTCCTGTAGTAGGATGGAGCATCCTTTGGGCATGTCTACAAGAGTAGTGTAGGTAGGTTTTGTAGTAGATCAATTCCCAATTTTCCAAGGAACCAACCATATTGGCTGTACATGTTTGGACTCCCCCCAGCAGTGGAGGAGTATTACCCTTGCTCCACATCCTCACCAGCATATGATGTCATTTGTGTTTTCAATCTTAGCCATTCTGACAGGTATAAAAGATGGAATGTCCAACTCATTTTGGTTTGCATTTCCTTGATGACCAAGGGTGTTGAATATTTCTTTGAATGCTTTTTGGCAACTAGAGATTCCTCTATTGAGAATTCTCTGTTTAAATCCATATTTTATTTTTTAATTGGATTATTTGGTTTGTTGACATTGAGTTTGTTGAGTTCTTTATATATTTTAGAAATTAGCCCTCTCTCAGATGTGAAAGTAGTTATAATCTTTCCCTATTCTGTAGGCTGCCCCAAAACAAGAATTTTTCAAAGTCCAACAGAGGTACTAATAACTAGATCAGTGGTTCTGAATCTGTGGGTGATGACCTTTTCACAGGGGTTGCATATCAGGTATCCTGCATAACATATTTATATTAGGGTTCATAACTGTAGCAAAATTAAAGTTAGGAAGTAGCAATAATTTCATGGTGGGGGTGTTCACTACAACACAAGGAACTGAATTAAAAGGTCACAGCATTAGGAAGCTTAAGAAGCACTAGACAAGACTAAATATCTCTCACTGCCTTCTTCCACTCCAGCACATTCATCTCCTTATGCCTCTACAGGCACAGCATGCACACTCATGACATACGGTGTTTCCCTGCATTGTAGAAAGGCTCTTCCCTCAATGTCCTCATGGACACTCCTATTTCAGGTTTTTTTGGGTTTTTTTTTTTTTTTTTTTTTTTTTGTGGAAACATCTCCTGCTCAACAAAGATCTCACTAGAAGAGCAATTCAACCCAAAACACCACCTATACTGTATAATACACAATGCCTTTCCTCCCTATACTACTTACCACATGAAACTGAATAAAGAGCTTACTTTTCCTGTTACTACAATAAGTCTACTTGTCAATGGGTTCAAAAGCCCAAAACAATGGATTGGGGAGCCCCCTACAGCTAATTGGAAGAATTGCCCCTAAAGTCAAGCTGCATGGAAATCAATAGGAGCTGGTGGATTCTTCTACCACAACAGAGGCCTGAATTTTTTTGCCCAAGGATCTATAATGCTATGTATCTGATGGCCCTAGAGCACAGTTCAAATTGGTCCTCAAGCTTACTGGGTGCTCAGTTCGTTCCTGGGACAGACAGCATCATTGTTTCCATGCCTCTCTTGATGCTCCTGAGCCTTCATCGTCAATGCTTACAATCAATGCCCCAGAATAACAACAACAAAATCCCAAAACTGTCGGGGATTTTTTTTCTGTAATGGTTAATATTTTGCGAATGTTTATGAGGGACTTTATAGTTGGGTTAATTGAGGGCAGAAGACCCTGTTTAAATATAGTATCACTTTCCCATACAGAGGAAAAAGCATTCATTTTTCTTTGCTTACTGACTGTGGACACAATGTGATTGGCTGTCTCATGTTCCTGCTACCATGCTCTCCTCACTATGATGGACTGTACTAAACAATTATGAGCCAAAATGAACCTGTCCTCCCAAATTGGATCATTGTCAGGTATTTGGTCACAACAATGACAAATTATTCAGTACACTGCTCCTCATATACTTCAGTGAATGTAAACTCTACAAGAAAAGATAACTTTACTGTCTTCCAGGTTACAAAAATGTGCCTGATAATATAGCATACACTCAATGAACATTTTCTTAAATGTCAATGGAAACTTTAGATATTTTGGATACTGGGAGGGTAGATGATATGATCATCAAATAAAATATACAGTGAAGAAGAAGAAGGAAGTTTAGGAAAAAGGAATTGTGTTTTATTTCTTTCCAACATGGCTTTGAATTTACCAAAGAGTAAATGATTTCTTCTAAGATGTATTGATATTGCCTAGGTATCCCAGACAAACATACTTGAGTTCTGAATCTAAAGCTGTGGTTGACAGAAGTCCATATATTTACCATCCCTCAGTCTCTGCAGGTCATGAACCAACGGCAAAGGATTAGCCAAGGCTCTGACAAAGAACGCTCGCAACACTATGATTAGAGGGTCCCTTAGGGCTTTAACCACCCTGGGTGTAGATGTGCTTATAAGCTCAGTCATGACTCCTGTCCATCCCAGAATACTAATTAGTTCCTGAGCTCAATCACAAGAGTATTCCCCTCGAGGTTCCATCAAAGAAAGTGAATATATTTTTGGTTGTGAGCCTAGCCTTTAACGGCTGAGCCATCTGATGTGTCTGTCAAATTAAACATTAAACTTATCCACAAATAAAAAAAAGAAAGAAAGTGAATATATACACAATGGACAGATCATATAGAATAACTGCAACCCATAACCACTAACAAGCAGTCCGGGAAGCTAAACCATACCTGCCGCAGAAAAGCAGCATCTGCACCACAGTCCTTGTAGCACTTGATCCCAAATGGAAAAGACTTAATCAATGATTGATTACCCTGGAGTTCTGCCCCTACTTTCCATGGAAGTTTAAATATTATCTTTTAACCAATGCATGAAACGGTTTATTTCTAGTTAGTCTGTTCATGGCATCCCCATATCGATAGACTTCAGTAAGGACATACATGAAAACTCCCTTCTTTCCCCTCTTCTTCTTCTGCCTTCTTTTAGTTTATTGATAAATCATGGCAGCATTGGTCTGCCTAGCTAGTATTGAATAAAATAACCTTTGCTTGTTATCATTTAGGTAGTTTTCTAAATTTCCACACTCAAAATACAGTAGTTTAAATCGTGCAGAATTGGGTAAATAAGTCTAACTTACAGTCAAGTGGATGGTGATAGTCCAAGTCTCTAAATATGAAATTGGCCTCACTGAGGGCCCATTAAGATAGTCAAGTGGAGCAAGCGGAACCATGTGTCACCAGACATAAAAACTGGTAAGGTCCAGCAGATTAAGAAACCCAGCAACTCTCATAATTGAGAATGATAGGTGTTTAAATTGACTTCTGACCTGATTCCTGTTCTAGACCACAAGAACATGACACTCCACTAAGAGGACCATGGCAACTGGTCACATAGCATTGAGCCCAGAGTTCTCCATGCTAATGAGGTATCTAGAGGCCCTGAGGGTTTAGCCAATAAGCAGTTTCCTTCCCGGACATGGACATTCTCCCCTGCAAAAGGTATTTAACCTCTGGTCCACACTGAGTATTTGGATGCATCCATTTTACACTATGAATATGACAATTTGGACAAGCAAGGACTGCCTCAGCAAGAACTGCTGTGGAGGGAAGCCCTTGTTATGAGTTATGCCTCAGTCTCCCTCAGAAGGAAACAAACTCCCAACACTTCTCACCCTAAGCTGATCCAGACCCCAACCCAGGTTCATCTCAGGCCCACAGCCCCTTTCCCAACTCCTTGGGGTTCCCAGCAGTGGTGCCTGGGCATCTGGGTGTTTTGGAACCACAGCCTTGGCCCCAGCCTGCGCCATTTCTCATCTGGGCTGGGGGCCCCATCTTAGGCGACATTCTGCCATCCCTGAGTGGGTGTTGGCATTCCTTGAGCCCAGCACCCCAATGATGACAAGGATGGAATGTAGCCAGTGCCCGTGCATTTAGTCTGCCTGAGCAGCGTTCACACATCTCAGCAGCAGGGTGAAATGAAGACCCACATCCACTGTATCATCCCCCATCTCTCTGAAAAACATTCTTTACTGCTTTAATGAATGAATAAATGAATGTCTGCTGGTAATTTCTACTTAGATGCTGTTCTAGTTTGCTTTCCTTTTGCTGTGACCAATATCAGCTTGGGAGATGAAAGGCATTATTTCATCATACAGTTCACAGTCCACCAGCAAGGAAGCCAAGTCATGAAGTCAAGGCGGGGACCTGAAGGCAGAAATTGAAATACATATCATAGAAGAATAATGCTTATCACCTTGCTCTCTCTGGCTTGTTCAGCTACCTTCCTGTACAGCTCAGGCCTACTTGCCTATGGGTAGTATCTCTTCCAGTGGGCTGGGACATTTAGTGATTAAGAAATTAGCAATAAATATTTGATAATTAGTAATTAAGAATATGTCATACAGATATCCTCACAGGCAAATCTGTTGGAGCCAATGCTCCAAATGAGGGTCCCTTTTCCTAGGTGACATTAATTTGTGTCAATTCAACCCAGTTATTGAAAGAGACTACTGTAACCTTTTATTTCCCTATTTTTTATGTATTGTAACTTAAGAGTGCTCAGATAAATAGTACATCTTCAGGAGACCTAATTGAACTTCCCTACTGTTTCTTGACCCATAGCTGACTAAGCACTGACACATACTTCTGTTTTGTATTGTGTAAGATGAATATTCTTTAATTGCTGCTCTAAAGCTACTGGCTGTACACTGTGATAACTTCCATTTCAAAAACAAATCCTATTGTTTCAAGAAGCAGCTGAAGGTCTTCTTTCTCTAGAGAAAATGCACTGAGAAGTTTTTCATCTTCTCCAATGACAAGGCTCTATACAGTGGAGTTTTGAGAAGTTTGGGTAGGCTTGTGTGGAAATCCTCATGTATCTGTGTGATCACCAGCAACACTACTCTCCTCAGGCCAGGGCCATTGGGCAAGATCAGCACTTCAGATGTGGCTTCCCTCAAAGCTTCTTCACCCACTGCCGAAAACTACACTTTTGACTATTTATAGGCACACCATGGTCCATTGCTTAGTCACATCTAAGGGATATTATGTGATGCCTCCATAGCTATCTATCTGGAGTCCCCTCTGCCCCCATAGTCCAAGAAGTAAACACAGAGAACCCCTGAGCATAACACTGTGCTTAGAATGTTAACCCAAGAGTTGTCCATTTTCCTATTGTATTGAAAGTCTTCCTCAAGGTCTCTACTGCCTTACACCTGCCTTTTGACTTATTTTTGTCATCTTCTGGTTTTCATGTCATTTGTCTTTTCAATCATTGAGCTAATGTAATGGCTTTTTAAAAACACCTATATGTATAAAGGATTATTAATTGAATGTGATTCATAATTATGATTGATAGACTGAATCATACATTCATTTATATTCGTTTATTTATTCACTCATCACATAGTGCTGAGTGTAACATGATGAACTGCTCCTAGATATGGAAATGTCCAAGTAAATAAGCAGAAGTTACAGGTAAAGGATACTGTAGCACATGGTATAGTAATACTAGCAGTAAGAGGAGCAGGGGCCACATTGTCTTCCAGAAAACAAGGAAGACCATTCTGTAGCTAGCGTGTGTCATGAACTGGTTTAAAAACATCAAAATCAAGGAAGGAAGTTAAAAGAACAAAAGCACTAAGTTCCCAGACAGTTGGGCACATTGATGGCTCTGAGAGCATTGCTGAGGCTCACCCATAGGGCATGGACCAAATAAAGACAGGCAAATCAGGCTGAGGACTGACTTCACAGAGCTGAGGGAGCTCAGCCGATAATGATGGAGATTACTTAAGAATAATTATATTAGTCAGATACAGTAATTAAACATGGGAGCTCATTAAACATTACTCAGATTTGATAATTAAACATAGTCAGATACTGTAATTAAACATAAGCTGGATAGAGCAATTCAAGCAGTGTTTCACAAGAAAGGTCAATTTGAGTGGATAATTGGATCAAAAGTTTCTACTTTAGAATCAATTATCTGAATCAGTTGCCCTAATGAAGTAAATTTTAGAAATTCACAGATATTTGCAGAGACTATATATTGCAAAGAATATAATTGCAAAAGACAATATAAGATTGTTCTTTAAAAATACAGAACAGATCCATGTGAGATCAAGAAATTCACTGTCAATAAAGTCAGCATGGGAGTGTTATTTCATTTTCAATAGAATTGAGCTGAGTTTGTTTATTACCTAATCTATAGATATTTCATTCTTTAGGAAAAAAATGTATGGGAAAAGGATTTTTTGACCAATACTAATAAAACTGATGAGATATTCTGATTTAACTACAAGCTCACAACCCATCTATGGGGATCTGAGCATGCCCTGATGATTGTGGAAGAAGGGGATAAAGTCCTGAGTGCATATGTACTATTGATAAGGACCTCAAGTCCTAAGACTCCATGGGAATTGACAAAACCTTCCCCAGGTCAGGCTCCAAGAATTGCCATCATCTTCTGGTCATGTGTGAGTGATGAAAAACCATACACAAAGTGTCAACTGTCTTTTCTTCTTCTGAACCATGAGGCCTGAGGATGCTCTCCCCAGAGACCTCTTACCACTAACAGCTAACAGCTAACCCCTCTCCCTGTGCTGTCCATCACAACCATGCTGATGTTTCAGATTGTTGTGTAGTAGGGGACACTCCCTCAGAGTGAGCAAGTCCCACCCATTCTCAACTTTTCTGTACATGTTCCATCTGTCTGTCTTTTCTTTATTCCTACAGATGCCACAGTCAGTTTTCCAAAATGTAGTGCCCATCAATCTGTTAAATTTAAAACAATGTATCTTTGCTTAACTTCATAGGAATAAGCTTGATAAGCCCATTGATAATAACAGAGATGAGACTATTAAAATAGAAATTCCTGTAGCAGTGTCAAACAGCTGAAGTCTTACTCTTACCCTTATTCTCTGAAGCAGTTTAAGAAAAATCCAAACTACTTTATTTTCATTCATTGTCAAATAAGTGTCTACATGTTTCTAAGAGACAACCCCCACCTGGTAACCAGAGTATGATATTTGAAAACAAAATGGTTAGAACTCTATAATTAAGATTTTACTCTTATTTTTATGAATAAGTTTATATCTGACACCAAACTGACTGACACTGGGTAAATTAATAAAGTTGTGTGCTTTCACAAGTAAATTAAGAATCAAACTTGAGTAGAACACCCAAATTCCACTGTAGTTGTGGTTTAGATGTGAAATGTCAACAGAAAAAAGTTCCTGTGTTGATAGCTTGTGGAGATACTGACAGGTGACCAATTCATAAGTGTTAATCTCATCGGTGGATCATTCTACAAATAAATTCATAAGTAAATGAACTTATACCAGGATGGTTGCCATAAGCAAAAGACAAATGTATATTAATGCAATCTCTTCATTAAAAAGGAAAAAAACTGACTAAGAGTATAAGGAAAGAAAGTATTCATTTAGCTTATATCTATATTCCATCATCATCAAGGGGAAGTGAAGGCAAGAACTCTAGCAACTGGACACACACACACACACACACACACACACACATACACACACACACACACACACACAGCCAAATGCAAAGAGAATATAATCATATCCTTTCTTGCTTGATGCTTGTGCTCAGTTAGCTTTCATGACTCAGAGTTCAGTGTCATGCCTAGGGAATGGTGCTGCTCTCAATAGATGGGGTATTCCTACATTCATTAATAATCACAACAATCCCTACATACATTCTCACAGACCAATCTGATATAGATAACTCTCTGCTAAGACTCTTTTCCCAGGTCATTCTAGACTGTGTCAAATTGGCAGCCACAGCATACCAGCCTAGTCACTGGGATCATCCCTTTGTAGGGCATTGTTTACCTCCTGACCTACCTTTTTCTCGTGATGACCATATGCTCATCACCATGCTGTTCTGCCTCACTGAGGCACAGAAACAATGAATTCAAGTGACTAAGCATAAATACCTCTGAAACTTAGCTAAATACTTTTTCTCTGTAAGTATTCTCTCTTGGGTATTTTTACACATAAAAAACAAATAAACAAACAAACAAAACCACCCATTTTCTAAGTCTTCTTGTACCATAGAAGTAATAACCACACTAACAAGCTTCCTAAATGAAATAGGTTAAAAACATATCAAAGGCATTTCAAGCCAGAATGTGTATGTAGCTGAATTCAGGTGCTGATAGAGGTATCAGATGTATACCAGGGAAGCATAGTGCTTATAAACCAATGTCAGCCACCAGACTACACAACCCTATTGGAATAGCCAACATTTTCATCCAGAATGTGAGAAGACTGCAAATATCATTTAATGAAAAACAAGTGTCCATAATCTGAGTAACTGAATCAATCTTTGACCATTTCTGCAGAAATCTTAAAGTTGCATGCAATCTTTGCAGTATTTACATTTACCTGATGAAATGCTAAAATTCATAACGGTTGGAAATGTTCTTTTTATAACCTTTATATATTAAGGAAGTCAGCAAACTAATAACGCGTGCACACAAAACTCTTATGGACGTAAATCACCACTGCGACCTCGGCTCAGCATTGGAGTCATTTGAATTTATATCAAATGACTTACTGAATATTCAGCAATGTTAGAAATATACTCAGTATTAATAATGACTTTGAAGGACAGTCTCTGCTTAGAATTTCTAGATAGCAAACACCATTGTACTGCCTAGTTTTGTGTGTCAACTTGACACAAGCTGGAGTTATCACAGAGAAAGGAGTTTCAGTTGAGAAAATGCCTCCATGAGATCCAGTGGTAAGGCATTTTCTCAATTAGTGATCAAGGGGGGAGGGCCTCTTGTGGGTGGTACCATCTGTGGGCTGGTAGTCTTGGGCTCTATAAGAAAGCAGGCTGAGCAAGCCAGGAGAAGCAAGCAAGCAAGCCAGTAAGAAACATCCCTCCATGGCCTCTGCATCAGCTCCTGCTTCCTGACCTGCTTGAGTTCCAGTCCTGACTTCCTTTAGTGATGAACAGCAGTATGGAAGTGTAAGCCGAATAAACCCTTTCCTCCCCAACTTGCTTCTTGGTCATGATGTTTGTGCAGGAATAGAAACCCTAAGACAACCATGGTAATTGAAAGTGACTCTCAGTTTCATCACAGTATTATATAATTTTGCTAAAATTAAGAAAATCATTTTCCAATGAACAAATACTTGCCAGCCTTCTACATTTAAAAAGTACATGAGAATCTTATTCCACATATTTTCAATGTTCTTTTTATATTTACATTTCCTGGATACTCATATGAATTTAGAGCTAAATGGGTGCAAAAATCTCCTTTTGCTCTTAGGTGCAGTTAAAATTGCTTTTATTGGTGTTAATTAAAAGTTTAAAAAGAACAAATACGTTCATTGTGTTTCGTCCTCTCCAGCAAATTTATTTTTTTCCATCTTTTGAAATATCATCTTGTACTGTTTTGACATATTCCCTTTAGTGTTGTTTTCTTACATGAAAAAAAAAAAAAAAAAAAAAAAAGAGGTGAAAGCACAGGCCAAGCTCATTTTAATTGGAATATATTTGCTAAAGATTGGATTTGGGAGGTCCCCCAAAAGGCACATATGTGAGAGGACTAGTCTCAGAGTGGAGCCTCTGGCAGGTTGTGGATGCCTTCAGAGGTGGGGCCAAGGGAAAAATGTATAGGTACTGGAAATGTATGCCTCAACAGGCTCCCAGCCTTTCCTGCTGTCTTTGAGCTACCTGACACATGCTGCATCAGGCTGTTTGGGCATGTTCTCCAGCCATAATGCTCTGCCTCTCATGGGGTTAGAGCAGAGACTGAGAGAATGGCCATCCAATAACCAGCCCAACTTGAGACCCATCCCGTGGGCAAGCACCAATCCCTAACACTATTAATGATACTCTGTTATGCTTGCAGACAGGAGCATGTTGTCCTCTGAGAGGCTCCACCCAGCAACTAACTCAGACAGACAGACACCCACAATGAAAAGATGGATGGAGGTTGGTGTCTCCTATGGAAGAATAGGTGCAAGGATGTGGACCCTGAAGGCGAAGGAACTCCACAGGAAGACCAACAGAGTCAACTAACCTGGATCCTTGGGGCTCTCAAAGTCTGACCAGGAAACATACACAGGCTGAACCTAGGCCTCCCAGCTCATATGTAGCAGATGTGCAGCTTGGTTTTCATGTGGTTCCTGAACAACTGGAACGGGGGGCTATCCCCCAAACTGTTGCATGCATATGGGATATGTTCTTCTAGCTGGGCTGCCTTGTCTGTGAGACAGAAAGCACCTAGCCTCTTAGAGACTTGCAGTGCCAGGATGTGGGAAAACCCAGGGTGCCCCCACCACTCAGAGGAGAAGGGGAAGGAGGCCTCGCAAAGAATTATGGGAGGGAGTGACCTGGAGGGGGGTCAGTGTATGGGATGTAAAGTGAATAAGTAAAAAAATAAAATAAAATTTGAAAATAAAATGAAAGTAAAGGCACACAGAGCAATAAGCCAACTACTTCCTGGGTTGAGACCCCACAACCAGAGGGAACATAAAATTTTTCTCCTTATACATTAATCTTCTTGTGTTGTCTGTTATAATTGCAAACATTTGACAAAGTATTCATAAAGACGATAAAGATAAAAGTAAAGAAGACTGAAAAATTTATTTTATGAAGGCACAGGTGAAAGACAGGTGAGTCTATAGAGAGAGACTGCAAAATAACTCCCCTGCAATGATAAAATAGCCCTGTTTCTTGATTATGGTGGTGTCTATTCAAGTCCAGACAAATAATCAAATCACACTGATCGGCATGCATACACACAACACTCCACAATCAGCACATAAGGACGTTGGTGAAAACTGAGTAGGATCTGAAATCAATAGACCATAATGTCCCATTCATCTGGCTTTGTTATTACATCACATTATGCAAAATGTCATCAACTAGGAGAAGTCAGGTGGCAGGTTTATAGGACTCTCTGCTCTATATTTATGACTACCTGTGAGTCTTTAATTATTTTTAAATGAAGATTTAAATTTGTTGATTGTATAGACTTCACGAAGTAATTGGCAGCATTAGGTTTCTAGTGATTTATTAAGGGCTGGAAATATTACACAATTTAGATTGTGTGGTTAAGGTGATTGGGAGAATACAAGGCAGGTAGACTATAAAAGGACCCATTTGAGAAGGCTGGGAATCGGATGGAGACATAGGCATGAGCTGTGACAACTCAGGCAAAGCAAAGGTGGCCGAGGTTGTGGATCTCTGCACACATGCCCAGCATAGTGACAAGCCACAAGCGAACTGACCCGCCATGCCTGCAAATGTAAGTGCTATGTGCCAACACAAAAGCAGTTGTCAGCCTAATGTAAAGTAGCCATGCTGAGGATCCCTTATCCTTAGAGTAGGCTAGCGTTCTGGGGAATTATCAGGAAGGGCAAATGAGGAGGACTAGAAAAGCAGTAACCCAGCATATCCTGCTGAGGAAGACACTTGTGCATTTGCTAGGAGCATCTGTGTGCTTGTTGCAACTGCTCCAGCTGAGAGATGTGGAACTCATCTCAGCTGTGTAATGGGTTGTGTCCAAAGAAAGAAAGAAGTAAAGGACAGATGACACCCCAGTGGCCTCTCTTCAGTGCTCCCACACTTGATTGACTTGCTACTGTATCTCAGGTCCCAGAAGAGTGGATGCAATGCAATGTATCCTTTAGCTCTCAGTCTCCAAAGCCCTCTTGCATAATGCCTGGCACAGACAGAGACAAAGGTAAAGACAGAAGGATAGAGAAAATGTATCACAAATAAAAGAATTCTGACAAATACGGAGCACTTCACATTTAATGTTTTTGTAATCCAATATTTTCTGTTTTACAGAAAGCATGTTATATTTACAAAGCAAAACAATAAAAATGATTCCAAACTTAAGATGCATTATAAATTTTTGTCTGAGAGCAGAAAAGTCATTAGATATATGAATGATGTCATAGACACTTTGAGACACACACAAGCACCCAATATATTTATTATACTATTTGATTATGTCATTTCTTTCATAAATATTTTCAGTTCTGATTCCAATGGATGATAATTTAATGTATAATTTATAAAAGATGAAATGAAAGTAAAGCTGACTTTCCTATTGTTTAATATATAACAAAGTGACAATTTCAGATTTTTATCTTAGATTTTAATTCATTTTATTCAATAACGCTTAATTCATTTCTTCACAAGAAAGTCCAAAAGTAGTGCAACTAAAGGCAATGTTTATTTTTGCTTTCATAGGATGATGAAATTATGCTATTTCTTTAATAAATAAATTTTTATGTCTAACACATTGCAATGGGCTTCAGAGTCTAAAATCAAACCTGACATAAAATCAATTTGCAATAAACGCTTGATAAATGAGCAGGAAGACCGAAAGGAGAAAGCCTGGAATTGGAATAGCCTGGTGCAAAGGAAGTCCCATACAGTATGCACACTCATCCAGAAGTTCAAAGAACAGAGACTCAGTTCTCAGTAAATAAATGTGAGGTTTCACTGAAGACGGTGCCTGAGCTAACAATCTGAGCAACGTTAAAGGCCCTTGGGATTTTGCTGGCTGACATGTAATCAGAGCACAGGATGACAGGCTCTCAGCAATGGTTTGAAACATCCCAAGTGTATATTCTTCCTTGTGGCTGTTTGTACAGTCACTTCAAGTACGTGCTCTAGAGAAGATGCCCATGTCAAAGACTGAGGTGCCATAATAGGATTGATTACCTCAGAAGGGTACTTTCTGAGATGTGCCAGCAAGAGCCAGCAAGAGTTAGGACAATTTGGGGCGGCTCTCGGACCGTCATGTAAGCTTGATCGGAGTGAATGAGAGACGGAATGGTTGTAAAGTATAATATAGTCTGCTGTGCAGGGTAAAGGAGAGGAGGCCAGGCGGTAAGGGCCCCTGGAAGCCAGAGTCAGGTGAGTCCCACTTCCCTTAAAGAGAGATCGCTCTTAGTCTCCCTGACACATTGCACACTCTAACAAAAAGGCACCCTGTGAGAGGCATGCCCTCAGCAGAAACGCAGCAATGGGTTAAGAACTTGAGGTCCTGGCCTATGATGAGGGCAGTTTCCTGAAGCAGGAGGTCAACAAGAGCATCGCCACCGCTGCTGCAAACAGAATGTGGAGCAAAAGGGGTCAGCTAAATAATGTATTCAAAGATAACCTGTTGTCTTAAATAAGCACATGAAATGCTAATCTTAATAATAGGGTCAAATGCAGAGAGTCACGTCCTGCCGTCTGTGAACCTGTTAACCTTCAACACAGTGTGCTCTCATATGGATGATCTAGCCAGAGGTCTCCACTCCATTTAATCTTGATATGCCTGCCAGACGTACGCCATGCAGAAAGTGCAGGGTCGCTCTCTCATACACATTTGTATTATATGATAGCTGCCATGGTGTCATTTCTTTGATGAGGGTTTCCTTTCTTTATCTAATAAAGATAATCCATTTATTTCAATGGATAATTATTTTATGGCTAAATCATGAGACATGAAAATAAAACAAAAAAAATCAAAATGCTTAAAGACTGAAAAGATGAATTACCAAACCCTGCTAATTCTTCTCCACTCTGACATATAGCCATCCACGCTCACCTACACAAGATACAACCTCAGCTATTCAACTCCTCATTGCTTTCTGGTTCCAGGTGACATCTCTGATCCTTTTCTTTCTCCACTAGTATGTTTATTTATGAATGTTACAGCCTGATTGAAGCTCCCCTCCCTTTTCTCCTCCAAATCCCACCCTTACACCCCCTCCCTCTATTCCCCTCCAATTCTCTGAAGAGAAAGGGAAGCCCCACCCAAGAGTTCCTACCCACCCTGGCACATCAAGTCACAGCAGGACTAGACACATCCTCTCCCACTGAGGCCAGACAAAGCAGCCCAGCTATGGGGAGAAGATCTAAAGGCAGGCAACAGAGTCAGAGACAGCTGCTACTCCATCCAATTATTAAAGGACCTACATGAAGACCAAGCTGCACATCTGCTACATCTGTGTAAGGAGCCTAGGTCAAGCCCAGGAATACTGTCTGGTTGATGGTTCAGTCTCTGTGAGCCCCCATGGGCCCAGGTTACTTTACTCTGTAGGTCTTCTTTTGGTCTCCTTGATCCTTCCAGCTCCCTCAATCCTTCTGACCTTTCCAGAAGACTCCCCAAGTTCTGCCTCTTCTGAGTCTCTGCATCTGTTTCCATCAGCTGTGAGCTAGCAACAAGCAGGATCCAGTCCTATTGGGAGCACATGCTGAGAACCAGAGGGGCAGGAGAAGAGAAAGACCTTCTTTGGGACTCTTAATGTCACAGCTCCTTTAGGTGAAGGCCTGCCTCCCCCATGGCAATCTTTAATGAAGCAGCTCTCTGAGACAATCATAGCTTATTCATATTACTTTATTGGGGGTGAATGTGGATGCATACATTTTATTTAGGGTGAACCAGAGATTCACTTTTAGAGGAAGGGAATGAGAATACCCAGGAAGGGAAAGTTATTGGCTGAAGGCTGAGACTATCTAGATACCTCATTAGCATGGAGAAGAGTTCCAGGTGCTATGCTATGTGACTGAGTGTCCATCGTCCTCTCAGTTGGGTATCCTGGTTATGTGTCCCAGAGCAGGTACATTGGAGAATGGAGAGCGGCTCCATTCCTGCCCTTCTCAAATCTCTGAGATTTCCCGGGGTTTGAGCTCACGGAACCTCACCAGTTCTTATATCCATCAGGAGGCACAGCCCACTTGCCCTACAAAGTCTTCAGTATATTTATTTTCCAATCTTGTGAATCAGGCTACTAAATAATCATCAGGAAAGATCAAAAGCCAAAACCAAAGTGCTGTGCCAGACTGAGACACAGAGATCAAACTCCCAGGGTAAAACTGGAGCCAGAAAAGGGTGAAATGAAGCACGGATTTCAGATTGGAGACCACAGAAATGCTGTGGAGAAGACAAGGATGGGTGTGTCTCTAGTGTCCAGTGAAAGTCATGAAGTGAAAGCCCCGAGGGTCTAAGGGGCTTGTCCTAAGAACTTCCTGTAGGTGAGTTTCCTAGTCAGCTTATGCTAATTCATTTTTCCCATCTATTTAAGTCATGAACCCAAGAAAAGAAAGCAGGCTCTCAAATTGTCCCAGCCAGCAAAGTTTCAACAAATAAGAGCAACCTCTATGATCATAAAATCTTGTATTTCTCTAATCTAAATCATTGGAATTATCGCATCTTAGAAAATTTCACTTAAAATATCTTTCTCCTTGGAGTGAAAAGGTTTTAAATTATCTATTAACACACATTGTAGTTTGAATGTTTGCCATGGCTCGTGGCTCATTCCATTGATTTCAGTGATGGTCTTCATAAAGACAGTCACTGTATACTAGCAAAAATAAGGAGGATTTTAAATTATACCTCATTCTATTTTCCTTAAAATATTCCACATATGCAAAATATTGTTCCCTTATAGTACCCAGAAAGGTTTTAAAACAATAAGTTAAAAGAGCCCCTAGCGTTGGAGGGGTGGGAGAAGGAGCTGTGCTGCTGTTCGTGATGGGGCAGCACTGCTGCTTGTGCGGTGCAGCTGCTCGGCTGCTCTGGTCACAGTCTCATGCTGCCCAGCCTGGGCCCGGGGCTGGGGTCGTCTCCACGGTGACGGCCCTCAGCACCTCATCTGGGGGGCAGCAGGGCCCTAGGCAGCCTGTCTGCTGAGCCCAGATTGTGAGCACAGCACTGGCACAGGAAAGAGAAAGCCCGGGCTTCCTCTTTAGAGAGGTCCCTGCCGCAGGGGAAGCTGATGGTTGTGGGGCGCACCTCCCTGGCCCACGGACGCAAGCACTGAACACAGCCTGTGGCAGCCCCAGCCATAGGGGCGAGGTGCAGGGGCCCCAGATTTGCAGCAGCAACTGCAGCAGCTCTAGGCTGGGGCTCAGAACTAGACCTCGACAGTACGGCACTGGGGGTGTTCTCCTTCTCCCGTTGTCCCGAGGGTGAGAGGGCGGGGTACTTGGAAGTGGTAGCCTTGGGCCCCATTTTGACCCTGGTTTGGGCCTTGAGGACAAACTGGAGCCAGGCTCCAGTTCTGAGACCTGTCTCAGTCACTTCGGATAGGAGTGACTTAGCAAGACCTGTTTGGCCCTCCCTCTACCCTGCCTTTGCTGAGGTAGAGCTATGCCATTGGCCCTGTCAGTCACCCCTTCCCCTTCCCCACCTCCAATGTCATCTCTCCCCATACCTAAGTGTCCACCCCCTTTGCCTTCTCTATATAAGCGAGGGGCTGATACAATAAAGTTGAGTTCCTGCTTCGACAAGACTCCTGGCCTGGTGTGTTTCTTTTGGCCACAAACACTCGCCATCCCAATCACCCTGGATAGACTCGGCTAGACCTGGTTCTCTCCTCTCACCTGGACCTGTCGGCAAGGGAGACGACACTGGGAAACAGTGAAAAACATAGAAATTGATCAGTGAAGGACACTAAAGGTAAAGAGTTACAGTGACAAATAAAGAAACCAGAGGGAAATGGAACTAAAACTGGAGCCATCAGAGGTAAATGCAGCACATAGAACATAATGACTGTGCTGGCTTGAATAGGCTTGGCCCAGGAAGTGGCACTATTAGGAGTGTGGCCTTGATGGAGTAGGAGTGGCCTTGTTGGAGAAAACTTGTCACTGTTGGGATGGGCAATGAGACCTTCCTCCTAACCATGTGAGAGCCAGTCTTCTCCTCATGGCCTTCAGATGAAGACATAGAACTCTCAGCTCCTCCTGCACCACGCCTGCCTGGATGCTGCCATGCTCCCACCTTGAGAATAATGGACTGAACCCTGACCTGTAGGTCAGCCCCAATTAAATGTTGTTCTTATAAGAGTTGCCTTGGTCATGGTATCTGTTCACAGCAGTAAAACCCTAACTAAGACAATGACGTAATAGTTTAAAATTCCTAATAATGACAAAATGCATTAAGTTCTTTTGAAAGATACTGTAGTAGAGAGTGAACCAGCGCACTGACTTCAGAGCTAGGAAATCCAGCCTCAGATACTAACTGGTATTGCCTATGCACCTGTATTTGGTAAACTGACTTCCAGCATTTCATCATCTGATATATATGAGTTCACAACCGTGCCAATATGTAAGCAAATGCTCAAGTCATGCTTGGTAATGTGACAGAGTGCTGTACTATAGCTATACAATGCCAACCACAGATGTAATTTTAAGGTTCCTAAGAACCATAATTTAAAATGTAAAAACATTATACGGAATTTACCTACAATTTTTTTGAGCTGGAGGAGAAGTAGACAAAGGATGATTTGGTCTTGGACTTCTGGCCTCTAGAACTGTGAGTTAATCAATGTCTATTGTTTAAGCCACTCTGCATGTGGAACTTTGCTTCAGGAGCCCTAAAAAATTAATAGAGTCTAGTGAACCAAAATGTCACCAGTTTAGTATGCTATCAATATAAGGTTTTAAAAAGAAGTGCTTCCCATTTTGTTGTGTATATAAAGTCTTCAATGTCTGGGGTGTATTTTACACACCTCAGTTTCCACTGGTTATGTTTCCAGTGCTCAGGAAACACAAGAGGTAGCTCCAGGATTATTAGTGAAGTCGAAAGCTCTGTGATGGGTCTAGGGCTCCTTCACTTCCATTATTTGACTACAACTTTGAGCATTAGGGACCCATGTTCTCATCCTGACACAGAAAACATACATACATGTATATATGTATGTGTGTGTTTGCATGTATGTATGTGTCTATATATGTATATTATATATATAATATATATATAAATAGATTTTATTCATAGAATCATCCTGATTACCATTTCCCCTCCTCTAGCTCCTCCAGATTCTCCCACCTACCCAAATCCACACGCTTTCTCTCTCTCAATAGAAAACAAGCAGGTATCTGAAAAATAAATAATAACAAATACATAAAATATGATAAAATAACACAAACCAGAAGATGACAATACAAACATGAAAAAGAAGCCAAAGAAAAAGCACAAGAAACACATGTTGACACAGAGACACTCAAAACACATGCATTTGCACAGAAATCCCATAAAACACAAAACTGGAAACCATATACAGAAGAAAAAGACCTGTAAGATCAAAATATGTGCCCAGATGAAATATGAGACAAAAAAATTCCAAAAATACCATTGAATTCATTTTGTGTTGGCCATCTACAGCTGGATATGGGGTCTGCCCTTAAGTGTGGTTTGTATACCCAGTGACTCCCCTGGAGAAACTAATTTTTCCTTTGCGAGTTGTTATCACTTGGAGACAGTGTTAGGGTTGGAGGTGAGGTTTTTGCTGACACAGGAAATATTAATTGATGTTGGCATTTCTATTGTTTTGATTATTAATCTCTGTTCTGGTCTATCTGATACTAGTTATTTATACTGTCACATGACCAGGTACCTAAGAAAATGCCTGAAAAGGAAAAAGGGTTGTTTGGGTTCATGGCTTCATGAATTAATTTCAGTTGGGTGAGACAGGTGTGGTGGAACACAAAAGTTTAGATGAGGCTGGCCAGAAAGCAGAGAAGGAAATCCAAAGAGGTCAGGGCAGGATGTGTCCCCTGGAAGACACATTCCAGTAACCTAGTTCTTTCAACTAGGTTCAATCTCCTATCACTCATCATCCCACATTGTTGTCATTCCACCATGAACCCATCAAGGGACACATCTAGTCTTTAGATCAGAGGCCTCTTGACCTACTGACTCTGGAAAAGCTTTCATGGACAAATCCAGGCAGGTTGACAGGATTAGAAACCACAGTCACCTGTCTGTGCCTTTTCCTTAGGCCGACATTTATAGCTCTATTCTCCTTGGGTTTTTCTGGTTACTCCTTTCTTAAATCCTTGCTCATTTCCATTCCCACACTCGGGTTGTACTACAGTGATAGAAATGAAAATAAAATAGAGAAAATAAGAGACCCCATGAGAGGAGAAGTGCTTAGCAGTGATCACAAAGCAGTCTTCTATATAAAGGGCCCCACTTCCTGCTGTGACATTCACAAGCTTACTCTAACTGATAGCCATGATTCCATCTGATACTCTCAAGAGAATTATGTCTGACCCTACCATACTTCTCCCCTGGAGTGCCCAGAGCTAGGAGAAGGCAGGGCAAAGCCTGAGGTAGGAAGCCCACAGTAGTTCCTGATCTTCTCTCTGGTACCTGAGCACCATTCATATCAATCAGAACCCAGTCTGATTTGGAGTGAGTACCAAAAGTAGCAAAGGGGCTGGAGGAGAGAAGGCCTTCCTCTGGAGTTTTATGTGAGGCTCTTTAAGACAAAGTCCTTCCTTACAGCAGTCTTTAATGAAGACATGTTCCTTTCTTGTTTATACTAGTTTATTTGGAAGTGAGTGTGAATACATATACTTTATTTGAAATGAACCAAGGATTAAATAACTTTTGTGGAAAGGAATGCCCAGGAAGGGAAGCTCACTGGCTGAATGCTTGGGGTCTATCTAGATACCTCATTAGCATGGAGAACTCCAGATGTTTATGCTACTATGACCCAGTGTCCATGGTCCTCAGTGGGATGTTGTGGTTATACATTTCAGAGCAGGTAAAGGCAGGTAAGGAATGGCCCCACTTCTGCTAATCTCAATTCTGAGATTCCCAGGGTTTAAGCTCATACAACCTTAGCATTCTTATATCTGTCAGGTGATAAGGTCCCACATGTCCTACAAAATTAGGAACATCTCTTTTTGTCAAAAAATCAGTTTCCCACTTCTGTATTTGCACATGACCCCTCCTCACCCTCCTATGCCCCATTCTCCAACGAGAACTGTATCCTAGTCTTTATATCCCTTTACCACTGAGTCTATAGCCTCAGAATTAAACATGCTCACACTTACCCATCAAGATGAAGCAGAGTTGCTCCTTCAGCTCATCTTTTGCTAACCCTTCTTTCCTTTGAGATTCCTCGGCACAATGCCTTGCAGTTATCATCTACATTACTCTTGCCTCCCAGGTCATAATTAGTCACCCTCATAAGCCAAGCTCCACAGACACTGAACAAATTTATCCTGTAGATCTGTGGTGGCTAACAATGATGACCGGTCTATCATTTTGGAGCACTCACATTGCCTGCTTCTGTAGAATCACTTCTTGGTTTCTTTCCACTCAAAACATTTGTCCCCTCATTTGCACAAAACAAAGTCTGGGTTACGTTCCTCATTCTGAAGTTCAATGTCACCTTACTGGGCTTATAACTCAGTTTATTCTTCCTCTTGAGGCTTTCCCAGAACCTTTCAACAAAACTCTTTTAAAATCTCTGAATAGTCTTAGTTCAGACATCAAATTCTTACATCTGTACTTTGTGTGTGACCAAAGATGAGCTTATGCAGACCAACTTCTATTACCCACCTTATCAGTGTTTATTAAAGGTGTTTGTCATACACTGAACATCAAAAGGGAATCTAAGTACTTATCTTTAATAGAATATACATCTATACTGTGGTAGCCTGAATGAACTGACTCTTATAAGTATATATCTATACAATACTAGTTTGGATGGGATGACCCTCAAAACTACGTATCTATACAGTAGTAGTTTGAATGAGATGACCTTCATAAGTATGTATCTATACATTGGTAACTTGAATGATATGACCTCTATGAGGTCTCGGGTATTTCAGTACTTGGTTTCCAGCTGGTGGCTGTTTGGGGAGGATTAGGAAGTATGGCCTTACTGAAGGAAATCTGTGACTGGTAGCGGGCTTTGAAATTCAAGAAATGTGAAACTTTTCTAGTCTATTCTCTCAGCTTGATTTTTGTGGATTGAGATGTGGTCTCTGAGCTGCTGCTCCAACCTCCTGCAACCCACTATCTCCACTTATTCATCATGGACTATTATCCGGCTGAACCACGACCAAATCAACTCTTCCTTTTATGGGTTGTCTCAGTCTTTGTCTTTTAGCACAACAGTAGAAAGTAACTAGTATAAAGCCATAAAATGTGGGTTCTCGTTTCTGTTGTTTAGAAAGAATTAACCTATATGCTGATAATTCATAACCCAAATTATCCACCCTACTCTTGAAATCACCAGATGTCACCTTGAAACCTAACTTTTCATGACATAGTTCCTCCTGATAAGTCATAGCTCTGTTCAAAACATTGAATTGGTCCTTCTGTACCTACCTACATCTTCCAATCAAAGTGATTAATTCCCTTGTATTTGAAGTCATTTTCACAACTTTATCCACTAGTGTCCATAATCTTCAATTTATCTCCAATGTCAGTTTTCATTCAATCTCATCATTTCTTTACTAGCCCTCCTTAATGGAACCAATGTCCCAAGTGATCAGTTGCCAACTCCAGATCACAATATTTCAGCTTTTCCCAGCACCGTTCAACAAAACTCTTTTAAAATCCCTGAATAGTCAGTTCAGACATCATATTCTTAAATCTATATGTGACCAAAAATGATCTATAATATCATGTGCTAAAAAGAATATGTTTGACAATAAAACAAAATTTACTATTGATTGCATACTTTTAGAAAATACTTATATAATTTTATCATAAATGTAATGCTATATCAATATTTAAAAAAATAGCAATACCTCTCCAATTGATTTAAACAATGGAAAAGTGTGTGCTGAACATATGGCTCTGTGGGCAAAATGTTTGTCTCACAGATGGGAGGACCTGAGTTCAATTCCCAGATCCCAAAGGAGATCAAAGGAGGTCAAAGGAGAAAACTGACTCTACATGAGTGTCCTCTAATGCCCAAATTTGCTACACATACACACACACACACACACACACACACACACTTACAGTAAAATCAATAAAAATAATAATTCTGAAAAATAAAAATAATGGCAATGTAATTTCTGTGTGTACAGTTCATTTTTCCTGAAAAAAAGAAAAGTCAATAAAGAAATTAGAATTATAATCTGCTAGCAAAGAAATATGCTGAGATAGTGAACAGAAGTATGAACCTTGGAACACAGCACGCACAGAAGTCTTGACCTTTGGTTTTCTTCCTGTACACCATTCTTTACTTGTAAAGTATGGATAATAAGACCCACTTCCAAAATGTGATTTAAAATTAGCTAACATGGTGCATGGGAAGAAGCCACAAAAATACATGACTATGGTGCACTCCCAGGGTCAGCACACTGAAGTCCAATCAGCACAATGAAGAACAATTACCGGCAGGTGGAAGTTGACTGCCACCCACTGCAAACACAAACACCTCCTGTTTGGGCCTAACATTCTGCTTTAAAGATTTTTGTCTACAGACTTTGTCATACAGGTAAGAAAGAGAGTTAAACTGAAGTTAGCAGAAAGGTTGCAAAGGATGCCAATCAATTCAAAGGTGCTTTCAGGGAAAATTTTATGGGGTAGCAATTGAGTATCTTTACTACCTAAGCCAATGCTGCTTTATCGGTTACCAGGCATTTTGCTTCTATAATGCAAGTTATCTTCACATGGATCCTATGGTGAAGTATTTGGTAATAAGAAACATATCACTGAATATATCCTCAATCTGTTCACTGCTGTCTACATGTGAGGAAGAAATGGAACATAATATCCAGTGTAGGAACTACGACTCAGTTTCTTCTTCAGGTCAAACTTGTGTTTCCCTCCAAAGTAACAAAGATCTTTCTGAAAAGATAATGCTCAGCATAGCTTTCTTTTCTCCACGAACACAGTCTATTGAGCTGCATCATTTTAATACCGGTCTGGCCTTCATCAGTGTTCCCAGACCTTTCCATTTCACTTCCTTGTTGCTTTTTATGGGGTTGGAGGAAACTTTGAACATGAGAAACTTGGCTCCTTCCAGAATGACAGGCTTGTTTGGCATCTGATTCCTTCCATCTTGTATGCAGCGTTTCTCAGTGTGTGCACACATCACAAACAATCCCAACACTTCCTTGGGAATCTCTTCTGGAAAGCACGATAAAGCCACACATTCACTCTTTATCTTTAAATGTAACTCTTTGCCCTTCGGCATGGATTTACTCCTTGCTCCCTTAAGGAATGGGATATTTGAAGATGAGCCTACATAATTAAATACACTTCTGAAGATATACAGCTTTGTTGTTTTCAAATCTGGTTTTAGCCAACTTTTGTCAGCCTCAGGTAGACAACTTCATTTAGATCTCTGGAGACTTAGGTAGGAGGATTTGCTGTACCTTTACCTGCCCATTTAGTCACCATTTCTGCAATAGCTAAAAAGACAATTTTCTAATTTATGTTCAAAAGTACTTGAGTAACTCACTACATTAATTTGAATTAATGAAGGAATCATTGATCACAGGCACATTCATCAATTAATTTTAAGTGAAATGTCCTCAGTTAGATTTTAGCAACAAAGCATATCATGGCAATTTGTAGCTGGCACAGTAGAAAATATCTCCCTACTCAACCTACAAATTACTCTCATTTATTCATCTTATATCCATGGTTATAACAGCTTGTGACATGTTCTATGACTACAAATAAAAGTTACTCAGTGGCGACTTGACTTTGTTTGTCAAATAAATAAATATGTACAAATACACACACACACACACATGCGTGCATGTGCAAGCATATATATATATATATATGCATATGTGCATATATACACAATACATGTGACTTGATCAAATACAGCTTCTCTGTTGTTACAAGGCACATACTTAATTCAGTGTATGCTTGACATAGCCATTGTGCTAAGTGATAGAATAATATTTCTATTAACATTTGTAGATAATGCTTGTAAGTACTGCTACCACTTAACATTGCAATGTGTGTGCTTTATAGCATAATTTAAGATATTAAAATGGCAATGTAAGTATTGACATGATTAACAAGTAATTATTTTGATGTTACTGTCTAGTGTGAAAATTCCAAACACTTAGAAAAAGAAAAAATATTTAAGACTGCTAAAAATGAATATAAATAAATTATGTTTGTCCCTCAATAACAACCCAGAATGGAAATAAGTAATAAGGCTGCGCAGAAAATATAATGAGGAAAATTGTCAACCTACTGAAGAAGATAAAAGAAGACATACATAAACACGAGGATGCTGCCTTTCTCCTAACTAGGAAAACCAAACAGTAAAGAGGTTAGTCTCCTCACTAAATGAAATCTATACATTCAACCAAGTCCCAAGGGGTAGAAATCATAGAACTGACAAAATTCTAAGGCTTGTCTGTGAGTATGAACTTCTGAATACTTGGTACCAACATGTCAGTGTAGGACAAAAAGGCAATTGTGTAAGTAGGCTGGTAACTAATTTTGTTCTTCGGAAATAAAAAGTTAGAAACCTACCCTGAATCCTTCACTATAATGCTCTGCAGAAAATTTAAAGATATCGCTATGGTCCAATATAATAGTAAAGACAGTAGACAAGTGTGAATTAATATTTATAGAAAATAGGTAACTGTGATGGCTGGTTTTGTGTCAACTTGACGCAAGCTGGAGTTATCACAGAGAAAGGAGTTTCAGTTGAGAAAATGCCTCCATGAGATCCAGCGGTAAGGCATTTTCTCAATTAGTGATCAAGGTGGGGAGGGCCCCTTGTGAGTGGTACCATCTGTGGGCTGGTAGTCTTGGGCTCTATAAGAAAGCCAGCTGAGCAAGCCAGGAGAAGCAAGCAAGCCAGTAAGTGACATCCCTCCATGGCCTTTGCAACAGCTCCTGATTCCTGATGTGCTTGAGATCCAGTTCTGACTTCCTTTGGTGATGAACAGCAGCATGGAAGTGTAAGCTCAATAAACCCTTTCCTCCCCAACTTGCTTCTTGGTCATGATGATTGTGCAGTAATAGAACCCTGACTCAGACAGTAACATAAGGCACTGTCTTGGTGGTAAAAGTATACTTAAACAGAAGAAAATGTTAAAATGTAGTTTCATATCTGTACAGATGTGCTATCATGACGCTATTTCAAGAGTACTGTACGGTAGTCATATTGATTTGAGTGACTCTCCAGGATGAAAACTTTAAAAAAATCACAGGGAAAACCCTGAAGAGATTGCAGGGAAGTTAGAGCACTTGCTTCTAAATTTTGAAATTACAATATTTGTACTTTCATTTTTAGTTTTTCTCTAGTGTTAGAATCTTTGACATTGATATCAACTATCTTTAAAAACAAGAAAGACATTCATTCCAGGAAATACATCTATTAAATAAGGAACAGAAGTCTGAAATATTGATCATGAGTTTGAGGCCATAGTCTGACTTCACTTGCTAATGGGTATATACCTCTTTGACCAAATCACTTCCTGGTCTCACAAAATACTCTCTTTTGATTTGAGTCAAAAGTCTTCAACAACTCTAAAATTCATTACGTTCACATAAAGGCATCAAATGTGGGTGTACATTCTGCAATAAAGATGCAGGGCTGAGGTGAAGGAAGCTTGGAGCTGTGGAATATAATTTCCCGAAGACGTTGAGAGAGATGTTGGTGATCCCAGGATGAGAGTGGAAGAGCACTCCATTGTCTGACCACTGTGTATCTCTGCAGCTAGTCACATCCATTTGTTAAATGGCACACCCTTCCCAAAAGTGCGATCTATTTCCATGCCACGCTTCAACATTAGTTAAGCACGTTCACCATCATGATGCTCACATAATTGGTAAAACTGGTGTATAAAACCCTATTAATTTCAAGCTCCAGTAGAAACATGGAACGACATTAGTATTTATCAAATGAAATAAGGAAGGTGGAAGCAATTATTACTCTCAAAAGTATAAAGACAGCGCCATAAACAACACTATGCACTTGATTTAGAAGAGTGAACTAAATTAGGTGATTTGTTTAAAAGCAGTCCCCAGACTTCTCATGTGTCAGCATTAACCTATTTTTGATCCAGTTCACCAATCTGTATAATCTTGACTTATGTCAAGGTTAGAATAAAGAAAATAAAATTTTCCACAAATCAAATCTGTGTTTTCAGTCAGTATCTTCTTCTTTCTCAGTCTTAGTTTTCCCTAATATCATTCGTGCCCAAGGTGAGGGAAACACAGCAGCAGAACATACAACATCAAGACTCTTCTGGTTTTTACAGGGTTTTGTGCCTATTTTTTAACTTAATATCTAAAATTCTTTTCTTTTGATTAAAGTATCTTATGTATATTAGCCTTGGAGATTCAAAAAACAAGTTAATAGACCGGGTAATTCAATATTTTAACTATGTCTACCCATTTCCCTCTGGAAATAACCCTCACTGGCAAGACTGTGAGGTCAGCATCTTTTCAAAGGGCTCTTCCTCCATAAGGCTTAGACTTTAACATAACAGAGCAGAAAGGATGCCGCCTTGAGTTCGACAGATGCCAAAAGTATGGACCACTGTGAAGGCTCTATGCCCCGGTGTAGAGCAATGCCAGGGTGGTGAGGTGGGAGGGGGTAGGCAGGTGGGGGAGCACCTTCATAGAAGCAGAGGGAGGGGAGATAGGATAGGAGGTTTGCAGAGAGGAAACCAGGAAAGGGGATAACATTTGAAATGTAAATAAATAAAATATCCAAAAAAAAAAAAAAAAAAAAAGATAGACCAAGGAAAGGGCTGAGCCACATTTTCTCAACTTTTGCAAAACCATTGATACATCCCATTAACTCTTTGCTCCTATATGTATATGCACACAGTCCCTTAAGATTAAAGAAAAATATAAAATGAAATTATTTTATTTGGATTGATTGAAAATCTATAAAATATTATTTAAAGGAGTACAAGGGTATAATGTTCAAAAGTATTGGTAACAAGTAATTCCCTTCCTCTCCAGAGAACGAGAATTCCTGTAACACTGGTAAACATCTACTGTGGTAATTACTTTAGAATCATACAATATATTAACACTGAGGAATACCATTAGAAAGAACATAATATCTTATTATAGCTTTACATCAACTCCTCCAGAGAGCTACATGGAATCCACTGGTACTTCAAAATTGTATCTTTAGTCATTTTATGATAGCACATTTTACAGAATTTAAGTGTCTAGATAGGAAAACTTTACTTAGTATTTTAAGTACCTGCTTCAACATCCAACACATTTGTAGATCCAATAAATTTAATACTTCTTGCATGCTAAGTACTAGGATAATCTTTTTGTTATTATTTATACACCATCTCTAGGATTCCCATTTTTTTCACTGCTGGTAAGTTGCTTCACAACTGTAGTTGGAGGAGGGTAGGTAGAATCCCTGTTCTTACAAAAAAGTTTGTGAAAACCTTTCCTCAAGGAAGAAAAGAGGGGACTAGAGATGCCACCCACACAGAAAAAGGATTTGCTTTACAAACAAACACAGGTTTGCTTATCAGTGCTATATAAAACAAGGAACAGTGGTGCATGTATGCTTATAACTCCAGCACTGCAGGGTAGAACTTCTGCATCTTCTACTACACCGCAAGTTCAAGGCTAGCTTGGATTACGTGGGAAGGGTTGAGGGCGAGGGTGTAGGTAATGCATCACACTGCTGAAAATATTTTAGAGTAGTTTAGGTGTGTTGTCCATCAGACAGAGTAGAAGTTCTAGTACGAGATTTTCTGGAAGAGATAGCTTATCATAAAGACTTTTGTCATAGTCATTTGAACCTCACCATAAATCCTCTAGGAAGGTAAGCCAGGAGGACAACCATATACCATCAGTTCTCAACCTTTGGGCTCAGATGACCCTCATTAGAAAATGCAGATATTTATATTATAATTCATAACAGTATTAAATTACAGTTATGAAGTAGAAACAAAAATAATTTTATTGTTGGGGGGTCACCACAAATTAAAGGTCTCAGCATTAGGAAGTTTAGGGACCACAAAGCTGGTACAAATGAAGACCCAGAGAATTCCATGTATATTCCCTAGGCCTAGTAATGGCTGGCAACCATCTGTGTAGCTAGCTCAGTTGTCTTACTTCTACTAACTCAGTGCCTCTGTTGCAGAAGTGTGCTCTTGACTTTCAGTGTCAAACTGATTCATGGTGCCTATTTGTTGTCATTCTAACATGTCTTCCCACCTCAAGCAATCTTGAGGCATAGGACTTGAAAGGATTCCTTCCCACTAAGAGAAGTTAGGAATTCTTTACATTTGAGATGGAAAAGGAAACTGTGAATGAATATTCTTTAATATAAATGTAGCAGTAAATTTATCCAGTAGCTGTATTTCTTTATCTTATGTTAGTCCCCAATAACCACACAGAGAAATCTGCACCACAATAGCTGACCATTTAAATTATCTTTCTTTAATTTCTATGCTAATCTGGCTACCTCGCATCCCCGTCCCCATAGTGTATATTAGTATTGATCTGGCTCTTTGGGCATTGGGTGTGTTTCCATGATCTCTCTCCAGATCCCTTCCTTATGATTCCAAATCCTCCATTCTCTTCCACTGATCCTAATCTTCCTCTGTTCCCTCTCCGTCCCCTGTTGGTGGACATCTCACCCTATATTCCATTCTTCCCAGCTATTGTGTTATCAGCATTTATTGACAAGGCAGAGATATAGGGTAAGAATTGTTTACACAAACTTGAGACAGGAGATTCTTGGTATAAACATTAAAATGTTGTGTCCAGATTGAAACAAGATGTGAAGGCAGAGAAATCAGCCTTTGAATAACAAAAGGGTAAACTTTACACAATGTGCAAAAACATGACGCCTGCAGGAAATAGTCAAAACACTTAAATGCTTTGCTAGGAAATCAATCATGGTTTAAGAGAAAGGCTAATCTTTGATTTTATAATAAATTCTATTTGATATTGGTTGGACATTAAGCAGTTAATGCAGCCATTACTAACTTTAAAATATGCCATAATTGTCTGTGGAAAAACTAAATGAACTGGACAACGTAAACTCATGTTGATTGAAAATTAAGTTCACAAACTATGTAAGACATTTTTGATGAGCTAATGCATTACTGTTCTCAATGGCAACATTATTGTATTGAGCATACACATCCAGACTTCTATATAGTTTCATTTATAAGAAGTACACCACAGGTTATTAAGGGAGTCTCCAGTTCATTCTCCCTGAACAATGGACCTGAGGAAATAACTTTTAATAAGCATTGTGTAGTTTGGATCTTTCATACTGGATTAGCCTCCCATCAGTCACTTAATTTGAGGTAAAGGATTCTCTGCAAAGACATAGCCTTTATGCATTAGATCTTTCCACTTTCTTTTCTTCCATCAGTTACACTTCCACCCTCTCTACCTACCCTTCTTTCCTTTATTACCAAGAGAACAATGACAACAGTCCAGGAAACTCATCCAACAATTACATTCTTATGTCTGCTCACAAAAGACAGAAAATCCTTCCCTTTCTCCTTTCACTGCCTCTGCCAATTTATCCAAATTAATGTTTTACAATTTTAGAAAATCTATTTTCCTAAATATCTTCCAATTTCCTTATCTTTCTTGATCTTGTGAGTATATATGCAGTGACCTATGTCTCCTTCTAGATTTTAGACTTTTGTGTTTCACATCCCTGTGTTTATTTGTGTCCTTGTGTACAGCTCCTGTAGTGTTTTATTCTCTCATTGTGTACAGCTTCTGCAGTGTTTCATTTTATCCTTGTGTACAGCTTCTGCAGTGTTTCATTTTATCCTTGCGTACAGCTTCTGTAGTGTTTCATTGTGTCACTGTATATAGCTTCTGCAGTGTTTCATTGTATCCTTGTGTACAGCTCCTGCAGTGTTTCATTGTGACACTGTGTGCAGCTCCTGCACTGTTTCATTGTGTCATTGTATACAGTTCCTACAGTGTTTCATTGTATCCTTGTGTACAGCTCCTGCACTGTTTCATTGTATCCTTGTGTACAGCTCCTGCAGTGTTTCATTGTGACACTGTGTGCAGCTCCTGCACTGTTTCATTGTATCCTTGTGTATGGCTCCTGCAGTGTTTCATTGTATCCTTGTGTACAGCTCCTGCAGTGTTTCATTGTGACACTGTGTGCAGCTCCTGCACTGTTTCATTGTATCCTTGTGTATGGCTCCTGCGGTGTTTCATTGTATCCTTTTGTACAGCTCCTATAGTTTTGCGGACTTTCTTCTACTGGCCTTGCAAAGTATCTTTGCTTCAACAGAGTTTCCTCAATATTCAAATAAAATGTTTCACTCCTTTGTTCCATTTCATTTGTATAAACTTGTTGATCCTATTCATCTGCTTTATTTTTGTAGTTAGCTGTTCATCCCTTTTTTCTTTACTTATTTCTCTTTCTTTCTTTCTTTCTTTCTTTCTTTCTTTCTTTTTGTTTGTTTTTAGAAGTGAAGCTCCTTTTCTATGGGGCACCAATTGAAATTGTTTCTCAGAGTAAAGTTCTACTTAGCCTATTTGATTTTAAAATTCATTCTGCTTTATAGTTTCTAAATAGTTTGCAAATCTATAAAATCCCCTTATTAGTGAAGTTTCAAAATTATATATGAATAATGATTAATTTAGAGATATAATTATTCATTTAAACAGTTAAAGAAAACCAGTACATACTTATTAGTAATTTTATTTGTCATAATTTTTTTAAAAAGCAGAATTTTTGAGGCAAGAAAACCTTAGAAGATAAAGGTGCTTGTCACTGTGCCTAAGGATCTGAGGGAGGAGGAAAGAATTGAGTACATAAGTTGTCATTTGTCTTCCACAGAAGAGCAGTGGCTCATCTATGCACACAACACACACATGCACCCCCACACATACACACATTAAAATGTATTAAATTGTACTCATTTCTATTTTTTACTATTTTATTACTTTCCTTTACAGGCAAGAGTATGGCTAATTATGAATATTTCATGAATGTCTAAAGTAGCATAGTTTATTAAAAGTATAAATTCTTAGACATAGATTTTATGTTTATTGATACCATCCAAATAATTCCTCAATGTCTTCAATTACATTTTTATTGGATCTGTTTAAATTTAATAAATATTCTTTTGTATGATTACTATTCAGTTAGATAAACACAGATGTCAGACAGACCGTTAGGTATGCAGATACTGAGGAATACCAAATTAGACTCACCACTGTTTGTTCCCCCATCCA